>JAMPIV010018743.1:0-612500 GCA_024509875.1 Oreohelix idahoensis
AGTACTCTCTCGTCTGCTCCCCAAACCGTGCCAGCAAGTTTTTTCATGATTGCCATTCTCTGCCTTGCTCTTGTCCTGTTTTTCTCAATCTGGGTTTTCCAAGTCAAGCGGCGATCAAAGGTAATGCCTAGGTAGTTTGGGTTTTCATCCAGATGTAGATTTTTCCCATTTAGCACCAATTTGGAGATCTGTGGTTTGTTAGAGAGAGAAAACACTGTGAATGATGTTTTCTCCTCATTTATCTTTACTAGCCATGCCTTGGCCCACTCCTCCAGTGATGTTAGGGCTTGCTGCATCCGAATGCTTGCCGTAGAGATATATTCCTCTGAGATCCACAGGGCTAAGTCGTCTGCAAAGGAGGCATTGTGGGTTCTTCTTGGAATATTCTCTGATATGTCATTTATATATGTGAGGAACAATGTGGGTGACAGGACTCCCCCTTGGGGAACACCCTGCTCTAATACCATCTTCCTACTGGTCTGTCCTTGTAGTTGGACTCTGGCCGTTCTATTTTCAAGATAGTGGATATGTTGCGTGAGAAATTCTCGCAACATCGTTTTGTGTACAATATATATATTTTGTAATGAAAGGGAAACAATCTTATGAAATTTATAGTCACTTTTCATTGTAAGCAGTTGTCTTCTCGCGTTGGTGTCGATGGCAGTTAAGTTTGTTATGCGTTCTTGAATCGTGTCCATGTATGGACTTGCTAGGCCGCTTTTCTCAGAAAGCGGTTGGCAACCTGTTGTGTTATCCTTATAAGGTAATCATTCTTAACCTGGTTCTTAGTAAAGGTCCTTGCGTTTCAAGTTATCTGAGCTGTGGTCGAATCGCGCTGGACTGCGCATGTCTAAGTCTTGGGTCTTTGTCGAACGATTTCCGCCCAGCAGTCAGAGAGCGAAGATTTGGATAGCGAGCAAGACGTCTTTGTGAGCGTCTGTGCTTTTCTTGTTCTTCAGGAATATGAAGTCCTCTTATGGATATTTCGTTTATTCGAGATGATACCTCTAGTGTATTTCCACACGCCGGGAGGCGTATTATTTCTGTGGTTATTTCCTGAAGGCAAGGTAAATTACATTTACATTAACTTTATCGATATCTGTTCGTGAGTGACATTTGATTCGTAGCCTGTCTTTGAAAGTCTTCATCACGAGATGTTTCTCAGCTCATATATTGCTACATTGTACCGCATCGGGTTGATGCATGTCTGTTACGTGCAGTCTTTGATATCTTACAATATTATACATAGGTAATTTTTTAGTGCTTAAGGGAAAGTCATTATTGAGTTACTTCCCTTGAACTCCGCGGATAAATACATTTTACTGCGATTTATTCGTTGTTTGGGTAATAATAGATTGTTCTTGCTTCAGAATATCTATGGCCTGAATTTATGTGTATTGTTTGTCTGAGTAGGACAAGTCTGTCTTATATCTGTATATCTTTACATATCTAGGTCGAACTATATGTTCTGTTGTCTCTAGAGAGGTCAAAGGCTATTCGGCGGATGTGTCGCTTGAGTGGGGTGATTTGGCTTCGTCCTGATAGGGAATGTGTGTGTTTTGCTATGTCGGCTTGATGCCTTGAAAAAGTGATCTCAGTGGTTTTGGGGAAAGTGATAGTCGTCTAGACCTATCGTGTATGCTTTACCCCAGTGTTTATTCATCTTGCCAAGGAATGGCAGTTTCATATTCCCTCTACCAAGGTAATCAAAGATACTCTTATGAACTCTCGATCGAAGCCACCATTGTCGATAATTACGATTTGAATGTTTAAGAGAATATATTTGACTCGATGAAAAACGACTTCGATTCCTAGCAGCACTATATTCTGTAGAATGCAGTCTATTGTTCATGACCAAATCTACAGAGCAACGAAATGTTGTATGAATGACTAACTTTAGAACAGATTCATTATCTGTATTCAAACGTGAGTGACAGTTCACGAGTGGAGCCATCTTGGAACCAAAACATGTAGGACTTTCAAGAAGAGAAAAGGGATGCCCGTATTATCGCTTGATCAGTCCAGAGATCACTGCTACACATGAGAACCCATTGTTAGCGGTTCAATATTATTATATGGAAAAATATGTGCTGAACATTATGTTGAAGAATCGTTGCTAAACGAGATTAGGTTTAGAAGTCATCTGAAATATTGTTTACAAGCTGACGTGCTCAGTCAGTGACGTCAGATGATATATGTATGGGCGATACTGAGTGCTTGGCTATTGACAGTCCATTATACCATTATTCTACATGAGTGCCCATGTAACATTGCAAGACCATTTGTCCACTGTACTATGATGTATTATGGCAACCTGTGATTTGTCACTATCTGTGCTGTCGAGTGTGTACGTCCAATTAAACTTTAGAAAAGGTACACAGTCGTTGGTGTCGATGACTTCCGGTCATACATGAGTGTGAGAAGAGAACATTTGTCAACAACACGAACCCTTATCATCATTCGCACATTATACACTCCATCCATGTCTACACAACACTGCGTAGGTCAAGTTGACATTCCATACACTACAGTGGGGCAGGCAACACCATAGGGATCTTGTCAACTGATGATGATAGACGCCTGTCTTCCCGCCTAGGAGTGTTCTGGTGTACTTTATCAACATATATTATATCCAACTAAATATCAACTTTATCAACTGGTGGACCAGCTTTCTGGGTTTGACCTCGCAGAAATTCAGAAGTCAACAGATTACCGATACCAGACCGTTTCCTGTGGCTGATACGACACACTTGCAGTATTGGTTTGCTCTTTGTCAACGCTTCGTCACGTGACCTGTCAAGTGAATGCAGTATGTAGGTCAGCGTTGTTGACATTTTTTACATTAGACATTATAGAGTTTCACAGAACAGTTGGATCAATTCTTGTCAGTGTTAACAGAAAGACAGTATTTGTGAACTAAGAAGTCCTGGTTTCATCGATGGATCTTCTTGTTTGCCATATATGAACTTTAATATTTAAGGCCAGAATGTTTAATTGAATAAAGTGGCAGTTTGTTTGTTTTCATGAAAAATAACTTTGCCATTACTGTAAGACTGAGCCTATTTTGCAACACATACTATCATACACATAATTTATATATATTTATGTTTACATGTTATTTGTTTGTATAGTATGTTAGTTTCTATGTCAGCGGGTTGTGTTTAAGGTTGGGCGGCGTCCTCACAACAGAGTATCCCACGTCATAGAGGGTCCGTTGTGGGCGTTTTCTATAGGTGCAATTTTCTTGATTGAAAATTTGCTGCGACAACTGTTGCTTTTGTGTTAGCTGTGAAGTCTGTAATTATTGTTATTTTTGTAATATTTCTTTGTTCTTTAGTTTTGTTTTGATTTGTTTGTAATTTGTTGGTCTAACCTTTTCTATCTTTCAGTTCTATTCATAATTTATATTCATATATTGTGACGTCATTTGTGTTGTTATTCTTTGCAGATTCAGTGATTATCTTCATTGATTTCCCTATTTGATTTATTTTGATTTCTGCAAACGTTCTTGTATTGTCAGTCCTATTTGTACTTTATGTATTCTGTTGGTTGACATATGTTTTATATGGGTATATTTCATAAGACACAATTGCCTGTGCACTGCACTTGGATTATGGTATAGACCAGTACCTGATTATTATTACTATTATACAAGACCTTATTAAAGGCTTGTGACCCACAGATATTGGGATAGTATACTGATTAATCAGGTCATTGAGAACTTGGGGTATTATTATTGATTCAGGTGATTAGTATTATTGTTAGGCATCATGTCTACTCTAGATTATTTCATTACTCAAGGGAAAGCTCTTGATAAGACTGGTCAACAATTAGAACAATGGGCAGTTGCTCAATATGACAAAGCATTAGCTGCAGAAGAGAAAAGATTAGCTGCAGAAGAAAGAAAAGCTATGGCGGAAGAGAAAAGATTAGAAAAAGAAGCTGAGGCTGCTGCTGAACAAAAGAAATTGCAGATGCAGGTAGAGGAAAGGAGATTTGAAGCTGAACAAAAAAAATTGGAGAGAGAAGCTGCGGCTGAACAAAAAAGATTAGACAGTGAAGCTGAACAAAAAAGATTAGACAGTGAAGCTGAACAAAAAAGATTAGACAGGGAAGCTGAACAAAAAAAATTGGAAAGAGAAGCTGCGGCTGAACAAAAAAGATTAGACAGTGAAGCTGAACAAAAAAAATTGGAAAGAGAAGCTGCGGCTGAACAAAAAAGATTAGACAGGGAGGCTGAACAAAAAAGATTAGATGCTGAAGAGAAAAAAGCAATAAGAGAACATGAATTTGAGTTGGAGAAATTGAGATTGACAAGTATGAGTAATGTTAATCAGGCATCTAGTGGTAATGGTAAACCTTCTACTTACAAGGTTAAGGTTCCACCGTTCAATCAGTCCAGTGACGATATTACATTCTGGCTGGATAGATTTGAACGTTCTTGTCGTACACATAATGTGGATAAATCACAATACGCTAATCAATTATCAGAAAACTTGAAAGGTGAATCTTTGACTAGATTATGCCTTGTAGGAGAAGCAGATAAGGATAATTATGATGTCATTAGGGCGGCTTTGATAAAAAAATATCAGCTAAGTGAGGAAGGCTATCGCCTTTTATTTAAGACGATGGTACCTGAGACGGGGGTAGAATTCTCAGAATTCACTGCAAAGGCACGTCTCACAGTTGATCGTTGGATTGAGCTTTCCAAAACAGAAAAAACGTATGAAGGACTTATGGATTTGTTGCTCAGAGATAAGATTATGTCATGTGTGAACAAACCTTTCCTTGAATTTATACATGAGCGTAAACCTAAATCTCTAAAAGAAATGGAAGAATATTGTTCCCAATATGTCACTGCACACCCCGACGTGACTTTTGGCAACACTAAGATTAAGGAGAGTATGCCAGTTGCTTCAGCAACACCATACAATCCCAATTATTCACACAGATTTCAGGGACCTCAAAACAGATTTGAAAAAAAAGGTAACCATAATAGTTATCAAAACCAAGGTAACCAATCATTTCAGGGTTCTTCTTCAAAGAACTGGAGACGACCTGATAGCTCTCGACACAGGGGTGGTCATAATTATAGGAATTTCCGTAGAGGAAGTAATTATAGAAACTATCAGGGTTATCCGTCTTGGAGTCAACAAGATCATAATTACAGAGATACTCATTATAATGAATATGATAATGGTAACCAAGGGTACTATGACTCAAACCCAAATAGGGGTTACAATAGAGGTAACAATAACTACAGAGGTGATAATAACCGAGGTAGATCTCAATACAAAAGACATAAACCACATTTTCAGGCAAACTCTGCACAACAAGAGTCCCATGAAGCCTATAAACAGAGTAAAGATAATAATGATGCTAGTAATATGGCATGTGCCGCTTTTGATTTTGGGAGAGCATCTCAGTGCCCCCAATGCAAAACGTTATTTGAGCCAACCACAGTGACTACTTTAAGCTGTGGCCATCCTCTTCCTGCTCTTCCAGCATCAGTCGCGCATGATGGAAGAGGGTCTCTTGTCTTACATAAGGGTTTAGTGAATAACAATCCAGTCTCTGTGCTATTTGATTCTGGATGCACCACAATTGGTGTTAGGCAGTCACTCGTAGATCCTTCCCGTGCCACTGGACAAGTAGTCAAATGTGTAACATTTGGCGGCACAGTAGAGAAATACTCTACCGCTATCATTAGGATTGCTACTCCTTTCTTTACAGGAGATGTACACGCATGTCTTCTTCCGAATCCGATCGCTGACCTCATCATCGGTCGCATTCATGGAGTCAAGGAATGTACTCCGCAACAAATTTCCACTTGGGAAAGGCAAAACATGCAGATTGCTAACGCTGTAGTCACTAGAGCTCAGGCTCTTAATGTGCCTCAAACTTCATCTACTGAAGATAATGAAGTGCATAACCAAGATAATCCCTTGGTAATTTCTCGTGACTCGTTTATAAAACAGCAAGAAGATGATCCCACTCTGAAGAAATTCTTCATTCTTGCAACTAAAGGTGATCCGAATAAGGACACAAGTCGTAAATCGTGGATTACAAAGAAGAATGGCGTACTTGTACGTATGGTTCAAGACTCCATTACGTCAAGTCATTCTCAAATCCTGGTTCCCAAGAATTTGAGAGTTAAAATTTTGCAGCACGCTCACGACTCTCAGTGTGCTGGACACATGGGTTTTTCCCGTACTAAGTCAAGAGTCCTTGCGGCTTTCTTTTGGCCATTGGTAAACAAGGACATACGGATTTATTGTCAATCTTGTAAAGTATGTCAGGAAGTTAAATCCAAAGGTCCACGGCATGCTGCACCCATTCAGGCGGCGGACATTCCTATTCGGCCGTTTCAAAAAATGGCCATAGACATTATTGGTCCATTTAAGATCAAGTCTGCCAGAGGACATCAGTTTATCTTGACGTGTGTTGATATGTGCACACGTTGGCCAGAGGCTATTCCTCTGAAGAGCATTACTACTGCTGATATTGCAGATGCTCTTTGGCTTATATTTTCTCGTCTGGGGTTCCCCGGAGAGATATTGTCAGACCATGGCACCCAACTAATATCAGATACCATGTCTCAAGTAATGTCTACCCTGCAGATAGATAGATCTTTAAGTAGTATCTACCATCCAATGTCTAATGGTATGGTCGAACGCCTTAATAGAACACTTAAAAACTTACTGGGGAAGATAACTGAGGATCATCCTCAAGACTGGGACAGAGTTTTACCTGCGGCCCTCTTCGCTTACAGAGAGGTACCCAATGAACATACGGGATTTTCTCCCTTTGAACTCGTCTTTGGCGCGCGTCCGCGTGGCCCTATGTCGTTGCTTCACGATCTCATAACATCTGACAATATTGACGATGACACAAAGTCATCCTACGAATATGTCATCGCGTTGAGACAAAAGATTATCGAAGCATGCAAATTAGCAACTTCTTCTTCTGAATTTGCGAAACAGAAGGCAAGGCAATTTGCCAATAAGAAGAGATGCTTACGACAACTTTGTCCTGGTGACAAAGCATTTGTATTACTACCTTGTAGGGAAAACAGATTACTTATTTCTTGGAAAGGTCCGTACGATATAATATCGAAAATTTCCGATGTCGACTATATTGTCGATATTGATGGGAAGCATAAAACCTTCCACATCAATATGCTTACTGAATTCCATGAACGTCCGGATTATTTGCAACCCATTTTCCAAGCAACGGACAATTCTCCAGTACCACATGGTCATTACTCATCACTGTCCGTGATACAGGATGAGGAAACAAGTTTTTCAGATGTAAATCTTCCTCTTCCAATGATCCCACTTCATTCCAGTGAATCATGGAAGAACGTTACTGTCTCTCCTGATTTGTCTCTAGGAGAACAGCGACAAGTTTCAACTATGTTGCAAACATTTCAGGATGTACTCACTGACATCCCTGGACAAACTAATGTCATTCAACATGACATTGTGCTAACTGACCATACTCCTATTAGGGTTAGACCTTATCCTATACCTATACATTTCCAAGCACAGGTCGAGAAAGAGTTGGATGTGATGATAGATTTGAAAATAATCGAACCATCCACCTCTGCGTATTCTTCGCCGATGGTTATTGTGCGTAAAAAAGACAATAACATACGTCTTTGCGTTGACTATCGAAAATTGAATCAAGTAACGAAGTTCGATGCCGAACCTATGCCTTTACTGGAAGAGCTACTTACTCGACTCTCCAAATCTCATTTTTTCACTAAACTTGATTTGTCTAAGGGATATTGGCAAGTTCCTTTATCTGAACGCGCCAAACCTCTCACGGCTTTTTCAACACCTAGAGGTTTGTTCCAATGGAATTTTATGCCTTTCGGTCTTATGAACGCACCAGCTACGTTCGTACGCATGATGCGCCGAATCCTATCTTATCGGTCAGATGTCATTGCATATCTAGACGACATCTGTCTTTTCAGCGATACTTGGGAAGATCACTATTCAGGGTTAGATGAATTGCTGTCTACTTTGCGTGAGCACAACCTGACAGCGAAACCCTCTAAAGCCTATATTGGTTTTAGCGAAATTTCTTTCCTAGGCCACCGAGTTGGTCATGGTTTCCTAAAGACAGAGGACCATAATACTAGTAAGATACTTAACATCTCAATCCCTAAGACTAAAAAACAGGTGAGAAGTCTGTTAGGTCTTATTCAATTTTATGGCAGATTCATTCAGAATCTATCCTCTATCATGGCACCTCTCTCAACACTTCTAAAGAAAGGTTCGCCTAATGTGGTCCACTGGTCTCAGGAATGCCAATGCTCTCTGGATAAGATTAAAACACTGTTTTCAACACCACCTATTTTAGTGCTACCCACTAAAGATAAGACATTCGTTCTTCGTAGTGACGCTTCATCCACTGGGATTGGAGCGGCACTAATGCAAGAGTACTCTGGAACTCTGCATCCTGTAATGTATATTTCCAGAAAACTTAATGCGGCAGAAAGGAATTATTCGGTTTTAGACCGTGAGCTATTAGCTATGGTTTGGTCGATCCTCAAACTACAGAGATTCCTTCTAGGCGCACATTTCATAGTAGAAACAGACCAAAAAGCTCTTACTGCTATACAGAGTAAGAATTTGAAGAGCTCGAGGTCTACTCGATATGCAATTGCTCTTCAACCTTTTCATTTCTCTGTGCGAGCTATTCGGGGATCAGATAATGTGATGGCAGACATTCTGTCAAGATGCCCACATGATTCCACATAACTATTAGGGCTTAGACTTCTTGATATGTCTAGTTCTATAGTAGTTCCTTTTCTATATCATGATAGATACACATTTGTAATTTAATAATATAATGATTGTATCACTACATAGCGGTTCATGTATGTTTATTCACCGCTGTGCTTTGATGATTTTTACTTCATAAATCATAAATTTAAGATATCTAATACGTAGTGATGATATGAATTTTTTAGGCATTGTGTAATTGCCAGAATTGTATTATACTTTGATGACACCTTCCTGGAAAAATATACTTGTAGAGAAATAATTTCTCTCAGTTTATGAGACACATTCTCACCAGTCGCTCCATAAGTCGACTTAGCCTCATATTAGGCGTTATAGGTATTCCTGATATTTTCATCTGCGCATTATTCATGCGTTGTGAGCCTATTGTACGTTGCTCCTAGATGTATTTCAAAAAAAAAAAATGTTCCATTTTTTTTTTTTTCCCGGGAGGTGTGGTAAGACTGTTACGTGCAGTCTTTGATATCTTACAATATTATACATAGGTAATTTTTTAGTGCTTAAGGGAAAGTCATTATTGAGTTACTTCCCTTGAACTCCGCGGATAAATACATTTTACTGCGATTTATTCGTTGTTTGGGTAATAATAGATTGTTCTTGCTTCAGAATATCTATGGCCTGAATTTATGTGTATTGTTTGTCTGAGTAGGACAAGTCTGTCTTATATCTGTATATCTTTACATATCTAGGTCGAACTATATGTTCTGTTGTCTCTAGAGAGGTCAAAGGCTATTCGGCGGATGTGTCGCTTGAGTGGTGTGATTTGGCTTCGTCCTGATAGGGAATGTGTGTGTTTTGCTATGTCGGCTTGATGCCTTGAAAAAGTGATCTCAGTGGTTTTGGGGAAAGTGATAGTCGTCTAGACCTATCGTGTATGCTTTACCCCAGTGTTTATTCATCTTGCCAAGGAATGGCAGTTTCATATTCCCTCTACCAAGGTAATCAAAGATACTCTTATGAACTCTCGATCGAAGCCACCATTGTCGATAATTACGATTTGAATGTTTAAGAGAATATATTTGACTCGATGAAAAACGACTTCGATTCCTAGCAGCACTATATTCTGTAGAATGCAGTCTATTGTTCATGACCAAATCTACAGAGCAACGAAATGTTGTATGAATGACTAACTTTAGAACAGATTCATTATCTGTATTCAAACGTGAGTGACAGTTCACGAGTGGAGCCATCTTGGAACCAAAACATGTAGGACTTTCAAGAAGAGAAAAGGGATGCCCGTATTATCGCTTGATCAGTCCAGAGATCACTGCTACACATGAGAACCCATTGTTAGCGGTTCAATATTATTATATGGAAAAATATGTGCTGAACATTATGTTGAAGAATCGTTGCTAAACGAGATTAGGTTTAGAAGTCATCTGAAATATTGTTTACAAGCTGACGTGCTCAGTCAGTGACGTCAGATGATATATGTATGGGCGATACTGAGTGCTTGGCTATTGACAGTCCATTATACCATTATTCTACATGAGTGCCCATGTAACATTGCAAGACCATTTGTCCACTGTACTATGATGTATTATGGCAACCTGTGATTTGTCACTATCTGTGCTGTCGAGTGTGTACGTCCAATTAAACTTTAGAAAAGGTACACAGTCGTTGGTGTCGATGACTTCCGGTCATACATGAGTGTGAGAAGAGAACATTTGTCAACAACACGAACCCTTATCATCATTCGCACATTATACACTCCATCCATGTCTACACAACACTGCGTAGGTCAAGTTGACATTCCATACACTACAGTGGGGCAGGCAACACCATAGGGATCTTGTCAACTGATGATGATAGACGCCTGTCTTCCCGCCTAGGAGTGTTCTGGTGTACTTTATCAACATATATTATATCCAACTAAATATCAACTTTATCAATGTCCCAAGGACTATTACTTCTACTTCGCTACATGAACTAGGTTTGAAACCTTTTGTTAACTAGAGGATTTTTTGAGGACATTATTGCTACATCAGAAGACGTGCCTGTCTTACTGAAGTCGGATTAAGGAGAGTGAACTGATCTCATACATCTTGTTATCTCCTGGCTGTTATAGAAAAGGATGGAGATTTCCACCTGATTACATTTACAGTACTATGATGTATAACATGCATATGATTCATCTTTATTATGATGCCGTCTACCGTCCATTGCTGTACTGACTATGTTGCTGTGATAATGACTGTCTGATGTACCTACATATTCGCGTATACATTTTTGTCACTGTGGCGTCCACAATAAATGATACAGAAAAACGTCACCAGCTGTTACAAGCATCATTGACTTTATACGTCGTGAGTTAACTGACGTCCTTGTGTGGATTGCCCTGTTTTGTATGATCATTGTTTGACTGTACATCATCTACACACTACACAAACCAGACCACGGGCACCATCACTCATCCTATTGTGCACGCATCATTTGGTGGCCATAAGCTGGTTTGATCTGGTACCAGCATACACGTGGTCCCTTACCCACTTCATTTTCAACAAACGGCATCCTTCAAGTCAACACTTCAACATTCTTCAAGACAGTCAACATCTTCAAAATTTTCAAAGTACTCGGCGTTGTCCGGTAAATGTCAAAATTGCAATTTTTGACTGAAACAGAAATTTGACAGTACCCGGCGTTGTTACATGTTGCCGGATAACACGGTTAATATTGTCTTTCGTCAAGCAATTTGCGCATTCTTTAGTTTTGTTTTGATTTGTTTGTATTTGTTAGCCTCCTCTTTACTATAGTTTAGTTTTATACAACATTTTTGTTTATACACTGTGGTGTCATGTGTATTGTCTAATATCCTCGCAGATATCGTCACATTTTTTGTGATATTTCTTTAATTTCCGCTTTATTTTTAGTTGATTTCTGCGAATGTTTTTGTATTGTTGCTGATCTTTGTTATTGTTTACATTGTTATTGTTTACATTGTTTGCATTGTTTACATTTTCAATGTTTACATTCTGCTTGTGTTTACATAGTCATTGTTTACAGTTATAGTAATTAGTTAATGGGCTATGCTAATGCACTGTTACTACTACACTGATGATAAATGAATGATGAATAGTGTCGTGCACTATTGAATGAGAAGTGCACTTATGACAAAGAATTGATTGTTGATATTTCATATACAAGTTCTTTGATTGGAGACTTGTTTCCCACAGAGACTGGGATAATATAATGTGATGTGAATATACACGTGCTTAATTAAGACTTGTTACACTTAGGTTTGAAATAAATTAGTTAATTATTTCAGGTTTTGGACTCATATGTTAGACAACATGTCTACACTTGGTTTTACTTTATTGTAACAGTAGGTAAATCTTTCCTAAGACTGGTGATAAGTTGGAAGAGTATTTGCTTATATAACAAAGCGCTGAATCTGATTGAAAAAAGACAGAAAGCAGAAGCTGAGCAGAAAAAGATAGATTCTGAATCTGAGACTGCAGATGCAGGCAGATGAAAGAAAATTTCCAAATGGAAATGGAAAAACAGAAAAGGGAATCAGAAGCTGAGGAGAGAAAACTCCAGCTACAACTAGAAGCATTGTTTGAAAATAAAAGACTTGAAAAAGAGGCTGAAAATAAAAGACTTGAAAAAGAGGCTGAAAATAAAAGACTTGAAAAAGAAGATGAGAATAAAAGACTAGAAATGCAGGCTCAGGCTGAGGAAAGAAGATTACAGAAAGAGGCTGAGAATAAAAGACTGGAGAAAGAAGCTGAGAATAAAAGACCAGAAATGCAGGCTCAGGCTGAGGAAAGAAGATTATAGAGAGAGGCTGATGACAGGAAAGCAAAAATGGAACATGAAGAAAAACTCTTAGCTTTAGAGTGGGAAAAGTTGAAATTGATGAACATGAGTAATGGTAATGATTCAAACAAGGGTTCATCTTCTGATAAGACTAATAATGATACTTTTAAGATTAAGTTACCAACATTTAGTCCTTCCAGTGATGATATAATGTTCTATCTGGACAGATTTGAACAAGCATGTAAAGCTCATAACATAGACAAAGCAAAATATGTTTATCAGTTATCAGGGATACTGACAGGTAAAGCTCTAAGTATGTTAAATATGGTGGATGAACCTGACAAGAACAATTATGAGGTTGTCAGGGCCGCTTTGTTAAAGAAATATCAGCTTAACGAAGACGGCTATCGTCTACAATTTAAAAACATGTTGCCTGAAACTGGAGTTGAATTCTCCGAGTTTATTGCAAGAATACGCATTACTTTCTCACGATGGGTTGAACTATCTAAGACGGAAAAACTTATGAAGCACTTATGGACTTAATACTTAGAGACAAAGTCATGTCGTCTGTCAATGAGTCTTTCCTTGCTTTCCTTCATGAACGTAAACCTAAAACAATAAAAGAAATGGAAGATTTCTGTTGCCAGTATGTAACTGCGCACCCACACATAACCATTGGTAACTCTAAGGTGAAAGAAGGTTTACCAGTTGCTTCGGCAGCACCGTATGGTCAAAACTTTGCTCGTAGATCCCAACAAAATTTTGATAGAAAGAGTAACGGTAATTACTTTCAAAATCATGGAAATCAATTTCATGGTGATTCTTCTTCGAAGAATTGGAGACAACCTGATAGTTCTCGTTACTATCACCCTAATAATTATAGGCATTTCAAAAGAGGATATGGTAATAGAGGTTATTCCTCCAGAAGACCTCAAAACCAAACAAATAGATGTTCGCATCAATGTGGACATGATAGTAATCGTGGAAACTGGAATTCGAACCAGGATAACAATTACAATAGAGACAACAATAACTTCAGAGATAATAATAACTCTGATAACTTCAGAGGTAATAATAGTCGCGGTAGATCTCAACACAAAAAAAGAGATATCAGCAGGCTAATTCTGTACAACAGGAAACTCAGGGAGCCTGTAATCAGGTTGTTGATAATAAAAACTTTGACGCTGTCACTGGTTCTGCTTTTGACTTTGAGAGAGCAAACAAATGCCCCCAATGCAGTACTTTATTCGAACCGAGTACCATAACTACTTTGAGTTGTGGTCACCCTCTTCCCGCTCTTCCTGCTGCTGTTGCGCATGACGGGAGGGGTTCTTTAATCCTACATAAGGGTCTTGTTAATGATACTCCGGTCTCACTACTTTTCGATTCCGGATGCACCACTATTGGTGTTAGACAATCGCTTGTAGATCCATCTTGTGCTACAGGAAAGGTTATTAAATGTGTCACATTTGGCGGCACTCTAGAAAAATATCCTACTGCTGTAATTCGCATTGCCACTCCTTTCTTTACTGGAGATGTGCATGCTTGTCTCTTACCTAATCCTATTGCGGACCTTATTATTGGTCGTATTCACGGAGTTAGGGAGTGTACCCCACAGCAGATTGCTGCTTGGGAATATAATAACATGCAAGCTACAAATGCAGTGGTTACAAGAGCACAAGCTCTACAAACACCCGAAACTTCACTGAATGGTGATAATGAAGTTGATAGCCAAGATAGTCACTTAGTCATCACTCGTGACTCTTTCATAAAATTGCAAGAAGAAGATCCTTCTTTAAAAAAATTCTTCATTCTTGCGAAGAAAGGTGATCCGAATCAGGATACAAATAGAAAATCTTGGATTGCAATGAGAAACGGCGTACTTGTACGTATGGTACAAGATTCGACTACGTCGGCACATTCGCAAATTCTTGTTCCCAAGAGCATGAGAGTGCAAATATTGCAACATGCTCATGACTCGCAATGTGCTGGACATATGGGTTTTTCCCGTACGAAGTCGAGAGTCCTTGCGGCTTTCTTTTGGCCTTTTGTCAACAAGGACATTCGTATTTACTGCCGATCATGCAAGGTATGTCAGGAGGTTAAATCTAGAGGACCACGACATGCTGCGCCTATCCAGGCTGCTGACATCCCTATTCGGCCGTTTCAGAAAATGGCCATAGATATTATTGGCCCTTTTAAGGTCAAGTCGGCCAGAGGACATCAGTTTATCCTTACATGTGTCGATATGTGCACACGTTGGCCAGAGGCTATTCCTCTTAAGAGCATATCTACTACAGATATCGCAGATGCTCTTTGGCTGATATTTTCTCGCTTGGGGTTCCCCAGAGAAATATTGTCAGACCATGGCACTCAACTCATATCTGACACTATGTCACAGGTAATGTCTACCTTACATATTAAACGATCTCTCAGTAGTATCTATCATCCTATGTCTAATGGGTTAGTTGAGCGTCTGAATAGAACGCTCAAGACTTTGCTTGGTAAGATAACTGAAGATCATCCTCAAGATTGGGACAGGGTTTTACCCGCGGCTCTCTTTGCCTATAGAGAAGTCCCAAATGAACACACAGGGTTTTCTCCCTTCGAACTTGTCTTTGGCGCGCGTCCGCGCGGCCCTATGTCTTTATTACACGATCTCATCACTGCCGATGATATTAGCGATGAAACTCAATCCTCATATGAGTATGTCATTGCTCTGAGGCAAAAGATCATTGAGGCATGTAAACTAGCAACTGCTTCATCAGAAATTGCTAAAGAGAAGGCAAGGCAGTTTGCTAACAAGAATAGATGTCTACGACAACTTTGTCCAGGTGACAAAGCATTCGTCCTACTCCCCAGTAGGGAAAATAGACTTCTTATTGCATGGAAAGGTCCGTATGCAATAGTCTCTCGGATTTCCGATGTTGACTATGTGGTCGATATTGATGGAAAGCATAAAACTTTCCACATAAACATGCTTTCGGAATTTCACGAACGTCCGGACTATTTGCTGCCTATTTTCCAGGCAACGGATGATTCTCCTGCACCTCATGGTCATTACTCATCCCTGTCTGTCATACAGGATGAGGAATCTACTTTCTCTGATGTCAATCTTCCCCTTCCAGTGGTTCCACTACATTCCACGGAATCTTGGAAAAACGTTTCTGTTTCTCCTAATCTTTCTGGTGACGAACATCGACAAGTCTCGTCGATGTTACAAACATTTCAGGATGTTCTCACTGACATTCCTGGACACACAGATGTCATAGAACATGACATAATTCTTACCGACAGTAATCCTATTAGGGTTAGGCCTTATCCTATCCCTATACACTTTCAGTCGCAAGTGGAAAAGGAATTGGATGAAATGATTCAATTAAATATAATTGAACCATCGACTTCACCATATTCTTCTTCCATGGTTATTGTCCGGAAGAAAGATAAGAACATACGAATTTGCGTTGATTATCGCAAATTGAATCAGGTCACAAAGTTCGATGCTGAACCGATGCCTTTGTTAGAAGATCTACTGATTAAACTTTCTAATTCTAGATTCTTCACTAAACTTGACTTGTCTAAAGGTTATTGGCAAGTGCCTTTAGCAGAGCATGCCAAACCTCTTACTGCTTTTTCTACACCTAGGGGTCTATTTCAATGGAATGTTATGCCTTTCGGTCTTATGAACGCCCCTGCTACTTTCGTTCGCATGATGCGTCGAATTCTTTCACATCGTTCAGATGTCATCGCATACTTAGATGATATCTGTCTCTTCAGTGATACCTGGGAAGATCACTATTTAGGTTTATATGACTTACTGTCCACTCTACGTGAGAATAGTTTGACAGCAAAACCTTCAAAAGCTTTTGTTGGTTTTGGTGAAATCTCTTTCCTGGGTCATCGTGTTGGTCCCATGGTCTCTTGAAGACAGAAGACCACAATACTTCCAAAATACTGAACATCTCTGTTCCTAAAACGAAGAAACAAGTTAGGAGTCTCTTAGGTTTAATTCAATTTTATGGGAGATTTATTCCAAATTTATCTTCGATCATGGCACCTCTCTCAACATTGTTGAAGAAAGGTTCGCCTAATCTGGTCCGTTGGTCTCAAGAATGCCAATCTTCCTTAGACCAGATCAAGAATATATTTTCATCTCCTCCCATCCTAAGATTACCTACTCTTGATAGGACTTTTGTTCTACGGAGTGATGCTTCATCCACTGGGATTGGAGCAGCACTTATGCAAGAATATGCAAATACTCTGCATCCTGTTATGTACATTTCTAGAAAACTAAATGCGGCAGAGAGGAACTACTCGGTTTTAGACCGTGAGTTGTTAGCTATGGTTTGGTCAATTCTCAAACTACAAAGATTCCTCCTGGGCGCACATTTCATTCTAGAGACTGATCAAAAAGCTCTTACAGCTATTCAGACTAAGAATTTGAAGAGTTCGAGATCCACTCGATATGCTATTGCTCTTCAACCTTTTCACTTCACGGTACGAGCTATCCGTGGTGCGGATAATGTGATGGCTGACATTTTGTCTAGATGCCCACATGATTCCAATTAATACTTCGGTCCTATATTTCTATATATATTACAGAGTCATAACACACCTATATTACTACAATAGATTAGCACATCTGTACTCACTTTATATGTACACACACTATCGTGCTTTGTTATCATCTTCTTCTGTTTCGTTTTTTAAGATGATAGAGGAAGACTGAGTAGTTAATATAAGGGCCGTAAGTTTACTAAACAGCCACAATTATTAATAATGTATTGTACCTTATGAAGCATATTAGTTGTTAATTAGCGTTATATTGCTTGTACTTTCTCAGAATGTCATTGATGAGCTGAGGACTTACCTTACTATTATCAAGCATGACGAGTTCTAGATTGTGTACTAACCCTCGGAACGTCAGAGGATGTGTCCTGGATCGTCATGTACTTTAATTTCATTAATGTACTATTTAAATTTTTCTATCAGATTTGTACATCCATTTTTTAAGACAATATTAGAGTATGCTATTTAATGATGACTATGGTAACTTGCATACGTATATTGTGTTTACATGCTAGTGTGATGTGTGTTGGTGACACCTCCCCGATGTGAATATTTTTTGAGACATATTTATTTTTCTGTTGAGGTATATTCTCACCAGACACTCTATATTTAGCCTCATGTTAGGCAATTTAATTAATTATCCGCGCATAATTCGTGCGTTTTGAGCCGCTTATCGCATGCTCTTGGATATTAAAAAAAAATATATATATGTTCCACATTTTTTTTTATCGGGAGGTGGTGGTGATATGTTGCGTGAGAAATTCTCGCAACATCGTTTTGTGTACAATATATATATTTTGTAATGAAAGGGAAACAATCTTATGAAATTTATAGTCACTTTTCATTGTAAGCAGTTGTCTTCTCGCGTTGGTGTCGATGGCAGTTAAGTTTGTTATGCGTTCTTGAATCGTGTCCATGTATGGACTTGCTAGGCCGCTTTTCTCAGAAAGCGGTTGGCAACCTGTTGTGTTATCCTTATAAGGTAATCATTCTTAATCTGGTTCTTAGTAAAGGTCCTTGCGTTTCAAGTTATCTGAGCTGTGGTCGAATCGCGCTGGACTGCGCATGTCTAAGTCTTGGGTCTTTGTCGAACGATTTCCGCCCAGCAGTCAGAGAGCGAAGATTTGGATAGCGAGCAAGACGTCTTTGTGAGCGTCTGTGCTTTTCTTGTTCTTCAGGAATATGAAGTCCTCTTATGGATATTTCGTTTTATTCAAGATGATACCTCTAGTGTATTTCCACACGCCGGGAGGCGTATTATTTCTGTGGTTATTTCCTGAAGGCAAGGTAAATTACATTTACATTAACTTTATCGATATCTGTTCGTGAGTGACATTTGATTCGTAGCCTGTCTTTGAAAGTCTTCATCACGAGATGTTTCTCAGCTCATATATTGCTACATTGTACCGCATCGGGTTGATGCATGTCCCAAGGACTATTACTTCTACTTCGCTACATGAACTAGGTTTGAAACCTTTTGTTAACTAGAGGATTTTTTGAGGACATTATTGCTACTTCAGAAGACGTGCCTGTCTTACTGAAGTCGGATTAAGGAGAGTGAACTGATCTCATACATCTTGTTATCTCCTGGCTGTTATAGAAAAGGATGGAGATTTCCACCTGATTACATTTACAGTACTATGATGTATAACATGCATATGATTCATCTTTATTATGATGCCGTCTACCGTCCATTGCTGTACTGACTATGTTGCTGTGATAATGACTGTCTGATGTACCTACATATTCGCGTATACATTTTGTCACTGTGGCGTCCACAATAAATGATACAGAAAAACGTCACTAGCTGTTACAAGCATCATTGACTTTATACGTCGTGAGTTAACTGACGTCCTTGTGTGGATTGCCCTGTTTTGTATGATCATTGTTTGACTGTACATCATCTGCACACTACACAAACCAGACCACGGGCACCATCTCTCATAATATGGTGCACGCATCAGGCTGATCCATTTGAACATTCTCCCACACACTTCACTTCTTTGCAGCTTGACTTTCAGTCCATCTTTCCACACTTTGTCAAATGCTTTTTCTAGGTCCACCCAAACCACCAGTGTGTGCTTTTTTTCTTGGAAAGCATCCTCAATTTTCTGAGTTATATAAGTGATCTGGTCTTCAGTGGATCTGTGTTTCCTGAATCCTGCTTGCTGTGGGGCTAAGAGATGTTTTTCTTCTAGATGCCACATAAGTCGAGTATTTATTATGCGCTCCATCAATTTTCCAACACAACTAAGTAGACTGATAGGTCTGTAGCCATTTGGTTCTGTCTGAACTTTGTCTTTCTTAGGTATTGGAATCAGTATGGCATCTTTCCATGCCTGTGGTACTATTCCTCTTTTCCAGCTGCAGTTTAGGATGGCCAGAAGCTTCTTTTTTGCCTTTGTTCCTAGGCCTGTTAGCATTTCATTGGTTATCCCATCTTTTCCGGGTGACTTCTTTTTCTTTAGCGCCCTCATTGCCTCTTCTAATTCTTGCATTGTTAACTTTGCCATCATGTGTTCTTCTGGTGCAAGCTTTTTGTTATCATGATTCCTTTGTTCATCAATGATGGCCTTTCTTCTGTCTATAGGGACATCAATGTGGTTTGCACCAGCATAGTGTTCCATGAGTGCATTTGCAGCTTTTTTTCCCGAGAGCATATTTTCACCTTGTTTGATTGTGATGTGATTTTTGTAAGGTTCTTCGTTGTTCAAAGCTCTAACTAGTTTCCACAGCTTGTTCCCTTCTTTATCTAGGTTGAGATTTTCTGTTGTTTGCTTCCAGCAGTCTCGTGTTGTTTGGTTTAATGTTCTTCTGTACTTTGCAGTGGTTGCTTTGAGCAAGATGTTTGCCTCAGTTGTTTGTTCTGTTTCTGCCTTGTCTCTGGCTTGTGCTACCTCATCTTCAAGTTTTTGCAGATCTTCATTCCAGTATGGTTTATAGTTTTTTCTTGCCCCTCTCGGAATAGTCTCAATAGCTGCTTGAAGTATTGCTCTGTTGTTTTGTTGTTCGTCCATCACAGGTGATGAAGACCACTCTGTTCATCCAATTATTAGGATGTTAGGATAGTCTATGAGTACGAAGGTGACTGATGAGCCCGATGCGGGCCTGGAAGGATCTCGGACAGTGTGGGCAGGGAATGTTTGCTTCATGTGAAGGTTTTATTTCACGATCTTTTCTAGCTTGTCTCCGCTGTTCCGCTGCTGCTCTTCTGGAAGATTCGCATGCCACTGCACCTTTACGAAGAGATGTGCGCCAGGCAGTTCGGTCTTGCGCAGCAGCTTCCCATGTGTCTGGGTTTATGTCAAAGGTTTTTAATGAAGACATAATGATGACATAATAGCAGTCATGGGTGATTTTAACGCCAAAGTAGGTGACAACAACGATGGAGTACAAAGATATCTCGGTACTCATGGCATAGGCTGTTTGAATCAAAATGGCGAAAGACTTCTAGAACTTTGTGAAATATCAAACCTCGTTGTGGCAGACACCATCTTTCCACATAAGAATATCCACAAGATAACATGGAATTCACCTGATGGCAGAACTAAGAACCAGATAGATCACTTCTGCATAAGCGCTAAATTTCGCTCATCAGTTCAAGACGTCAGAGCATACAGAGGTGCAGAGATCGGAAGCGATCATAACCTCTGCATAGCTAAAATGAGGATTAAACTGAAGAAGTTATACCAACCGAATAAAAATAGAAGAATAGATGTACACAGACTGCAATCAAATGATATAAAGAAGGAATATAATGTCAAAATGAACAACTATTTCGATGCTTTAGGCAAAATTGACAACGATATCACCACCAAGACAATCGATACTAAATGGGAACAACTGAGAACAGCAATGACAGAAGCAGCTGTAGCGACCACCGGATACCTAGTACATAAAAAGAAAAAATGGATGAGAGAAGATACTTGGGATAAAATACAAGAAAGGAAAACAGCAAAACTTAAACTACTAGCAGCAAGTACACATAATGCAGTTGAATCTTGCAAACTAACTTATAACTTGTTAAATAAAGAAGTGAAGACAAAAACTCGAAGAGATAAAAGACATTTCATCAATGAACTGGCCGTAGAAGCTGAAAATGCTGCAAGAACTGGTAATAGTAGGTGCCTTTATCAAATTACAAAACAACTATGTCACCAGCCTACTGCTATGGAAACACCTGTTAAAGGTAAATTAGGGAATTCAATACCAACAGAAAAAGAACAAATGAAGAGATGGGCTGAGCACTTCATGGAGGTGCTAAACAGACCACCACCAACAGTAACACCTGATTTTAATAATGAAACATCCACAACCACCTTGCCAATAACTTGCGATGAATTCACGCTGGACGAGATCAAACAAGCCGTTAAAAGATTAAAAAATTTTAAAGCTGCTGGAGTTGACGAAATTTCAGGGGAAATGATTAAAGCAGTTAATGACAACAACCTCTTGAGAATTTTAGATATTATAAATGAAGTATGGAGAGAAGAACAACCACCACAACAATGGAAAGACAGTATTATTGTAAAGTTACCGAAGAAAGGTGATCTATCAGACTGTAATAACTGGCGTGGTATATCTCTATTATCAGTACCTGGAAAATTATTATGTTGCATGATGTTAGAAAGACTTAAATTGCATGCTGACGAAAAGATCAGAGAAGAACAAGCGGGTTTCAGGCCGAAACGATCATGTATTGATCAAATATTCACACTAAGAACAATTATAGAAGAATCAGTGGAAAGGCAATCGCCACTTATTATCACCTTCGTCGATTTTCAAAAAGCCTTTGATAGTCTACACCGCCCATCATTGTGGAAGATACTTACAATCTATGGTTTTCCAACAAAATATGTGAATATAATCAAAGCGCTATATGACAATGCAAGATGTTGTGTTAGAACAAATAAAGGGAATACAGAATGGTTTACAGTAGAAACAGGGGTGAAACAAGGCTGTATTATGTCACCACTACTTTTTGGAATAGCTATTGATTGGGTTATGAGAAACTATACCCACAATGAACAATTGGGTATAAAATGGACAAATGGAAAATTCCTGGGGGACCTGGATTTCGCAGATGATGTAGCATTCTTAAGTTCAACACCAAGACAATCCCAAGAAGCAATAAATAATTTGTGTCATCTCTCGGTTAAAATTGGTCTCCAAATAAATGCCTCTAAAACTAAAGCTATGAACTTTTCTAACGAGACCTTTGATATCATCTTGAACGGGGAAAAACTACAGAAAGTTGAAAGTTTCAATTATTTAGGCAGTAAAATGACTCAGGATGGTGACACAACAAGAGAAATCCATACTAGAATTGCTTTGGCAGCTAGCGCCTTCAATAGATTATCTAACATTTGGAAATTACGATCATTGAATATACATACCAAGCTTCGTCTGTTTAATTCAAATGTTATCTCAGTGTTAACATACGGCTGTGAGAGTTGGAAAATAACAAAATCATTGGAGAACAAGCTGAATACATTCGAGAACAAATGTCTTAGAAAACTCATGAACATCAGTTGGAAAGAATTCAAGACTAATCGACAAATAAGAGAAGACTCTAGGCAGAAATATGTCTCCGACTATATAAGGAAAAGACGATGGTCATATATCGGTCATGTCCTACGAATGCAAAAAACAACAGAATACCACTACAGGCGCTCACTTGGGTTCCTGAGGGTAAGCGGAAAAAAGGAAGACCAAAAGAAACACTCAGAAGAACAATAATAAGAGAAGGAAGAACGTTGGGCCTAAATAATGTGCAAGAGCTAAGAGGAGTGGCGTCACAACGAACAACCTGGAGAGCACTGGTTTCTGCCTTATGCGCCGTGTTTGGCGCTTAAAGAATTTATTATTATTATTATTAAGCGTGTCTTTGAAGCGCTTTTTCTGGCCACCATGGGAGCGTCTACCCTTCTGCATCTCACCATAAAAGAGTATATTTGGCAGTCGATGGTCTGGCATGCGGACTACATGACCTGCCCAGCGAATCTGTGACTGCATCAGAATAGTATCGATGCTAGGGATACCAGCTCTGTCAAGAACGGCGGTATCCGGGATCTTGTCTTGCCATTTGATGTTCATTATCTTCCTGAGACAGACTGTATGGAAGTGGTTGAGCTTTTTTACGTGGCGCCTGTATACAGTCCATGTTTCACATGCATAAAGCAGCACTGGAAGCACCGCAGCTCTCTATACCTACAGCTTTGTCTGTAGACTAATGCCACTTCTATGCCAAACGTTGGTGTATAGTCTGCCAAATGTGCTGCTGGCTTTGGAGATCCTGGCGTTCACCTCATCATCAATGACGATGTTCTGGGATAGTGTACTACCAAGGTATGTGAACCTGTTCACAACATTCAGTTTCTCACCATTTACCTTGATGACTGGCTCAGTATAAATTGTGCCAGGAGCTGGTTGGTACATGATTTCTGTTTTCCCCGTGTTAATGGTAAGCCCAAAGTTGGAGCAGGCTTCGGAGAATCTATCAACGCTACGCTGCAGATCAGCCTCTGAGCCAGCACTGAGGGCACAATCTTCAGCAAACAGAAGATCCCTGATGGTGTGTGATTTGACCTTGGTTTTTGCTTGAAGCCTCCTAAGGTTAAACAATTTTCCATCAATACGATATCTGATGTCGATACCGTATCGACAGTATTGCTCTATTAAAGCTTTCAACCATATTTTTCATGCTGTTGTTTCGTGTGTTTATGGTTTCGCAAAGGCTGTCAGTCAGCACTGCAAAACTGTCCCAGTCAGCTCTTTTGTAATTCCATCGGGGCAATGGTTTCACTTCATGGGGAACATACTCCATATTAACCACTAGCTTTATTGGTCTGTGGTCGCTGCCTGCTAGCTGGCCAAGTACCTGTCGGTCAATTTTGTGAAATATGTCCCCTGTGGCAAAAGCTAGGTCTGGAGTGGAAGTGGTGTGCCATCTTCTAGAGTAGAAACTGGGTTTATCATCTGGCCTGTTGATAAGGTGAAGATTTGTGTCTATCTCCCAGTCCTCCACTTCCTCTCCTCTACTGTCTGTATCCAGATATCCCCATCTTTCCGAGTGGCTGTTGAAGTCTCCGACCACAATGCAGTTTGAGCTCTTTATTTCCATACTTTCAAGTGACAGGTCTTTGCTCGGTGGGCCTGTGGTGAAGTGGGATGTTATAAATATTTATAGGGGACTTAGTGTACTGACTGAGATCAGCTGTGAAGGTATATATATCTAATAAGAGTAGTGTAATATATATAACCTTACTTGCTACCACATATCTATATATCTCAGTCAGAATTATTCTGGAATAGTGTGATGCTACGTTATGTGTCTAGGGTATGAGTATGGTGAAGTGTAAGTCACAACAACAGACAGATAAACAATTTAATTTAATCCACTACTATTAACAACACTGTGACACTCACATACATATAACACTCTATGAGAATATCTTAAAGAAGTCACTCGTAACTTTTCAATTAACAATATGTATTCATTAATGTCATAAATGTGTATGTGTCCTGATTCAAATACAAAGGAACCAGGAATCACAATCAATGTTAATTACAAGTTATGTACAGAATGTATTAATATGAATCTGGGAGTGACATATATTATTAAAAATATCCTATGTGTGTCAGTTGTGTAATAGTAGTATGAGGTAATACTGGTTTTGTTTTGTTCAAGCTCTGTTGGTAGTTGTCATCATGACTTCAATAGTTTGTCTTAAGGAAATTAGTATTGGAGATGTTCTCAGTTCCTGATATTAAGACAATTAATTTCCCCTCTTAATATATTTTTACAAAGTCATTTCAAGATGAGGGGACATAATGTTGAGCTCAGCTGGCCAATTCGCTTATCTGGCGTGATGGCGGCAGGAAAGGACTCCTCTGCTCGAATTCTCCTCTGGGCTCAGGAGACACCTCACTGATAGCTAAAAGACCAAGGAGTATGCTGTCCGACTCTGGATTCAGCAAAGCTCTGACCAGGTGCTGCTCACTACCATCAAGACCACTGTCCCTGAAATCAAGAAGGATGTACCTTCTACTTCATAACTAACTTAAACTCTCTTGTTACACTGATCACAACACAGCACAAACATTGAGTTCAGAGCATTAGGCCAACTGTCAGCTTCATTTGAAATACTTTATTCCAGTATTACCCTTCTTAATGGTTACTACGCCTCTGCAATTCCAGCATTATTTCTTTCTAGTCAATCATCTAGGTGTCAGTGTACTGTTTGGCCATTCCATGCCGTTTGACTTTTCTCCGACACCCTCTGTTCAGGCTGGAGCATTACAGGCTTTACCTCACGTTTGCCACTGAACTACACATATATATATACAGGCATAAATCAACAATTCACATTCAATTTTCATTAAAAGATATTGAATGGTTCAAGCTTACCACAATTCATACGAATAAACACAGATACGTTGATTAGCAATGAATTCTGGCACAAACTGGCACAAATTCCCATCTGCTTATCTTCCAGGCTTTTATTGAGCAAAATATAAGCTGGCTTCAACGCACTGATGCTTTATCAAGCTTATTTAAACAAGTGGTTTCGAACTAACGCTCCCAAGTGTGTATATCAGCGAGTCTGACCAATGAGCCCCGTTTCGACAAGTGTTTGAAAAAATGTTACCTTTCCCCGTTTCCCCTAACAACGAAAGATAGTATTTATAGTCCGACCAATCGTGGTTAGGCTTTCATTTGTTGCGCTCCAATCAATTGGGAGTTTACATGTTAGGCTATTTATGTAACGTAAGGTTTTTTCAAACACGTTATAAAAAAAATTTTATGAGCAGAAATGATTTTGTGTTGTCAGGCATCCCCACTATTTTATTTTGGTTATAATTTATTAATTCCTGGACTATTTGCGTAACGTTTTACATATTATTTGTCAGCAAGCCCTAAGGAACCCAATTATCCAAATTTAAAAGAGCTACGTGGCTGCGTTCAAAATATGTATTTTCTACCTCCTGTTTCGAAGATGTGATGTCTGGGTACTGTTATGTTTTCAACCGTAAACCCATCTATTGTTATCTTTCCTAATAAGCGTTTTTTATGATTTATAAACCTAACTCTGGGAAAGGGTAGTGTATTTTATCACTGTCCGTCTGAAAAAAAATTAGTGCATGTAGACTTACACGCGTGATGGCAGCATTTGTGTATCGCGCGACGCGTGTTGCATGCGTTCCTGATTTTCAGCCCTCCCTTCTCTCTTTATCCTTTAGTCCATCTGTTCGTTCGTTTTGGTAACGTAATATAATTAATGTTAGGATTAATTTAGGTCATTACGCAGGGCCTCTCAATGTTTTTCTTAGAAATGCAGCACACGTTTCATTGAAGAAAGCGGGTAATAATACAGTAAGCTTTTACTATCAACGTGAAAGCGTTACAATTTGCAGACGTAGCAGAAAACAAGGGGATTTCGAGTACATTTATTGTGACAGCACTGTTATTTTTCCATTGCTCTTTTCTTTATTAATTTTATTTGTTAGGCTTCATATTTACCTAATAATTTATATATGTGGATTAGAATATTCCACGACACCTCCCCTCTTAAAACAGACATTATATGTCAGTCCTTTATTCTATATACACATAGAGAAATTTATTATTATTTCTGGGGTTTACGGTGATTCTCATCACACGGATGGCGGCTTAAAAAATCCGCTCCCAAATTGGTTTTTCCAGATATATACTCAATGCTAAAATTATATGGAGCCAGAAGCAAAGACCATCGGAGTAACCTAGAGTTCTCATGCTTAGCCTGTGCTAGAAACGATAAAGGTTTGTGATCTGTTTGCAACTTAAATGCCTTCCCATATAGATAAATATTGAATTTCTTTATTGCCCATATTACTGCAAGACATTCTTTTTCGCTAGTTGAGTAGTTGATTTCAGCTTTATTCAACTTTCTGCTAGCATATGCCACTGGGCTTAATTCCCCATCCAATGCATCTGATTTCTGTAGTAAAGTTGCACCTAACCCAATATTACTTGCATCCGTCCTTACTATGAATTCTTGACTTAAGTCAGGTAATTTCAAAATGGGTTTACTTGTGAGCTTTTCCTTCAATTCTTGGTAAGTCATTTCACATTGTGGTGTCCATGTAATGCGATCTGGATGTCCTTTACGTGTCAATTCCGTTAAAGGTGCACATATGGAATTAAAGTTTTTGATATACTTCTGGTAGAAACCACATAATGAGACAAAGGATCTCACGTCCTTCTTGGTTTGTGGTCTCGGGGCTTTCTGTAGTTTCTCTAAATTCTTTGGGTCAGGGGTCATGTTTCCCTGATAAACTGTGTGTCCCAAAAATTCCAATTCTTTACATCCAACGCAACATTTGGTTGGTCGGGCTGTTAAATTTGCCTCCCTAAGTCGATCAAACAGCATGTTCAGAGAGTCAATGTGTTCCTCAAATGTTTCTGTTGCTATAAGGATATCATCCATAAAATTTGTTATACAGGGATTATTCAGAGGATCCAATAATTTTCTCATCATTCTAGAGAAGACACTAGGCGCATTCTTCAATCCAAATGGCAATCTATTAAACTCATAGTGTCCTTCTGAGGTACTAAAAGCTAGGTATGGTCTAACCTCAGGCTTTACTGGAATCTGATAGTATCCTTTACTCAGATCCACTTTTGAGAAATATTTAGCTTTATTTAGTCTGGCAAACAGCTGATTTGTATCCGGCAATGGATCCACCTGTCCTTCTGTAATAGCATTCAGTCTCCTGTAATCTATACAGAGTCTATGTTCTCCAGAGGGCTTCCTTAAAAGTACAACACCGGAACTATACGAAGACTCACTGTGCGAAATAATTCCTTCCTTCAACAGATAGTCTATCTCTTCCTTCAAAGCTTTCTCCTTAGCAAACGGAATCGAATATGGTTTCATACAGACAGGTGTGGGGTCTATCAGTTTCATATCATATTCCAATAGGTTTGTATGCCCTGGTCGGTCTGTTAACACCTCTGCATGATTATTTAGAACCTGTTGCACTCTCTCTTTCTGAGTTTTCGTTAAATGTGTACTGATTTTCACCTGTGCTGCTGTCTCACAGGGGTGTAATGGATATTCAAATGATGAAAGTGGTTCCTTTTTCATCTCCATGGCGATGGACAAGGTCAACAAGTGTGTCTCTTCCTGATGTTCTCTTTCCAAATATTTCTTCAGGAGATTCACATGATAGATTTTTTCTTTCCCCTTCTTATCTATCTTATAATTTGTTGTAGACACCTTCTCTAGAACTGTATATGGACCCTGCCATCCAATTTGTAACTTATTCTGACTCCCGGGCAAAAGAAGCAGTACTTTCTCTCCCACAGCCAAATTTCTGGCTTTCGCCTTCCTGTTATAATAGGCAGCATGTTTCTTCCTGGCTTGTTTCAAATTTTCATTGGCAAGTTTCCAGCCAGTTTTTAACCGAGTGGTCAGCTCATTCACATATTGGTATGAAGATGTAATGTTTTCCTCTGCCTTTTCATCAGTCCACGTTCTTAACAAAGCTACATATGGACCTTTAATTGTGTGGACCTATTTGTCCATGCACCGGTATGGTCTCTTCCACTCGAAGCTTTATAGTGATGATTTTTCCTCCCAGAATTTTCATTCACAAAACGACCGCTACCAATTTTTCTTTTGGGGCTTTCTCCCCTCTTAAAATTCTTGATGAGAGATTTCCTCCCTACATCCTCTTCCTCCAGTTTGTTTAAGTCCGATTGAGGGATTTTCGGCTTATCCTGGGGTAAGACATCTTTTTGCACTCTCCGCATAGTGGCCATTGTAAAACAGTTAAGTGAAGCTTGTCCGTGAAAAGGGGCTTCCCATTCCATTTGGTCCACTTTATCAAATTTATTTTTCCTTTTATTGTCAGGCCTGATTTTGCCCCATGGCGTGTCCAGGTCCTGATCCATGTTCCCACTTGTGGGTGTTCCCTCATGTGCTATGCTACACCTTTCTACAAAATTCTCAATGTCCCATCTTGCTTTGGGCCAATAATAATTGTGAGCCACCTTTTGAATGATGGTACCTATCTTCTCATGGTCCCCATCTGGTTTCACATGTAGGCTCCTTATTAAGTCTGCCCTATATCTTTTTGGAAGAACCAGCTGTCCGTGACCATTGGATCTAGCTCCAGTCTTCCTATACATCAACTTGTTTTTCATGTAAAAATCTCCCTTGCCTGGAGTTGTATGACAAGTTGACAATTTTCTGAAACAAGGCTTGAGTGTTTTATCCCCAGCCTGTGCCTTCCTCATCTCTTCTGGAGTGGTATCTAACATAATATCCTCCTCCTGTCTTGAGGTCGACCTGACCTGAAGGGTTGCCATATACACAGGTTTCCTTCTGCAACGGTCAGTGTCATGATTGTCCATCTGACAATTTTTACACCACCTTTTTCCTTGGTTGAAAGATTTTCTTTCATCATATTTCCTTTCATCGAATTGTGGGAATTTATTTTTATTTTCATACCGTGGCCTATCAAATTGGTGCTTACCTTTATTTTGATCCTTAGGATCAAATTTATTAAAGTTCTGTGGTGCCCTAAAGTTGTCCACCTGTTTCTTTTTATTACCTGTTACCTCTGCTTGAGCTGCTTGATACCTTTCAGCAACATTTAGCAACTCATCCAGCCTCTCTGCACCTTGTTCCATGAGAAACTTTCTCAGGTCTGGAGCCATGGACTCTCTTAATTGCTCTATAAGGACCATTTCCTTAAGATCTTGGGTTTTCCCCAGAGAAGTCCATTTCTCCAAGTATGTCTCTATTCGTGCAGAGAACTGGTGATAGGTTTCACCTGACAGTAGTTTAGCATTCCTAAATTTTTTTCTATAGAATTCTGCATTCTTTTCATACCTTAACAAAAGAGCCTGCTTTAGCATGTCATAATTTTCCTGATCACCTCTGCTCATTTTTGCAAAAACTTCATAAGCTGCCCCACGAAGTCCCTGAGATAACTTTAAGCTCCACCTTTCTCTCTCTAACCCATACGTGGTAGCTAATAGTTCATACCTATTTAGGTAGCTCTCAATATCATCGTCTTTCTCAACAAAATGATCTAAATGAAAATTCATAGCTGAGGTTGAGGCTCCTTGAGTAACCGTAGCATCAGAGGCAAAGGGACTGGCACCATTTTCAGGAGCATGGCCTTGAAACTCAAACTCCCTTAGTCGTAACTCATGTTCCCTTTGTAATCTCTTCTCCTCCTTTTCTGCTTCCCTTTCTGCAGCTAATCTCTTCTCTTCCCTTTCTGCAGCTAATTTCTTCTCTTCTCTTTCTGCAGCTAATTTCTTCTCTTCTCTTTCTGCAGCTAATTTCTTCTCTTCTCTTTCTGCAGCTTGTCTTCTTTCCTCGGCTTCCAATGCCTTGGCCTCTTTGTCAGCCTCAATCTGCAACCTCTTAGTCTCAGCCTCAGCCTCAAACTGTAACTTCTTAATTTCCCTTTCAGCCTCTAACCTTCTTTCGGCTTCTTTTTCTAATCTTCTTTCTTCACGTTCAATAAATTTGTCACATTCCGTCGTGACATAGGCAACCATAACTTGCCCATCTAATCCTAACTCTTTTGCAGTCTGAACCGCAGCAGATCGAAATTTGGCCAGGTCCGCCATTGTCTATCAGGTAAATTTATATAATGTCTAACCAACAATTCAATCTCTAATGGACAACACAGGCACCGTGAGCTCAACCTTATTTAATTCCACCCAAGGATACCTTTTAATTCTTATATTCCCTGAAGTGAATTACCCCCAATATTTTTAATAGTTAAAGATTCAAAATCCCGAGAGCGAGACCCCAATATATGTGGTGAAGTGGGATGTTATAAATATTTATAGGGGACTTAGTGTACTGACTGAGATCAGCTGTGAAGGTATATATATCTAATAAGAGTAGTGTAATATATATAACCTTACTTGCTACCACATATCTATATATCTCAGTCAGAATTATTCTGGAATAGTGTGATGCTACGTTATGTGTCTAGGGTATGAGTATGGTGAAGTGTAAGTCACAACAACAGACAGATAAACAATTTAATTTAATCCACTACTATTAACAACACTGTGACACTCACATACATATAACACTCTATGAGAATATCTTAAAGAAGTCACTCGTAACTTTTCAATTAACAATATGTATTCATTAATGTCATAAATGTGTATGTGTCCTGATTCAAATACAAAGGAACCAGGAATCACAATCAATGTTAATTACAAGTTATGTACAGAATGTATTAATATGAATCTGGGAGTGACATATATTATTAAAAATATCCTATGTGTGTCAGTTGTGTAATAGTAGTATGAGGTAATACTGGTTTTGTTTTGTTCAAGCTCTGTTGGTAGTTGTCATCATGACTTCAATAGTTTGTCTTAAGGAAATTAGTATTGGAGATGTTCTCAGTTCCTGATATTAAGACAATTAATTTCCCCTCTTAATATATTTTTACAAAGTCATTTCAAGATGAGGGGACATAATGTTGAGCTCAGCTGGCCAATTCGCTTATCTGGCGTGATGGCGGCAGGAAAGGACTCCTCTGCTCGAATTCTCCTCTGGGCTCAGGAGACACCTCACTGATAGCTAAAAGACCAAGGAGTATGCTGTCCGACTCTGGATTCAGCAAAGCTCTGACCAGGTGCTGCTCACTACCATCAAGACCACTGTCCCTGAAATCAAGAAGGATGTACCTTCTACTTCATAACTAACTTAAACTCTCTTGTTACACTGATCACAACACAGCACAAACATTGAGTTCAGAGCATTAGGCCAACTGTCAGCTTCATTTGAAATACTTTATTCCAGTATTACCCTTCTTAATGGTTACTACGCCTCTGCAATTCCAGCATTATTTCTTTCTAGTCAATCATCTAGGTGTCAGTGTACTGTTTGGCCATTCCATGCCGTTTGACTTTTCTCCGACACCCTCTGTTCAGGCTGGAGCATTACAGGCTTTACCTCACGTTTGCCACTGAACTACACATATATATATACAGGCATAAATCAACAATTCACATTCAATTTTCATTAAAAGATATTGAATGGTTCAAGCTTACCACAATTCATACGAATAAACACAGATACGTTGATTAGCAATGAATTCTGGCACAAACTGGCACAAATTCCCATCTGCTTATCTTCCAGGCTTTTATTGAGCAAAATATAAGCTGGCTTCAACGCACTGATGCTTTATCAAGCTTATTTAAACAAGTGGTTTCGAACTAACGCTCCCAAGTGTGTATATCAGCGAGTCTGACCAATGAGCCCCGTTCGACAAGTGTTTGAAAAAATGTTACCTTTCCCCGTTTCCCCTAACAACGAAAGATAGTATTTATAGTCCGACCAATCGTGGTTAGGCTTTCATTTGTTGCGCTCCAATCAATTGGGAGTTTACATGTTAGGCTATTTATGTAACGTAAGGTTTTTTTCAAACACGTTATAAAAAATTTTATGAGCAGAAATGATTTTGTGTTGTCAGGCATCCCCACTATTTTATTTTGGTTATAATTTATTAATTCCTGGACTATTTGCGTAACGTTTTACATATTATTTGTCAGCAAGCCCTAAGGAACCCAATTATCCAAATTTAAAAGAGCTACGTGGCTGCGTTCAAAATATGTATTTTCTACCTCCTGTTTCGAAGATGTGATGTCTGGGTACTGTTATGTTTTCAACCGTAAACCCATCTATTGTTATCTTTCCTAATAAGCGTTTTCAGGATTTATAAACCTAACTCTGGGAAAGGGTAGTGTATTTTATCACTGTCCGTCTGAAAAAAAATTAGTGCATGTAGACTTACACGCGTGATGGCAGCATTTGTGTATCGCGCGACGCGTGTTGCATGCGTTCCTGATTTTCAGCCCTCCCTTCTCGCTATCCTTTAGTCCATCTGTTCGTTCGTTTTGGTAACGTAATATAATTAATGTTAGGATTAATTTAGGTCATTACGCAGGGCCTCTCAATGTTTTTCTTAGAAATGCAGCACACGTTTCATTGAAGAAAGCGGGTAATAATACAGTAAGCTTTTACTATCAACGTGAAAGCGTTACAATTTGCAGACGTAGCAGAAAACAAGGGGATTTCGAGTACATTTATTGTGACAGCACTGTTATTTTTCCATTGCTCTTTTCTTTATTAATTTTATTTGTTAGGCTTCCTATTTACCTAATAATTTATATATCTACAATTTCCGATTGGTCGTTGAAGTTCACAGATACCTCGCTACTTGGTATTGAGTTTCGGGTAAGTAATAGCACACCTCCTTTGTGTCCTTCTCGATCGAGTCGGAAAGCCTGGTATCCTCTTATTGAGAATCTGTGGTTGCTGTTGAGATGCGTTTCTTGGATGCAAGCCACATCTATTTGATCCTCATAAAGGCGGTTTTTTAGGGGGACTTTTTTGTTCAGAACTCCTTCTGCATTCCACTGCAGAATGTTGAGTGTTCTTGGTGTTTGGTCAATAGCTTTTGCCCTTTCTCTCTGTACCTTGACTCCACAATTCAGGGGAAGGTGACCACCAGTATTACTGGTTGGACCCCTTCGAGGTGGGGGTCCGGCACTCTCGCCGCCTGGCGGGACTCCACGGGACGAGCACCACAACGCTTAAATTGTATTCGTGACATCTTCATTAGGCGAAGTACGTTGCACTGTTTCGTTGAGCATGTAGCCCAGTGCATCCGATTTCAACAAGCGTTTCTGTAGGGTTGCGTTCCTTAGCCCTTGACTGTCCCCAGCCTACCTGCAAGGCAGCAGGTGGTTTGAGATCAGAGTTTTCCTTCTCCTAGACGAACTGCCTTCCAAGGCTTACGAGCTTTATCTACCCGGGATTTTAACCCATGCCTGGGGTTTGGGTTGATGCTGGCCAGAGCATGGTCCACTCGCCGGTGGGCACTGCGCCTACACTGTATGGGGTCCCAAACTACTCCCGATAGACGACAAACAGTGAAGAATGAATCAAGAAAGCATTTAACCCATGAAGTGGGGGGGGGGGATTGGTGCAGACCAGAGCATGTACCACTCGCCGGTGGGTTCTGCATCTACACCTATAGGGTTCCACCCACTCCTCAGCCCATTTAGTCTGGCCCCTCACCCAGGACCTGTCTGGCTTGGGTGACCCTGCCAGGAGTAAAACTCCCGCCGGCATAGCTCCCGGGATCATTGGGGCGCTCAAGCTCTCCAACCACGGCAAGGTAGGCTTACATGTGGAGAGAGTTTGAGGCTGATATTCTAAGTTTTAGTTTGAGGCTCATATTCTAGTCAAGTTTGAGGCTGATATTCTAGGTTTAGTTTGAGGCTGATATTCTAAGTTTTAGTTTGAGGCTGATATCCTAGGGTTTAGTTTGAGGAGGGTATTCTAGGTTTTAGTTTGAGGTTGATATTCTAGGTTTTAGTTTGAGGCTGATATTCTAGTCAAGTTTGAGGCTGATAATCTAGGTTTTAGTTTGAGGCTTATATTCTAGTCAACTTTGAGGCTGATATTCTTGGTTTTAGTTTGAGGCTGGTATTCTAAGTTTTAGTTTGAGGCTGATATCGTAGGGTTTAGTTTGAGGCTGGTATTCTAGGTTTTAGTTTGAGGTTGATATTCTAGGCTTCAAGTTTGAGGCTGATTTTCTAGGTTTTAGTTTAATTATTATATTCTAGGTTTTAATTTGAACCTGATAGTCAATGCTTCAGTTTTGAGGCTGATATTCTAAGTTTTAGTTTGAGGCGGATCTAAGTCGTAATGCTTCTAACATTATTCTAATCAGCATCACTCTTGGCGGGTATACTTCGCTGTTGAGGATGATCTGAATTCTATTGTCTTGACATATTTTACTATTTTCATTTTTGTTTTCCTCAAAATATTTCTTTGATTTCTTAAGTCAAATGAACTGCCTGTCTTTACCTCTGATTGTTTATATGTTTACCTACCTACCAACATACCTACCTTACTACCTACTTACCTAAGTACCTGTCTATCTGTCTATCTATCTATCTACCTACCTACCTGTGCAACCAGTCTATCTACCTACCTGTCTACTTACTTGTCTGTCTTATCTATCTACCTCTCTAGCCGCTTACCTGTCTTTCTCCCTGCTTACTTACCTACCTGTTTGCCTACTTACCTTCTTGTCCTTCTACCTACCTAATTAGTAGCAGTGTTACAGAAAACTCACACATCACTCCTCTGTTTTGTCTGTATATTTCTATCTATATATCTGTCTATATCTACCGGTATATTTATCATTAAATGTCGGACTCTGTGTCTATGACTCTGTGAATACATTCACGTGAATGACTGAGTCAGAATATACGCACACACGTATACTCGAGTTAGTAAAGTTGTTATACGCACATTCACACATCAATTCGTCTTCCGGTGCTGAACACAGCGAGTGAGCAGAGCTCGTGGAAAAAAGGCGTATCTAGAGATTTCTCGTTCTCTTGACGAATTAGGTTTAATCTCCGGTAATTCTCCTGAGATGTTTAAAAGTCAAGTACAAACAGCTGACAGCAGGCAGGCCGTTCAGTTCTGTCCCTTCATTTTTCTCTCCTACATCTTATGGCTCTCCCCCACCCCCCACAAGTAGTAACCAAAAGTATATTTTTATGTGGCGCTATACTTCTTTGACGTAAAAACAGTTAATGGTTAGTAGAAATATTCCCGTCTCTTTTTGTTTGTTTCAAACTGTTTTTGTGTAAGGAGTTCTGTAAGGAGTTGTGTAAGGAGCTATTTTGGAGATTAATTTGCATGTCAGGGCTCTTTAGAGATGCAAAGTTTGTTTTTTAAATTAAATTTTGCCTAATTTTGGCCAGGCGCGTCCGGTTCAACCTAAACACAGGGTCAAAACACGTTTATATTCTTGTGTCAATTTCAAAGCAAGACCGCTAACCAAGATCCTAAAGCTCCCTGCACTTGGTACATCTTAGTAGCAGGGAATCCACTATATCGTGAGTGAACTGTGTAATGTTCAGGGATCGGAGTAGCCACAACAGAGCGGCCCAATGCAACGATTCTTGCCATGGTGGAGGATATTGAGAACCCATCATTGCACACCAACCATAGAAACCATCATTGCACACCAACCTTAGAACCCATCATTGCACACCAACCTTAGTGGAATTACACGGGCCCCAGACTTCAATCCCACAATGGATAGGTGACAGGAGCTGGGAAGTGAATCTCTGCAGGACGTGAGGATTTCTTGGGCCAGAGCACAGTATTTTACGCACGACTTTCTCTTGGTGTTCTGAAGACAAAGAATTAGTTGCTTCTTGAAACATACCTACGTGCTGGTTGGACATGATCTAGTAGGGAAATGAGAAATGAGGAGAAGGAATAAACTGAAGTTGACATTTTCAGAGGGTAAGAAATGAATGAGAGAGTAAACTTTGACAACATTGAGAAAGTGCATTGCGATTACAACCTTTCCTAGATTCTCAAGAGAAGCTCAACTGTTTTATGCACGCTGTGCCGTCATGCTGAATGGAGTTCGGCTTGCCATGCTGTGCTGTATTGCTGAACGGACTGTGATTTGCGACCTGAGCTGTTTGTCATCGACTTTATGTTTATTTAAACGGACAGCGTTGTTTGGGCGTCGCGAGACAGCAGAAGTTAGATGTAGGATTTATCTGACTACAAACAGTTCCAGTTGAAACAAACTGCCCAGTTTTCAAGAGAAGGTCATTCATTATTACTACTTGACGTTCCCTGCGGAACATAAGGCGACAAGTGTTGCTCACCACTAGATGATTTCTTAGGCCATTATCTTTTAGCTCAGCCAACGACGTTCCTTGGCTTCTTCTCTTCGATCTCTTTGGACTTCTGACCTTTCTTTTCATCTGTCGGTTCCAGTCTATCGTATATCTTTCTGGCTGTATTTGTTAACCACGGCGGTTTGCCAGCGACACTTTAGTTTGACCTGTACCGCGCTAGCGCGACAGAGGTCACGGGGTCAAATTCCTAACGGGAAAACATGTGGCGGAGCTTACTTTTGATAGGGGTTAATTAAAGCTTTTAGGCTACTTTATTATTATAAATACTAACTTTAATTTAGACTCGAGGGAGCCGCGCTGGTGTAATGGCTTCGGCGTTGTACTGGCGACCAGGTGTTCATGGTTCAAACCCGGGCGTCGGCGTTTGAAGAAATGTTTACGGCCGGAAATTTGACTGAATAGCCTGAACGGCTCCTGTGATAAACCCTCTGTGGATGGGAAGGAGCGAAGCTCCTGACCGGGTTGGAAGGAAAGTCCTCAGGTTCCCCAGCCTCGCAATGACATGTCATTGGGCCGAAGGGCTGAAAGCCCAAGTGCCGCTGGTTAAGGAGAAAAAAAAAAAAAAAAAAAAAAATTTAGACTCGAAATGTTAGAGTAAATTTTAGAACAAGAATGAACATTTCATCACAATTAGAACAGAAGATATGATAGTCTGAAATAGTGGAAAAAGTACGTTTTTTAAAAATGTTTTAATATGGTTTCTTATGCAATAAATTAAAATGATACCATTTGATATGCATAAAAATTACAGAAATCAAAAGTAGAAAACCTGCAGAAAATGAATATCATAATTTTGTTTTGATTTCATGCGTTTATTTTATCCACTTTAACGTTTTATCTTTAATTACTTGCCATTTTCTCTGTAATATCTATACAGGTTGTAGGCTGGTTCTTTTCCACATTTTTTTCTTCTTTCTAAATTACGTACGGTCGTTTGATGAGCAGGCTGCAACAAAAGCATGTTGGTGAGCGTCTGCAGTTTGGCCAAGATATGATCGGTCACGTCACGTTTCTGGAGCATAGAATAGGTCATATTTTATATTTGTGTTTGAACAAGCTAATTTTATTTCCCTGGGCTGTGGGGAGGAGGAACCTACAGAATGCCACACTGGTCGTAAACAGATGAAAACATTCGGCTTTTTAAGGTCCGGGCTGTGGGGAGGAGGAACATACAGAATGCCACACTGGTCGTAAACAGATGAAAACATTCGGCTTTTTAAAGTCCGGGCTGTGGGGAGGAGGAACCTACAGAATGCCACACTGGTCGTAAACAGATGAACACATCCGGCTTTTTAAGGTCCGGGCACAGACATCCTGATGTGTGTCTCCTCCTGGTTTCTCAGATAGACAAGACCAGATAAGGTGAAGTATCTTAATGTATATGGACAATCGTGAGAGATAAAAATAAGAGAGCACACACAAGGAGGATCTCAGCACAGTGCACTAACTCCGTAGCACCGGCGAGAATCCTAATGTGTGTATATAGAAATCACACATTCTATAAATATTTTTGTGGTGGGTAGGTTTCTAATTTTTTTCATTTACCAGGGCAGCGGCCTTACGGCTTACTCTTTACGATTTCCAACTGCCGTGGGATTTTTAACGAGCACACATGACCTCCTATTTTTTCGCCCTTGTCCGAGAAGGCTAGGTATCCGATCTCACTAACTAGTACAACGGAGTATTTCCATAAATTATATTCCCTGTACTGGGAGTCGAACACAGTACTTCTAGAATTCGAAGCGGACGCCATACCTCTTAGCCATCCCAACCCCCAAGAGAGCTTTAACAACTGGTATATTCGGCTCAATGAGAAGTAGCAAAGTACCACAATAAGAGAGATATACCTCCCTAATTTGGTAATATGGCGTAGGAAGACAATGGCAAATGCAAATGATTCAAGATAGCAGAGACCATAAGCGATGTAATCTCTAATACCTTTTAACATAACATTCGATGATGATCTACTATCTACTTGTTGACTTGATAGATGGTTTACCACTTTATTTTATGCGTTGACCATCTACAACACTGTGCTATATTTGTTTTCATTACTTTATGAAATAATAACTTATGGTTAAAACAGACTAGACAAGGTCAAGGGTCAAACAGCCAAATCAGGCCTAATATAACAAATACATACATCTTGAAACCAGGTCAGTCAACGCACTGTTCTTCTTCGTACAGTCTCAGACCTCAACGTGAATTTGGTCAAAGAAAGCAGTGACCAGCTTGAGGCTTTTTCTATCTCCATAGCGCTTTTCCAGGAATGTTATTTATGACGGCTCACAGTACAGGGGAAGGTATCCACCAGAAGCACAGGGTGGACCCCTTCAAGGCGGTGGGCCCGGCACTCTCGTCGCCTGGCGGTATTCTACGAGATGACCACCATCCTGCTTACTTTGTATTAGTGACGTCAGCATTAAGCGAAGAACGTTGCACTGTTTCTTTAGGCCTGTGGCCCAGTGCATTCGACTTCAACGGGCATTTCTGTAGGGTTGCTTTCCTTAGCTTTTGACTGTCTCCAACATGCCTGCAAGGTAACGTGTGTATCTCTCTTGGTCTGGTACCCTACCCTTCGAACTGTCCGGCTTAGGAGACACTGCTGGTAGCTTTGCTACTGCCAGCATAGCTCTTGAGGTCATGGGGACACACACGCTCCTCTACCTCGAAACCAACAATTATTAGCGAATCAACTATTCTGGATAGTTGTGGCGTTTTTGTCTCCCCTGCTCAGCAGCAATGGTCAAACAATGGCCAAACTTATGATGAGGGTATTCAAATGTATCAACCTTCGCTCAAGATTACTCTTGGTACAGATATAAATAGAAGAATGAAGCTGCTATTTCAGGGAACCTCACAGGAATTTATAGAAAGGCCAGCATAACAACTGAGATCATCTAAGCTGTTATAAACTTATTATTCTCCGCTCCTTCTGTGAGGTAAGGTTTTGACTCGTATTTTCTGAGGCCCTTATCTCGAATAGGTCTCTTTCTTTCTTAATGAGCCAATTTCTGGAGACCTTCTTGACAACATTCAGTAGGCGATTCCCCGTCATACTGTAGCGGTGCGACAATTGTTGCCCCGCCCAGTATACTATATCATATACGACAGTTACATAACTATTAAGAATTTTTTTTGTATAGTCGATTTTACAATCAATGTCTCCAGGTTTCTCTAACAAAGCTACAAACGTTGATTCTAATAGATCATCAGGTATATATCAAATGTTGAAGATGTTATCCAAATTCTCACACAGTCCCCATTTCCTCAACTATTATATGATCTGGTCCAGGGACTTTGCCTTTCTTCACGTGGGGCATGGCATCAACTTCTGCTACATGTATTTTTGGCCCTTCTCATTTGGTTTGAATGTTTAATTCTGAAATTTCATCACCATATAGCTTCTTTATGTATTCTTGTGACAAAATCAGTCGTGCAATTTTTTAAACTCTCATTATCTACGGCAGTATTTCTTCATTTTTCTCACTCATCGTCCTATTATTTGGCATATTTTACGCCCTACATACTTTCTGTGACAACTCCTCAGACTTACGTACGTTACGCCAGGTGACTCGTGATAATACCACGTTTATTGAACCGGTTAGCGAGCGATATTCTTATCATAAAAAGCTGGCTCGCCACCTTTTGATACAGACGGCAAACGTGAAGACAGATAGCGACATTGACGTGACTCACTTCCGGGGCCAGCGACAATCAGGCAATTAACATCTGAGTTGCGGTCTGTATGTCTGATGAAACCATATAGTTTGTCTGAGCGGACAGTGATCCTTTTGTTTGACTGTCTGGAGAACGCACGATCACAAACAATAACGAGATAATCGTTTCACGGGACCATCCCAGTGACAAGATTGTCCCAGACTCTGGCGAGTCAATATTTGAAGGTAGCAACTGGACATCAAATAGGTTCCCAGATTTGTTGTGAGTTGGCGGAAATATTACCGCATGATTTGAAAGACGTCACGCATTGAAATATTAAATGTAATATTTTAAACACGCGGGGGAGATTATGAATTTAAACACCCCTACCCACATAGTGCAAAAGAGCGTAAGATTGGATTGAAGTGAAAGCCGGAATAAACATTGAATTCTATTGGAAATTTCGGCGGAAGCACCATCTGTGTTTTGAACTGAGAATGAGAGATATAATCTAGCAAAATCAGAGACACAGAACACAGACAGCTTCGGAACTTCAAACGAGCAACTCACAAAAGCCGGAGGAAGAAGGATCGGACCTAGAATTCCATACTTATAAGTGACAAATCAAGTATTTGGGCAACTCTGAAAACTTAAGAGTAAAATCGCATGTTGAAATACTGTGGTGAAGTGGGATGTTATAAATATTTATAGGGGACTTAGTGTACTGACTGAGATCAGCTGTGAAGGTATCTATATCTATTAAGAGTAGTGTATTATAGATAACCTTACTTGCTACCACATATCTATATATCTCAGTCAGAATTATTCTGGAATAGTGTGATGACTACGTTATGTGTCTAGGGTATGTGTGTGATGAAGTGTAAGTCACAACAACAGACAGATAAACAATTTAATTTAATCCACTACTCTTGACAACACTGTGACACTCACATACATATAACACTCTATGAAAATATCTTAAGGAGTCACTGATAACTTTTCAAATAACAATATGTATTCATTGTTGTCATAAAGGTATATGTGTCCTGATTCAAATACAAAGGAACCAGGAATCACAATCAATTTTAATTACAAGTATATGTACAGACTTTATCAATATGAATATTGTAGTGACATATATTATTAAAAATATCCTATGTGTGTCAGTTGTGTAGTAGTAATATGAGGTAATACTGGTTTTGTTTTGTTCAAGCTCTGTTGGTATTTGTCATCATGACTTCAATAGTTTGTCTTTTGGGACTAGTATTAGAGATGTTCTCAGTTCCTGATATTAAGACAATTAAATTCCCCTCTGAATGTTATTTTTACAAAGTCATTTCAAGATGAGGGGACATAATGTTGAGCTCAGCTGGCCAAATCAGCTTATCTTGCGTGATGGCGGCAGGAAAAGACTCTTCTGCTCGAATTCTCCCCTGGGCTCTGGAGACACCTCACTGATAGCTAGATGGACCAAGGAGTATGCTGTCCGACTCTGGATTCAGCAAAGCTCTGACCAGGTGCTGCTCAATACCATCAAGACCACGGTCCCACAATTCATAGAATAAACACAGATACGTTGATTAGCAATGAATTCTGGCACAAATTCCCATCTGCTTATGTTCCAGGCTTTTATTTAGCAACATATGAGCTGGCTTCAACGCACTGTGGCTTTATCAAGCTTATTTGCACTAGTGGTCTCGAACTAACGCTCCTAAGTGAGTATATCAGCGAGTCTAGCCAATGGAGCCACGTTTCGACAAGTGTTTGAAAAAATGTTACCTTTTCACGTCTCCCCTAACAACGAAAGATAGTATTTATAGCCCGACCAATCGTGGTTAGTCTTTCATTTGTTGCGCTCCAATCAATTTGGAGTTTACATGGTAGGCTATTTCTGTAACGTAAGGTTTTGTTCAAACACGTTATAAAAAAATTTCATGAGCAGAAATGATTTTATGTTGTCAGGCATCCCCACTATTTTATTTTGGTTATAATTTATTAATTCCTGGACTATTTGCGTAACGTTTTACATATTCTTTGTCAGCAAGCCCTAAGGAACCCAAATATCCAAATTTAAAAGAGCTACGTGGCTGCGTTCAAAATATGCAATTCCTTCTACCTCCTGTTTCGAAGATGTGCTGTCTGGGTACTGTAATGTTTTCAAACGTAAACCCATCTATTGTTATCTTTCCTAATAAGCGTTTTTTATGATTTTAAAACCTAACTCTGGGAAGGGTAGTGTATTTTATCACTGTTCGTCCAAAAAAGTTAGTGCATGTAGTCTTACACGCGTGATAGTAGTAATTGTGTATCGCGCGACGCGTGTTGGGGGTGGCATTAATAGCGAGACGCGTGTTTAATTTTGCATGCGTTCCTGATTTTATTCGCCCCTCTCTCTTTCTATTTGAGTCCATCTGTTCGTTCGTTTTGGTAACGTAATATAGAAAAAGACATGAATGGAATTTAAAATTTAGGTCAACTTGCATATTTCAAGGTTTTTCTTAGAAAGGCAGCACATTTTATTGTGTGTTTGGGAAACGCGTGTATGTTGCAGAAGGCCTTTAATATCAACGTGAAAGCGTTACAATTTGCAGACGAAGCAGAAAACAAGGGGGATTTCGAGTACCTTCTTTGTGACAGCACTGTTATTTTACCATTGCTCTTTTCTTTATTAATTTTATTTGTTAGGCTTCATATTTACCTAATAATTTATATATGTGGATTAGAATATTCCACGACAAATACCAACTCTGAAAACTTAAGGGACCAGAACTTTAAATATTAGGACTGGATACCTAAGGAATTAGATCACCCGTCATAAGAGAAACTTTCCCAGATCAAGTGTTTCGCAGATTCACCAGTCGTAAAAGGGATTCAAAATTTCCAGATCAAGTTATTCGAGAGCATATAACCTAAATTGCTCGTGCCCATTCTAAACCGTGCGAGGAAAGTGTGTATAACCCAGTTGGGTTCATGGTATAAGACTATTCGTGGAACGAAGCTAGTCGTGATGAAACGCAGGGAATCAACACCAACCGCCTAAACTGGACAAGTTGTGTAGAGAAGAGCCCTCACCACCGAAAAACTGACAAAAAAACCGACTGCAGGACCCCCTTATATCAGTTAAGTGCTTATAAAAAAGCACCAGCAAACGAACATAATTTTCTGAACTATATCCTCACCCTAAATCTCCGTGAAGAGAAAATTTGATTCCACTTTAAAATTCACCAGCATTTCCTTTATTTTAAACTGTTAATACAAATTGATTATTAAATTTGTTACCTGTTGTTTTAAAACTAAACAAAAACTGTTTTTTCAGTTATTACATGTATGAAAGCAAACTTATGAGCCAGAATATTTTATATATATATATATATATATATATATATATATATATATATATATATATATATATATATATATATATATATATATATATATATATATATATATATATATATATATATATATATATATATATATATATAAAGACCAGCTCTAAAACAAAATCCACGGTGATATCACGAGAAGAAAGAAGACATTAGATTAAGCTGGGAGAACAGGTCCTGGAGCAGGTCGACCACTTTAAATACCTCGGAGCTATTATAGACCGAAAGGGAGGCATCAAAGAAGAGTTGGCCACTCGAAAAGCAGCAGCTGGGAGACGTTTTCAGGCCATAAATCGAGGATTCCTCAGCAAGAGAGAGGTTGGTAAGAAAACGAAGATGGCTGTATACCGCTCCACCTATGTCCCAGTCTTGACATATGGATGCGAGTCATGGGCAATGACTACACCCCACAAAAGCCAGATCCAAACCTCAGAAATGAGGTATCTGAGGAAGATGGTTGAAGTAACAAGAAAAGACATGGTCCGCAACCAGACGATACGTCAAGACCTAAAATCCCACCCCCTGCAGACTCAAGTAAAACAGTCCCAACTAAGATGGTTTGGCCATGTATGCAGAATGGGAGAAGATCGGCTACTACGACAAGCATGGGAAACAAAGAGCCAGGGATCCAGACCCCCAGGACGACCCAGAGTCCGCTGGGAGGGCAACATTAGACAATCTTTGAAGGACCGAGGACTAGGATGGAACCAGGCCAGGAAGAAGACAGCCGATAGGATAGTCTGGCGCTCTCTCTTCCAAACCTCTACACCTCACGGTAGAAGGGGAACGACTAACTAAGTAAGTATATATAGACATATATTTACCTCTAAACAGAGCTTTACCATTATAAGAGGAAATTCGCTGAAACTAATTCAGCTGGGGCCTTGAACGGGCTAAAAAACCATTGCTTAAATCCTTCACAAAAGACGACGGACAGATATAAGTTAACTTATGTTCAGCGCTAAGCAGCATTGTTCTTGGCTTCTGAATTATCTTGTGAAAGCTACCTTAAGGTAGATGCGTCATCACTCTTCTATCTACATGTCTGCCAAGAGTAATCTTGTGCGAATGTAGACACCTTTGACGACCCATTTAGATACTCTTGAGTTCTGGCCACTGTTGGACCACTACTGCAAAGCAGGGGAGGCAATCCGTGACAATTCTGTCCATACTGATGTTACGTTTACTCGACACATCAATGTTGATCCTGCAAAGATGTCAAAGATCCAGTGATTGTTTGTACTATGTTGTCCACTTATTTGCTGTTGACATAAATCTTGTGCTTTTTCTCTGCTACATTCCAGCTCTTTGCGCTACTGGTTTAAGCAGACTTTTTTTTTATCTCTTGAATAAATAAAAGCAGAAGTATGTTGCCAATTTGGAAATTGCAGCCAATGCGATGTTGGTTCAATTTTCAGTAGAAGCCAAAACAAGAAATAATTTTAGCCACTTAGGGCCGCCCCTTTAAAATGTCACGAAGGTTATACTTATCTGACAAGAAAACAGACAAGGGGGAGAGGGGGTTGGCTTGTGAACGAATCTATTTCCTGCCGTAGTGCTCTCGATAGCGTTTCCTTTGACCAGCGCAGACACCACTACAACCACTACCATCTTCACTCCTCCCTCTCACAGTGCTACTACCATCTCCACTCCTTCCTCTCACAGTGCTACTACCATCTCCACTCCTCCCTCTCCCAGTGCTACTACCATTGCTAGATTTTAATGCTCATCCTCAACGTCTGCAACTACTACCATTATGCACAGCCAACCCTAATCCTAATACAAGTTCACCACGTGACAACGCAGATAACATCGTGTAGCTATAGCGACGTTTGAACATATTTATCTACGTCACTTCCTATTTTCTAGCTCTCCTAACCGGATATGACGAATAATATGAACGAGATCACGTCTGATAGGTCAGTATTTATTCTGGCGGCAGGAAATGCCACAAAAACCACAACATCAACAACTTTCCGTGACTTTTGTCCACCCTAGAGAATTGTCAGCTGGCCCCACAACGCAGAAACTTTCTCAGATGTGTCACCGACGGTAATTTAGCAGAGAGCTGTGGGCATTTCAGATATCCGGACACATAGTTTCATTCATTCATTCATTCATTATCTAAAATTCCCATACCCCCTCCCCCCTGAGGAGCACATACTTTAACGCCAAGCCTATCAAAACTGTGCCATCCATTCAATGACTTTCCATGTCTCCCCTCTCTCTCTCCCTCTATCATTGTGTTCACGTGTGCATGTGAGTGTGTATGTTTTCAGTTACTGAAAGCTATGTTAATATTATTAACTAATTATTGAAGTTAACAATGTTTCAATGTGAAAACACTTTGACAATGACATTATTGCAGGTCAGAAATTCAAAACAAAACAAAAGATGCTAATACTGTACCTCTTTCTTGACTTTGATGACATTAAAATTTCATTTGTTTATTTCTTTGAAGTCTGTGTCAACATTTATTCTTCATGCGGTTCTCGTCTCCAATTTCCCCTTACCTTGTGGATTTCAAAACAAGGACTGCCTTGTGATGCTATCAGCTGGTTCCTTAATGAATTTCCTAACCAAGACCACTGTTTTTTCTTCACCTCTTGTAAAGTTACTGATATTTGTGTCTTTCTATTAATCTGACACTTGTGTCTGATTGTTTATAATAGTCTGATATTTGTGTTTAATTCTGTCTATTAGTCTGATATTTGTGCTTGATTCTGTCTATTAGTCTGACATTTGTGTTTGATTCTGTCTATTAGTCTGACATTTGTGTTTGATTCTGTCTATTAGTCTGACATTTGTGTTTGATTCTGTCTATTAGTCTGACATTGTATTTGATTCTGTCTATTAGTCTGACATCTGCGTTTGGTTCTGTCTATTAGTCTGACATTTGTGTTTGATTCTGTCTTTTAGTCTGACATTTGTGTTTGATTCTGTCTATTAGTCTGACACTTGTGTCTGATTCTGTCTATTAGTCTGACACTTATTGTCACAGAACGTCTTGGGGGACCCCCGTCTTCTCGATCTCTTTCACTACGACAGTATCAGTTACATTTTTACTGATTTTTATTGAGTGCTTTTCAATAGTAGCACCATTTCTTTCTGCTGTGTAGCAGATATTTTCTCATTTTAAAATATTCTTACACTCCTCTCAGCGATAGTCGTCATGTCTGTGTGTTTACCTGTCTATTCCTGCGGATAGAGTAGACGGTGATGCAAGGTTGACCGACAGAAATCCTATTGTACCACAAGGGTGCGACTGTTTTCGCACGTAAATGGCCAAGCGAGTTTACTTAGCGCTGATATGGCTCGTGTGACCGACTAATTATTGTCATGATAAGACACAGCACAGATGGTCAAACAGGAGTTTGTGTTTACACAAGGAGCGCTGGTCAAGTATCGACCTGGTGTGAGGACAGACACACCTGAGCGGAAATGTTGTAATATTTCCGGGTAGATGTAAGAAGTTATATGTAATTATTGACTAGAATATTTGAATGTCACGATTGTCATAAATGGAAAGCGTGACCTTTACATTACGTTCAAAATGTTCCCATGTCGGAAATATTTTGAATTTCCCCACGGGACATGCATGTTTGAAAACGATTGGCTTTTTTTTACTTAGCTTCGTTACAGACAGATGCGAGGACAGGACAGTCAATATAACCTGATACGTTTCAGCGTCAAGACACTGTGAGAAATCGCTTGCCAAGAAGATGTCAATCAGACTTGCCAGAAATTAGAATTCAGAAATTCCATTTTATCAGGCCGGATCTTTTATTGGAGAATCTTGACGGACTTACAAAAACAGCCCAGGAAATCTCTATCATTTTAATAAGGAAAGTCGCTGTCTGAGGAAACTGAAGGAAACACACAAAGTCAGAGTGGGAACTTATTAAATTAACAACCCCAAGTACACGTGTAAGAGCCTGCTCCAGTGCCTTAACTTTAGTCATCTGAGCAAAAAAGTATGTGAGCCACGATTGGCTTATTGGTGGTACCAGCAGAAAGTACTATCGCTGGAACAAGAAGTGAAAAGTGGCCTAAGCTTTAAGACGAGGGACCAACTTTGTAGACTCTCCATGACATTTCTGGGAAACGAGCTACACCCGACAACCTTGACCAGCGACGAGCGTGAGCAGTGAAAAAGAACCAACCCATCAGAAGGAGCAGAACAGTCATTGGCAGCTAAGTTCAATATATAAGCTGCTAAAGTGAACTTTCTTCATAAGAATTCTATCACCAATCAATGATGAATCCTTTCTGTTAAACTATTCAAATTACTTTCAAACTGTTAAAACTTAAGTGAATATAAAATTTTGTTATTTGTAATTTTACAAATTTAACTTCGATTCAATCCTTTTAAATGTCGCCGTGTGTAGAGAAAAGGCTAAAATTAATCATTGCTTAATTCACACAAAAGTTGTCGGCAGAAGAATTAACGTGCTCAGCCAAGGCAGCATTGTTTTCGCTTATCTGAATAACTTGTGAATACTCCCTTGTGATAGCAGTGTCATTACCCTTCTATCTACATCTCTGCCCAGAGTAATCTTGTGCGAAGGTAGACACCTTTGAAGCCCATATTAGATAATCTTGAGTTTTGGCCACTGTTGGACCACTACTGCAAAGCAGGGGAGGCAATACCGTCACACTTGTGACTGATTCTTTATAATAGTCTGACATTTGTGTTTGATTCTGTCTATTAGTCTGATTCTTAAGTCTAATTCTGTCTACTAGTCTGACAGTTGTCTCTGATTCTTTATGCTAGTCTGATACTTGTATTTGTGTTTGATTATGAATATTAGTCTGGCATTTGTGTTTGATTCTGTCTATTAGTCTGACATTTGTGTCTGATTCTGTCTATTTGTCTGACATTTGTGTCTGATTCTTTATAATAGTCGGACATGTGTGTTTGATTATGTCTATTAGTCTGACGTTTGTGTTTGATTCTATCTATTAGTCTGACATTTGTGTTTAATTCTGTCTATTAGTCTGACACTTGTGTCTCATTCTTTATAATAGTCTGATATTTGTGTTTGATTCTGTCTATTAATCTGACATTTGCGTTTGATTCTTTATAATAGTCTGATATTTATATTTCATTCTGTCAATTAGTCTGACATTTGTGCCTGATTTTTTCTATTAGTCTTATATTTGTGCCAGATTTTTAAAAATTAGTCTGACATTTGTGATCGTGTCTTACAATTGTTAATTCTCATATTCTGCGGCAGCACCCATTTATGTTCAAAACCTTGTGTCGTTACGCTCAGGTTTACTTAGCTGTACACACGTACTCGACTCTACCCTTTAGTTAGGGAAGGCAAAGGTAGCAAGGAAGGAAACTAGTCACCCCACTTTATAAAGTTGATACCTAGTAGAGTGAAGTCTGTAACATATCACTCCCTACGGAAGTATCTGATAACGTGACTAATTTACCAGCTTATAGAAGTGTCAATTCTTAGTTTTGTTTGTTTGTTTTTGTTCTCCATGTTTCACAGCCATACTTGAAGGTAGGGTTAAAGATTTTTAGCCTCGTGTTGGACCAGATTTCTGTTGATATCTATGTATTTGCTAGACCGATGAAAGTTTCTCTTGCTTTTTTGTGTTCTTATTTTGACGTCATTGTTTCTTACTCCATCTATCTATATTGCTGTCAAGATTATATATCAATATATAATGAGGCCACAAGTTGTATGGATATGTCTACAAGTGTAAGATAAAGGTAGATAAAGGATCCCGTTACACGCCCATTGAGGCATACTGAGAATATGTTGTTAGGCCTATATTTTCTTGACCATCGGCACACTAGGGGTGATGTAGTCAGCATCACGCCGGCCGCCTTAACCTTCCCAGATTTGCTTTGGTACCCAATTCATGGAGCTGGGTCGACCCCGGAGCCGTTAGTGGTCTAAAAAATCCCACCTCAACTGGGGATCGAACCACGGACCAGATAGTCTACAAGTGTAATATGACTATTATTTGCCGCATTTATTATCAGTCTTGGTTTTGTTTTCCTCAAGGAAGGGAAAGTTAAAAAAAAAAAAAATTGTAAGCCAAAGTAAGCAGGATAATTTGGGCGTGGCTGAAGTAGACGGTTTCCGATAAAAATGATAGTGATAATTGTGTATCAAATACTGGCCAGGAAAGTGGACAAACGACAACAATCAAATGATGCCTCGTAATGACAAAAGTAAACAATCATTATATCAAGGGTGATTGTTCGAAGATGTGATATTTTTAACAATCCTAGTATCCAAAGATTGGTTCTTATTCACAATCATCGTGTCCAATATTTTTTAAATGCCTATTCCAGTTCTTAAAGGGATATTTTCTTTCAAAAAAGAAATTTTAAAAAGAAGTATTCAAAGATTTATCTTCCAATATTAAATCCAAGCAGCAGATGATAATTTTCTCATATTAAATTCAATAGTTTGCCAATTTCAAAACAACTAAATCAGAGAATTCAAAAATTTATTGATCCACTCCAAATTCGAAAATAATTTTTTAAATTCTTTTTATTTCTCACACTAAATTTTAGTATTCCAAGAATATTCTCATAAATTCCAAGCACTTTAGGATGTACTCACACTAAACCCGAGTGTCAAAAACATTTTTTTTCTCACATTAAACTGAGTAACTAAGGATTATTTTCTCTCGCTGAAATCAGGAATCCAAAGATTATATTCTGTTCTAAATCAAATACTCAATGATATATTTGCTGATACTAAATGCAGGTATGCACAGACTATCATTGTTTGTTGACACTTATGTGTGTATTTGTTTGGAAGTCTGTTCTCCACCGGCTACTGGAAGGTAATGATTGGCTTAAATATAGGATAGAAATATTACTTTCTCATACAGAATCAGTCAAGATTACTTTCTCATACAGAATCAGTCCAGATTACTTTTTCATACAGAATCAGAGTCTAGATATCTTGGAGGCTGAGTGTGCTTTTGATGTCCGTAATTAAATTTGCCTTAATTAAGTGAAATAGTTATGTCCGCCGCTCTCTGCTGTACCTCGAGAGCCTGCTTAATGCTTTAAAAGGATGAAAGACTACAAAAGTAATGTAACTGACTGTATTGACATTGTTTAGTTTCTCACATCATTCTGTTGAATTGATTAATGGAGATAGTCGGAGTAGAGCCATCTCATTTCTGTCAAGTCAGGAATAATGAAGACAGCGTGAGAAACTTAAAAGCTTGGACGAAAGTACCAACCAAAATAAAACACGAAACTAAGTTTTAAGATAAACACTTGAGCTTGGAGATGAAGTATAGGTTTCCTTCAACGTGTGAGTAAAAGTGGGTCAACATGGCAGAAACGTTAAAAACTCACGGAACCTGGTCTGCTTGTTATCTGTACGAGTAGTTAATGATTAGCTTCCTCTATACATTTTTCTACCATCACCTCAATCAAGAAGGCACTCGCACATAGTTCCACACACACAATTCCACACACAGTTCCACACACACAATTCCACACACACAGTTCCACACACATAGTTTCACAAACACAGCTCCATACATACAGTTCCACACACATATAGTTCCACACACATATAGTTCCACACACAAATAGTTCCACACACAATTCCACACACAGTTTCACACATATAGTTCCACACACATAGTTCCATACATACAGTTCCACACACACATAGTTCCAAACACACAATTCCACACACACACAGAGTTCCACATACACTGATCTTCACACCGTAATTAAGAATCTGTCACCGGCTGGCGAGAGAATCGACACTACTTGCTGCTAGTGAAAAAACCCCAATGTACATTACTATTGTACAGGGTGTTCCACGAAAAAGCGGCCCGTGACGTCATGGAATGCTGACGTATTGTGTCGGAAGTAGTGTGAATGGCCAAGTAGTCCTAGCGTTGTAGAAATGTGATGTCCTAAAAGTTGGCACTATACATTTTTCGGCTTTAATGACCGACCCTATTGTACGCCATTTTGAGATCACCTTCTGCATGCTACTCTTTGATAATCACGGAAAATAATTTAGGTCAATCTGGTACTACTTAGAACCTTTTATAACCGACATATTTGTAAGCATTGAAAAATGCTGAAAAATGTGGCTACTTTCACTTTGTGAATGGGGCCGCTTTTTCGTGGAACACCCTTTATAGTTGCTCCTTGTACAGGGTGTTTATAAAGTCGCTGTGCAGTGAATGTGAAAAATATTTGAGAAATTACGTCACGAATTATGCAAATTTACGTCATGACATTCTGTGTTCCACAATCCCGTGTGCAGCATTACACAACAAGCCCAAGCCGTTGTTATATTCACGGTTTCATTGCTGAAAGGAAATGGTGTTAGCCATTGAAAACCACATTTCTGGTGACGTAGTCTCGCCCAAGCATAAATTTCCCTGCACAGCGACTTTATAAACACCCTGTAGTTACCGGGGGCTTTGAGAAGACAAATAATAGGATGTACTAGTTCACCAGGCATGTCATTGGTCATGTCATTGGTCATGTCATTGGTCATGTCATTGGTCATGTCATTGGTGGCGATTGATGTGAGATTGTTCATGGGGATGGCAACTTCAGCGGGTAAAACAAATCATCGTGGAAACGACCAGAAGAAGAGCTCATGATGAAGGTTTCCTCCACAGGGGTCCAGCTGTTATAATGGTTTTATGGCCTGACAGGAGAGAAGAGAGAAGAGAGAAGGAAACGATGAGTGACAATATATATAAGTATGGCTGGCTGGCGGCGGCGACAACATGCATCGAACCACCGCTGCAACTTCCTCTCATTATACTGACTATGTTTTACATATTGGGAGCCCGCAGTCTTGGAAGGCCCTTCCTCTCATTATACTGACTATGTTTTACATATTGGGAGCCCGCAGTCTTGGAAGGCCCTTCCTCTCATTATACTGGAATTGGGAGCCCTTCCTCCTCTCATTATACTGACTATGTTTTACATATTGGGAGCCCGCAGTCTTGGAAGGCCCTTCCTCTCATTATACTGACTATGTTTTACATATTGGGAGCCGGCAGTCTTGGAAGGCCCTTCCTCTCATTATACTGACTATGTTTTACATATTGGGAGCCGGCAGTCTTGGAAGGCCCTTCCTCTCATTATACTGACTATGTTTTACATATTGGGAGCCCGCAGTCTTGGAAGGCCCTTCCTCTCATTATACTGACTGTAGTGGTTTTTGATGTTAATGTGTGGTTGCTATGTTACCTAGTGTACTGGATGAGGTCAGCTGTGAAGGCTCCTGAAGATAAAAGTTTATGTGAGTACAGAATGCCTTTCCGCTACCACTTATGACCTCAAACAGACTTATTCTGCTATTATGTATGTTAGCTACGTTTAATGTCTAGGGTAATGAAATGTGATGTGTAGGTAATTAAATACACTGACACACACATGTAAACACTAATTCTAATATTAATAATAAGCTCTATGATCAAATCAACTAACACTGGCTTTTAGAAGTTAAATGTTATAATTTTTTGAATTTATTTAGTCCTGAACCAAATTTTCTTTTGGTCAGGACATATGAAACAATATGTATTTATCAATAAAAGTGCATATATATATTGCATAATCAAAATGAAATTTTTGTACATAGAAATATGGTTACAAGGGTTAATATTAACACTAACTACAGTGTCTTTGGAAAACTAGCACTGGATGTTAGTCGGGGTGGTGTCATCATACCCGATCTCTGTTTACACGAGTCATTGTCTTTGGAATATTGAACTGAATTAAAGTTTTTCTACACCAGAATTGTGTTTAGTTATTTATTTATTTGGGAAAGAGTTTGATGAATCCACAACAGGCCAGGTTTTCACTTATCTGGCCTGTGACGATGCAGTAAAGAATTCAAGTGGCCCACTCCTCACAGTAGCTGGAGTAAAATGATAGGCTTCTTAGGCATCCACTCTTGGACCTCTTCAAGCATCTGGCACTAGCACAGTGCCAGACCAGAAACTCTGAAACCAAAATTTGTGCCATGTGTCAACACACTGCCTACTGCACCAATTTTACACACAACAAAGCAAAAAGACAATTACAAAGATCGGGTCAGATCTCTCTGACCAACTCAGCACATCTCACCCAGGTGGTATCAAATAGCACCAGTTTCCCATGACTGCATTGCATCCGAAATATGTTCAATAGTCTCCTCTTCCATCCAATAAGGTGGGTGATATGTTCCCACTGATCTCAAATATAGATCTGTCTTCTCTAGTCTTGGATATGTTTTCCTATACTATTTATTTGCCTCTAGGCCCTGGGCTGTCGCTGGGGACCTAGAATAAGCACTCACTTGTCGTAATCATTTTTCATGACATGGCAGTATCAATCACTCAAAATATTAAATGTTAAATAAAAGGGTTAATGAATTTTTCTCCTTACCACAATTCAAAATTGAAAACACAGTTACGTTAGTACTAGCAAAACTCAGCTGAGCTGCTGGCTAGATTATGGCGTCCCACTGATAATATATAATATTTCCTGGAAATCACTCTTCTAGCATTAACGAACTGTGTATATGGACAGTCTCTTACAAAATGGCACTAGCGGGCGTCTTTCTTTCTATAATATGAAAGCTTCTGTCCAATCAGCGGACTTCCCCTCTACCTTTCAAATATTCAAACTATAAAGTCCAATTCGGTCCAGTCTCAGTCTAGTGTGTAGTATTTTCTGTCGGTCTGTCCGTCCCAACTTGGTTTTTCCCAAAATTACACTTGTTTTTGGACCAACTACAAGAAAAAACTACAAAATTTTGTCTCCCCCTACAATCTAAGATTCTATGCTAAGTTATTTTTAGCTACTATCCTCCTACCCTGCCCCTAGTCCACCTGCAGTTTGTTTTTATGCGTTAGGCTCAAGGACGCGTCAAAATGTAACTTTAGTGAAAATATGCACAAATAACTGTCTGCTAGTCTGTATTGAACAATACAGTCTTTCGTCAATATCTTCCGTGTTATCTGTCCGTCTGTGTAATTAAAAGTATATTATTTCTCAGATTAAGATGGGCTATCAAACTAGCTAGTTTTTATTCTCCTAAACTTATTATTAAGAAAAAACCTACTTTTTTCAAGGTTCGTTTTGAAATTTGTTTTTGTGCCCTAGTTCACGGCGTTTGCCGCTATATTCAAACTAAAAACGACTAATTACCGTAAAACGTCCAAGATACGTCTGTTTCTAACAAGAGCTAAGGTCGTTTTTTGTCCATTTCCTTACATTGTGTCAACTAGTGGCGTAATTTTTTCTTTAAAAACTACAAATTGCGTCTTTTAGACTTTAGATTCAAACACGTGTTCAGACCGTCACATTTTTTTTCTTTTATCTCCGTTTCTACCCCGTCTAAAAGGATAGGTCGTTTAGTCTGCATGTTCTAACTAGTTAATGTTCAATGACCCTAGAAAACGCTGGCGTAGGTGAAGAAGCCGCGGCATATCTTACCTGTTATTTTACCTGTTATCTTTATAAATGGAGGAATTTTAACGTTGCATCACTGTAATTTCACCACACATCTCCCCACCTGAGAACATGCACTAATGCAAGTTCCAAAACCAGTGATACACATAGATAAAATTAACTCCTCACGCCTGCCAACTACTCTAAATTTGATCACAGGGGTGCCTACTGAGGAAATCTGCACCGACATTCTGTGACCCCGGGATATATGCAATATTAAACTGATATGGTTGCAACAATAATGACCATCTTAACAATCTTGCATTTTCATGCTTGGCCTGAGATAAGAACACGAGAGGCTGGTGATCTGTCTGGACCACAAAAGTCCTACCATACAGATAGATTTGGAACTTTTTTATTGCCCAGATTAACGCTAAACATTCTTTTTCGCTTGTGGAATATCCTTGTTCCGCTTTGTTCAACTTGCGGCTTGCATAAGCGACTGGGTTCAGTTCCCCATTGGGTGAAGAGGACCTTTGCAACAGAGTAGCCCCCAGGCCTACATTGCTTGCGTCTGTTCTCACCACAAAGTCCTGAGTCAAATCAGGCAATTTGAGAATAGGCTTGCTAGTGAGTTTTTCCTTTAACTCTTGAAATGCCAATTCACATTGCGCTGACCAAACAATTTTATCTGGATTTCCCTTGCGAGTCAGATCAGTCAGAGGAGCACATATAGAGTTAAAATTTTTGATATATTTTTGGTAAAATCCACATAACGACACGAATGATCGCACGTCTTTTTTTGTTTGTGGTCTAGGTGCTCTCTGCAGTTTTTCCAAGTTCTTGGGGTCAGGGGTCATGTTACCCTGATATACAGTATGTCCCAAGAATTCCAACTCTTTGCATCCAATACAACATTTTGTTGGTCTAGCAGTTAAGTTCGCTTCCCTGAGCCTATCAAATAACATATTCAGAGAGTTAATGTGTTCTTCAAATGTTTCTGTGGCGATGAGAATATCATCCATGAAATTTGTGATACATGGATTATTCAAGGGATCCAACAATTTGCGCATCATCCTAGAAAATACACTCGGAGCATTTTTCAATCCGAATGGTAGCATGTTGAATTCATAATGTCCTTCCGAGGTGCTAAAAGCTAAATAAGGTCTAACTTCAGGCTTCACTGGAATCTGGTAATAGCCTTTGCTAAGATCCACCTTCGAAAAGTATTTTGCCTTGTTCAATCTGGCAAATAACTGTTTTGTGTCCGGTAATGGATCCACCTGACCTTCTGTGACAGCATTCAGTTTCCTGTAATCTATGCACAGTCTATGTTCCCCAGACGGTTTCCTCAACAAAACTACACTGGAGCTAAAAGAAGATTCACTGTGAGAAATAATCCCTTCTTTCAACAAATACTCTATCTCCTCTTTCAATGCCTTCTCCTTAGCGAACGGAACAGAATAGGCTCTCATACAGATTGGGTTTGAGTCTACCAGCTTCATGTCATACTGTAGCAAATTTGTATGTCCTGGTTTATCTGTTAATACATCTGTATGTTCCTCCAGAACCTGTTGAACTCTCTCCCTCTGATTTTTAGTCAGGTGCTTACTGACTTTTACCTGTGCAGCTGTCTCACAGGGGTGTAATGGGTATTCATGTGAGGTGAGTGGTTCCTTTTTCATTTCAGTTGCGATAGCCAAGGTCAGTAAGGGGGTGCCTTCCTGGATTGGTCTGTCCAGATACTTCTTTAAAAGGTTCACATGATATATCTTTTCCTTCCCCTTTTTGTCAATTTTATAGTTTGTTCTAGACACCTTCTCTAGAACCGTATATGGACCTTGCCATCCAATTTGCAACTTATTCTGGCTGCCGGGTAGTAGAAGAAGCACTTTCTCTCCCACAGCTAATTCTCTGTCCTTTGCTTTCCTATTAAAATAAGCTGCATGTTTCTTCCTGGCTTGTCTCAAATTATCATTTGCCAGTTTCCATCCAGCTTTCAGACGAGTGGTCAGCTCGTTCACATTTTGATATGATGAGGTAACAGTCTCTTCTGCTTTCTCATCTGCCCAGGTCCTTAATAAGTTACATATGGACTTTTAAATTTTTATACTTATTTTTCATGGCACCCGTCGGGTCCTTTCCATTAGAAGTCTTATAGTGAGGACTTTTCTTCCTAGAATCATCACTCACAAATCGACCACTACCAATTTTTTTCTTGGGTTTGTCTCCCCACTTTAGATTACTTATGAGAGATCTTCGCTCTCTTTTAGTTTCCTCCAGTTTATATAAGGCTGACCAGGGATTGTCAGCTTATTCTGGGGTAAAATTACTCCTTGTACTCGTCGCATAGTGGCCATGTTAATACATTCAAGTGACGACTGGGTGTGAAAAGGGGGCTCCCATTCCACTTTGTCTACTTTATTCTAATTATTTTTCCTTCCAGGCCTAAGTTTGCCCCGTGGCGTTTCTAGGTCCTGCACATTTTTTCCCTTTGTGGGTGTTCCCTCATGAAATACGCCACATGCTTCTACAAAGTTCTCAATATCGACATTTACGTCGGGCCAATAGTATTTTCGAGCAACCTTTTGGCAGATGGTACCTATTTTCTCATGGTCACCATCTTTTCCAACATGTAAGCTCCTTATTAAATTTGCCCTATATACCTTGGGAAGAACAACTGTCCGTGACCAGTGGATCTAGTTCCTGTCTTCCTGTATAGCAATTTGTCCTTCATAAAATACTCTCCCTTGCTTGGAGGTGTGTGGCATTTGGGCAATTTTTAAAAACATGGCTTGAGTGTCCTATCCTCAGCCTGCGCCTTCCTCATCTCTTCTGGATGAGCATTTATAGGTTCACCTTCTTCCTCCTTTGACTGTGACCTGGTCTGCACTGTCGCCATGATCACAGGTCTCTCGGGATTCCCCAAGAAGACGTATCTACACCCCAATATCAGAGGGTAGATTGGTTCATCTATCACTGCTGCTCTGATTTCTCCTTCCACATAGCGAGTTTTCACCGTTACCCTTGCGATGGGAAGTGTCATGAGTGGTATGTCCTTAGTCGCCCCTTGTATTTCCACTGTTTCGGTGGTATACTGACTTGGGTCCACTAGGCTAGACTTCACAACTGAATCATAATCCAAACCTGTATCATATAGGCACCTTATGGTGACCCCATTACAAATAACATCCTCACAAACTGGGGGTGATAAGGTTCCTGCTGTCCATTAGGATTAACCTTTAATCTCTGGTTCCCCGATTTCATTGCAGCAATGTTTGAAGGTTTCCTTTTACAAAATTCGGTGTTATGGTTGTCCTTCTTACACCATTTGCACCACCTCTTTCCTTGGTTAAAAGGTTTTCTTTCATTATATTTTTGGTCATTGAACTGTGAGTTTCTATCACGATAATCATTTCGTGGCCTATCAAAGTTTGTCCTACCTTTATTACCTTGTTCTCTGGTATCAAATTTATTAAAGTGCTGTGGGGCTTTAAAATTTTCTATATGTTTTTTTTAGAGCCAACTACCTCTGCCTGGGCTGCTTGATACCTCTCAGCGACATTCAAAACCTCCCCCAACCTCTCTGCACCTTGTTCCATGAGAAATTTTCTCAGGTCTGGAGCCATGGACTCTCTTAATTGCTCTATCATGATCATTTCTTTGAGATCTTGGGTCTTCCCCAGAGCCGTCCATTTCTCCAAATAGGTTTCCAGTCTGGCAGAGAATTGGTGGTATGTCTCCCCAGACAAAAGTTTGGCATTTCTAAACTTCTTACGATAAAATTCACCATTCTTTTCATATCTCAATAACAGAGCCTGCTTTAGCATGTCATAATTGTCTTGGTCGTCTCTATTCATTTTAGCAAAAACTTCATAAGAAGTACCTCTAAACCCTTGGGATAACTTAAGACTCCACCTCTCTCTCTCTAACCCATACGTAGTAGCCAATAGTTCAAATCTACTTAGGTACCCCTCTATGTCATCGTCTTTCTCAACAAAATGGTCTAAATGAAACCCCATAGCTGAGGTTGAGGCTCCCTGACTAGGCGTGGCATCGGAGGAAAAGGGGCTGGCACCATTTTCAGGAGCATGGCCTTGAATTTCCAACTCCCTTAGTCGTAATTCGTGCTCCCTTTGCAATCTTCTATCTTCTGCCTCACCAGCCTGTCTCCTTTCTTCTGCCTCCCTTTCGGCAGTCAATCTCTTTTCTTCTGCCTTTTTTTCGGCAGTCAATCTCTTTTCTTCTGCCTCCCTTTCAGCCTTTTTTTCTTCTAATTGGAGCCTTTTAATCTCCCTATCTGCCTCTAATGCCTTAGCCTCTTTGTCAGCCTCAATCTGCAGCCTCTTAAGTTCTTTGTCAGCATCAATTTGTAACCTCTTCTCTTCAGCTAACCTCCTATCTTCCCTTTCAATATACTTGTCACATTTTGAAGTTACATACTGGATTAAAACCTGACCATCCATGTTCATTTCCTTCGCCGTCAGCACAGCAGCCGATCTGAATTTGGCTAGATCTGCCATACTATATCACACAATTTAACAATGACTAAGGTAAATTAAAAATTCTAATTACTAAGGTAATATACTAATTAATTAATTACCACTGGCTGTGAAGATTCATCAACTTTTACTTTCCACTTTTAATTTTAGGGACACTGTTAAATTTATACAACTTATGCCCCCAGTAGTTTAATTCCCGGACCAGGAGACCCTAATATCTTTGATAAACATAATCCCGGACGAGCCCCCAATATTTGTAGTGGTTTTTGATGTTAATGTGTGGTTGCTATGTTACCTAGTGTACTGGATGAGGTCAGCTGTGAAGGCTCCTGAAGATAAAAGTTTATGTGAGTACAGAATGCCTTTCCGCTACCACTTATGACCTCAAACAGACTTATTCTGCTATTATGTATGTTAGCTACGTTTAATGTCTAGGGTAATGAAATGTGATGTGTAGGTAATTAAATACACTGACACACACATGTAAACACTAATTCTAATATTAATAATAAGCTCTATGATCAAATCAACTAACACTGGCTTTTAGAAGTTAAATGTTATAATTTTTTGAATTTATTTAGTCCTGAACCAAATTTTCTTTTGGTCAGGACATATGAAACAATATGTATTTATCAATAAAAGTGCATATATATATTGCATAATCAAAATGAAAATTTTGTACATAGAAATATGGTTACAAGGGTTAATATTAACACTAACTACAGTGTCTTTGGAAAACTAGCACTGGATGTTAGTCGGGGTGGTGTCATCATACCCGATCTCTGTTTACACGAGTCATTGTCTTTGGAATATTGAACTGAATTAAAGTTTTTCTACACCAGAATTGTGTTTAGTTATTTATTTATTTGGGAAAGAGTTTGATGAATCCACAACAGGCCAGGTTTTCACTTATCTGGCCTGTGACGATGCAGTAAAGAGTTAGAGTGGCCCACTCCTCACAGTAGCTGGAGTAAAATGATAGGCTTCTTAGGCACCCAAACTTGGACCTCTTCAAGCATCTGGCACTAGCACAGTGCCAGACCAGAAACTCTGAAACCAAAATTTGTGCAATGTGTCAACACACTGCCTACTGCACCAATTTTACACACAACAAAGCAAAAAGACAATTACAAAGATCGGGTCAGATCTCTCTGACCAACTCAGCACATCTCACCCAGGTGGTATCAAATAGCACCAGTTTCCCATGACTGCATTGCATCCGAAATATGTTCAATAGTCTCCTCTTCCATCCAATAAGATGGGTGATATGTTCCCACTGATCTCAAATATAGATCTGTCTTCTCTAGTCTTGGATATGTTTTCCTATACTATTTATTTGCCTCTAGGCCCTGGGCTGTCGCTGGGGACCTAGAATAAGCACTCACTTGTCGTAATCATTTTTCATGACATGGCAGTATCAATTACTCAAAATATTAAAAATAAAAAAGGTAAATGCTTTTTCCCTTACCACAATTCAAAATTGAAAACACAGTTACGTAGTACTAGCAAAACTCAGCTGAGCTGCTGGCTAGATTATGGCGTCCCACTGATAATATATAATAATTCCTGGAAATCACTCTTCTAGCATTAACGAACTGTGTATATGGACAGTCTCTTACAAAATGGCACTAGCGGGCGTCTTTCTTTCTATAATATGAAAGCTTCTGTCCAATCAGCGGACTTCCCCTCTACCTTTCAAATATTAAAACTATAAAGTCCAATTTCGGTCCAGTCTCAGTCTAGTGTGTAGTATTTTTCTGTCGGTCTGTCCGTCCCAACTTGGTTTTTCCCAAAATTACACTTGTTTTTGGACCAACTACAAGAAAAAAAAAGTTAGTTGCTTATCCTTTACAGGACGTGGCAATCAACCCCAGCTTTTATTGGCTGTTTGTGATTTTTCTAGGCAATTAACTACAAGAACAAACTACACAAATTTTGTCTCCCCCTACTTCTAAGATTCTATGCTAAGTTATTTTTAGCTACTATCCTCCTACCCTGCCCCTAGTCCACCTGCAGTTTGGTTTTTATGCGTTAGGCTCAAGGACGCGTCAAAATGTAACTTTAGTGAAAATATAACACAAATAACTGTCTGCTAGTCTGTAGTGAACAATACAGTCTTTCGTCAATATCTTCCGTGTTATCTGTCCGTCTGTGTAATTAAAAGTATATTATTTCTCAGATTAAGATGGGCTATCAAACTAGCTAGTTTTTATTCTCCTAAACTTATTATTAAGAAAAAACCTACTTTTTTCAAGGTTCGTTTTGAAATTTGTTTTTGTGCCCTAGTTCACGGCGTTTGCCGCTATATTCAAACTAAAAACGACTAATTACCGTAAAACGTCCAAGATACGTCTGTTTCTAACAAGAGCTAAGGTCGTTTTTTGTTCATTTCCTTACATTGTGTCAACTAGTGGCGTAATTTTTTCCTTAAAAACTACAAATTGCGTCTTTTAGACTTTAGATTCAAACACTTGTTCAGACCGTCACATTTTTTTCTTTTATCTCCGTTTCTACCCCGTCTAAAAGGATAGTCCGTTAGTTTGCATGTCTTAACTAGTTAGTGTTCAATGACCCTAGAAAACGCTGGCGTAGGTGAAGAAGCCGCGGCATATCTTACCTATATTTTTATCCCTACATGTTATTTTACCTGTTATTTTTTTTTAAATGGAGGAATTTTAACGTTGCATCACTGTAATTTCACCACACTGACTATGTTTTACATATTGGGAGCCCGCAGTCTTGGAAGGCCTTTCCTCTCATTATACTGATTATGTTTTACATATTGGGAGCCCGCAGTCTTGGAAGGCCCCCCATAAATTGTTCAAATTCACGGCCAGTTTTTTTTCCCCCTCTAGTCTGCTTCCAGAAATCTGGATATCTGAAGATATAAGCAATCATTGAGGTCCATAGAAAACTGTCAGCGATAGAGAAAAGTGAAATTAAAAATGAGAACGAAACACGGAGACAGACATGAACTAAGGTCGGTCTGTGTGGCTTGAACGAAGATTTAAGAGAATAGACAGGGTGCTAGCCAAGTCTTTTGTTCATTCATCAAGGGATTAATTTCATCTCCCTTCAGACGCCTGACGTTGAGAAAAGAGCTAAGCAGCGAGGAAAGATTGGTAAGACAGTCCAATAGTTTATAACTACGGGCAGGGGCATTGACAAGAGGATATAAGGGATTTCCTTCCTGCAAGGTTCAATGGGTGGTTGATGGTGGCTAGAAAATATTTATAAATCTACATGACTTGACATATGCTTACTTATGATGATCCAAATAAATGTTGTGTGTAAATAAAACATAGTTACCGAAGATGTACAAGATACAAATTGTGTGTACATGAAACATAGTTACCGAAGATGTACAAGATACAAGCTGTGTGTACATGAAATATAGTTACCGAAGATGTACAAGATGTGTGTAAATCTGCACGATCTGAGACATGACTACCGAAAGTGTACAGATGGAGCATCGACTGGCAAAGTGGTTAGAACGTTTGCTTCTCAAGGGAAAGCTTTACGCTCCAGTCTACTCATCTATAAATGAATACCTGACTCTGCTGTTAAGTTAGCGAAGGCAAACTGACCATGCCAATCTCATAAGGTTGGGCCTAGTATATTGAAGTCTCTAACACTCCACTCTCCTACGGCATACTCGGATGTAGGACTACCTTGGCGCTGTCAATAGGCGATAGGTCATCTTGTATAAATGGTAATGACAATGAACGGTTTCTGCTGTAAAGAATTTAAGTAGTCAAATACTTTACAACGAAGTCAAATACTTTACAACGAAGTCAAATACTTTACAACGAGGTCAAATACTTTACAACGAAGTCAAATACTTTACAACGAAGTCAAACACTTTACAACGGAGTCAAATACTTTAAACGAAGTCAAATACTTTACAACGAAGTCAAATACTTTACAACGAAGTCAAATACTTTACAACGAAGTCAAATACTTTACAACGAAGTCAAATACTTTACAACGAAGTCAAATACTTTACAACGAAGTTAAATACGTTACAACGAAGTCAAATACTTTACAACGAAGTCAAATACTTTACAACGAAGTCAAATACTTTACAACGAAGACAAATACTTTACAACGAAGTCAAATACTTTACAACGAAGACAAATACTTTACAACGAAGAAAAATAATTTACAACGAAGTCAAATACTTTACAACGAAGACAAATACTTTACAACGAAGTCAAATACTTTACAACGAAGTCAAATACTTTACAACGAAGACAAATACTTTACAATGAAGTCAAATACTTTACAACGAAGTCAAATACTTTACAACGAAGTCAAATACTTTACAACGAAGTCAAATACTTTACAACGAAGTCAAATACTTTACAACGAAGACAAATACTTTACAAAGAAGTCAAATACTTTACAACGAAGTCAAATACTTTACAAAGAAGTCAAATACTTTACAACGAAGACAAATACTTTACAATGAAGTCAAATACTTTACAACAAAGTCAAATACTTTACAACGAAGTCAAATACTTTACAACGAAGTCAAATACTTTACAACGAAGTCAAATACTTTACAACGAAGTCAAATACTTTACAGCTAGGTCAGATACTTTACAACGAAGTCAAATACTTTACAACGAAGTCAGATACTTTACAACGAAGACAAATACTTTACAACGAAGACAAATATTTACAACGAAGTCAAATACTTTACAACGAAGACAAATACTTTACAACGAAGTCAAATACTTTACAACGAAGACAAATACTTTACAACGAAGACAAATACTTTACAACGAAGACAAATACTTTACAACGAAGTCAAATACTTTACAACGAAGACAAATACTTTACAACGAAGTCAAATACTTTACAACGAAGTCAAATACTTTACAACGAAGTCAAATACTTTACAACGAAGTCAAATACTTTACAACGAAGTCAAATACTTTACAACGAAGTCAAATACTTTACAACGAAGTTAAATACTTTACAACGAAGTCAAATACTTTACAACGAAGACAAATACTTTACAACGAAGTCAAATACTTTACAACGAAGACAAATACTTTACAACGAAGTCAAATACTTTACAACGAAGTCAAATACTTTACAACGAAGACAAATACTTTACAACGAAGACAAATACTTTACAACGAAGTCAAATACTTTACAACGAAGATAAATACTTTACAACGAAGTCAAATACTTTACAACGAAGACAAATACTTTACAACGAAGTCAAATACTTTACAACGAAGATAAATACTTTACAACGAAGTCAAATACTTTACAACGAAGACAAATACTTTACAACGATGACTGAAAGGAAAATAGAACAATAACAAGAACAATACCAAGAAGAAAAAGAAGATATGCAAATGTGTCGTTATACAAGATTACGCTATACGAATCGATCGTTAAAGCGAGTGCCCACCGTACAATCATGTCGGCTTGATACCAACAACACTATCGAAACAAATATAGTCCATGTTAGGATTGGTAAACAGACCAAGAAGATTTGACAGACTTAAGAAACATAAATATAGTCCATGTTAGGATTGGTAAACAGACCAAGAAGATTTGACAGACTTAAGAAACATAAATATAGTCCATGTTAGGATTGGTACACAGACCAAAAAGATTTGACAGACTTAAGAAACACAAATATAAACATACAATAACGACATGCCTGACGGAGCAGTAGTGTATTCTTTCTTTGTCTCATCAGAGATCGCCAGGAAGTGCACGCGGTGAGAAAATCATGACAGAAGGAGATACGTGGAGAATTGTAGCCGGACTAATGGAGAAACGACAATGGAAACACAGATACAAATGTCTCAATGTGATGTAGATGTGTACGTATTATGTATGTGTCTATGTATATGTATGCGTATACCGGTATGTATGTAAGTACGTACATGATTATATGATAGACACAAACACAGAGAGAGAGAACGAACGAACGAACGAACGAACGAACGAACGAACTTTATTTTCAAAGGGTTGAGAATTGGGCACGCAGGCCCGTCTGACATTCTGCCCTTCCTTTCTCTCACCTTTCATACTGAATTCATTTATTCTCATATGCATTTTACATATCAAATTCAAGGAATTCAACGTTGTAAAGTAAAATAATAATATAGCACACTCATATTAACATTAATTACTTATAAGCATGACATAACATATGTTGAAAAGTACAAACATTATCATAGATAGATAGATAGATAGATAGATAGATAGATAGATAGATAGATAGATAGATAGATAGATAGATAGATAGATAGATAGATAGATAGATAGATAGATAGATAGATAGATAGATAGATAGATAGATAGATAGATAGATAGATAGATAGATAGATAGATAGATAGATAGATAGATAGATAGATAGATAGATAGATAGATAGATAGAACGAACGAACTTTATTTTCAAAGGGTTTAGAATTGGTCACGCAGGCCCGTCTAACATTCTGCCCTTCCTTTCTCTCTTCTTCCATAGTTAATCTATTTATTCTCACACGTATCCTAAATGTTACTTAAATAATAAAATAACAAGAAAGTACAATAAAATAAAATCCCAACATTGTAACAGTACAATAACAGTTACACAAATTTACAGATGCGTATCATAATTTATACTAAACAGGACAAAATTAACTTTAAAACCTACATATGATGTTATGTAATAATAATAATAATAGCCCCTTCAGTCATAACTGACTATGGGAATGCGCCCCTGAGGTGACAGCGTAATTATTTAAGAACATAACGAAATTAGGGTGGCATATAATCTGCACTCATGATGTATTTGAAAAGTCTGTGATTGAATGAATATGGACTAAGAGTATTTTTTAAGTCGTGTGGAAGAGTATTCCACAGATGAGCAGCAGAAAAAGCTAAACTTTTCTTGAATAAGTCGAGCCTAGGCTTGGGCATGTGTAATTTATTTAAGCGTTGACTGCGTCTTCCGCTGTATTTGAAAATAGGCCACAGATACGAGAGAGAGAGAGAGAGTGAGAGAGAGAGAGAGAGAGAGAGAGAGAGAGAGAGAGAGAGAGAGAGAGAGAGAGAGAGAGATGCAGAAGGAGGGAAAGAATGCGAAGGATTATCCTTCAAAAAGAAAAGAAAAAAACTGATAAGAAATCATAAATGTCTGTGGTGAAGTTTCCAAGCAGAGAGAGAAATCAATTCTCTCCGACGCCGTCCAACCCAGAACCCACGACCATCGTCAGAGATAATGTCATGTTCTCCCAGGCGATGGTCGTACTTCCAACAACACGAGCACCTATAGCGCCAGAACTTCTAGCCGCCCGACATCCGCGTGAGCCACGTTATTTGCCGAACCTCGTTGAGATACGTTAAGACGCGATTGAACGTCACTGCAGGCCATGTCATCAGGGAATCCTTGACTGGCATTTACTTAACTTCCTTGGAATAGGTCAAATTGTGAAACCCCTTGTCAAACCTTCAGTCCATTTATACAGGCCTACATGAACACTGTGAAGTGTACCCAATTTAGCTGGGGATAAGCGATAGAAATTATGAGATGGCTGGAGTACACCCTGATGAAACAAGCAATCATCATAAATAGATATACACTCAAGCAGAGCCCATAGGGGAAGAGATCAGCGGGGAAGCCATTGTGAACGACAAGCTAAAGAAATAGTAATATCTTTGGGCAGGACAACAGAAGAAAGCTCAAAACAGAAATTGGTCTTTGTTCCACGAGCAATGAAATGGCAGATGATGATACCTGCTGACTCTAACAAACAACTAGATCATGATTTCCCATTACATAATCGCAACAAAATGTCAGACAAAATAAGACTACATCAGTTACAGCATAAGAGGTCACAGAGTTCACATGTCAGCTGAGGACTTCCCCGTAACGCGTTCTCGGACAAATACTCTTGCTTAAAGCTGTCGTGAAAGGGCCACACATATTATCACTACATAAACATATGGTCTGATGGAGTTGTCCGTGTGCGATGAAGACAGTCCTTCAAACCAAACCAAACCAAACATATGAGTAGCAACTTTCTAAAATTTGGAGAAAAACTCTGTGTCATCAAAATAACAATGCAGAAGCAAAGAGGCGCTTTGACTGTTTTGAGGAACATATTTCTTCTTCTTCTTTGATCTATAGCCGCCGACCGCCAAAGCAGTCAGTGGCCATCACGCCTGGTGGCGTCTTGTAGGGCAGCAACAAATTGATTCCACTTTGTTCGGTCGGCGGCCATTCTTCGTACAGTGCCCCAACTCTGGTTCATTCTTTGCATCTCGGCTTCCACAGTTCTCCGCCAAGTTGTTTTTGGTCGGCCTCTTTTTCGCTTTCCTTCGGGGTCCATAGTATAGCTGTTCCTTCTCTGTTACTCTCCAACATTCCGCACCACAGAGAAGCACAGAAAGTACACAGCTCTCGTACAGTCTTAATTTGGTGTTTGTGCTGTACTGGGAAGACTTCCAAATGTTGTTGAGAATAGCAAAGGCTGTTCTCGCCTTATTCATTCTGTTGTTAATGTCCTTGCTTGTTCCGCCGTCTGGTGTTACTATGCATCCTAGGTAAGTAAATGTGTCCGTCTGTTCTAACTTCTGGTTCCTTATTGTTATTGGCTCAGGACTGCCCATATTGAGTGTCATGACCTCTGTCGTCTTCAGATTGATGACAAGCACCCTTGCTTAATGCTGACGTGAGAGGACCACACATATTATCACTACATAAACATATGGTCTGCTGGAGTTTTCCGTGTGCGATGAAGACAGTCCTTTAAACCAAACCAAAGATATGAGTAGCAACTTTCTCAAATTTGGAGAAAACCTCTGTGACATCAAAATAACAATGCAGAAGCCAAGAGGCGCTTTGACTGTTTTGAGGAACATATTTAACAGACAATAAAATAATTCCAACACAGAAATATAAATGTTCAACGCAAGTGTCACAACAGTCTATTCTACGACTCTGGATCACGGAGAAAAACAAAAGCCACAGCCAAGAAAATGTAAAAAATAGATAATGGTGTAAACATGTTATACTAGTGCACACAGAACAACAATAAGGATCTTATGGATAGAACCAGACAAATTTAATTTGCGTAATCCAGAGGTCAAGAAACTGATTTGTCGTTGACACTGACTAACAGTGGGCAGAGCAACCTGACTAATAGTGGGCAGAGCAACTGACAGCATTTTATTTATTTGTATTTTCTATATATGTGATAGGAAAAGGAGACAACTGGGATTAGAATAACAGGGATAATTATTGAGTAGCGGGACTTAGTTGATACGTCATCAGAGACACGGAAAGTCCGTGCGCTGACAGGAGAGTTTACTTCACTCTTCACTCGTCGTTTGGCTCAGGTAGTCAGCTGAGAGCAGGTTAGCTTAGACTAACCGTAGCGACCATCTATAAGGTAATGGCTAGCTCAGGTACCATTGTATTTACGATGCCGCTGCAGTTTGCAGAAAGGAAGACAGACAAAATATGTCTTCACGACAAGTAGTTTCCACGTCGAGCTGTGGTCAAGTATGTCACCAGCAGTTCATTCAGGAAACCTTGGTAGGTCAACTCTCGAATAGTTAATCAAGTGCAGATAGTCAAAGACAAGTGTTTAGAAGCAGTGGTCTAGTGTCAGACGCATAGGGCAGACTTTATAAAGAACAGTTCTAGTGGCTAAGAATAAGTTTTCAGCACTGGTGGTGACTCACCTAATATTTCGAAGCCAAATTGAATATACTGAGAACAGCCCATTAACAAGTATAGAATAGTAGACAGTGTTGCAGTAGTCAGCAGAGGTCTAGTTCCTGACCAGTGAATTACATGCTGTATGAAGTGCCGACGTATAAGTCATATGTGGTCTTACTACCTTTATAATCAGGCACGGAGATGGCCAACTGTGAATATGTTATTGACAACAATAAAGGAATTTTGTTTGTCAGCCACGAGTCGATCAGTCATTGCAGTTATCAAAGTTGTCTGGTCATTATGTATCACTTAGCGGTCACATTAGCAAGACAAGTCCAATAACTAACGTAAAAGACAAGCGTACCCAAGAACAAAGAAGGTCACTATCATCATTGGTTTAATTAAGAACGTACACACAACAGGGTCAGTACATAACGAACAACTTCACAAGCATAGAACCTGGGTTGCAACTATCACATATACAAGCTAGAAATACGGTTAACATTTTCTTGTGCTATATAAACATTTATAAATGCTAGGAATATATTTTATAAGATGTTTCCTCGTACACAAACCGAATACATTTATACACGTGTTATAAACGTTCCTATATAATTTAAAACATCGAGTATTCTGGAGTATATTGAAGAAACCGATTTGCATCACAAGGAAGTCTTAATTCTGAAGCCATCAGAGTAGATGAGATAGAGGGGCATCAGAGTAGATGAGATAGAGGAGCATCAGAGTAGATGAGATAGAGGGGCATCAGAGTAGATGAGATAGAGGGGCATCAGAGTAGATGAGATAGAGGGACATCAGAGTAGATGAGATAGAGGGGCATCAGAGTATATGAGATAGAGGGGCATCAGAGTAGATGAGATAGAGGGGTATCAGAGTAGATGAGATAGAGGGGCATCAGAGTAGATGAGAGATAGAGGGGCATCAGAGTAGATGAGAGATAGAGGGGCATCAGAGTAGATGAGAGATAGAGGGGCATCAGAGTAGATGAGATAGAGGGGCATCAGAGTAGATGAGATAGAGGGGCATCAGAGTAGATGAGATAGAGGGGCATCAGAGTAGATGAGGTAGAGGGGCATCAGAGTAGATGAGATAGAGGGGCATCAGAGTAGATGAGAGATAGAGGGGCATCAGAGTAGATGAGAGATAGAGGGACATCAGAGTAGATGAGATAGAGGGCATCAGAGTAGATGAGATAGAGGGGCATCAGAGTAGATGAGAGATAGAGGGGCATCAGAGTAGATGAGATAGAGAGGCATCAGAGTAGATGAGATAGAGGGGCATCAGAGTAGATGAGATAGAGGGCATCAGAGTAGATGAGATAGAGGGGCATCTGAGTAGATGAGATAGAGGGGCTTAAAAGAACACACGGAAAAGCAAGCTGGGGACAGAACAAGACTGATGTAGTAGAATATTTGTTGTGTATCAATGCGCCAAAGGAGATAAATATTTGTTGTGTATCAATGCGCCAACGGAGATAAATATTTGTTGTGTATCAATGCGCCAACGGAGATAAATATTTGTTGTGTATCAATGCGCCAACGGAGATAAATATTTGTTGTGTATCAATGCGCCAAAGGAGATAAATATTTGTTGTGTATCAATGCGCCAACGGAGATAAATATTTGTTGTGTATCAATGCGCCAAAGGAGATAAATATTTGTTGTGTATCAATGCGCCAACGGAGATAAATATTTGTTGTGTATCAATGCGCCAACGGAGATAAATATTTGTTGTGTATCAATGCGCCAACGGAGATAAATATTTGTTGTGTATCAATGCGCCAAAGGAGATAAATATTTGTTGTGTATCAATGCGCCAACGGAGATAAATATTTGTTGTGTCTCAATGCGCCAACGGAGATAAATATTTGTTGTGTATCAATGCGCCAACGGAGATAAATATTTGTTGTGTATCAATGCGCCAAAGAAGATAAATATTTGTTGTGTATCAATGCGCCAAAGGAGATAAATATTTGTTGTGTATCAATGCGCCAACGGAGATAACCGAAGAGCAAAAACGGAACAAATGTATCGTTGTAGATTTTAAACATTTATATACGCATATTTATATGCGAGATAGATACATTTATTCAAGACACATTGTACTTTAGTAGAGGTAGCGTATAGTTTTCTTCCATGTTTATATTTATAGATCATGTATAAATCGCAAGAATGTATAAACATTCCCTTTAAAAAAACGTGGCAGACAAACTCACGACGTGAACGTGACGCTGGAGTCGGAGTTAGCAGTCAGCAAACATTGAAGCCCAGAACACAGATAAGTCTGCCAGATAAGCTGTTGTCTCTAGGTGAAATCAAATGAGAGGGGATTAGCCAGCAACATTGCTTCCCGCCTTCCGAGTAGGTACAATCGAGAATAAGATCTCTGCAGTAATTACAGCTTAAAGATCGCTGCTAGCTGGCGGTTTAGAGCTCAGATATGAAATATGAAAGTTATAATTATAATCACAGATGTCTTGTTATATCCGGACAAATATCTGACCATGGCAGGATACCAAAGAATACGTTTGATCCCGAAAGGTAATATTACTAAGCGCGTGCGACAGAAACAGGTACCGTATTTACTTCTGTTACTGGTAGACTTCAGATATTAGAAATGTGTCCGGCTAAGATTGCGGGAAGTTGGTATCAAACGTAAGACTAGCATGGATGGACGCCTGAGAGGACGCATCCGTCGTGAATACAACAAGCGCTACAGGAACAGCTAGCATTCATACTCTGCTTTGACATTTGCTGAGGGAAACTGAGCACCTAAGAGTTTGCCCGGAGTGCAGCGACGTCGATTCTGGTGAACAATAACAATGTCCAGTTAAAATCACTGAAGCGTCTTCTTCCTGCTCAATTCATACTGAACGGTTGTATTAGAAATCGTAGTGAACCACTAGTGCAAGATCTTACTTAGATGAGTGAACCACTGAAAGCGTCTACTGGGATGAGTGAACCACTAAAAGAATCTACTGGGATGAGTGAACCACTAAAAGAATCTACTGGGATGAGTGAATCACTAAAAGAATCTACTGGGATGAGTGAACCACTAAAAGAATCTACTGGGATGAGTGAACCACTGAAAGAATCTATTGGGATGAGTGAACTGCTGAAAGAATCTACTGGGGTGAGTGAACCACTGAAAGAATCTACTGGGATGAGCGAACCACTGACAAAGTCTACTGGGATGAGTGAACCACTGAAAGAATCTACTGGAATGAGTGAACCACTGAAAAACTCTACTGGGATGATTGAACCACTAATGGGATCTACTGGGATGAGTGAACCATTAAAAGAATCTACTGGGATAAGTGAACCACTTAAACAATCTACTGGGATGAGTGAACCACTGAAAGAATCTACTGGGATGAGCGAACCACTGAAAAAGTCTACTGGGATGAGTGAACCACTGAAAGAATCTACTGGAATGAGTGAACCACTGAAAAACTCTACTGGGATGAGTGAACCACTAATGGGATCTACTGGGATGAGTGAACCACTAAAAGAATCTACTGGGATGAGTGAACCACTAAAAGAATCTACTGGGATGAGTGAATCACTGAAAGAATCTACTGGGATGAGCGAACCACTGAAAAAGTCTACTGGGATGAGTGAACCACTGAAAGAATCTACTGGAATGAGTGAACCACTGAAAAAGTCTACTGGGATGAGTGAACTACTAATGGGATCTACTGGGATGAGTGAACCACTAAAAGAATCTACTGGGATGAGTGAAACACTAAAAGAATCTACTGGGATGAGTGAACCACTGAAAGAATCTACTGGGATGAGTGAACCACTGAAAATGTCTGCTGGGATGAGTGAACCAATAAAAGAATCTGCTAGGATGAGTGAACCACTGAAAGAATCTACTGGGATGAGTGAACTACTGAAAGAATCTACTGGGATGAGTGAACCACTGAAAAAGTCTACTGGGATGAGTGAACCACTGAAAATGTCTGCTGGGATGAGTGAACCAATAAAAGAATCTACTAGGATGAGTGAACCACTGAAAGAATCTACTGGGATGAGTGAACCACTGAAAAAGTCTACTGGGATTAGTGAACCAATAAAATAATCTACTGGGATGAGTGAACCACTGAAAAAGTCTACTGGGATTAGTGAACCAATAAAAGAATCTACTGGGATGAGTGAACTACTGAAAGAATCTACTGGGATGAGTGAACCACTGAAAAAGTCTACTGGGATTAGTGAACCACTAAAAGAATCTACTGGGATGAGTGAACCACTGAAAGAATATGCTGGGATGTACATTATTTATCTACTTGAAAGAGTGAGCCACTAAAAGATTCTACTTGGATGAGTGAACCAATGAAACTAAGAAGTAAAGTGATTCATTGCTAAGTCCTATCTGAGCATTGCACTGACAGCCCTTACGTGCAAGTATTTCCTGTGGAAATGTCCGACCCAGAAGCACTTAACATTGACATACACAAAGCCACAACGTAACCCACTGTCCTAACAACATATGTCATTTGTTGTCATCCTTCGCTCAATTACATAAAAGCACAATTTCTCTCACAGCACACCCCCCCCCCCTCTCAAATATTACATCCAAGCCTCTCACCTGGAACCAGCTTGAAAGAGCAGGCTGTGTCCACTCATCAACTTTTGATTTCCTCCATTTTCTTTTTTGCTCCACATGTAGCATGGAACCATCTCTAAAGTGGGTTCCTATACAGAAAACCTGGTCTAAAGTGGGTTCCTATACAGAAAACCTGGTCTAAAGTGGGTTCCTATACAGAAAACCTGGTCTAAAGTGGGTTCCTATACAGAAAACCTGGTCTAAAGTGGGTTCCTATAAAGAAAACCTGGTCTAAAGTGGGTTCCTATACAGAAAACCTGGTCTAAAGTGGGTTCCTATACAGAAAACCTGGTCTAAAGTGGGTTCCTATACAGAAAACCTGGTCTAAAGTGGGTTCCTGTACAGAAAACCTGGTCTAAAGTGGGTTCCTGTACAGAAAACCTGGTCTAAAGTGGGTTCCTGTACAGAAAACCTGGTCTAAAGCGGGTTCCTGTACAGAAAACCTGGTCTAAAGCGGGTTCATGTACAGAAAACCTGGTCTAAAGCGGGTTCCTGTACAGAAAACCTGGTCTAAAGCGGGTTCCTGTACAGAAAACCTGGTCTAAAGTGGGTTCCTGTACAGAAAACCTGGTCTAAAGTGGGTTCATATACAGAAAACCTGGTCTAAAGTGGGTTCATATACAGAAAACCTGGTCTAAAGTGGGTTCATATACAGAAAACCTGGTCTAAAGTGGGTTCCTATACAGAAAACCTGGTCTAAAGCGGGTTCCTGTACAGAAAACCTGGTCTAAAGCGGGTTCCTGTACAGAAAACCTGGTCTAAAGCGGGTTCCTGTACAGAAAACCTGGTCTAAAGCGGGTTCCTGTACAGAAAACCTGATCTAAAGCGGGTTCCTGTACAGAAAACCTGGTCTAAAGCGGGTTCCTGTACAGAAAACCTGGTCTAAAGCGGGTTCCTGTACAGAAAACCTGGTCTAAAGCGGGTTCCTGTACAGAAAACCTGGTCTAAAGCGGGTTCCTGTACAGAAAACCTGGTCTAAAGCGGGTTCCTGTACAGAAAACCTGGTCTAAAGCGGGTTCCTGTACAGAAAACCTGGTCTAAAGTGGGTTCCTGTACAGAAAACCTGGTCTAAAGTGGGTTCCTGTACAGAAAACCTGGTCTAAAGTAGGTTCCTGTACAGAAAACCTGGTCTAAAGCGGGTTCCTGTACAGAAAACCTGGTCTAAAGCGGGTTCCTGTACAGAAAACCTGGTCTAAAGCGGGTTCCTGTACAGAAAACCTGGTCTAAAGTGGGTTCCTGTACAGAAAACCTGGTCTAAAGCGGGTTCCTGTGCAGAAAACCTGGTCTAAAGCGGGTTCCTGTACAGAAAACCTGGTCTAAAGCGGGTTCCTGTACAGAAAACCTGATCTAAAGCGGGTTCCTGTACAGAAAACCTGGTCTAAAGCGGGTTCCTGTACAGAAAACCTGGTCTAAAGCGGGTTCCTGTACAGAAAACCTGGTCTAAAGCGGGTTCCTGTACAGAAAACCTGGTCTAAAGTGGGTTCATGTACAGAAAACCTGGTCTAAAGCGGGTTCCTGTACAGAAAACCTGGTCTAAAGCGGGTTCCTGTACAGAAAACCTGGTCTAAAGCGGGTTCCTGTACAGAAAACCTGGTCTAAAGCGGGTTCCTGTACAGAAAACGTGGTCTAAAGCGGGTTCCTGTACAGAAAACATGGTCGAAAGTGGGTTCATGTACAGAAAACCTGGTCGAAAGTGGGTTCCTGTACAGAAAACCTGGTCTAAAGTTGGTTCCTGTAGAGAAAACCTGGTCTAAAGCGGGTTCCTGTACAGAAAACCTGGTCTAAAGCGGGTTCCTGTACAGAAAACCTGGTCTAAAGCGGGTTCCTGTACAGAAAACCTGGTCTAAAGCGGGTTCCTGTACAGAAAACCTGGTCTAAAGCGGGTTCCTGTACAGAAAACCTGGTCTAAAGCGGGTTCCTGTACAGAAAACCTGGTCTAAAGCGGGTTCCTGTACAGAAAACCTGGTCTAAAGCGGGTTCCTGTACAGAAAACCTGGTCTAAAGCGGGTTCCTGTACAGAAAACCTGGTCTAAAGCGGGTTCATGTACAGAAAACCTGGTCTAAAGCGGGTTCCTGTACAGAAAACCTGGTCTAAAGCGGGTTCCTGTACAGAAAACCTGGTCTAAAGCGGGTTCCTGTACAGAAAACCTGGTCTAAAGCGGGTTCCTGTGCAGAAAACCTGGTCTAAAGCGGGTTCCTGTACAGAAAACCTGGTCTAAAGCGGGTTCCTGTACAGAAAACCTGGTCTAAAGCGGGTTCCTGTACAGAAAACCTGGTCTAAAGCGGGTTCCTGTACAGAAAACCTGGTCTAAATCGGGTTCCTGTACAGAAAACCTGGTCTAAAGCGGGTTCCTGTACAGAAAACCTGGTCTAAAGCGGGTTCCTGTACAGAAAACCTGGTCTAAAGCGGGTTCCTGTACAGAAAACCTGGTCTAAAGCGGGTTCCTGTACAGAAAACGTGGTCTAAAGCGGGTTCCTGTACAGAAAACCTGGTCTAAAGCGGGTTCCTGTACAGAAAACCTGGTCTAAAGCGGGTTCATGTACAGAAAACCTGGTCTAAAGCGGGTTCCTGTACAGAAAACCTGGTCTAAAGCGGGTTCCTGTACAGAAAACCTGGTCTAAAGTGGGTTCCTGTACAGAAAACCTGGTCTAAAGCGGGTTCCTGTACAGAAAACCTGGTCTAAAGCGGGTTCATGTACAGAAAACCTGGTCTAAAGCGGGTTCATGTACAGAAAACCTGGTCTAAAGCGGGTTCCTGTACAGAAAACCTGGTCTAAAGCGGGTTCCTGTACAGAAAACCTGGTCTAAAGCGGGTTCCTGTACAGAAAACCTGGTCTAAAGCGGGTTCCTGTACAGAAAACCTGGTCTAAAGCGGGTTCCTGTACAGAAAACCTGGTCTAAAGCGGGTTCCTGTACAGAAAACCTGGTCTAAAGTGGGTTTCATGTACAGAAAACCTGGTCTAAAGCGGGTTCCTGTACAGAAAACCTGGTCTAAAGCGGGTTCCTGTACAGAAAACCTGGTCTAAAGCGGGTTCCTGTACAGAAAACCTGGTCTAAAGCGGGTTCGTGTACAGAAAACCTGGTCTAAAGCGGGTTCCTGTACAGAAAACCTGGTCTAAAGCGGGTTCCTGTACAGAAAACCTGGTCTAAAGCGGGTTCCTGTACAGAAAACCTGGTCTAAAGCGGGTTCCTGTACAGAAAACCTGGTCTAAAGTGAGTTCCTGTACAGAAAACCTGGTCTACAAAATTAACGCGCTATGGCAGAAGTGGTTTATATAGCAGTCTGTTTGACATGTTGGGAATGCCAGGAATACCTGCCCCATTTATCTCAACAGTTCCCTCTAGACGACATGTTGATACTGCCAGGAATACCTGCCCCATTTATCACAACAGTTCCCTCTAGACGACATGTTTATACTGCCAGGAATACCTGCCCCATTTATCACAACAGTTCCGTCTAGACGACATGTTGATACTGCCAGGAATACCTGCCCCATTAATCACAACAGTTCCCTCTAGACGACATGTTGATACTGCCAGGAATACCTGCCCCATTTATCACAACAGTTCCCTCTAGACGACATGTTGATACTGCCAGGAATACCTGCCCCATTTATCACAACAGTTCCCCCTAGACGACATGTTGATACTGCCAGGAATACCTGCCCCATTTATCCCAACAGTTCCCTATAGACGACATGTTGATACTGCCAGGATTACCCGCCCCATTTATCTCAACAGTTCCCTGTAGACGTCATGTTGATACTGCCAGGAATACCTGCCCCATTTATCTCAACAGTTCCCTCTAGACGACATGTTGATACTGCCAGGAATACCTGCCCCATTTATCTCAACAGTTCCCTCTAGACGACATGTTGGGACTGCCAGGAATACCTGCCCCATTTATCACAACAGTTCCCTCTAGACGACATGTTGGGACTGCCAGGAATACCTGCCCCATTTATCACAACAGTTCCCTCTAGACGACATGGTGGGACTGCCAGGAATACCTGCCCCATTTATCACAACCGTTCCCTCTAGACGACATGTTGATACTGCCAGGAATACCTGCCCCATTTATCTCAACAGTTCCCTCTAGACGACATGTTGATACTGCCAGGAATACCTGCCCCATTTATCTCAACAGTTCCCTCTAGACGACATGATGATACTGCCAGGAATACCTGCACCATTTATCTCAACAGTTCCCTCTAGACGACATGTTGGGACTGCCAGGAATACCTGCACCATTTATCTCAACAGTTCCCTCTAGACGACATGTTGGGACTGCCAGGAATACCTGCACCATTTATCACAACAGTTCCCTCTAGACGACATGTTGGGACTGCCAGGAATACCTGCACCATTTATCACAACAGTTCCCTCTAGACGACATGTTGGGACTGCCAGGAATACCTGCACCCTTTATCACAACAGTTCCCTCTAGACGACATGTTGGGACTGCCAGGAATACCTGCACCATTTATCTCAACAGTTCCCTCTAGACGACATGTTGGGACTGCCAGGAATACCTGCACCATTTATCACAACAGTTCCCTCTAGACGACATGTTGGGACTGCCAGGAATACCTTCCCCATTTATCACAACAGTTATCTCTAGACGACATGGTGGGACTGCCAGGAATACCTGCACCATTTATCACAACAGTTCCCTCTAGACGACATGTTGGGACTGCCAGGAATCCCTGCACCATTTATCACAACAGTTCCCTCTAGACGACATGTTGGGACTGCCAGGAATACCTGCACCATTTATCACAACAGTTCCCTCTAGACGACATGTCTGGTAGAATCAGTGGGTCTATTCTGTCTTTGACTTCTGGGAGATCCACAGGCGCCAGAAGACCTCCCGCTGTCACATCAGCTTTTGTAGTTAAACAACATCAGTGGAGCAGTGAAACACACACCTGCTGACATGAAGCTATCGGTTATAGAAACTGCGAAATCTGTTATTTATTATCAATAAGTCAATACCCTTTAGCTCCCCGAGGAGCATAGGCCTTCAACAAACACATGTCAAGTCTTCCTGTCCTGTGCCATCCGCTCAAATTCTTTCCATGTTTTCCCTCATCATTTTCACCTCTGTATCCAGTTCTCTTCTTCATGTGATTTTTGGTCTACCTCTGCCTCTCTTTCCCTGTGGATTCCAGAACAAGGAGTGCCTTGTAATGCTATCAACAGGTTTCCTCAATGTGTGTCCAATCCATCGCCAGCGTCTTCTCAGCTCTTGTTCCACTGGCACTTGTCTGGTTCTTGTAATCAATTCCACATTTGTGACTTTGTCATACCATTTCAGTCCTTCTATTCTACCCCAGCACCCGTTTGTTATTTATTATGACGGATTCAATTCTTCCTGGCGTATGGTACCGTACTTTTTTTTTTTTAAAGAAATGTTCCTGCCTCTACTGCTTTTCGGTGACACCATTTTTCACATTTATATCAAGCAGTTCGGGTAAGTATGAATAAGTGTTTCCATCATATATTTATATTTTTTAGCGAGTAAAGCCTCATTGCTTATCTTAGATGAAGATTCTAAGCTTTCTTGCCACTGTTTCCGTGTTATTGTTTTACTTCTGAAGCAAATATGAGAATTAGTGCCGTCATCAGGCTACGCACACAACATAATTATTTCCCATCATTTTGGCGGGTTACTGGCTCGATTAGTTTTTACGTGTAACCTTTTGTATGTCCAGAAGTTTCCCGGGACTACTCCCTGTGGGTGCTGTTAAAACCAAGTTTAATTTATAAGATTGTATCTGTTTGTGAACTCGTTTTCGCTTCTAGCTGTGTACACATAATTTCCTTGTGTGATGCCACAAACGAAGTCTGGTTCAATATTCAAGTGAATTCTCTTGGCTAATAACAGAGACAACATCAGCAGTATTAATCTAGTGTAATTATGTGCTGGAGTGGTTATCATTAAGTGAATCTCTCTACCTGGGCTGTGCCGTTCTGTGATCATGTTACCGCGAATATTCCATTAAGTTTAGGCGGTTAATGACATATAACAGAACTGATACGAATACAGTATGAAATACAAAACAATTTATATAACTGTAAATAACATATACTAATGAAATGTGTAAATAGTATTATGTGTAAATCGTACATAACTTTACACGATACATAAAGCAACTTAAGTGTGAAGACTTGTTTGTCTCAATACATTATGTATTATGTAGGGAGTGTAGCGGGAGGTTATTTAAAAGTATATATTATGTAAGAGTATGCCAGTAAAGAGTTCTGACCTTACAAGTAATACCCCAGTCTTAGAAATAAGCACTGGTGTATTGTTATCATAAAAATAGTCAGACTGTAAAAACCCTGGCCCAGTTGGTAAGAAGTAGTACCAGGATTTAAGGTGTCTCCTCCCTATGACTATCTTATGATTACTTATATTCTAGGGGATAAGTAAAATGTACATTCACTGAAACCACAAATGGAAGAAGTGAATAAATCCTCAGGTACAGTTAAAATAGTTTAATAATTGCACTATTATTCTATTTCTACTAGTTGGAAAAGAGTATACACATATATATAAAAATATTCACACAATTACTATTATTGTCTGTTTAGACTTCAAGATCTTAAATAATAAGGTTACTGAAATCACTGTTATTAGTCCTTTGAATTTAAGGATAACTGTCATCAGTTGACTGAGTTTCTGTATGGTTAATTATTGTTTTGAACTATTGGCTGTTTCACATGTATAGGTGGTCAGTGTCAAACAGGACACTTATCTCTCCAACTTGATACTGCTGAAACTGTCCTTTGCTGATATCAGACTTGGTAGGCCCAACAGTAGGGATGCCAATGACCAGTTGAAGTTCACTCTTTGGGGTCCTGCACTTTTGTGGGATGGCCTCGGATGAACTACACCGGCTTCTGATACTGGACAGTCTGGTTTGAGTTATTTCATGGAACCTGCAACATATCAGCCTTGGCTAGTATCTGGCTAGACTTGTAGCTGACTAGCACAGATGTCAGACCAGTCAGTCATCAGATGTCACCGTTATACAATCATAGTAAGCAAGGACATCAATTCAGTGATATAGCATTAATATTAACATTTCAAGTAAGGGTAACTGACTAGCACATAAGTCAGACTAGTCAGTCATCAGGTGTCAAAGTTATACAGTCAGAGCAAGTAACATCATTTCAATTATACAGAATTAATATTAACATATCAGTAATAACCATCATCTGGTTTATTCCGCTCCTATACCTTGATCCTTCTAAACCATATCAAGTACAAATTCAAATACTGATGCTATTCTTAGCATCTACACAAAATTAATACATAAATAAAGAAAGTGAGTGACCATGTGATCAGGTTGCTTTCTACTGAAACTGGCTGTAGAACACTCCAGTTTACTAGCTGTAGATGGGTACGAAGTTGTGCGCTCGAACTAGGGAAGGCAAAGGCAGCGAGGAAGGGGACTAGTCACCTTAACCTCGTAAACTGGGATCTTCCATGATGAAGTTTCTAACACTTCATTTCCCTATGACAATCTCTGCCATGGGACTGCCTTTATCTTCGTAAGCGATAATGCATTTAATATCGACGAGATACAGCATTAAATATAATAAATATTTTCTATTTGGCTGTGGGGCTAGTTTTGATACGTTTTTGTACAGGCCACCATCTTCCACTAAGCACATGAATAAATCATATTAAAATAATAATACGTTATATCAATGAATATTATACAGGCATATTTTGTGAATTCTAAATGAACCTGTAATACAAAATAAAAGAAATTATTATACAGGATAGCTATCGTAAATTCGCTTACCCTCAGACTCCAGACACTTAGACTGAAATTTTCTGGCGATCCGCTCACACTTCAGATGGATTTAGAGTCGTGGCGTTATCTGCCCTCAGTCTTGTCTCAACCTCTTGCGTTGTGTATCTCTCTCAGTTTACCGATCCGCTACTTATACGCAAAGCGCGGACGTATCGGAGAGTACCGACGTCACAGCCTAAACCTAACCTGAAAAATCCTTCCCGAACCGTGATTTCAGCCGATCTGTGCGTCGACTGAAATTTTGCCTTTCTCATTCTCAGCATATATAATATCCATATTGTTCCATCTTATCTAGTTTTATACAGCTGATAAAACTCTATCTTCCTATCCATGTAAATTCCCAAACTGTTATATGTTGATTTTAATATTTCGAACAGAAGTGGGTTTACCAGCTGTTAGCGTAACTGTGGGCAGCCGAAATACGCATATATCTCCGAAAATGAGAACTTCCTACCGTTCCTTCTTATATGCAGTTATACACCATCCTTCCCTGTACTGAAATGTAAAATCCTTTTCATACGGATTCCCTTCGTTTTTATTTATCATTGGCGATTTCCTCTGTCCGATACACATTTCGCTGATACGCCGCCATTTTGAAAGCGGTCACTCGATCGTAGATGGGTTTATAAATCTAACTGAACTCATTTGCAATGACTTGAAACCAATTTCGCGACAGGGAGTATGCATACATGCAGGGAGTATGCATACATGTAGCGAGTATGTATCTATGTAGCGAGTATGTATGTATGAAGCGAGTATATATCCATGCATCAAGCATGTATTAATGTATCGAGTATGTTTGCATGTGTTTATTATTCCCGCCTGTATACATGAGCGCATGTTTATGTACTGATATGTGTTTACTTATACATATGTAGGAATGAAAAAGACAAATATGAAAACATAACTCAAGCATATAAATTTGCAACAGAATTTAAACATTAAAAACAAAAACATGTCGGGATGTGAGCACTACAGTCCTTGCACACGGAAAGACAACTTGGTTTGACCCGATGACCGGGAAAGTTTAGGTCAAGTCGCGGGGCATTAAAACTGTGTCCAATAGTCCCTGACTACATCAACTGAGCTACCTCTATATCTGTCTAGCCATTAATCGATTTCGTTGTCTCCAACGAGTGGCTACTGTAGTCGATTACCAGCTCTTTGTCAATACACATTATAAATCTTTTTTAATTTCTAAGTTATAAACAGAGGCGGATTGACATTGGTCGGACCCCATGGGCAGATAGGGTTATTGACCCCTGATCACAAAGATGAAAAATGGTAAAGGTAGTACCATACCAGAAACTCCCGTAGGGGAGAAGTGTTAGAAACGTCACAATACTAGGTGCCCTTTTTTATTACGTAGGGTGACAGTTCCCTTCCTCGCTGCATTCTGCCTTCCCTAACTCACGAGCAGAGTCAGGTACCCACGTAAAGCAAGGTAGACTGCAGCGTAACTCTTTCAAGTTTCGATCCCCGGAACTGTACCATGAGAGGAAAGCGCTCAAACGGTTTAATCAGTCACTCTAACGGTTCAGTCAATCACTCTAACGGTTTAGTCAATCACTCTAACGGTTTAGTCAATCTCTCTAACGGTTTAGTCAATCACTCTAACGATTTAGTCAATCGCTCTAACGGTTTAACCAAGTGCTCTAACGGTTTAGCCAATCGCTCTAACGGTTTAGTCAACCACTCTAACGGTTTAGTCAATCGCTTTAACGGTTTAGTCAATCACTCTAACGGTTTAGTCAATCACTCTAACGGTTTAATCAGTCGCTCTAACGGTTTAGCCAAGTGTTTTAACAGTTTAGCCAATCGCTCTAACGGTTTAGTCAATCACTCTAGCGTTTTAGCCAAGTGCTCTAACGGTTTAGCTAATCGCTCTAACGGTTTAGTCAATGGCTCTAACGGTTTAGTCAATCACTCTAACGATTTAGTCAATCGCTCTAACGGCTTAGCCAAGTGCTCTAACGGTTTAGCGAATCGCTCTAACGGTTAAGTCAATCGCTCTAACGGTTTAGTCAATCACTAACGGTGTAGTCAATCACTCTAACGATGTAGTAAATCACTCTAACGATTTAGTCAATCCCTCTAACGGTTTAGTCAATCGCTTTAACGGTTTAGTCAATCATTCTAACGATTTAGTCAGTCGCTCTAACGGTTTAGCCAACGCTGTAACGGTTTAGTCAATCATTAACGGTTTAGTCAATCACTCTAACGGTTTAGTCAATCGATCTAACGGTTAGCCAACGCTCTAACGGTTTAGTCAATCAATCTAACGGTTTAGTCAATCATTCTAACGGTTTAGCCAATAGCTCTAACGGTTTCGTCAATCGCTATAACGGTTTAGCCAAGTGTTCTAACGGTTTAGTCAAGTGCTCTTACGGTTTAGTCAATCGCTCTAACGGTTTAGTCAATCAATCTAACGGTTTAGCCAATAGCTCTAACGGTTTAGTCAATCACTCTAACGGTTTAGTCAATTGCTCTAACGGTTTAGTCAAGCTCTCTAACGGTTTAGCCAATCAATCTAACCGTTTAGCCAATCACTCTAACGGTTTAGCCAATAGATCTAACGATTTAATCAATCACTCTAACGGTTTAGTCAAGCTCTCTAACTGTTTAGTCAATCACTAACGGTTTAGTCAATCGGTCTAACGGTTTAGTCAATCACTCTAACGGTTTAGTCAATCGTTCTAATGGTTCAGCCAATCGCTGTCCACGTGGCTCACCAAATCTACATCAGCAAGAGTACGTGCCCCTTACGTGCCCTTACGGCTGTGGACACTCTAGTAGCGCTCAAAATGCTCAAGGATCAGTCCGCCTCTGATTATAAATATTTAGCAATATAAGAACATAGGAGATCCTAACAGAGGGGTCGCGATATTCGTAGCTGGTCGGCGTGGACATGAAATGTCGGATTTTTATTTTTTTATGTTTTTAATGACATTGTGAGAGACCTTGTAAAAGCGTGGACCTTCATTTTGATATCATAGCAAGGACAAATTTGCCAGTTTGTTCTGATAGCGGCAAACGCAGGTTCGCTCGCTCAAATATTTGGCTTGGACCGATTAGTTTGCGTGTGTCCATCTTATCTGTGAAGGGGATTGCTGAACATTGCGCTGTGGCTTGACATGAAAACTGGCCCTTGTTTACAGAGATAGATTACAGCCAAACTGCACTAGATTGTGCTGCGGGTGTTCGGGTCTTGGTAAATAGTTACAGCGTTGATTTTGCACAATTGCTGGCTTTTTATCAAGACAACACCATCATTTCTCTCTCTCTCTCTCTCTCTCTCTCTCTCTCTCTCTCTCTCTCTCTCTCTCTCTCTCTCTCTCTCTCTCCTTCTCTACCCCTCTTCCTCCTTGTAGCTCGATGTTAATTGTCTACCCTATATTGTTTGTTTGAAGTCATCTTCACAACTCACAGACTCAGCCTGTCTCTCTACATCTCTTACAAACAGATGGACAGACACAGACAGACGCAGACAGACACAGACAGACACAGACAGACACATAGAGAGTAAGAAAGACTGAAAGATAAAATAAAGTGACGGACTGACGGATAAACAGACAAATATACAGACAAAGCAATTTAGATTCATGTTGTATTCGATGTAAAATGCGTCCTTATTTTTTTTTTTTTTTTTAAATCACGATTATTCGGATAACAGAATGAAAAAGATTGTATTTACCCATCATCCCATGCTGCATTAACCTGGTGTTATTACTTTTCGTCTTCACCATGGCTGACATATATTTCAGTTTGTCCCCTGCTGACCACATCTTGAATTTACTTCACATTGTAGTCCAAACTGACTCCGAAATTCCAAGTTATGTATAAAAATCACATGACTTTTTTTGTTTAATGGATGATGAAACATTATTATTATTTTAAAAAAAGACATCACATTAGGCACAAACATAAGAATCTTGAACTCAGATTTCCAGGTAGTCGGATTGTTTGGTTCTGAGATAGAGAGAGATACAAGAACAGACACCAATTATGTACAGACTTTCATAAATGGGTCATTGATCAGAATATACGGCTAAAAGCGGAATAACAAGATTAGCAATGATAATTATAATCTGATGGAAACAACCAGACATATACCAGTGGAACAAGTGGTCAACAGACATATACCAGTGGAACAAGTGGTCAAGAGACATATACCAGTGGAACAAGTGGTCAACAGACATATACCAGTGGAACAAGTGGTCAACAGACATATACCAGTGGAACAAGTGGTCAACAGACATATACCAGTGGAACAAGTGGTCAACAGACATATACCAGTGGAACAAGTGGTCAACAGACATATACCAGTGGAACAAGTGGTCAACAGACATATACCAGTGGAACAAGTGGCCAACAGACATATACCAGTGGAACAAGTGGTCGACAGACATATACCAGTGGAACAAGTGGTCAACAGACATATACCAGTGGAACAAGTGGTCAACAGACATATACCAGTGGAACAAGTGGTCAACAGACATATACCAGTGGAACAAGTGGTCAACAGACATATACCAGTGGAACAAGTGGTCAACAGACATATACCAGTGGAACAAGTGGTCAACAGACATATACCAGTGGAACAAGTGGTCAAGAGACATATACCAGTGGAACAAGTGGTCAACAGACATATACCAGTGGAACAAGTGGTCAACAGACATATACCAGTGGAACAAGTGGTCAACAGACATATACCAGTGGAACAAGTGGTCAACAGACATATACCAGTGGAACAAGTGGTCAACAGACATATACCAGTGGAACAAGTGGTCAACAGACATATACCAGTGGAACAAGTGGTCAACAGACATATACCAGTGGAACAAGTGGTCAACAGACATATACCAGTGGAACAAGTGGTCAACAGACATATACCAGTGGAACAAGTGGTCAACAGACATATACCAGTGGAACAAGTGGTCAACAGACATATACCAGTGGAACAAGTGGTCAACAGACATATACCAGTGGAACAAGTGGTCAACAGACATATACCAGTGGAACAAGTGGTCAACAGACATATACCAGTGGAACAAGTGGTCAACAGACATATACCAGTGGAACAAGTGGTCAACAGACATATACCAGTGGAACAAGTGGTCAACAGACATATACCAGTGGAACAAGTGGTCAACAGACATATACCAGTGGAACAAGTGGTCAACAGACATAATTTAAGTAAGAGATATGATGTATATTGTAGAATCCAGCTGATAGCATTACAGGGTGGTTCTACTTCCGGAACACCCAGGATAAGAGACATAGAAGAACACACACAAACACACACACAAACACGTACACAAACACAAACACACAAACACAAACACACACACACAAACACACACACACAAACACACACACAAACACACACACAAACACACACACACAAACACACACACAAACACACACACACAAACACACACACACAAACACACACACACAAACACACACACAAACACACACACAAACACACACAAACACACACACAAACACACACACAAACACACACACAAACACACACACAAACACACACACAGGAGGAAATTGGTGAGAGATTTGAAAGGAAGAAAGAAGATCTTGAGTGGATGGTACAGGCCAGGAAAGCCTGGTGTTGTCACGTGTTAACGTCCTATGTTCCGTACAAAGATGAAGGGTGATGATGATGATGATGAATTCTGAGATTAGAAGTTCATGGTTGTTGTTCGTCCATCACGGGTGATGAAGACCACTCTGTTCATCCAATTATTTAACAATATGTTAGGTTAGTCTATGGGTACGAAGGTGACTGAAGAGCCCGATGCGGGCCTGGAAAGATCTTGGACAGTGTGGGCAGGGAATGTTTGCTTCATGTGAAGGTTTTATTGCACGGTCCTTTCTAGCTTGTCTCCGCTGTTCTGCTGCTGCTCTTCTGGATGATTCGCATGCCGCTGCACCTTTACGAAGAGATGTGCGCCAAGCAGTTCGGTCTTGCGCAGCAGCTTCCCATGTGTCTGGGTTTATGTCAAAGGTTTTCAATGACGTCTTTAACGTGTCTTTGAAGCGCTTCTTTTGGCCACCATGGGAGCGTTTACCCTTCTGCATCTCACCATAAAAGAGTATCTTTGGCAGTCGATGGTCTGGCATGCGGACTACATGACCTGCCCAGCGAATTTGTGACTGCATCAGAATAGTATCAATACTAGGGATACCAGCTCTGTCAAGAACGGCGGTATCCGGGATCTTGTCTTGCCATTTGATGTTCATTATCTTCCTGAGACAGACTGTATGGAAGTGGTTTAGCTTCTTTACGTGGCGCCTGTATACAGTCCATGTTTCACATGCATATAGCAGCACTGGAAGCACCGCAGCTCTGTACACCTTCAGCTTTGTCTGTAGACTAATGCCACTTCGATGCCAAACGTTGGTGTATAGTCTGCCAAATGTGCTGCTGGCTTTGGAGATCCTGGTGTTCACCTCATCATCAATGACAATGTTCTGGGATAGTGTGCTACCAAGGTATGTGAATCTGTTCACAACATTCAGTTTCTCACCATTAACCTTGATGACTGGCTCAGTATAAACTGTGCCAGGAGCTGGTTGGTACATGATTTCTGTTTTCTTCGTGTTGATGGTAAGCCCAAAGTTGGCGCAGGCTTCGGAGAATCTGTCCACACTATGCTGCAGATCAGCCTCTGAGCCAGCATTGAGGGCACAATCATCAGCAAACAGAAGATCTCTGATGGTGTGTGATTTGACCTTGGTTTTTGCTTGAAGCCTCCTAAGGTTAAACAATTTTCCATCAGTACGATAACTAATGTCGATTCCTGTGTCCCCGTCTCTAAAAGCATCAGTCAGCATAGCAGAAAACATGATACTGAACAGAGTCGGTGCAAGTACGCACCCTTGTTTAACTCCATTTGAGACGGGGAAAGGCTCTGATAGCTCACCGTTTTCCTGAACTCTAGCCTGCATTCCATCATGCAGTTGCTGCACTATTGTGATAAATTTCTTTGGGCAGCCGTATTTTGCCATGATCTTCCATAGACCCTCTCTACTGACCGTGTCGAACGCCTTTGTCAAGTCGATGAAAGCTGTGTACAGGTCACAGTGCTGTTCTTGGCATTTTTCTTGTAGCTGTCTTGCAGCGAACACCATATCAGTGGTTCCACGTTCTTTCCGGAATCCACACTGACTTTCAGGTAAAAGACCTTTGTCAAGATGAGCCGTAAGGCGATTCAAAAGGATTCTGGCGAATATCTTCCCAGCGATTGATAAAAGAGAGATGCCTCGATGATTGTTGCAGTCTTGGCGATTACCTTTACGTTTATATAGATGTATAATTGAGGCATCTTTGAGATCGTGTGGGATGGTTTCACTCTGCCACATTTGCTGGAAGATCATATGAAGTTTCTCTATCAGAACTGCACCGCCATCTTTATAAACCTCAACAGGAATTGAATCGGAGCCAGGGGCCTTTCCACTAGACAGTTGACGAATCGCTTTTTTAGTTTCCTCCAGAGTTGGTACATCATCTAATGCTTCATTTATAGGAATTTGGGGCAGGCGGATGATGGCTTCGTCGTTAATAGATGATGGCTGGTTCAAGATATTATTAAAATGTTCAGCCCAGCGTTGGAGAATTTTTTCCTTGTCTGTAATTAGTGTTTTTCCATCTGCATTAAGGAGGGGAAATGATCCTGATGATGTTGGACCATAGACCGCTTTGAGTGCAAGGTAAAAGTTTTTCAAGTCATGGCTGTCAGCAAAGCCTTGGATCTCATCTGCTTTATTACTCAGCCATGAGTCCCGCATCTTGCGTAGTTTATGTTGGACGATTCTACGCATGTTGTTGAAAGCGTCTTTCTTGGATGTAGATTTTGGATCATTTAAAAATGCTTTATGGAGATGGTGTTTCTCAGCCAACATCTGCTTTATATCATCTGAGTTCTCATCAAACCAGTCATTTTGTTTCTTGATGGAAGGACCCAGGACCTCTGTAGCAGTGTTGTAGATCTGCTCACTTAGGGCTGCCCAATTTGTTTCCACACTTTGGCCGTCTAGCGAGATAGATTTGAGACGGTCTTCTAAGGTGTCAGTAAATGACTGTTTGATTTTTGTCTTCTTTAGTTTGGTGACATCCAGCCTCTTTTGAGTTTTCTTCTCCTGAGGGCGCCTGGCTGGTTGGATACGAATTTTAAGTTTAGATACAATGAGGCGATGATCAGTCCAGCATTCGGCACCACACATGGACTTGGTCACCCGGACATCTTGCCTGTCCTTCTTCCTAACAATTACATAGTCAATTAGGTGCCAATGCTTTGAGCGAGGGTGCATCCAGGAGGTCCTGTTGCGGGTAGGAAGTCGAAAAATGGTGTTGGTGACAAGGAGGTCATGTTCTGCGCAAGTCTGAAGGAGACGAAGTCCATTACTGTTACAGCGACCCACGCCGTACCTACCAATAGTGCCATTCCAGGAGATGTTATCTGAGCCTACTCTTGCATTAAAGTCACCAAGAATGATGAGCTTATCTGCTTTAGGAACTGATGCAATGACTGCATGTAGTTCTTCGTAAAACTTATCCTTGACATCATCCTGGTTTGTCATAGTTGGTGCATACGCGCTAATGATGGTGGCATGTTTTCTTCCATAGAACAGAGGGATCTTGACCGTCATGAGTCGGTCATTTATTCCCTTTGGGGGCCCCGCTAACTTGCTGACAATTGCTGTTTTGATTGCAAATCCAACCCCTGCTTCTCGTCTTTCTTCAGTTCCTCTTCCGCTCCAAAAGAATGTATAACCTGCACCCTTTTCGCAAAGTTGGCCCTCGCCTGCAAGTCGAGTTTCACTCAGTGCTGCTATGTCAATGTTGTACCTGGCCAGTTCTCTCCCAATCAGGGCAGTTCGTCTCTCAGGTCTGTTTGCGTTAAAGTCTTTGTCAAGTAAAGTGCGCACATTCCATGCGCCTAGAATGAGGGGGAAAAATCTGTCCTTTCTTTTTCTTATATGTCGACCGCCGAAGTAGGGTACCCACCAACCGCGGTAAGCTGGTTAGGTAATGGTGAAGCAGGCAATGTTTAGGGCACCTTTTCTAGCCCCTTCCTCATGCCATGGAGGTGAGCAGTGCTTTCCTAAAGAGGGCTGCTCAGACACTCAGGGGGCTGCCGAATCCCACTGCTGCTCCGATCAGTGGAAGACGACCATATGGCCTGAGCCGCCTGTGTGTAGGTCTGCGACTACGACTGCCAGCGTACCCACGCCTGCCGCTTCGCCGCTCGCCCATCGCCACAGGACTTGTTGTGAGTGGATGGATGAATGGATGAATGGATGAAAGAGTGACTTGCGCGGTGATTTGGATTAAAGTGAGGAAGAGTTGCGCAATTCGTCGACCTCACTCTCTCGCCTGGGTCCATCTCAATCCAGTGGCAAGACAAGTCAAGACGACTGGAGATGAAGTCAGGTGCAGTGGATGACCAGGGCTTTCTACGTGCCTCGCCGTGCTCCTTACGCTTCATAGTTCATAGTGACATTTGTAGAGGTAACGAGGTGGGGGAGGGGGGGGGGGTGTCCGACACATAACATGGTGACAGTTGTAGAACTCACGGCGAGAACCCGACACATAATATGTTGACATTTGTGGAGATCACGTGGGTAGAAGCCGACACATAATATGTTGACATTTGTGAAGATCACGTAGGTACACCCTGACATATAACATGGTGACAGTTGTGGAGGTCACGGCGAGAACCCGACACATAACATTGATATTTGTGGAGATCACGTGGATAGAACCCGACAAATAACATGGTGACAGTTGTAGAACTCAACGTGATCCTTGATGAGTCTCTACAGTTAACCATTTCTATTTGTGTCTAATCCTTGATGAGTTTCTACAGTTAACCATTTCTATTTGTGTCTAATCCTTGATGCGTCTCTACAGTTAACCATTTCTATTTGGTGTCTAATCCTTGATGAGTCTCTACAGTTAACCATTTCTATTTGTGTCTAATCCTTGATGAGTCTCTACAGTTAATCATTTCTATTTGTGTCTAATCCTTGATGAGTCTCTACAGTTAACCATTTCTATTTGGTGTCTAATCCTTGATGAGTCTCTACAGTTAACCATTTCTATTTGTGTCTAATCCTTGATGAGTCTCTACAGTTAACCATTTCTTTTTGGTGTCTAATCCTTGATGAGTCTCTACAGTTAACCATTTCTATTTGGTGTCTAATCCGTGATGAGTCTCTACAGTTAACCATTTCTTTTTGGTGTCTAATCCTTGATGAGTCTCTACAGTTAACCATTTCTATTTGGTGTCTAATCCGTGATGAGTCTCTACAGTTAACCATTTCTATTTGTGTCTAATCCTTGATGAGTCTCTACAGTTAACCATTTCTATTTGTGTCTAATCCTTGATGAGTCTCTACAGTTAACCATTTCTATTTGTGTCTAATCCTTGATGAGTCTCTACAGTTAACCATTTCTATTTGGTGTCTAATCTTTGATGAGTCTCTACAGTTAACCATTTCTATTTGGTGTCTAATCCTTGATGAGTCTCTACAGTTAACCATTTCTATTTGGTGTCTAATCCTTGATGAGTCTCTACAGTTAACTATTTCTATTTGTGTCTAATCCTTGATGAGTCTCTACAGTTAACCATTTCTATTTGTGTCTAATCCTTGATGAGTGTCTACAGTTAACCATTTCTATTTGTGTCTAATACTTGACGAGTCTCTACAGTTAACCATTTCTATTTGTGTCTAATCCTTGATGAGTTTCTACAGTTAACCATTTCTATTTGTGTCTAATCCTTGATGCGTCTCTACAGTTAACCATTTCTATTTGGTGTCTAATCCTTGATGAGTCTCTACAGTTAACCATTTCTATTTGTGTCTAATCCTTGATGAGTCTCTACAGTTAATCATTTCTATTTGTGTCTAATCCTTGATGAGTCTCTACAGTTAACCATTTCTATTTGTGTCTAATCCTTGATGAGTCTCTACAGTTAACCATTTCTATTTGGTGTCTAATCCTTGATGAGTCTCTACAGTTAACCATTTCTATTTGTGTCTAATCCTTGATGAGTCTCTACAGTTAACCATTTCTTTTTGGTGTCTAATCCTTGATGAGTCTCTACAGTTAACCATTTCTATTTGGTGTCTAATCCGTGATGAGTCTCTACAGTTAACCATTTCTATTTGTGTCTAATCCTTGATGAGTCTCTACAGTTAACCATTTCTATTTGGTGTCTAATTTTTGATGAGTCTCTACAGTTAACCATTTCTATTTGTGTCTAATCCTTGATGAGTCTCTACAGCTAACCATTTCTATTTGTGTCTAATCCTTGATGAGTCTCTACAGTTAACCATTTCTATTTGTGTCTAATCCTTGATGAGTCTCTACAGTTAACCATTTCTATTTGGTGTCTAATCCTTGATGAGTCTCTACAGTTAACCATTTCTATTTGTGTCTAATCCTTGATGAGTCTCTACAGTTAACCATTTCTATTTGTGTCTAATCCTTGATGAGTCTCTACAGTTAACCATTTCTATTTGTGTCTACTCCTTGATGAGTCTCTACAGTTAACCATTTCTATTTGTGTCTAATCCTTGATGAGTCTCTACAGTTAACCCTATTTGTTCTAATCCTTGGTGAGTCTCTAAGTTAACCATTTCTATTTGTGTCTAATCCTTGATGAGTCTCTACAGTTAACCATTTCTATTTGTGTCTAATCCTTGATGAGTCTCTACAGCTAACCATTTCTATTTGTGTCTAATCCTTGATGAGTCTCTACAGTTAACCATTTCTATTTGTGTCTAATCCTTGATGAGTCTCTACAGTTAACCATTTCTATTTGGTGTCTAATCCTTGATGAGTCTCTACAGTTAACCATTTCTATTTGTGTCTAATCCTTGATGAGTCTCTACAGTTAACCATTTCTATTTGTGTCTAATCCTTGATGAGTCTCTACAGTTAACCATTTCTATTTGGTGTCTAATCCTTGATGAGTCTCTACAGTTAACCATTTCTATTTGTGTCTAATCCTTGATAAGTCTCTACAGTTAACCATTTCTATTTGGTGTCTAATCCTTGATGAGTCTCTACAGTTAACCATTTCTATTTGTGACTAATCCTTGATGAGTCTCTACAGTTAACCATTTCTATTTGGTGTCTAATCGTTGATGAGTCTCTACAGTTAACCATTTCTTTTTGTGTCTAATCCTTGATGAGTCTCTACAGTTAACCATTTCTATTTGTGTCTAATCCTTGATGAGTCTCTACAGTTAACCATTTCTATTTGTGTCTAATCCTTGATGAGTCTCTACAGTTAACCATTTCTATTTGGTGTCTAATCCTTGATGAGTCTCTACAGTTAACCATTTCTATTTGTGTCTAATCCTTGATGAGTCTCTACAGTTAACCATTTCTATTTGTGTCTAATCCTTGCTGAGTGTCTACAGTTAACCATTTCTATTTGCGTCTAATCTTTGATGAGTCTCTACAGTTAACCATTTCTATTTGTGTCTAATCCTTGATGAGTCTCTACAGTTAACCATTTCTATTTGGTGTCTAATCCTTGATGAGTCTCTACAGTTAACCATTTCTATTTGGTGTCTAATCCTTGATGAGTCTCTACAGTTAACCATTTCTATTTGTGTCTAATCCTTGATGAGTCTCTACAGTTAATCATTTCTATTTGTGTCTAATCCTTGATGAGTCTCTACAGTTAACCATTTCTATTTGGTGTCTAATCCTTGATGAGTCTCTACAGTTAACCATTTCTATTTGTGTCTAATCCTTGATGAGTCTCTACAGTTAACCATTTCTATTTGTGTCTAATCCTTGATGAGTCTCTACAGTTAACCATTTCTATTTGTGTCTAATCCTTGATGAGTCTCTACAGTTAACCATTTCTATTTGTGTCTAATCCTTGATGAGTCTCTACAGTTAACCATTTCTATTTGTGTCTAATCCTTGACGAGTCTCTACAGCTAACCATTTCTATTTGGTGTCTAATCCTTGATGAGTCTCTACAGTTAATCATTTCTATTTGTGTCTAATCCTTGATGAGTCTCTACAGTTAACCATTTCTATTTGTGTCTAATCCTTGATGAGTCTCTACAGTTAATCATTTCTATTTGTGTCTAATCCTTGATGAGTCTCTACAGTTAACCATTTCTATTTGTGTCTAATCCTTGATGAGTCTCTACAGTTAACCATTTCTATTTGTGTCTAATCCTTGACGAGTCTCTACAGTTAACCATTTCACGACCTGTCAGGTTCTTTGAATAAATGTAAACATAAATTAAAGTGATAAACAAGACAAGGAACAACCGTGAGCGACTGGCACAAGATGTCGTGTATCACATGTTTGGTGTGGTCCTATTTGTCGTGTATCACATGTTGGGTGTAGTCCTATTTGTCGTGTATCACATGTTGGGTGTCTTCCTATTTGTCGTGTATCACATGTTGGGTGTCGTCCTATTTGTCGTGTATCACATGTTGGGTGTAGTCCTATTTGTCGTGTATCACATGTTGGGTGTCTTCCTATTTGTCGTGTATAACATGTTGGGTGTCGTCCTATTTGTCGTGTATCACATGTTGGGTGTAGTCCTATTTGTCGTGTATCACATCTTTGGTGTAGTCCTATTTGTCGTGTATCACATCTTGGGTGTCGTCCTATTTGTCGTGTATCACATCTTGTGTGTCGTCCTATTTGTCGTGTATCACATGTTGGGTGTCGTCGTATTTGTCGTGTATCACATCTTGGGTGTCGTCATATTTGTCGTGTATCACATCTTTGGTGTCGTCCTATTTGTCGTGTATCACATGTTGGGTGTCTTCCTATTTGTCGTGTATCACATGTTGGGTGTCGTCCTATTTGTCGTGTATCACATGTTGGGTGTAGTCCTATTTGTCGTGTATCACATGTTGGGCGTCGTCCTATTTGTCGTGTATCACATGTTGGGTGTCGTCCTATTTGTCGTGTATCACATGTTGGGTGTAGTCCTATTTGTCGTGTATCACATCTTTGGTGTCGTCCTATTTGTCGTGTATCACATCTTGGGTGTCGTCCTATTTGTCGTGTATCACATCTTGTGTGTCGTCCTATTTGTCGTGTATCACATGTTGGGTGTCGTCGTATTTGTCGTGTATCACATCTTGGGTGTCGTCCTATTTGTCGTGTATCACATCTTTGGTGTCGTCCTATTTGTCGTGTATCACATCTTTGGTGTCGTCCTATTTGTCGTGTATCACATGTTGGGTGTCGTCCTATTTGTCGTGTATCACATCTTGGGCGTCGTCCTATTTGTCGTGTATCACATGTTGGGCGTCGTCCTATTTCTCGTGTATCACATCTTGGGTGTCTTCCTATTTGTCGTGTATCACATGTTGGGTGTCGTCCTATTTGTCGTGTATCGCATCTTGGGTGTCGTCCTATTTGTCGTGTATCACATCTTGGGTGTCTTCCTATTTGTCGTGTATCACATCTTGGGTGTCGTCCTATTTGTCGTGTATCACATGTTGGGTGTCGTCCTATTTGTCGTGTATCACATCTTGGGTGTCTTCCTATTTGTCGTGTATCACATCTTGGGTGTCGTCCTATTTGTCATGTATCACATGTTGGGTGTCTTCCTATTTGTCGTGTATCACATCTTGGGTGTCGTCCTATTTGTCGTGTATCACATGTTGGGTGTCGTCCTATTTGTCGTGTATCACATGTTGGGTGTCGTCCTATTTGTCGTGTTTCCTCTGCGTGATCGTCCATAATAAAACTTTTGGCACTGCTCACAAATAATCATTTTCAAGGAAGACAATTATTCGTTACTGGATGTTCTCTCAGAACAATTTCGAAAAACAAGAAGTAATGTCAGAGGTATGTACTTGAAATGACCTGGGAAAATAAATAATAAAACCACAACAGTACTTGACCCTATTATTTTCACAATCCCTGTAGACTGACTCGCGGATAAAACCGAATCTGGACTCAAGTTCACTCATAATTGAAAGTGTAAATGTTGTAACTAAAATCAAGCAGTACCAGCCATTAGTTTTATGGTTGGCGCTGTTACACTTTAGGAGAATGGAACCCTAGTGACTCGTAAATTGCCTGGAACATCGCAACAAAATGACATCATAGATCCCACCCATTCCCTTGTCAGGCTGAAATATCTGGGACATCAGTTAAGTATAGTTGTCCGCGTAATGGAGTAGAGATACTGGTGTTTCCGGTGTACAACAACATGATGGAATAGGCAGAACTTATCAATAGATTGACGGTACAGATACTGGTGTTTCCGGTGTACAACAACATGCTGGAATAGGCAGAACTTATCAATAGATTGACGGTATATGTCTTCGCTGTTCCGCAGTAGTGGGCCATCAATGACAAAACTTAGAGTATAATGATGAGGGTCTTCAAAGGTACCAACCGTCGCTCAAGATTACTCTTGGCAGAGATAACAATAGAAGAATGATAATTCTACTTAGGGAGCCTCACAGGATTTTAAAGAAAAGCAAGCATAAATACTGAGATCGTCTAAGCTGTCATGAACTTATTATTCTCCTGCCCCTTCTGTGAGGAAATGTTGACTCGTATTTTTTTAGCCCGCAGCTGAAGGTGATTCGACAACTTTTCATCTAATAGCTCTATCTGGTTATGTATTTAGAACAATATGAGTCATAAGGGTACAGACATACACTTCACCCAATAGTGATTAATCCAACAATAGCTTTACTGTTATATATAAACAGGTTTAATAATAACTTATAGTTTAACAATGTAAAATAAATAAAGTTGTTTATAAAAAAGAAACGATGATATTTATCATCACTCGATGATTTAAACTGTAGTGGAAATTTTGAATGTTCTTTGGTTGCGCTGTTATAGTACTTAGCTTCCTGTGTGGGCTGGTGTCTGCTTCGGCCACTGTTGGTTCCCACGGGTGCCTTGAACTGAACTTCTCTACAATAGTCCTGTCTCGTGGCTGTAGCAGGTCTTAAGCATTAAGCTGGGGTAACTACAAAGGTTGTCAAGCCCCTTCAAGACCCGTCTGATGTCGGTGTCTAGCGTCGACTGCTGGCAACTTGTATTAAAACTGAAAGGAGGCAAATGTCTGTGCTATGTATTGGGTCTCCTGACATAGTCATCAGGCGAACTCCGCTTTCATCCGCCACTTCATCTTCCTCACACTTTTTACCCTCAATGTGCGTTAATTTAACCCCAGTGAGTCGGAAGAAAGTGCTTTAACAGCGGAAGGCGGACAATCTATATATATATATATATATATATATATATATATATATATATATATATATATATAGATATATATATATATATATATATATATATATATATATATATATATATATATATATATATATATATATATATATATATATCATGCGCCGCTTAACGTCCACGATACATTCTGTGAAATAGGACGTTATGCAATTTGGACGTTGTGCGAACACCATACTTTATACTTCATCATCATCATGTGACGTATTCTTTCCAGAACATTGTCTCCATTACAGCTGCTCTGAACGCATCACGACTTTATACTTAGCAAAGTTATATGGGATACTGTAGTGTACCTGTATTGACTAAATAGCCAAGATACTGTACACATACAGTACTGTATTTCAGCTAATGTACTGTCTTTAAAAGCCTTAAAGCCTGACATTGACTTGGCCTCCTTATGGATGAACGTCCTTTCAGGCATTCGTTTCTAGAATAAGGAGGTTTCGTCCATATTAAAAATTTGCTGGGGGCAAATAACCTCTCTCTACAATTAGTTTATCTAGGGTTTCGACAAAATCTTCTGCTGCCTTAGCATCAACACTCGCAGACTCACCACTCACTTTCACATTATGCAGCGAAAAACGTTGTTTGAAGCGCTTGAACCACACAGAACTAGCACTAAACTCGATATTGTAGTCTGGTCCTGCTTTTTTCTTCAAGCATTTCGAACAAGCTTCGTGCCTTAGCAATGATCGTCAACGTGCTCAGAGGGATTCGCTTCTGTGTGTGGTCCTCAATCCAGGTCATTGGCAATGTTTCCATATCTGATATAGGTCCCTCTCACATTTTCGTAAGCTTTGTAGCTTTCAATGGAGCCGATCCTTTAACAGCTTGGATAATTTTTTCTTAGTTCTTAAGGATCGTCGTGACTGTCGAGTGCGACATGCCCAAATCCCGAGCTATAGCATTCACTGGTTTTCCACCTTCGTGATGTTTAATTACCTTTTGTTTCATTTCCAAATCGATACTTTTCCTTTGTCTCTTGCTGCTGTTATCACTAGAACTGGTTTTGGTGCGTTTGGGAGCCATAATGCACTTCACGGTAATGTATTTTCGAAAGTTCACATTAAAATAACGACAGTAAGTACAGTACAGTACATACATAGGCCAGTAACATAGGCGTTTATTATGACTATCAAGACGTATGTACTGTATTATAGGTTATATATGTACTGTACCATTATACGCCTGGCATCGCAATCGCTTTGTACTGTATACAAGAGACATGAGATACACGTGTTGCGTGCGGGAAGCTGTTGCTTTCGCTACGTCCTGTTACGTACGCCTCGTCCTGTTCTCCTATCCGGATTTCTGAACTCTATTATAACCTTATGGGACCACGGGCGTATAATGGGACCACGGGCGTATATGCGGTCGGACGTTGTCCGAACGGACGTTATGCGGCGCATGACTGTATATATATATATATATATATATATATATATATATATATATATATATATATATATATATATATATATATATATATATATATATATATATATATATATACGAAATTTACTAAAATGCTTGTATAATAAATTTGAACACAATTATATCCTCATCCACTCCCTGCTCTCTGTGGGGGCCTGGGGCCACCTATGCTGTTGGTTTATTGTGAAGAAAACCACACGAAGCAGTCACCAGCTCTTGCAGTGGTGGTCATGTGTCAAGTTATTTGCAGTGATGAGACTGCCAGTCTCATATGCCACTGTACGTTCGCAAGCAATTTATGTGCATGTCAAAGGGCAGATATAAAATGATCAAATGTACATATTACAACTTACCCCGAGCGTTTTTCGAGCGAGCACATGCTTTTTGCACAGGAAACGTCCGAATGTTGTTGGGCAACTGTTTAAGATGCCGTACCTTTCAGGTGAGTTAGATGTCTAATTAAGTGCATATGAAGACTTGAAGTTGAATCCTAGAACTGAAGGTGTAAAGTGATGTCTCTGGGGTTACTCTCTTCAAATTTTAGAATTCACGTCCAGTTCTATGACCTGTCCTAATATTCCGTGTTCCTGTCTGTCTCTGATTTCTTCTTGACAAAATTGGAAGTCACTGAAGTAGTCTTGCAACGCTGTAGAATATAAGCACAGATTTTCACCGACACACCCTGGTTGTTACTTAGAGGAGAAGCCCAAGCAGGAGCAGTCTTTTTTTAGCATCTAAAACGTCGAACCATTTGCAAATAATTGTATGATTTTGGTAAGGGTCCCCCACTATCCTCATGTAGAACATTACAACGTGAAAACATAAGATATTGCCCTGTACATGTGATTTTCAAATTTCATAATCATATAAGGTCTTGCTTCTTCCATTTTGTTTGGAATGTTTACAAACTGGCTACTTCACAGATCTAACATTATAATCTCTTTCAAGATGTTACCTTCTGATAGTTGATTATCACATCAAATTCCACCTGCCGGAAGTATTACATCACTATCCGTGTCTTAATGTTCACTAGGGTTGTTATCCCTCTACATCCCAGTGAGATCGACCGTGTTTTTTGGGCATGTGATGTTTGCAAGCTAGCACCTTATCATGCGAAAACATGGTTTCGTATATCTTTCTAGACAAAAGTCTGGTTTAACAACAGGAATGTCGCTCAGTGTAGACTTTTACTCAGTCTGGAGCTAGCGATAAGCTAAAAATCAATGTGGCAAGTTCTATCCTTCGCTAAGAGTCGCCAATAACAAAGGAGATAATAACCAGAAGAGAGGGTTCAGAGGTGTGACACGATGTGATAAGAAAACCTTTAACAATGAAAGCGTAATAGTAGAAGAATTAGCAGGTAAAAGGAATGGCAGAGTAATAATGCCGGAGAGCAGTGAAGACCATAAAAAGGACGAATGTGTTTCGTGACAGATAGACAAACAGACAGACAAACTTATCAATAGACAAACAGACAGATAGACTTATCGATATACAAACAGAGGATGAAATGAAGGCAGGTGTGATGAGTCATATATTCAGTCGTTACATTTTGCTGTGACATCCTTGTGTCATCTACAGTGTTATTTTTTTTCTCTTTCTTCACATCCACTCGTTATCGTATTTTTTCACATCATGTAGCAATATTAATTTGACCTCGTCACGTAACCCGGCGGACCTGACCGTTTGACCATGTTTGTAGCTACGTTGAATTGTTTGGTGAATCGCCAGCACTAGACGGATTAAATCTACATTTAGCGACACCCGTACTGTTTTAGCTAGACAGACGAGTGATAGATAAGCAGGTATCTTCCTTGCATCTGCCGGCTATTGGTGACAAACCAAAATGTGTGTCTGAGAATGAAGATAACGAATGTTTGATTCATAGAAATGACTTACAGAAAATTGCAATAAGACAATGTGAAATCTTTTTTTTTTTCAATCTGGACAACAGATGACATTTTAAGAGAATATGTTAATTTTGCAAGCATGACTTGTGCCATGTCTAAACATATTTCCGGGTCAGGTAGGTTTTGGTAAACAGAGATGTCGGTCGGAGGTTAACCAATCTTGAGTATTGGAGCACGAGGAATGATATAACACTTTGTTGTAATAAACAATATGAGAAGAAAGTAACACTTTGGAAGGGATTATCAGTAATAATAATCTAGGGCAGGTCGGTGATATAATTATTCTGAGAATAACTTGTAAGAGGCAATATCTCATATTGTCATGTAGTAATGTTCGACATTACTATCAAATCAGACGCCTTATTGTGGTTGGTTTGATAATAAAAAGTTGAACTAAACGTACTTTTGATTGGGTCATCACCAAACAGAACCTTACGGACAGACATGTGTGCGTAGGCTAAAAGTTCACTTTATAACCTAGCACGTTCGAAGATCTTATCACTGCATTTTCTTATCTCGTTAGAGGAGATCACAGACACCCAAAATAAGAGTTCATAAATAGGACTCCCTACAGGATCGACCTCAGGGTAGAAGTAATTACTAAAATTAGAGAGTGTAAAATTTCTCTTAATAATACTGGAAGCTCAAACCTTAGGGTCTTCCTCGTGTGAAAATAGTTAGAAGGGTTCAATACTCTGTAACTTCATCTATCTGAGGGATAACTGCATATTAAACTAGCTACAATAAATAACGGCCTTTACTGTGCATCAAGTCTGCAAATTCTCCCAACTGTGGGTTTTTGGTACAAGTTGCCAGCAGTTGACGCCAGACACCTACTTCAGACGGGTCTTGAAAATACTTGACTAGGCAACCTCAATAGTTACCCCGGCCTTGCTGCAAGGGACGTGCTGCTGCCAAAACATTCGACCCCTGAAGAGACAGAACAGTCCGACATTAACGGTGAACCAGCAGTGACGTAACCAGACTCCAACTGACCCCATACCGCCGTATAAATTTAAAAAACGGGCATATCATATGGACATATCTTTTCCAACCACATCACCCTATGAGGATAAAAGTTAGCTGTTTATTTTCCTTGTCAAAACAACTCTATTTATTTTAACCTTGTTAAACAAATAAGTCATTATTAATTATGTTTATATGTAAATATAAATCTAGACTTTATCGCTTATTGAGTGAATTTTTACCCGTACGACTCTTTTTTTTTAAAAATAAAGAATACACATATAGAGCTATTAAATTAATATTTTTCTAAATACAAGTCAAAACCTTTTCTCACAGAAGGAGCGGAGATCACAGCTTATACGTTTATAACAGCTTAGATGATCGCAGTTGTTATATTGCCATTCTGTAAAATTCCTGTGAGACTCCCTAAGATTGAAGCATCATCCTTCTAATTACACTGACTAACAAAAAAAAAACTTTTTTTTTCTTTCTCTAACATTTCTATGTTTTTCTGGTCAATTTGAATGCGCTGTTTTTAAATCTGCAAACCGTTTTTCTCTATCAGGTCGGGATCTCTAGAAATACGCAATTTAAGTTTTTTAACAACGCATACAGTATTACAACATCATTCGTACAAGAAGTATAACAGTTATGTAGGCTTGAATTTCTTTGCAGTCGACTTTCGTCGGTGAATGGCATGTGGTACATCGCGATGAAGCATCCAACAATAATCGGCAAGCATGGTCACACTCCACCGTCCTTGATAACGTGACTCCATTACGGCGATATCTTGATGGAATCGTTCTCCATGTTCATCGCTGACTTCGCCAAGGTTGTCAGGGAAAAAGTCAAGATGCGAATCGAGCAAATGGATTTTGAGGGACATGTTACAGCCCATAATTCTGTATGCATCTATGCACTGCTTAACAATATGCAACATAGTCGACAGATTTGTGATTTCCCAGAAAGTTATTGACGATCGATTTGAATGCCATCCATGCGCGAAGTTCACTACCATGTAACAAGTTCTCGAATTGTTTGTCTGCAATAACTTTCCTAATCTGAGGTCCTACAAAGATACCTTCCTTTATCTTTGCATCGCTAACTTGCGGAAACTTTTCTCGAAGATAAGTGAAAGCTTTGCTCGTTTTATCTAACGCTTTTACAAAATTCTTCATGAGCCCCAACTTTATATGTAACAGTGGTAAAATGAAGCTGTCTTTGTTAACTAATGGCTCGTGTATTACATTTTTATGCCCGAGCTGCATACGATCCCGGATAGGCCACACCTTTCTTGCATAATGTTCTGTCTGTTGCGGCTGTCCCATTCACATCGGAAGCAACAAAATTTAGTATACCCAGTCTGCATGCCCGTGAGAATTGTAATGACCTTTAGGTCTCCACAAATCCGCCATTGGAAGTCATTGTACTTTATTTTTTCCAAACGTATAGCCATATTGTCATAAGTTTCTTTCATATGAACAGAGTAGGCGACTGGAATTGATGAAAATAATTTTCTGTTATGCAATAACACGGCTTTTAGACTAGTCTTGGAAGAATCGATGAAAAATCGCCATTCGTTGACTATGTGCTCATGACCGTTTACATCTTTGCAATAGCAAATGTCATCATTCATCTCAAAGTATTGAACAAGTTCTCTGTGTCTATGACGAAATTTAGATATCGGAGTATTGGGCGCTAAAAGATTCCATTCTTTGAGTCGCGAACCGAGTAATTCCGCTTGTCCTTTGGTAAGAGCGAGATCACGTATTAGATCTGAAAGTTCTGAATGGTTAATTAAGTAAACACCATCATTCACCGGTATGTAATCTGAGTCAGAATTAGTTTCTAAAGCAGGTAAACTATCACTTTCTGATGGTTCATTCACGTCCAACGGATATTGTTCTGGTGGTACTTGGATCGGACACGTGATTGGATCATGAGGCACTGGTTTCGAAACCAATTCAATATTTGAATAAACCACAGACTTTCTAGTTTTAAAAGTGAAACCATGGATATTTGTCAAGCAGAAGTAACAATCAGTAGTGTGATTTGTATGTTCACGCCATATTACTGGCACTCCAAAAGGCATCGACTTATGCTTCGGCGATTTTCGTAACCAACCTGCCAATGTATCGAACAAACTGCATTTGGCTTCAAAGATTTAGTTGCATCATCAACTTTCGAATCGAAATAAAGTTCATATGCTTTCTTTAGTAATGGTGTAAAATTTTTCTGGTCAACACGATCGGTAAAATATCCGCACACGTAACAGAACAGATCAGCCGAATTTCTACAACGTCTAGAAGCCATATTTTGCTCAGAATTATTTCAAAATACAGTAACTATTTGAAAAATCGCGTAACATATGTCATGCATCTTTTAGCAGTATAAAAAGTAGAATTATGTTGCTTTTTATTAATTTTTAATAAGTTATATAGTAAAAATGAAACGGAGCAAATAACGGTTCCTCAAAAATATATTTATTCACAAATATCTTAAGAACCCGATGTGATAGAGATAAACGGATTTCAGATTTGAAATCAGCGGAAGAAACTGACCTAAGAACACTTATTCTTATATAAGAAAGAAAAATGTTGTTTGTCAGTGTTATATCTCTTCCAAGAGTAATCTTGAGCTAAGGTTGATGACTTTGAAAACTCTCATCCTATTACTCAAAGTGTGGTCATTGTTGGGCCACTACTGCACAGCAAGGGAGACAACCCGCGACAGCAGGTAGACTTTACAAAGAAGGAGAACATAAGCTTCAAACTGGGGGGGGGGGGGGGGGGGGGGGACGACATAAGAGGAGATAATCAAAAATAGCTACAAAGAAAAATGTCTTAAGGAACATCCAATGTCTGGTTGTTGTTCGTCCATCACGGTTGATGAAGACCACTCTGTTCATCCAATTATTTAGGAATATGTTATGTTAGTCTATGGGGATGGATGAATGGATGAAAGAGTGACTTGAGCGGTGATTTGGATTAAAGTGAGGAAGAGTTGCGCAATTCGTCGACCTCACTCTCTCGCCTGGGTCCATCTGAATCCAGTGGCAAGACAAGTCAAGACGACTGGAGATGAAGTCAGGTGCAGTGGATGACCAGGGCTTTCTACGTGCCTCGCCGTGCTCCTTACGCTCCACAGCGCGTTGCTGGTAATCGCCGTCATGCCCGTTGAACCAACAGGTGGTTTCTTCCGCGCAGTCCATATCGAATCCAGTCTTCGCATGCATGGGTAAAAAAAAACGTCTGGTAAACAGAAGCGTACTATTCCATAACCAAGAAGGGATCACGTGATCATCTTCAGACTGAGAATCGGCCACGTTAATCGACTCCCATACTATCTGTTCAACCAATTAACAATCCCACAATCAGACATGTGTCCATGCGAGGATGACAAGCAGTTGAGCATGTCCTACAAGAATGTCGACTCCCCTAGAGGAGGAAACTGACAGCATGGTCTTCATCAACCCTTTTAGAATGGCGATGAGAGAAGCTTGAGACGAACTACATACTTACTGTGTGAGAGAAACAGAAATGGTTATCTGAGAGAAATAGAAGTTATCTGAGAAATAGAGTGGTTATCTGAGAGAGATAGAAGTGGTTATCTGAGATCAACGAACGAAAACTATGACAGACTGTAAACTTTATGAGAGAAATAGATGTAGTTATATCTGAGGGATGAGAGAAGCCTGAAACATATTGCCATCTAAATGATAGAATTAGATTTGGTTACACGAGAGAACTAGATGTGGTTACATAACAGAACTAGTTGTGACTATATTAGAGAACTAGATGTGATTATATTAAAGAACTAGATGTGATTATATTAGAGAACTATATGGTTATATTAGAGAACTAGATGTGATGACATGAGAGAACTAGATGTGGTTATATTAGAGAACTAGATGGTTATGTGAGAGAACTAGATGTGGTTATATAAGAGAACTAGATGTGGTTATATGAGAGAACTAGATGTGGTTATATAAGAGAACGTAATGTGGTTATAGAAGAGAACTAGATGTGGTTATATAAGAGAACTAGATGTGGTTATATAAGAGAACCAGATGTGGTTATATAAGAGAACTAGAGGTGGTTATATTAGAGAACTAGATGGTTATATGAGAGAACTAGATGTGGTTATATTAAAGAACTAGATGGTTATATGAGAGAACGAGATGTGGTTATATAAGAGAAATAGATGTCGTTATATAAGAGAACTAGATGTGGTTTTATGAGAGAACTAAATGTGGTTATATAAGAGAACTAGATGTGGTTATATGAGAGAACTAGATGGTTTTATGAGATGTAGTTATATAAGAGAACTAGATGTGATTATATAAGAGAACCAGATGTGGTTATATAAGAAAACTAGATGTGGTTATATAAGAGAACTAGATGTGGTTTTATGAGAGAACCACATGTGGTTATATAAGAGAACTAGATGTAGTTACATGAGAGAACTAGATGGTTATATGAGAGATGTGGTTATATAAGAAAACTAGATGTGGTTATATAAGAGAACTAAACATAGTTATATAAGATATCTAAATGTGGTTATATAAGAGAACTAGATGTGGTTATATAAGAGAACTAGATGTGGTTATATAAGAGAACTAGATGTGGTTATATAAGAGAACTAGATGTGGTTATATAAGAGAACTAGATGTGGTTATATAAGAGAACTAGATGTGGTTATATGGGAGAACTAGATGTGGTTATATAAGAGAACTAGATGTGATTATATGAGAAAGCTAGATGTGATTATATAGGAGAACTAGATGTGGTTATATGAGAGAACTAGATGTGGTTATATAAGAGAACTAGATGTGATTATATGAGAAAGCTAGATGTGATTATATAGGAGAACTATATGTGGTTATATGAGAGAACTAGATGTGGTTATATGAGAAAACTAAATGTGGTTATATGAGAGAACTAAATGGGGTTATATAAGAGAACTAGATGTGGTTATATTAGAGAACTAGATGTGGTTATATAAGAGAACTAGATGTGGTTATATTAGAGAACTAGATGTGGTTATATTAGAGAACTAGATGGTTATATGTGATGCGTGTCGTATTATTTAAAGTTCCGGAGAAGGTCTCCGTGGCCAAAGTATACACTAGGGGATAGTCCAACAACACGAATCAGCATAACTGCAGTGAGCTGACAAACACCTCCTTCACAATTCACAAATATGCAGTTTATTATACTTGACACAAAGCTCCATGAAATCAGTTCTCACCCAAAGGCAAATGCAGTAATAAGTAGTTGTCCAGGCCGTTCACTATCAAACGCTGGTCAATGGCAATCATACAAACTTTATTTATCATAGTCCAATGGACATCTTCTTGAATAGATATACATTTCCTGAAATAATAAACCAGGGACACCTCAACTAAGTATATTGATGTCCTGGTGATGGAATGATGCAGGAAAAACACAGTATACTGCAGGAGCTCAATACACATATGTCCGCTCACTTTCAAACACAAGCCGCATCTCTCTTGCAGACGATCAACTCACTTTTGCTTCAAAAATGTTCGCGTCTGCCTCTACACCATATCGGCATGACGTCACTTCCTTTATTAATAACTAAGTCCATATAAAATTATCAGAAAAGGAGCTTTGTCGAGCCAACTATTATACCGATATAATCGTTATGAATTTTAATCATAACATATATATTTAACTAGATGTGGTTATATGAGAGAACAGGATGTGGTTATATGAGAGAACTAGATGTGGTTATATGAGCGAACTAGATGTGGTTATATGAGAGAACTAGATGTGGTTATATGAGAGAACTAGATGTGGTTATATGAGAGAACTAGATGTGGTTATATGGGAGATGTGGTTATATAAGAGAACTAGATGTGGTTCTATGAGAGAAATAGATGTGGTTCTATGAGAGAAATAGATGTGGTTATATGAGAGAAATAGATGTGGTTATATGAGAGAAATAGATGTGGTTATATGAGAGAACTAGATGTGGTTATATAAGAGAACTAGATGTGGTTATATGAGAGAACTAGATGTGGTTATATGAGAAAACTGGTTGTGATTATATAGGAGAACTAGATGTGGTTATATGAGAGAACTAGATGTGGTTATATGAGAAAACTAGATGTAATTATATAGGAGAACTAGATGCGGTTATATGAGAGAACTAGATGTGGTTATATGAGAAAACTAGATGTGATTATATAGGAGAACTAGATGTGGTTATATGAGAAAACTAGATGTGGTTATATGAGAAAACTAAATGTGGTTATATGAGAGAACTAAATGGGGTTATATAAGAGAACTAGATGTGGTTATATTAGAGAACTAGATGTGGTTATATTAGAGAACTAGATGTGGTTATATTAGAGAACTAGATGTTCATGTGTGATGCGTGTCGTATTATTTAAAGTTCCGGAGAAGGTCTCAGTGGTCAAAGTATACCCTAGGGGATAGTCCAACAACACGAATCAGCATAACTGCAGTGAGCTGACAAACACCTCCTTCACAATTCACAAATATGCAGTTTATTATACTTGACACAAAGCTCCATGAAATCAGTTCTCGCCCAAAGGCAAATGCAGTAATAAGTAGTTGTCCAGTCCGTTCACTATCAAACGCTGGTCAATGGCAATCATACAAACTTTATTTATCATAGTCCAATGGACATCTTTATGAATAGATATACATTTCCTGAAATAATAAACCATGGACACCTCAACTAAGTATATTGATGTCCTGGTGATGGAATGATGCAGGAAAAACACAGTATACTGCAGGAGCTCAATACACATACGTCCGCTCACTTTCAAACACAAGCCGCATCTTTCTTGCAGACGATCAACTCACTTCTGCTTCAAAAATGTTCGCGTCTGCCTCTACACCATATCGGCATGACGACACTTCCTTTATTAATAACTAAGTCCGTATAAAATTATCAGAAAAGGAGCTTTGTCGAGCCAACTATTATACCGACATAATCGTTATAAATGTTAATCATAACATTTATATATAACTAGATGTGATTATATGAGAGAATATATGCAGCAATAGTGAATGCAGTCAGCGACCCATAGCTGTACTGCTTGCATCAGGACCAGCGAACCAGAGCTGGTCAAGACCGCACTCCACCTCCACGTGGTGGTCCTGGAAACAGTCTGCAGCAGTGCAGTCTGGCTGAGCAAGTGCGGATCGCAATGAGAAGGCAAACCCGGTCCCTAAAAAATGCCGTGCTGAAGTCGGATGTGTCGACCGAAAGGTGCAGATATCACAGCTTAGGCGTAAACAGACACAACGCAACCACCGTCCTTTTCAGGGCGAACGAGGAAGAAGAAGAAGAAGAATATGAGAGAACTAGATGTGGTTATATGAGAGAACTAGATGTGGTTATATGAGAGAACTAGATGTGGTTATATGAGAAAACTAGATGTGATTATATAGGAGAACTAGATGTGGTTATATGAGAGAACTAGATGTGGTTATATGAGAAAACTAGATGTGATTATATAGGAGAACTAGATGTGGTTATATGAGAGAACTAGATGTGGTTATATGAGAGAACTAGATGTGGTTATATGAGAAAACTAGATGTGATTATATAGGAGAACTAGATGTGGTTATATGAGAGAACTAGATGTGGTTATATGAGAAAACTAGATGTGATTATATAGGAGAACTAGATGTGGTTATATGAGAGAACTAGATGTGGTTATATGAGAAAACTAAATGTGGTTATATGAGAGAACTAGATGTGGTTATATAAGAGAACTAGATGTGGTTATATGGGAGAAGTAGATGTGGTTATATGAGAGAAATAGATGTGGTTATATGAGAGAACTAGATGTGGTTATATGGGAGAACTAGATGTGGTTATATGAGAGAAATAGATGTGGTTATATGAGAGAACTAGATGTGGTTGTATAAGAAAACTAGATGTGGTTATATGAGAGAAATAGATGTGGTTATATGAGAGAACTAGATGTGGTTATATAAGAAAACTAGATGTGGTTATATAAGAAAACTAGATGTGGTTGAATGAGAAAACTAGATGTTGTTATATGAGAGAACTAGATGCAGTTAAATAAGAGAACTAGATGTGGTTATATGAGAGAACTAGATGTGGTTATATGAGAAAACTAGAAGTGGTTATATGAGTTAACTAGGTGTGGTGATATAAGAGAACTAGATGTGGTTATACGAGAGAACTAGAAGTGGTTATATGAGAGAACTAGATGTGGTTAAATGAGAGAACGATGTGGTTATATAAGAAAACTAGATGTGGTTATATAAGAGAACTAGATGTGGTTACATTAGAGAGAACGATGTGGTTATATAAGAGAACTAGATGTGGTTATTTTAGAGAGCTGTATGGTTATATAAGAGCGAGAGACGAACATGTATGTCAAATACTACCAGTTGTACATTTTCTAGTAATATTTGTACCGACATATCGTCTATTACTGGGCCAGGTTCGATTCTTTCTACTGTAATGACTTTATTACTGCGACTTGTACTACTATCATTGCTACAACACTAACTACAAGTATTACTAATACTATTTGGACTTTTACAAATGTGTCAGATAAGTACTTCTTGATTTTCCTCTACCTATTCTTCAACAACAACAACACCAACTATTGCCACTATTACTGTAATACCTCTGCTACCATGTAATTATCAACCAACAAGAGAAGTAATATTTGTATTTTACTATTTATTTTACCACTATCACTACTTCTGCTACTGCTACCAACACTACTAGTAGTAACAGCAGCTATGGTAGTAGTTGTAATAGTCACAATACTCGTCCCGCGCTTTATTATTTCCATAAATCCTTTTTACATCTTACAAAGCAACTGTTGCTGCTGCTATTACTACTACTACGTCTACTTCTACTGCTACTACTCCGCTTCCACTATTATTGCTATCACTAATATATAATGCTAACGGGACCTCAAGACGCAGCAATAGAGACCGCAGTCAGCGACTCATAGCTTGACTGCCTGCATCAGGACCAGCGAACCAGAGCTGGTCAAGACCGCACTCCACCTCCACGTGGTGGTCCTGGAAACAGTCTGCAGCTGTGCAGGCTGGCTGAGCTAGTGTGGATCGAAATGGGAAGGCAAACCCGGTCCTAAAAAATGCCGTGCAGAAGTCGGATGTGTCGACCGAAAGGTGCAGATATCACAGTGTCGTGAGAAATTCTCATTATACTGGTTTACGTTTGAAAACATTACAGTACCCAGACACCACATCGTATTCGAAGTGAACGGGAGGTAGAAGAAAATACATATTTTGAACGCAGCCCCTTAGCCCCATTAAATTTATATATTTGGGTTCCTTAGGACTTGCTGACAAAGAATATGTTAAACGTTACGCAAATAGTCTAGGAATTAACAAATTATAGCCAAAAGAAATAGTGAGGGATGTCAGACAACACCAAAATCAGAATCGCTCAGTGGCAGATTTTCACACCACCATTGTACGGGAAATAGGCTGACATGTTACCTCCTATTTGATTGGCGGAAAGTAAATGTAAGGCTAAACACGATTAGTCGGACTATAATACTACTTCTTTGTTGCTAGGGGAAACAGTAGAAGGGTACTTTTTTTTGAAAAGCTGTGTAAACTTGGCACGATTGGTTAGACCCGCCAATATAGTCAATCAGAGGCGTCAGGTCAGCACCACATTTTCAAATAAACTTACTAAAGAACCAGTGCGTTGAGCGCCAGTGCATATTTTTCTAAATAAAAGCCTGGGACATCGGCAGATCGAAATTGTGCTATATTCATTGCCAGTCAACGTAACTGTGTATTATTCCATGAATTGTGGGACCGTGGTCCTAAAGTTATTGAGCAGCACCTGGTCTGAGCTTTGCTGAACCTGGAGGCTGACAGCATACTCCTGGGTCCAGATAGTGACCAGTGAGGTGTCTCCAGAACACAGGGAGGCTATCGAGCAGAGGAGTCTTTTCCTGCCGCCATCACAAAAGATAAGCGTCTGTGGCCAGAGGAGCTCAACATTATCCCCCCCCCCCCCAAATCTGACTTTATAATAAAACAGAGGGAAAATACAGTGTTTAAATTGACAGGAACTGTGAACTTTTCCCCATATTATTTCCAAGATAAACAAACACTTGAAGTCATGATGACAAATAACAACATAGCTTGAAAAAACAAAACCAGTATTACCTCATATTACTACTACTACACAACTGACACACATAGGATAATATTAATAAAATATGTCATTACAAGGTTCATATTGATAAATTCTGTACATATAAATTGTAATTACAATTGATTGTGATTCCTGGTTCACTTTGTATTTGAATCAGGACACATATATTAGGGAAAGTAATTAATACATATTTATATTTGAAACTTTACCAGTGCCTCATTTAAGATAGTCTTATAGAGTGTTAAATGTGGGTGAGTGTCCCAGTGTTGTCAAGTGTGGTGGAATAAATTAAATTGTTTATCTGTCTGTTGTTGTTGTGACTTACACTTCATCATATACATACCCTAGACATTTAACGTAGTCATCACAATATTCCAGAATAATTCTGACTGAGTTATAATGTGGTAGCAAGTAAGGTTATCTGTAGAACACTACACCTATTAGATACAGATACCTTCACAGCTGATCTCAGTCAGTACACTAAGTCCCCTATAAATATTTATAACATCCCACTTTACCACATATATTGGGGTCTAGCTCCAGGGATATTGAACTTTCTCCTGTTATAGATATTGGGAATAATAAGAATTAAAAGGTATCCTTGGGTGGAAATAAATAAGGTTGAACTCTCAGTGCCTGTAGTGTCCTTAGATAATTATTGAAAGATTGAATTGTTTACAATTGCATGTTAGACAATGGCCGACTTGGCAAAATTTCGATCTGCTGCTGTACAGACTGCGAAAGAGTTAGGAATGGACGGGCAAATTATGATTGCTTATGTCACTGCTGAATGTGACAAATATATTGAACGGGAAGAAAGAAGATTAGAAAAAGAGGCCGAAAGAAAGTTAGAGGCTGAAAAAGAAATTAAGAGGTTGCAGATTGAGGCTGAGGCTAAGAGGTTGCAGATTGAGGCTGAGGCTAAGAAATTGGAAGCCGAGGAAAGAAGACAGGCTGCAGAAAGGGAAGCAGAAGAAAGAAGATTGACTGCAGAGAGGGAAGCAGAAAAGAAGGAGGTATTGATGGTATTGTATGATGGTGTTATTACTACATGTAACTTGTATGAGGCCAGCTGTGAAGGCTCCTGAGATAAAATGTAGTTGAGAATTATCAGAAGGCCTTTCTTGCTACCACTACGACCTCACACTTAATTTTTTTTTTCTTAATGAATGTGGCTACGTAAAGTGTCTAGGGTAATGATGTGTAATGTGGTGTGTTAGTTATAAATACACCCACAGACATTTAAGAAGACTAATAAGGTTAACAAGTGTTAAAATACACTGAACTAACTCACGTGTATAAAGTTTTTGATATAATTATATTACATTTATTGGTTCTGGATCAAGTTTTATGTGACCAGAACTTGTTTTAAAAGAAGGATTGAAAATTTATGAAAAAATATGCATGGAATGTTACATAATAAATGCAAGAGCGTACCTATTTAAGTACTAGACTAGTTAGTTTTATTAAAAAAAAAAGTTCGAGTAGTCATCTCTTTGGGAGGATATTTACTGTTTGTGCTGTTGGGGTGGCCTCATCACACCTGTCTATATTGACTACACAATGTCCAGAAAATGGTGGGAATTTTTACGGGGATATTAGTCACTACCAATAGTTGGTGAATGTCCAGCAGACCAGAGGCTCACTCATCTTTTTGTAGCTCTGGTGCTGAAAACTTGCGGTCCCACCTCTCCGTGCTGGCGGGCAATAATGGTGGTCTCTGTCACAAGAACTGCACAGATACACTCGAGTAAAGTCACCCACCGAATAGACTCTGCTTTGTTGTCGATAGAAAACTCTCAGCTCTGCAATCAAAGTATGGGCTATGTGTCAAAATCTATTCTATACCCACGTCTGGACACCACACTGACACAACAACCACATCATACAGACAGGTCAGATCTCTCTGACCAAACAGCACAGTTACCATGGTGGGTTTACATCCGATAGATCCTCCCAGACTATAGATTCTGAAAAATAATTATTAGTTGTCGGCCCTAAAAGAAGATAGGTAATCTGTTTCAACGCTTGCTCTATCGTGCATAATCCTTGCTGTAGTTTATGTACCTTGTTGGTCCCTAGACCCTGACTTGGGCGGGGGGTCTAGAGCAAAATCCCTACTTGTTTGTAATGCTAGATTTTGATATGGCAGTATCAAATCACTCGAACATGAAACAATATTCAAAATATATAAAGAAATAATTTCAATCTTACCAGATTATGAATAATTAACACAGAAGTGCTAGCAAAACTCAGCTGAGCTGCTGGCTATAGGATGGCGTCCCTAAATTTACTTCACTTGCTTTCATATGGGAAAACACCACACTTTAAAATCTGTGTCTAACACTGAACAATTATTGAAGAATGACCCCAAATGCGCTCTGAGCGCTAATGATATGCTTGTCTGTGGCCAATCACTGCCTAGTTGTACTTTAAATTTCAAATTTCTACACTAAAGTCATTTCAGTCATGCTTCAGTCAAGTATGGATGGTTATCTGTTAGTCTGTCCGTCTCTACTTGTGTTTCTAAAAAAAAATGTGCTTGATTTTTGAAGCAACCTTTCTCTCCCCTTAAAATTTTGTCGTAAAAAGTTATATTTAGACACAGCTACCGCTCAAAAACCCTCTCCTCCATAATAAGTAACTTTGAACACCTGTTCCCAAGGTCGTGTTTTTGTGTGCAAATTGTGACATTTTTAGATTCAATATAGTCTAGCGATGATGTGAACTACACTGTCTTTTGTCATTATCTTCAATATTATCTATCCGTTTGTAAAATTAAGATCATATTATTTCATTGCTCAGAATAGGCCATCCGGCCAGCTAATTTTTATATTCCTAACATTAATATTAAGAAAAATTACTTTTTAAATTTTTGTAATATTCCTAACATCTGCGTTTTAGCCGCTGAATTCAAATCAAGGCTTGGTATCGCAAAACGTCCAATTCCGTACCTCGTGTCAATTTGGGGGACTTGAATTTTTACTTTCCTCCATCCCCCCCAATTGCGTCTCTTTAGCCTTGCTACGCAATCTTTCCAGTCATATTTTTTTCCTTTTTGATCCTCCGTTTCCCTCCTGTCTAGCAAGTCAAATTTATGGAGGGTGATGACCCGCGGTCTAGGCGATCATGTACATCAGCAGCCTACGCATTATGTTTTTATCCTTAAATGTTATCTTTGGAGGAATTTTACCGTTGTATCTCTGTCAATTTCACTACACATCTCCCCACCTGAAAACATGCCTATGGCAAGTTCCAAAACCAGCGATACACATAGGTAAAATTACTCCTCCCGTCTGCCATTACTCTAATTTTGATCACAGGGGTGCCGACTGAGGAAATCTGCACCGACATTCAATTTGCCTGGGATATATTGGATACTAAACTGATAAGGTTGAAGCAATAAAGACCACCTCAGCAATCTTGCGTTTTCATGCTTAGCCTGAGACAAGAACACGAGAGGCTGATGATCCGTCTCCACCACAAAAGTCCTACCATACAGATAGATTTGAAACTTCTTTATTGCCCAGATTAATGCTAAACATTCTTTTTCGCTTGTGGAGTATCCTTGTTCCGCCTTATTCAATTTGCGGCTTGCATAAGCGACTGGTTTCAGTTCCCCATCAGGTGAAGATGATCTTTGCAACAAAGCCCCTCCAAGTCCTACATTACTTGCATCGGTTCTTAAGACAAAGTCCTGTGTCAAATCAGGCAGTTTGAGAATAGGCTTGCTAGTGAGTTTTTCCTTTAACTCTTGGAACGCTAATTCACATTGTGCAGTCCAAATAATTTTATCTGGAAGTCCCTTGCGAGTCAGATCAGTCAGAGGAGCACAAATGGCGTTAAAATTTTTGATGTATTTCTGATAAAATCCGCATAACGACACGAATGATCGCACGTCCTTTTTGGTTTGCGGCCTAGGTGCTCTCTGCAGTTTTTCCAAGTTCTTAGGATCAGGGGTCATATTACCCTGATATACAGTGTGCCCCAAGAATTCCAACTCTTTGCATCCAATACAACATTTTGTTGGCCTAGCAGTTAAGTTCGCCTCCCGAAGTCTATCAAACAACATCTCCAGAGCTTCAATGTGTTCTTCAAATGTCTCTGTGGCGACGAGAATATCATCCATGAAATTTGTGATACATGGGTTATTCAGGGGGTCCAACAATTTTCGCATCATCCTTGAAAACACACTCGGAGCATTTTTCAGTCCGAATGGTAGCATATTGAATTCATAATGTCCATCCGAAGTGCTAAAAGCCAAATAAGGTCTCACTTCAGGCTTCACTGGGATCTGGTAATAGCCTTTACTAAGATCCACTTTTGAAAAGTATTTTGCCTTGTTCAGTCTGGCAAATAGCTGTTTTGTGTCTGGTAATGGATCCACTTGTCCTTCTGTGACAGCATTCAGTTTCCTGTAATCTATGCACAGTCTGTGTTCCCCAGACGGTTTCCTCAACAAAACGACACTAGAACTAAAAGATGATTCACTGTGCGAAATAATCCCCTCCTTCAATAAATAATCTATTTCTTCCTTTAATGCCTTCTCCTTCGCGAACGGAATAGAATAGGCTCTCATACAGATTGGGTTTGTGTCTACCAGTTTCATGTCATACTGTAGCAAATTTGTATGGCCTGGTTTATCTGTTAATACATCTGTATGTTCCTCCAGAACCTGTTGAACTCTCTCCCTCTGGTTTTTAGTCAGGTGCTTACTGACTTTTACCTGTGCTGCGGTTTCACAAGGATGTAATGGGTATTCATGTGAGGTGAGTGGTTCCTTTTGCATCTGGGTTGCAATAGCTAAGGTCAATAAGGGGGTGCTTTCCTGGAGTGGTCTGTCCAGATACTTCTTTAACAGGTTTACATGATAAACTTTTTCCTTCCCCTTTTTGTCAATTTTATAGTTTGTTCTAGACACCTTCTCTAGAACCGTATATGGACCTTGCCAACCAATTTGTAATTTATTCTGGCTTCCCGGGTAGTAGAAGCAGCACCTTCTCTCCGACTGCCAGTTCCCTGTCCTTTGCCTTCCTATTAAAATATGCTGCATGTTTCTTCCTGGCTTGTTTCAAATTATCATTTGCCAGTTTCCATCCAGCTTTCAAACGAGTGGTCAGTTCGTTCACATATTGATACGATGAGGTAACAGTCTCTTCCGCCTTCTCATCTGTCCAGGTCCTTAATAAAGCTTCTAAAGGCCCTTTTATTGGCCTCCCAAATAGCAGAGTTGCGGGAGCCATCCCGGTTGAACTATGTGGTACCTCCCGGTACGCAAACAATGCGGCGGGCAGGAATTGATCCCACAGATCCGGTTTTTCGTGTGCCAGCTTTCTCAGGATAGAAATGAGAGTCCCATTGAACCTCTCTACCTGGCCGTTCCCTTGTGGATGGTACGGACTACAATGAAAGTGCCTGGCTTGAAATAGCTTAAAAACTTCTTCCGTTAGTTTCCCCTTGAACTGAGAACCATTATCCGTCAAGATTTGATGCGGGAATCCTAATCGGGTAAATATTGTAAGTAGTGCCTCTGCTACATGTTTTGAATCAATTGATGGCAGGGCTACCGCCTCTCCCCACATAGAACAAGTGTCCACCAGAGTAAGGATGTAACTGTTCCTCCTCTTGGTCCGAGTGAGAGGTCCTACAATATCCACTGCAACCCTCTCAAAAGGTGTTCCCACTATGGGCATTTCCCCTAGAGTTGCAGGGGCAGTCCAGTGCTTTGGAGCTACCCTTTGACATTCTGGGCAGGATTTGACATATCTTTTTATATCCTCCGTTATCCCTGGCCAGAAGTAATGACAAGCTATACGCTGTCCTGTGGCGCTGATCCCCATGTGACCACTGAAGGGGATTGCATGTCCGAGTTCCATCACTTTCTCTCTATATGCAATGGGAAGAACCAGCTGGTTGTGACCATTTGTTCCAGTTCCGGCCTTCCTGTATAAGAGTTTGTTCTTCATGAAATATTCCCCCTTGCTCGGAGGTGTGTGGCATTTGGGTAATTTTTTAAAACAGGGCTGGAGTGTCCTATCCTCAGCCTGCGCCTTCCTCATCTCCTCTGGATGAGCGTTTATAGGTTCACCTTCTTCCTCCTTCTTCTGTGACCTGGTCTGCACTGTCGCCATGATCACAGGTTTCTCGGGATTCCCCAAGAAGACGTATCTACACCCCAAGATTAGAGGGTAGATTGGTTCATCTATCACTGCTGCTCTGATTTCTCCTTCCACATAGCGAGTTTTCACCGTTATCCTTGCGATGGGAAGTGTCATGAGTGGTATGTCCTTAGTCGCCCCTTGTATTTCCACTGTTTCTGTGGTATACTGACTTGGGTCCACTAGGCTAGACTTCACAACTGAATCATAATCCAAACCTGTATCATAAAGGCACCTTATGGTGACCCCATTACAAATAACATCCTCACAAACTGGGGGGTGATAAGGTTCCTGTTGTCCCTTAGGATTAACCTTTAATCTTTGCGTCCCCGACTTCATTGCAGCAATGTTTGAAGGTTTCCTTCTACAAAATTCGGTGTTATGGTTATCCTTCTTGCACCATTTGCACCATCTTTTTCCTTGGTTCAACGGTTTTCTTTCATTGAACTTTTGGTCATTGAACTGTGAGTTTCTGTCGCGATAGTCATTTCTTGGCCGCTCAAAATTTGTCCTACCCTTATTTCCCTGCTCTCTATTATCAAATTTATTAAATTGCTGTGGAGCTTTAAAATTGTCTATGTGCTTCTTCTTAGCACCACTTACCTCTGCCTGAGCTGCCTGATACCTCTCAGCAACATTTAAAATTTCCCCCAACTTCTCTGCACCTTGTTCCATGAGAAATTTTCTCATGTCTGGAGCCATGGACTCTCTCAATTGCTCAATCATGATCATTTCTTTAAGATCTTGGGTCTTCCCCAGAGCCGTCCATTTCTCCAAATAGGTTTCTAGTCTGGCAGAGAATTGGTGGTATGTCTCCCCAGACAACAGTTTGGCATTTCTAAATTTCTTACGATAAAATTCACCATTCTTCTCGTACCTTAATAACAAAGCCTGCTTTAACATGTCATAATTGTCTTGGTCTTCCCTGTTCATTTTGGCAAATACTTCATAAGAAGCACCCCTCAATCCCTGTGATAGCTTTAAACTCCACCTCTCTCTCTCTAACCCATATGTAGTAGCTAATAACTCAAAACGTCCCAGGTACCCCTCTATGTCATCGTCTTTTTCAACAAAATGGTCTAAATGAAACCCCATAGCTGAGTTTGAGGCTCCCATACTGGGCGTAGCATCTGAGGCAAAAGGGCTGGCACCATTTTCAGGGGCCGGGCCTTGTAATTCCAGCTCCCTTAGTCGTAATTCGTGCTCCCTCTGCAACCTTCTATCTTCAGCCTCCCTTTCGGCCTTTTTATCTTCTGCCTCCCTTTCGGCCTTTTTATCTTCTGCCTCCCTTTGCTGTCGTTTTTCTTCTGCCTCCCTTTGCTGTCGTTTTTTCTTCTGCCTCCCTTTCGGCAGTCAGCCTTTTTTCTTCTGCCTCAATCTGCAGCCTCTTAATTTCTCTATCAGCCTCAATTTGTAACCTCTTCTCTTCAGCTACCTTTCTATCTTCCCTTTCAATATATTTATCACATTCAGTCGTTACGTATTGAATTAAAATTTGACCATCCATCCCCATCTCCTTCGCAGTGAGCACAGCAGCTGATCTAAACTTTGCTAGCTCTGCCATACTTTTTGGACAATATAATAATATACAAGATAAATCTCTAACCAGTAAATACACTAAGTACTTCTAATTACTATATGACTATAGTCTAACTAATTCTAACTAACCAGTTAACTAATTAATTATTACTGGCTGTGAAGATTCACCAACTTTTATCTGCAGGGACACTTTTAATTTTAAAGGAAATTTTACAATTTATTTCCCTACTTTTATTTCTCCCACCAGGAGATCTCAATATTACTGTTGGGCTAATTATCCCTGGACAAGACCCCAATTTATGTAGTGGTGTTGATGGTATTGTATGATGGTGTTATTACTACATGTAACTTGTATGAGGCCAGCTGTGAAGGCTCCTGAGATAAAATGTAGTTGAGAATTATCAGAAGGCCTTTCTTGCTACCACTACGACCTCACACTTAATTTTTTTTTTTCTTAATGAATGTGGCTACGTAAAGTGTCTAGGGTAATGATGTGTAATGTGGTGTGTCAGTTATAAATACACCCACAGACATTTAAGAAGACTAATAAGATTAACAAGTGTTAAAATACACTGAACTAACTCACGTGTATAAAGTTTTTGATATAATTATATTACATTTATTGGTTCTGGATCAAGTTTTTTTGTGACCAGAACTTGTTTTAAAAGAAGGATTGAAAATTTATGAAAAAATATGCATGGAATGTTACATAATAAATGCAGGAGTGTACATATTTAAGTACTAGACTAGTTAGTTTTATTAAAAAAAAAAGTTCGAGTAGTCATCTCTTTGGGAGGATATTTACTGTTTGTGCTGTTGGGGTGGCCTCATCACACCTGTCTATATTGACTACACAATGTCCAGAAAATGGTGGGAATTTTTACGGGGATATTAGTCACTACCAATAGTTGGTGAATGTCCAGCAGACCAGAGGCTCACTCATCTTTTTGTAGCTCTGGTGCTGAAAACTTGCGGTCCCACCTCTCCGTGCTGGCGGGCAATAATGGTGGTCTCTGTCACAAGAACTGCACAGATACACTCGAGTAAAGTCACCCACCGAATAGACTCTGCTTTGTTGTCGATAGAAAACTCACAGCTCTGCAATCAAAGTATGGGCTATGTGTCAAAATCTATTCTATACCCACGTCTGGACACCACACTGACACAACAACCACATCATACAGACAGGTCAGATCTCTCTGACCAAACAGCACAGTTACCATGGTGGGTTTACATCCGATAGATCCTCCCAGACTATAGATTCTGAAAAATAATTATTAGTTGTCGGCCCTAAAAGAAGATAGGTAATCTGTTTCAACGCTTGCTCTATCGTGCATAATCCTTGCTGTAGTTTATGTACCTTGTTGGTCCCTAGACCCTGACTTGGGCGGGGGGTCTAGAGCAAAATCCCTACTTGTTTGTAATGCTAGATTTTGATATGGCAGTATCAAATCACTCGAACATGAAACAATATTCAAAATATATAAAGAAATAATTTCAATCTTACCAGATTATGAATAATTAACACAGAAGTGCTAGCAAAACTCAGCTGAGCTGCTGGCTATAGGATGGCGTCCCTAAATTTACTTCACTTGCTTTCATATGGGAAAACACCACACTTTAAAATCTGTGTCTAACACTGAACAATTATTGAAGAATGACCCCAAATGCGCTCTGAGCGCTAATGATATGCTTGTCTGTGGCCAATCACTGCCTAGTTGTACTTTAAATTTCAAATTTCTACACTAAAGTCATTTCAGTCATGCTTCAGTCAAGTATGGATGGTTATCTGTTAGTCTGTCCGTCTCTACTTGTGTTTCTAAAAAAAATGTGCTTGATTTTTGAAGCAACCTTTCTCTCCCCTTAAAATTTTGTCGTAAAAAGTTATATTTAGACACAGCTACCGCTCAAAAACCCTCTCCTCCATAATAAGTAACTTTGAACACCTGTTCCCAAGGTCGTGTTTTTGTGTGCAAATTGTGACATTTTTAGTTTCAATATAGTCTAGCGATGATGTGAACTACACTGTCTTTTGTCATTATCTTCAATATTATCTATCCGTTTGTAAAATTAAGATCATATTATTTCATTGCTCAGAATAGGCCATCCGGCCAGCTAATTTTTATATTCCTAACATTAATATTAAGAAAAATTACTTTTTAAATTTTTGTAATATTCCTAACATCTGCGTTTTAGCCGCTGAATTCAAATCAAGGCTTGGTATCGCAAAACGTCCAATTCCGTACCTCGTGTCAATTTGGGGGACTTGAATTTTTACTTTCCTCCATCCCCCCCCCAATTGCGTCTCTTTAGCCTTGCTACGCAATCTTTCCAGTCATATTTTTTCCTTTTTGATCCTCCGTTTCCCTCCTGTCTAGCAAGTCAAATTTATGGAGGGTGATGACCCGCGGTCTAGGCGATCATGTACATCAGCAGCCTACGCATTATGTTTTTATCCTTAAATGTTATCCTTGGAGGAATTTTACCGTTGTATCTCTGTCAATTTCACTACAGCTACCACATATGGCTTAGAGAGAGAAAGGTGGAGCTTAAAGTTATCTCAAGGTCTTCGTGGGGCAGCTTATGAAGTTTTTGCCAAAATGAGCAGAGGTGATCAGGAAAATTATGACATGTTAAAGCAGGCTCTTTTGTTAAGATATGAAAAGAACGCAGAATTTTATAGGAAAAAATTTAGGAATGCTAAACTACTGTCAGGTGAAACCTATCACCAGTTCTCTGCACGGTTAGAGACATACTTGGAGAAATGGACTTCTCTGGGGAAAACCCAAGATCTTAAGGAAATGGTCCTTATAGAACAATTAAGAGAGTCCATGGCTCCAGACCTGAGAAAGTTTCTCATGGAACAAGGTGCAGAGAGGCTGGGTGAGTTGCTAAATGTTGCTGAAAGGTATCAAGCAGCTCAGGCAGAGGTATCAGGTAATAAAAAGAAACAGGTGGATAATTTTAGGGCACCACAGAACTTTAATAAATTTGATCCTAGGGATCAAAACAAAGGTAAGCACCAATTTGATAGGCCACGGTATGACAATAAAAATAAAACCCCACAATTCGATGAAAGGAAATATGATGAAAGAAAATCTTTCAACCAAGGGAAAAGGTGGTGTAAAAATTGTAAGATGAACAATCATGACACTGACCGTTGCAGAAGGAACCCTATTGTAATGGCCACCCACCCTTCAGGTCAGGTCGACCTCAAGACAGGAGGAGGATATTATGTTAGATACCACTCCAGATGAGATGAGGAAGGCACAGGCTGGGGATAAGACCCTCAAGCCTTGTTTCAGGAAATTGTCAACTTGTCATACAACTCTAGGCAAGGGAGATTTTTACATGAAAAACAAGTTGATGTATAGGAAGACTGGAGCTAGATCCAAAGGTCAGGGACAGTTGGTTCTTCCAAAAAGATATAGGGCAGAATTAATAAGGAGCCTACATGTGAAACCAGATGGGGACCATGAGAAAATAGGTACCATCATCCAAAAGGTGGCTCACAATTATTATTGGCCCAAGGCAAGATGGGACATTGAGAATTTTGTAGAAAGGTGTAGCATAGCACATGAGGGAACACCCACAAGTGGGAACATTGATCAGGACCTGGACACGTCACGGAGCAACCGTAGGCCTGACAATAAAAGGAAATATAAATTTGATAAAGTGGACTAAAGGGAATGGGAAGCCCCTTTTCACGGACAAGCTTCACTTAACTGTTTTACAATGGCCACTATGCAGAGAGTGCAAAAAGATGTCTAAACCCAGGATAAGCCGAAAATCCCTCAATCGGACTTAAACAAACTGGAGGAAGAGGATGTAGAGAGGAAATCTCTCATCAAGAATTTTAAGTGGGGAGACAGCCCCAAGAGAAAAATTGGTATCGGTCGTTTTGTGCTTGATAATTCTGGGAAGAAAAATCATCACTATAGCGCTTCCAGTGGAAGAGACCATACAGGTGCATGGACAAATAGGTCCACAAAATTAAAGGTCCATATGTAAGCGCTGTGAAGAACGTGGACTGATGAAAAGGCAGAGGAAAATATTACATCCTCATACCAATATGTGAATGAGCTGACCACTCGTTTAAAAACTGGCTGGAAACTTGCCAATGACAATTTGAAACAAGCCATGAAGAAACATGCTGCCTATTATAACAGGAAAGCTAAAGACAGAGATTTGGCTGTGGGAGAGAGGGTCCTGCTTCTTCTACCCGGTAGTCAGAATAAGTTACAAATTGGATGGCAAGGTCCATATACAGCTCTAGAGAAGGTGTCTAGAACAAATTATAAGATAGATAAGAAGGGGAAAGAAAAAATCTATCATGTGAATCTCCTGAAGAAATATTTGGAAAGAGAAAATCAGGAAGAGACACACTTGTTGACCTTGTCCATCGCCATGGAGATGAAAAAGGAACCACTTTCATCATTTGAATATCCATTACACCCCTGTGAGACAGCGGCACAGGTGAAAATCAGTACACATTTAACGAAAACTCAGAAAGAGAGAGTGCAACAGGTTCTAGATACTCATACAGAGGTGTTAACAGACCGACCAGGACATACAAACTTATTGGAATATGATATGAAGCTGATAGACCTCACACCTGTATGTATGAAACCCTATTCGATTCCTTTTGCTAAGGAGAAAGCTTTGAAGGAAGAGATAGAGTATTTGTTGAAGGAAGGAATTATTTCACACAGTGAATCTTTGTATAGTTCCGGTGTGGTACTCTTAAGGAAGCCCTCTGGAGAACATAGACTCTGTATAGATTACAGGAGACTGAATGCTATTACAGAAGGACAGGTGGATCCATTGCCGGATACAAATCAGTTGTTTGCCAGACTAAATAAAGCTAAATATTTCTCAAAAGTGGATCTGAGTAAAGGATACTATCAGATTCCAGTAAAGCCTGAGGTTAGACCATACCTAGCTTTTAGTACCTCAGAAGGACACTATGAGTTTAATAGATTGCCATTTGGATTGAAGAATGCGCCTAGTGTCTTCTCTAGAATGATGAGAAAATTATTGGACCCTCTGAATAATCCATGTATCACAAATTTCATGGATGATATCCTTATGGCAACAGAAACATTTGAGGAACACATTGACTCTCTGAACATGCTGTTTAATCGACTTAGGGAAGCGAATTTAACAGCCCGATCAACCAAATGTTGCGTTGGATGTAAAGAATTGGAATTCTTGGGACACACAGTTTATCAGGGAAACATGACCCCTGACCCAAAGAATTTAGAGAAACTAAAGAAAGCCCCGAGACCACAAACCAAGAAAGACGTGAGATCCTTTGTCTCATTATGTGGTTTCTACCAAAAGTATATCAAAAACTGTAATTCCATATGTGCACCGTTAACTGATTTGACACGTAAGGGAAATCCAGATCGAATTACATGGACACCACAATGTGAAATGGCTTACCAAGAATTGAAGGAAAAGCTCACAAGTAAACCTATTTTGAAATTACCTGACTTAAGTCAAGAATTCATTGTAAGGACTGATGCCAGTAATATTGGGTTAGGTGCAACTCTGCTACAGAGATCAGATGCATTGGATGGGGATTTAAGCCCAGTGGCATATGCTAGCAGAAAGTTGAATAAAGCTGAAACCAACTACTCAACTAGCGAAAAAGAATGTCTTGCAGTAATATGGGCGATAAAGAAATTCAATATTTATCTATATGGGAAGGCATTTAAGTTGCAAACGGATCACAAACCTTTGTCGTTTCTAGCACAGGCTAGACATGAGAATTCTAGATTACTCCGTTGGTCATTATTGATGCAGCCATTTGAGTTTAGCATAGAGTATATAAGTGGAAAAACAAATCTGGGAGCGGATTTTTTCAGCCGCCATCCTTGTGATGAGAATCACCCTAAACTCCAGGAATAATAAGAAATTTCTCTATGTGTATATAGAATTATAGACTGACATATAACGTCTGTTTTAAGTGGGGAGGATTTGTCGTGAGAAATTCTAATCCACATATATAAATTAAAACGTAAATGTAAAGCCTAACAAATAAATTTAATAAAAGGAAAGAAGAATAGTAAAGAACAGTGCTGTCACAATGACTGTACTCGAAATCCCCCTTGTTTTCTCCTTCGTCTGCAAATTGTAACGTTTCACGTTGATAGTAAAAGCCTACTGCTTCAATACCCGCTTTCTACGATAAAACGTGTACTGCCTTTCTAAGAAAAACCTTGAGATACGCAAGCTGACCTATATTTAATATTCCATTCATGTCATTTTATACACTAAGTTACCATAAACGAAAGACAGATGGACTAAGGATAGAAAGAAAGGGAGGGGCTGAAAGCCGGAACGCAGGCAATACTACCACAGTCTCGCGATACACAATTAATGCCACCCCTAACACGCGTGTAAGGCCACTTTGTTGCTAGGGTTCCAACTTAGAAGAGGTACTTTTTTTGAAAAGCTGTGTAAACATGGCACGATTGGTTAGACCCGCCAATATAGTCAATCAGAGGCGTCAGGTCAGCACCACATTTTCAAATAAACTTACTAAAGAACCAGTGCGTTGAGCGCCAGTGCATATTTTCCTAAATAAAAGCCTGGGACATCGGCAGATCGAAATTGTGCTATATTCATTGCCAGTCAACGTAACTGTGTATTATTCCATGAATTGTGGGACCGTGGTCCTAAAGTTATTGAGCAGCACCTGGTCTGAGCTTTGCTGAACCTAGAGGCTGACAGCACACTCCTGGGTCCAGATAGTGACCAGTGAGGTGTCTCCAGAACACAGGGAGGCTATCGAGCAGAGGAGTCTTTTCCTGCCGCCATCACGAAAGATAAGCGTCTGTGGCCAGAGGAGCTCAACATTATGCCCCCCCCCCCCCTCAAAATCTGACTTTATAATAAAACAGAGGGAAAATACAGTGTTTAAATTGATAGGAACTGTGAACTTTTCCCCATATTATTTCCAAGATAAACAAACACTTGAAGTCATGATGACAAATAACAACATAGCTTGAAAAAACAAAACCAGTATTACCTCATATTACTACTACACAACTGACACACATAGGATAATATTAATAAAATATGTCATTACAAGGTTCATATTGATAAATTCTGTACATATAAATTGTAATTACAATTGATTGTGATTCCTGGTTCACTTTGTATTTGAATCAGGACACATATATTAGGGAAAGTAATTAATACATATTTATATTTGAAACTTTACCAGTGCCTCATTTAAGATAGTCTTATAGAGTGTTAAATGTGGGTGAGTGTCCCAGTGTTGTCAAGTGTGGTGGAATAAATTAAATTGTTTATCTGTCTGTTGTTGTTGTGACTTACACTTCATCATATACATACCCTAGACATTTAACGTAGTCATCACAATATTCCAGAATAATTCTGACTGAGTTATAATGTGGTAGCAAGTAAGGTTATCTGTAGAACACTACACCTATTAGATACAGATACCTTCACAGCTGATCTCAGTCAGTACACTAAGTCCCCTATAAATATTTATAACATCCCACTTTACCACACACAGCTACGTTGTAAACAGACACAACGCAACCATCGTCCTTTTCAGGGCGAACGAAGAAGAAGAAGATAATGCTAACTACTATTCGGCTGCTACTATTACTACTAAGTCTACTTCTACTACTACTACTGCTAATACTAAGTCTACTTCTTCTACTACTGCTACTACCAAGTCTACGTCTCCTACTACTGCTACTTCTAAGTCTACGTCTACTAGTACTGTTACTACTAAGTCCAATATTTACAAGGTAAATGTCGCCCTATAGCAGATACTGCCGTAGGAGTGAAGTGTTAAAGAGTTCTCTATACTAGATCCACATTTATGAGGTGGGGTGAACCAGTTCTCTTCCTCATTGCCTTTGCCTTCATTAAATCAAGAGTAGAATCAGGTACCCATTTACATCTGGGTAGATTAGAGCGTGACAATACCAGGTTTCGATCCAGGAACCCGAGAACTTTGAAGTTGGAGGAATGCGCTCTAACCGCTGAGTAAGTCGGACACTCTATTATGATACAACTAGATTGCTATCTATGTTTTACTGAAGCCGCATCCAATTTCTCACTTCACTTAAAAGCACTAACCTATCTTGTAACAACATTCAACAAACCTTATTCAAAACCAACATTTCTTACAAAACAAAATCACGTGAAGTATTCATCGTTCACTGTCTGGTCAGGCAAACGGCAACAATGGTTACATTTAAATTAACCAACACTCACCCTTCCTGAATTAAATGTCGGTTTGAACCGGCACCTTTCAGCCAGCAGTAGGTGGTCCTCTGGCGTGGTGTGCCGATCATTATATACAAACTGTTCATAAAAATCAGGTTTTTAAATAAATTCAATTTTAGACAAAGTTTAAATTAAAATATGGTCAGAGTTTTAACATGATAAAAATCCTGATGTTCTATAGATCAAATGGTCGTTAATCTCGATTCTAGATCATCAGATCTTTTATGTTCATGTTTTTTCTTGAATCGGATATTCATTTATTTTAGTGAGGCACGTCTGTTCCACCATGGACAGAATTATTCGGTTATAACTAAGTTCAGCTGCCAGTAAATTATAAGACCTACTTCCATTTGTACAGCCCTAACAAGCGCTAGATCCTAACAAGGACTTCACGAGTTATGGCCTTGTTTGATGACAGTCACTTTATTCCTACGTCCTCCAGTTTGAGTTTTCCAACCTCCTGCTTTGGCATCTTTCTGCCTACTCATTTCCGTACATCTTGCAGTCAGCTGGAATTCACTGCACATTCACTCTGTTGAATTTATCGCTAGTTTCTATTGACTATTCTGATCCCTAGTTTATATTGACTATTCTGATCTCTAGTTTCTATTGACTATTCTGATCCCTAGTTTATATTGACTATTCTGATCTCTAGTTTCTATTGAAGGTTCTAACAGGCTTTCTAAATTTTGTTGTTTTTATTGTTCCATATGGCAGTAGTGATTATTTTCGACGATGGTTATTCCGGCTGTATTTAGTTCCTCTGCTTCAGCTTTGAAATTGTTTGACAATTTTCTAGTGGCCGCTGGGATAAGGTTTCCTGTTAATTTTTTTTTTTAGTTTTGTGTGTAATCTTTGTCCTCATTTTCTTGTTGCGCTTGTTGCTGATCTGTCTGTAAACATGTGGTTCTCTTCCGTGGTTGGAAGAAATGAAGACGAATAGGCCTAAAATAGCTAAGATTACAGAAGGATTGTTCTTGTTGCAAAGAACAGAGACAAGGAAGAAGAGAAAGATGAATTCTGTTGGACGACAGAAATAATGATGACTTGTCACATAAAACATGGTCACTAGGACAACGACAGACAATGAGCGAGCATGAGAATAGAGGTAGAGGCAGTTACTGCGGCCATAAGATGGCTGTCTGAGACTTTATTAACAAAGGCAGTTATTGTATCAGACTCACAATCCATGCTTCGAAAGGTCCAAAATGGGTGACCGAGATGAATGGAAAACCTCCATAGAAGCATCGAATCTTCAAGAACTGATATGGATTTACTGTCCTGGTCATGCAGGGCTACACGGCAATGAAAGAGCTGACAGACGAGCTTCAAGAGCACCCATAGAAGGTGCATTGGACATGGATAAGAGAGACATACTGAAAGCAATTCATGATCGTCTATTAGAGAATGACACTGCAATCGATGAATCATCAAGGCTAAGATTGCTGGAATTCGGCATCAAACGTAAGACCAGCAGGGATGGACGTATGAGAGGACGCATCCGGCGTGTATACAACTAGTGCGCAAAAGGTACAATTAGCATTCATACCCTTTGATATTTGTTGATGGGGGAACTGAGCACCTATGGGTTTGCCCGGAGTGCAATGACGTCGATTCTGTTTAACATTAACATTCACATTAACATTAAAATTCACATTAACATTCACATTAACATTCACATTAACATATACGATCCATGTATGATATTCCGATTATCTTTCTCATTTCTAATACGTGTATTCGTATTTCGTAATCTGGTGTCAAAGTTCATTTTGAGTGCAAGGTAAATAAAGAAGAACTCAATTCCTTGATGGAAGAAGGAGAAAAAAGTTCCAACATCTACCACAACAATCACAATTACAAACAACAACATGCTCATCAACCACAACAATCACAATTACAAACAACAACATGCTCCCCATTGCTGATAAGGTCTTTGATGAAATCACGCACGCCTACATTGAGGCTCCGCCTATGTTTATTTAGACCTTGGTATTAAACTGACCAAAAGGGCACGATCGTTGCTAGATATCCAGAGGGCAGATCTATAATGGGGGCGATCAGTTTTGGACGTAACTGCTTCACTATCTTGTTGCACAGTAAATATAAACAAGATAATATCACACACACAAATATGTCCTAAAAATACTAACGTAGGAGGCAAACTCCTCAATTTTTTCGAACTCGATACCATGAACTTTTAACTTTGTATCAATTTCATTAACTATTTGTACAAACATCCCTACCCTTGAAAATCAGCAAAACTTTTCATTTCACTCAAAAGAATTCCCCCCCCCCCCCTTTCCTCTTCATCCCGCCACTTGTGACAAGTGTGATGCAGGCGGGACAAGGACACTTTTTTTTTAAAGGAAAGTCGGTCCTTATCCGGCTTCCAAATTTGTAAACAGTTCATCTTTCTTTTATTTACTAACGACTTGAAGATCCGCATGTGCAGTTTATGTCTGTTGTCTGGTCCAGTCTTACTATTATGTTTATGTCTGTTGTCTGGTCCAAGTCTTACTACTATGTTTATGTCTGTTGTCTGGTCCAAGTCTTACTACTATGTTTATGTCTGTTGTCTGTGTGGTAAAGTGGGATATATAAATATTTATAGGGAACTTAGTGTACTGACTGAGATCAGCTGTGAAGGTATCTATATCTAATAAGGGTAGTGTATTATAGATGACCTTACTTGCTACCACATATTTATACCTCAGTCAGAATTATTCTGGAATATAGTGATGACTACGTTGAATGTCTAGGGCATGTATATGATGAAGTGTAAGTCACAACAACAACAGACAGATAAACAATTTAATTTATTCCACCACACGTGACAACACTGTGACACTCACACACATGTAACATTCTATAAGACTATCTTGAATGAGTCGCTGGTAAATTTTCAAATATCAATATGTATTAAGTACTTTTCATTAATATATATGTGTCCTGATTCAAATACAAAGTGAACCAGGAATCACAATCAATTTTAATTACAAGTTATATGTACAGAATTTATCAATATGAATCTTGTAGTGACATATTTTATTAATCTTATCCTATGTGTGTCAGTTGTGTAGTAGTAATATGAGGTAATACTGGTGTTGTTTTTTCAAGCTATGTTGTTATTTGTCATCATGACTTCAAGTGTTTATTTCTGTTGGAACTAGTATTGGAGATGTTCTCAGTTCCGTTCATTAAAACAATTAATTTCCCCTCTTAATTTAATACAATGTCAGTTTAAGATGGGGATACATAATGTTGAGCTCCGCTGGCCACATAGGCTTAACTTTCGTGATGGCGGCAGGAAAAGACTCCTCTGCTCGATTGCTCCCCTGTGTTCTGGAGACACCTCACTGTTTGCTATATGGACCAAGGAGTATGCTGTCCGCCTCTGGATTCAGCAAAGCTCTGACCAGGTGCTGCTTCAATAACTTTTGGACCACGGTCCCTGAAACAAGAAGGTTGTACCTCCTACTTCAGAACTAATTTATACTCTATTTCTACACTGAGCACAATACATAACAAACACTGAGTTCAGAGCGGTAGGCCAACTGCTATCTTCATCTGAAACAATTTTCACCAGTATATTCCTCCCTAATGGTTACTACGCCTCTGCAATTCCAGCATTATTTCTTTCTAGTCAATAATATAGGTGGCAGTGTACTGTTTGGCAATTCCATGCAGTTTTACTTTCCTCCGACACCTTCTGTTCAGGTTGGAGCACTATATATGCTTCACCTCATGTTCGCTACTGAACCACACATATATACAGACATAAATTATCAATTTACATTCAATTTTCATTAAAAGATGTCAAATATTTCAAGCTTACCACAATTCATGGAAATAACACAGAATTACGTTGACTGGCAATGAATATAGCACAATTTCGATCTGCCGATGTCCCAGGCTTTTATTTAGAAAAATATGCACTGGTGCTCAACGCACTGATTCTGTAGTAAGTTTATTTGCAAATGTGGTGCTGACCTGACGCCTCTAATTGACTATATTGGCAAGTCTAACCAATCATGCCATGTTTACACAGCTTTTCAAAAAAAAAAAAAATACTCCTACTCACGTTTCCCCTGACAACACACGATAGTATTTATAGTCCGACTAATCGTGTTTAGCCTTACATTTACTTTCCGCCAATCAAATCAGATTTAACATGGAGACCCATTTCCCGTACAATGGTGGGGTGAAAATCTGCCACTGAGCGATTCTGATTCTAGTGTTGTCTGACATCCCTCACTATTTCTTTTGGCTATAATTTGGTAATTCCTAGACTATTTGCGTAACACTCAACATATTATTTGTCAGCAAGTCCTAAGGAACCCAAATATATATATTTAATGGAGCCAATATGCATTTTCTTCTAGGATAGTCGTGCTGTTACCACCTCCTCACTTCCAAACTTTAGGATGTCTGGGTACTGTCATGTTTTCAAACGTAAACCAGTATAATGTCATATTTCCTAATAAGAATTTTGTTAGTTTTTTTAAAACCTAACTCTGGTATGGGTAGTGGCTTTTTATCACTGTCGATTTGAAAAAAGCTAGTGCATGTGGCCTTACACGCGTGATGGTAGTAATTGTGTATCGCGCGACTGTGGTAGTATTGCCTGCGTCCCTGCTTCCAGCCCTCCCTTCTTGCTATCTTTAGTCCATCTGTCTTTCGTTTTAGGTAACGTAGTGTATAAAAAGACATGAATGGAATTTTAAATCTAGGTCAACCTGCGTATCTCAAGGTTTTTCTTAGAAATGCAGCACATGTTTTATCGTAGAAAGAGGGTATTGAAGCAGTAGGCTTTTACTATCAACGTGAAACGTTACAATTTGCAGACGCAGGAGAAAACAAGGGGGATTTCGCGTACAGTCATTATGACAGCACTGTTCTTTACCATTCTTCTTTCCTTTTATTGAATTTATGTGTTAGGCTTTACATTTAAGTTTTAATTTCTATATGTGGATTAGAATTTCTCACGACAGTCTGGTCAAGTCATACTACTGTGTTTATGTCTGTTGTCTGGTCCCAGTCTTACTACTACTAGAAACGTTCTGTTACCTTGTTTTCCCCCTTTTTTTTTAAATGTTCATCGCAGTATGTTAACAATATGTTAAATTATGTTAACAATATGTTAAATTATGTTAACAATATGTTAAATTATGTTAACAATATGTTAAATTATGTTAATATGTTAAAGTAAAACTTGGTAAGCAGGCCATTGACCCACTATGGTAAGAGAGATCTAGGAACACTAAACAAAAAATAAGGCACGGAGATGGTATCAGAGACGAGACTTTTAAAGATAATGAAATACTAAAGCGATCAGGAACTTGTTGACACTTGACAACGGCCTATGCTCCATCGGAAGCTGAAAGATAGTGAGTGAATGAACACTTCTGAAACTTCTCTGCTTAAAAAAACGTCATCTTAAAACTCCATAACAATTTAGTCTACCAAAATAATATCACTTGTTTGAATAATCATTGCGTCAGCAAATTGCGTCATTCCGGTTGGTGAGTCAGCGGGTCTGACAGACATCGTCTCACATCCTGGATGTCAACAACAAAAGATAATGACATGTGACACGCTTGGCTGCTTGCCACCCTGCCACCTGTTTTACATTTCTTAAAACCTTGTTGTTAGTTCATCTGACTGATTAAAACACATACTCTAACACAAGCAGAGTGGCCCAATTTAGTTCGGGGGGGGGGGGGGGGGGTGTGTGGGAGTGTCTCTGAAGAGGTAGACAGAGATCAGGTAAACTGCTTTCTCAGACATGTCGTAACAGGCGACTAAGGTAATTGTGTGCATGTAGCTGGCAACATCATCATGTCAGATATGAGGCTACAGAAACCACCACTGCAAAATAACATGAAATAATGTCATACATGCCATACATGACATACATGACATACCGCTGTTAGGACAAAGATATGAACCAACGTCATACATGACATAACGCTGATAGGACAAAGATATGAACCAACGCCATACATGACATACCGCTGATATGACAAAGATATGAACCAACGTCATACACGACATACCGCTGATAGGACAAAGATATGAACCTACGCCATACATGACATACCGCTGATAGGACAAAGATATGAACCAACGCCATACATGACATACCGCTGATAGGACAAACATATGAACCAACGCCATACATGACATACCGCTGATAGGACAAAGATATGAACCAACGCCATACATGACATACCGCTGATAGGACAAAGATATGAACCAACGCCATACATGACATACCGCTGATAGGACAAAGATATGAACCAACGCCATACATGACATACCGCTGATAGGACAAAGATATCAACCAACGCCATACATGACATACCGCTGATAGGACAAAGATATGAACTAACGTCATACATGACATACCGCTGATAGGACAAAGATATGAACCAACGCCATACATGACATACCGCTGATAGGACAAAGACATGAACCAACGCCATACATGACATACCGCTGATAGGACAAAGATATGAACCAACGCCATACATGACATACCGCTGATAGGACAAAGATATGAACAACGCCATACATGACATACCGCTGAAAGGACAAAGATATGAACCAACGCCATATATGACATACCATTGATAGGACAAAGATATGAACCAACGCCATACATGACATACCGCTGATAGGACAAAGATATGAACTAACGCCATACATGACATACCGCTGATAGGACAAAGATATGAACCAACGCCATACATGACATACCGCTGATAGGACAAAGATATGAACAAACGCCATACGTGACATACCGCTGATAGGACAAAGAAATGAACAAACGCTATACATGACATACCGCTGATAGGACAAAGATATGAACAAACGCCATACATGACATACCGCTGATAGGACAAAGATATGAACAAACGCCATACATGACATACCGCTGATAGGACAAAGATATGAACAAACGCCATACATGACATACCGCTGATAGGACAAAGACACAAATAAGGCTGCACACTGTGAAATACCGCTGATAGAATAAATATATGAAAAAATGTCTACATCTGAAATGCCGTCCATAGAGCAGAAACATGAAAATAAGGCTATATGTCATCAATTACCGCTGATACGACAAAAGCATGAAATAACCCTATGTATAAAATATCGCTGATAGAACAAATACATGACAACACGACATCCAAAATAGCGCTGATGTTACAAAGGTAAGAAATAATGCTACATATGAACTACCCTCATAGGATAAAAATTTGAAATAACGCCAGATAATAACATTGTGATCGCAAAACAAATCTTAAATGCACAATTTCATCTGTGTTGTTTCAGACGTCACGTTGCCAGATGAAATGAGAGATCATGAGTGAGACTAGATCACGAGTGAGACTAGATCACGAGTGAGACTAGATCACGAGTGAGACTAGATCACGAGTGAGACTAGATCATGAGACTAGATCATGAGTGAGACTAGATCATGAGACTAGATCATGAGACTAGATCATGAGTGAGACTAGATCATGAGACTAGATCATGAGTGAGACTAGATCATGAGACTAGATCACGAGTGAGACTAGATCACGAGTGAGACTAGATCACGAGTGAGACTAGATCACGAGTGAGACTAGATCATGAGACTAGATCATGAGACTAGATCATGAGTGAGACTAGATCATGAGACTAGATCATGAGTGAGACTAGATCATGAGTGAGGCTAGATTATGAGTGAGACTAGATCACGAGTGAGACTAGATCATGAGACTAGATCATGAGACTAGATCATGAGTGAGACTAGATCATGAGACTAGATCATGAATGAGACTAGATCATGAGACTAGATCACGAGTGAGACTAGATCACGAGTGAGACTAGATCACGAGTGAGACTAGATCACGAGTGAGACTAGATCATGAGACTAGATCATGAGTGAGACTAGATCATGAGTGAGACTAGATTATGAGTGAGACTGACAGATGCACACAGATATAGATAATGAAGAAGAAAACAGATGAAAATGTATCAAACATGTCGCAGGAGCCCAGACACGCGATCATTATTTCTTCATCTTCTGCTGTAAGAAATGGCGTCCCTGCACAAATCGTATGCCCAGTTTGACCGCTTGGTCGTCCCCGTGATCACCTTATAATCTGTCTAGAAGATAGATCTTGAATACTCCCATCAATGTATGCTAGTCTGTCTGTCTATTTTCATTCATTATAGGCATCTTCTGCCTATCAAGGATTCTCCCGTCACCATCTTAAGCCTATGTTAATGGACAATAAAACTGTTTTGGTGTTACCTCTGACATGTAATTTCTTTTTTTTTTTAAATTTCGATTTAAAAAAAAACTGCATGTCTGATACATTTTTAGGAAGATGTTTTCTTTAAAAAACAAAAAAATCTCGACAATTTAATTCCTTTTACCACCCCTCTCATGACCACTAACTCGTTTGACTGAACGTTATTATACTTACTAAATACGTTACATCACCTCTCTCATGACCACCACTAACTCGTTTGATTGAACGTTACTATCCATCCTCCAATACCATAATTCCCGTCGTAAGTACGTCGGTCGGTCGGTCGGTCACATCATGCACACCGTCATTTGCGCACTTTTCTTTTTTCGAGAGAGTACATTAACGTTCAACCACAGCTAAGGGATGCTACTGTGGTTGAAAGTTAGACATTAATTGTATTGTTTCCCTTATATGTACTCTCCCAAAAATAGAAAAGTGCGCAGATGACGGTGTGCACGAACAGGTTGATTATGGAATGAAGCCAACAACACAATTGATAACCAGTACATGAACTGGAGACAGGAAGGTGCGGAGATGCATCAACAGACAATCAAGATACTCTTCTGTCCAGTTTCATTCGGGAAACGGATTTAACTCATCATTTTTATTAAAAATAACCTTAAAATGTAAGTTTTTGATTGTTTCTTCAAGACAAAATTTTAATTTAAAGTATTGCAGACTTATTATTATGAATCAAAATGATAAGATGGCTGCAATTAAAAACCTGTCAATTTTGACGGGTTGTTGCTAGTATTTACTAAATACCTTACAAGCTCATTCCTTCATTTTCCTGTGCGCTCCTAAAGGAGCACGGAGCCGACACTGCCGCTGGTCCCCCCTTAAAGGAAGCCTCCACGAAACATTCATATGCTCTTGAAGCAGTAGTTTATGTGGCAAATATTTGATGAGATGGCCGGACCATGCACAACCTCACATTACTCGCCTTCTACGACATGCCTAAAGGTGCAGTGGTTCTATTCTATGATTGTCTCTTCAGAGAACCCAGGAACCCCCCCCCCCCCCCCGGGGGGGGGGGCTCTGTAAAAGTTAAGAATATTTGAATTTGACAAGACTTTGAGTATTGTATTTGTGTGGGGTACAAATGTCAACAAGCTGATAATGCTTATTTCTTTGCTCGGATGATATCACGATTTCGTTCGTTCGTTTCTTCGTTCACTCGTTCGTTCGCAATATCTCCCCACTCAAGAGTAGACACACTAAGTACCTATATCATTCTCACACATTAACTCACGCATACACTCACATATACACTCATTCAAGCATATACTCACTCACACATTCATTCACTAACTCACTCTTCTAACTTTCTCAGATCTCCCCCATATCCCATGTTACTCCCCACACCAGCTCTCACCTCCTGGCCACTTCCCCCAAGGCCTAATCTGAAAATCACGTATTTTTGCCAAATCCTCCTTTGACAGTCAATTTTCTAGTGGCCGTTCTATGTTTTTCCCATAATTCCTGCCTGCGAGAGAACTGTTTACAATGGCTGAAGAGATTACCATGGAAACTCCCTTGACAAGCATGGAAGATACAGCTACGAGTAATGTATGCAAATATACGAGAATTTAATCGCCCATTTCAGAACCGATCACTTTTTGTGCCCCAGCTTTTAAGCCGAGAACAGACGGATACATATGATAGTATTGAAGCACGAAGTAGTCCATTCCGGAACTGATCGCGTAATGTGTCTGAACTTTGGAGCGGAGATTGGATGCTGTACTATAATAGAGTGACCTTTGCACCCATTCACTTTTACGATCACAAATCTATTTCATACTAATCTCTTTTATTTCCGAGGTACTCAGACAGATAGACCGGCAGACTGATAAACAAACAGGCAGACATATAGAGAGGCAAACAGTAAACCAGACAGGCAGATAGACAGACAGGCAGGTAGGCAGATAGACAGGCAGGCAGATAGACACATAGGCAGGCAGATAGACAGACAGGCAGTCAGACAAACAGGCAGGTAGATAGATAGGCAGGCAGATAGATTGACAGGCAGTTAGACAGACAGACAGGCAAACTGCTTATAACATGCTGTTGGTTACAGAAGTCACACGAAGAAGGTTGAGTATCACCCCTTCTTTAATTCGTGACATGACCTAAATGTAGTTGTGGCGGCTATACCAGTACAACTCTGTTATGATGTGCTTCCACCCTTCTCTGGTTTGTGACAGGATGTGATTTTTATGTCCACTTCTGAAGATTGTCTGCCCAGCGTAAATGTGGTCTACCCGTTTTCTCGTACTTGAGTCTCCAAGTTCTGTACCGGACCATTCTGTTGACCTTGGTACTGTGTCGTGAAACATTCTAAATCCACATATCTAAATTAAAAAGTAAATGTAAAGCCTAACGAATTAATTCAATAAAAGGAAAGAAGAATGGTAAAAGACCAGTGCTGTCACAATGGCGTACAAAAATCCCCCTTTTTCTACTTCGTCTGCATAGTGTAACGCTTTCACCTTTGATAGTAAAGCCTACAGCAGCAAACACGCGTTTCAAAAAAAAAAAATAAATAAAACCGGTACTGTGTTTCTTAGAAAACCTTGAGATACGCACACTGCTTAATGACCTAGATAAAATACTAGCATTAATTTCATTTTATACACTGCGTAACTAAAAGACAGACGGCCTTAGAAGAGAGAGAGCGAGAAGGAGGAACGCATTCAATACTACCACAGTCTCGCGATTAATATTAATGCCACCCCCAACGCGAAAGGCATGAAGCACTAACTTTTTTTTCAAATAGACAGTGATATAAAACACTACCAATACACGGTTAGGTTTTAAAAAACATGTTTAATGCTTATTAGGAAACATGACATTATACTGTTTTACGTCTGAAATCCTGACAGTACAGATGACACCCTATCGTATCGAAGTGAACAGGAGGTAGAAGAAAATACATATTTTGAACGCAGCCACTTAGCTCCATTAAATTTATATATTTGGGTTCCTTATGACTTGCTGATAAAGAATATGTTAAGTGTTACGCAAATAGTCTAGGAATTAACAAATTATAGCCAAAATAAAATAGTGAGGTTGTCTGACAGCACCAAATCATAATTGCTCAGTGGCATGTTTTGAAACCACTATTTTACGGAAAATAGGCCAACAAGTTAAATCCGATTTCATTGGCTAGAAGAATATGTAAGCCTAAACATGATTAGTCGATTGCAGATATTATTTTTGGTTGTTACGGGAAACGGTAGGAAGGGTACTTTTTTTCAAATACTTTTGTAAACATGGTCCTGTTGGTTAGACCATTTGATACAGTCAATTAGGAGCGACCTCTACACCTCACGGTAGAAGGGGAACGACTACGTAAGTAATTAGGAGCGTCTGTTCAGTGCCACATTTTAAAAATAAACTTACTGAGAAGCAAGTGCGTTGAGATCCAGCTCATATTTTTCTTATGAAAGCCTGGGACAAAGGCAGATCGGAATTGTGCCATAACTCATTGCCAGTCAACGTATTTTGTGTATTATTTCCATGAATTGTGGTAAGCTAGAAATATTTGATATCTTTTAGATGAAAATTGTGAATCCAGAGGCTGGTAGCAGACTCCTTAGTCAATATATCGACCTGTGTGGTGTCTCAAGAACACGGTGAAGCAAGCGAGCAGTGGAGACTGTTTCCTGCCGCCCACACAGAAGTTAAGATTCTGTGGCCAGAGCAGCTCAATCTTGTATATACCCCCTCTAACAGTGACTCTACCTTAAATCTAGAGGGACATTTATTAGTTTCAAATAAAAAGAAACTGTGAACTTTCCCAATATTATGTCCACGAGAAACAAACACTTGAAGTCATGATGACACACAACCACCTAGCTTGAAAAGCCAGTATTACCTCAGAGTACTACATCACAACTTACACACATATTGCAATAATAATATATGTCAATACAAAGATTCTATCTATAAATTGTGTACATATAACTTGTGATTACATTTGATTGTGATTCCTGGTTCACTTTGTAGTTGAATCAGGATATCTAATATTTGAAGGAATTAATACATATATATTTTTAAACTTTAACACTTGACTCATTTAAGATAGTCTTATAGAGTGTTCTATGTATGTGAGTGTCACAGTGTTGTAAAGTATTGTGGATTAAATTAAATTGTGTATCTGTCTGTTGGTTGTTGTGAACCTACACTTCATCATTATCATAACCCTAGACATTCAACGTAGTCATCACAATATTCCAGAATAGGTCTGACTGAGATATAAATGTGGTAGCTAATAAGGTCATCTGTAATACACCACACTATTAGATACAGATACCTTCACAGCTGATCTCAGTCAGTACACTAAGTCCCCTATAAATATTTATATCATCCCACTTTACCACATACTGTATATGGTCATGCCATTCAAGTTTACCCCATAATTTTATACTTAATAAATTAATTCGACGAAGTAAGACGGCATGTGGTGTCTGAGTGTTAAATTTAACGATAAATATTGTACTTAGCGTGTACACACATAGTTTGTCTTGTCTATTGTTTCAGTTGTAATGTTTATATTGTACTTAGCGTGTACACACATAGTTTGTCTTGTCTATTGTTTCAGTTGTAATGTTTATATTGTACTTAGCGTGTACACAGTTTTTCTTGTCTATTGTTTCAGTTGTAATGTTTATATTGTACTTAGCGTGTACACACATAGTTTGTCTTGTCTATTGTTTCAGTTGTAATGTTTATATTGTACTTAGCGTGTACACACATAGTTTGTCTTGTCTATTGTTTCAGTTGTAATGTTTATATTGTACTTAGCGTGTACACACATAGTTTGTCTTGTCTATTGTTTATATTGGTAATGTTTATATTGTACTTAGCGTGTACACACATAGTTTGTCTTGTCTATTGTTTATATGTCTATTGTTTATATTGGTAATGTTTATATTGTACTTAGCGTGTACACACATAGTTTGTCTTGTCTATTGTTTATATTGGTAATGTTTATATTGTACTTAGCGTGTACACACATAGTTTGTCTTGTCTATTGTTTATATTGGTAATGTTTATATTGTACTTAGCGTGTACACACATAGTTTGTCTTGTCTATTGTTTATATTGGTAATGTTTATATTGTACTTAGCGTGTACACACAGTTTGTCTTGTCTATTGTTTATATTGGTAATGTTTATATTGTACTTAGCGTGTACACACATAGTTTGTCTTGTCTATTGTTTATATTGGTAATGTTTATATTGTACTTAGCGTGTACACACATAGTTTGTCTTGTCTATTGTTTATATTGGTAATGTTTATATTGTACTTAGCGTGTACACACATAGTTTGTCTTGTCTATTGTTTATATTGGTAATGTTTATATTGTACTTAGCGTGTGTACACACATAGTTTGTCTTGTCTATTGTTTATATTGGTAATGTTTATATTGTACTTAGCGTGTACACACATAGTTTGTCTTGTCTATTGTTTATATTGGTAATGTTTATATTGTACTTAGCGTGTACACACATAGTTTGTCTTGTCTATTGTTTATATTGGTAATGTTTATATTGTACTTAGCGTGTACACACATAGTTTGTCTTGTCTATTGTTTATATTGGTAATGTTTATATTGTACTTAGCGTGTACACACATAGTTTGTCTTGTCTATTGTTTATATTGGTAATGTTTATATTGTACTTAGCGTGTACACACATAGTTTGTCTTGTCTATTGTTTATATTGGTAATGTTTATATTGTACTTAGCGTGTACACACATAGTTTGTCTTGTCTATTGTTTATATTGGTAATGTTTATATTGTACTTAGCGTGTACACACATAGTTTGTCTTGTCTATTGTTTATATTGGTAATGTTTATATTGTACTTAGCGTGTACACACATAGTTTGTCTTGTCTATTGTTTATATTGGTAATGTTTATATTGTACTTAGCGTGTACACATATAGTTTGTCTTGTCTATTGTTTATATTGGTAATGTTTATATTGGTAATGTTTATATTGGTAATGTTTATAGTGTATGTTTTACTGTTCATTTGTCCAGCACACTCCCGTACTCCTCTTCATTAATGTTGTGTATCCTCTAATACTTACACACAAGTAGTCCCACAAAAAATATCTGGGCTGGATGTCCCATTAGCCCCCCCCCCCCGGGTGTCCCATTAGTTCCCCCCCCCCCGGTGTCCAATTAGTTCCCCCCCCCCATGTCCAATTAGTCCCCCCCCCCGATGTCCCATTAGTCCCCTCGGATGTCCCATTATTCCCCCCCCGGATGTCCCATTAGTCCCCCCAGATGTCCCATTAGTCCCCCCGGATGTCCCATTAGTCCCCCCGGATGTCCTATTAGTCCCCCCGGATGTCCCATTAGTCCCCCCGGATGTCCCATTAGTCCCCCCCGGATGTCCCATTAGTCCCCCCGGATGTCCTATTAGTCCCCCCCCCGATGTTTCATTAGTTCCCCCCCGGATGTCCAATTAGTCCCCCCCCCGATTTCCCATTAGTTTCCCCCCCCCCCCGAATGTCCCATGTTCCCCCCCTCCCCCCCCCCCCCCCCCCGCATGTAAAACAAAAATGGCTAGAGAAATCAGTGCTACAAGAGACAAGGCTTCCGTGCAGTCTCCGGCCATGGATCCAGCTGTTGTCATGGTTACATGGTCTGCGAGGAACGTACAAATATAAATCAGTGTACAGACAGACAGTATATAACAGAATGCCCTGGAGTATTAAATCTCAACCCATTGAGTCAGATGAAAGTGCGTTAGAAGATCGGAAGAATGCAAATTATATATATATATATATATATATATATATATATATATATATATATATATATATATATATATATATATATATATATATATATATATATATATATATATATATATATATATATATATATATATATATATATATATATATATATATATATATATATATATATATATATATATATATATATATATATATATATAAAATTTTATATAAATATATAAATATATAATTATATAATTATATAATTATATAATTATAATTAATTATATATATATATATATATATATATATATATATATATATATATATATATATATATATATATATATATATATATATATATATATATATATATATATATATATATATATATATATATATATATATATTTATATTTATATTTATATTTATATTTATATTTATATTTATATTTTTATATATATATTTATATATTTATATATATTTATAGTAAATCTGTCTGAATTAGAAATGTTGGCATAACAAAATATATTCTATGATGTTATCATCATCCGCTTTATGCTCCTTATGGAGCCTAGGGCTACCTCTGCTGTCGGTTTTTTGTGAGGAGTAAACAGCTCTTGCAGTGATGGTTTATATGGCAAGTTATATTATATAACGATGTTGCTAACCGTATATGCAACTCTACATCAATAAGCAATTCGTACATATAAAATGCAAACATAAAATAATAAAATACACATGTTACAACTTACCCCAAAATATTGGGTGAATTAATATATCCAGACTTTGATGCATAGAAAAGCCGTTGTATGTTCTGTAACTTTTTAAGATGCAGTCGTCTCTCAGTGAGTTAATACTCCTAACTATTTACACTCGAGGAAGGTTCCTTGGATTTCGGGCGCTAAGTATTTGTCACGAAATGACCGTGCTCTTCATTTTACCTGTTTTCTCTATATTATGCCTTCCATTCATTTCTGCCCTTCCCGTGTTTTCTCTCATATTGGAACGCATTACTCAGGTTTCGTGTTGTTATTTTCGCATGATCTTTTCTGGGTGGAAATAGCATTAACAACCCAGCTGGGAGCAGATACATAAATCTGCCTTACCTGTGTAAAACAAACACAGGCGTGAACGTGCTCATTCACCAAGCTTGGCACCCATACTTCTCGTATGGTTAATCAAAAGATAAACTGCGATAAATTTCGGTGTAGCAGAAATGTTATGCAACATTACCGCTGGTAGACTCATGTATTGTTAGCATTTAGAACAAATAATTAAACTGAGGGTTTATTATGAATTATTCATTTGAGTTATCTAAAAAAGAGGTAGCGTTAATACCTTATATGGGAGGATTTTGAAATTACCTATGTCATGCGCAATTTCATGAGAAGTGGGGGGAAAAGATATATACCAAATTCAAACATTTGAATCTGCTTTGTCTAGATAAAATATATTAAACTAGACTATGTCTGATTGGCAACTTTCCCCGTGTAGAAAGCTTGGATAGCGTGGGCGAAAAGTCCCTTATATTGAAGCACATGTCTTCGAAACCTATATACAGGAATAATAGTAGCAATAGGAATAATATTAATACCCTAACTACCTAACAGACAGGCCTCATAACCAGTGGCCAGACATCATTCGGAAATCTTTCTGTGCTAGACGTCTGTAAATAAATAACCCAGTACGGGGTGAGTTGTATATCTTATCATTTTGTATTTTGCATTTGACATGTTTAACACCTTGGTGGTTGTAAAGGTTCATAAGAGGCTGGCAACTTCAGTATATGAAAATGATAGAGTCATGAACCACCACAACAAGCACTGGTGACTGCTTCATGCCGGTTCGAAAAATCACAAACAGCCAATACATGCTGGGGTTGATTGCCACGTCAAGTAAAGGATAAGCAACTAACTTTTTTTAATATGCATATTTAAACACGTGTAAACCAGGCAAAAGTCATGTCCGCTGTCCAATTACATTTGTTGATCAAATTAACAGATAATAACGATGATTTTTCATCCAATCGACTGGGTTCATAATTTATGCTCAGGGAATGTAACATTACTGAGAAAATAGAAAAAAGGTCGGTGTAAGTGACAGCGGGAAGGCGCATGACTAGTGTCAGGAAACCAATACTTAGCAGAGACATTTGTTTCTTCTAAAGTTTGTGGTACAAGGAGATACCAGTTTGTGGTACAAGTTAGAGATACCATTGTGTGGTATCAGCTTGATACACGTCTATGGATCAAGAGCTTGTGGTCTATGCTAGATGTCTACCTTTGACGGCTTGTGAAGATCCTTATCTGAACGTTTGGAGTGGTTACCCCTGCAACTACGCCTGGGACGTGCCCTCACCACAGAAGTCGATAATTGACGGAGCAGTCAGCAAACCAGTTTCAACATCTGGCCAGTTAAGTCTTTTCAAACAGACCATAGCAAAAATAACTCTCACCTCCAATTCAAACCACCCTTACCAGTTTTCGATGTGGAAAGAAATATGTTGTGTAAATCCACTCACATCACTTATTTATTTACTCGTGTTTAACAATAATTGATTATTAAATTTGGTATATGTATTTACAAATTAAGAGTTGATTTAATTATTACAGAGAGAAGTGCACACGTATGTATAATTTATCTTAAATAGAGCTACTTAAGTAATATTTTACCGAATAACTTAGTTGTGGGCTCAGAACCGAGGAAATATATTTTTATCTTCATAGAAGGGCGGGCAGATACAAAGTTCACGATCCCCTTGATAAATTCAGCATTGTGCTTGATTTCTGAAACAATTCTATTCCCTAAAATAGAAGCAGCTTCCTTCTATCTACAACTCTGACAAGAGTTATCTTGATACCTTTGAAGACCCTCAGTAAACCAGTGGTCCTACTGATGTCATACTCTCCCTGGTCTCCTGGGTAGTGAGATTGGATGCTTAACCTTCTCGGATAAGGGCGAAAAATAGGAGGTCCCGTGTGCAAGTTGCGCACGTTAAAAATATCACTGCTGTTGAAATCGTAAAGAGTAGGCCTATCAGGCCGCTGCCCTGACAAAATTTAAAAATTTAGAAACCTACCCACCACAAAAATATTTATATAATGTGTGATTTTTACATACACACATTGGGATTCTCGCCAGTGCTACGAAGTTCGTGCACTGTGCTGAGATCCTCCTTGTGTAATCTAAGGGAGGAGATCGGAGCACTGATGGAGTAGTCCGTGTGCAATGAAAATAGTCCTTTAAAACCAAAACCAAACTAAACAAAACCAAAGACCCTCATTGTATACTCTCAATTTTGGCGATTGTATACTCTCAATTTTGGCCATTGTATACTCTCAATTTTGGCCATTGTATACTCTCAATTTTGGCCATTGTATACTCTCAATTGTGGCCATTGTATACTCTCAATTTTGGCCATTGTATACTCTCAATTTTGGCCATTGTATACTCTCAATTTTGGCCATTGTATACTCTCAATTGTGGCCATTGTATACTCTCAATTTTGGCCATTGTAAAACCATCACAGCAGGGGAGGCAATCCCATGTGAGTATTATCAACGAAGTTTTACTCTTTTTAATTTTACAAAATGCTTCTAGTAACTTTGGCCTGTACTTTATTGAAGTCTTTATTACTACACGTTATCTCTTAGATGACCATCTGTTTTACCACTATGAGACTCATTCATCAGATGAGCGGAAAAATTATGTTATCTAATGTGATGGTAGACGACTTAATACGTCTATTGCTGGCGTCTTGAGCGAATATGTCAAGGTGGCATAGTTTCACGTCTTCGCTAAACGCCGACGGTCCACAAATAAAAGATAAACAGGTCAGGAATGTGACAAGCTGGTAAAATATATGGTGTCAACCCGAGGAGAAGATTATCGTCGGTAGATGGAGGTGTTAAAGTAAGATAATTAACAGATGAAAAGAAAACAGAAATGGTCGAATGAGTACTGACCGAGAGGAGCGCAGGAAGTAAAATATTCGACGAAAGAATATGGCGTTTATTTCGTCACAAGGCTATACCTTGTATTAAGACAATTAAGTATAATGCACAGAAATTGAAGTAGGCTAACATTGAATGGAGAGACATAAACAGATGTGACTATATAAAGAAACAACATACTGTTCATTATATTAAAAAATAACGAAATAAAGATGAAAGATATTGTAGATAAAAGAATTCAGCACATTACAGCTAAAAGCATCCAGCATTAAACAAATTTTAAATGAATTCCTGCACACGATTTCAAAGCACGAGCCGGTGCCTGGAGTTTTTAATGAATGTTTATGTGCAGCAAGTCAAAGATGAGTTCTCTGTGACCGTTTTTAGACCACACCGCGACAGTAACAGACTTGCCATTTCCGCTTGTGAAACTTCACATGAATTCAAACCGTCACAGCCAATCTACCAGTAGTTCACTATTGTTCGGATTGTGAACCTCATTTTGTTTCTGGTGCATTGATTTCCACTAAATCAATTTGCGTACATTTTCGGATGACGCTTTGTAACGTTCATTGTAATCAGAGTCAAATAATCACTGATCGCTGTCAGTGGTCTCATCGAAATAAATCCCCCCCTTCCCACACCCCTGTGTGAGGTGGACACTTTTATTCACAACATTATATCGTGCAGTAAATCTACACGGTTATTCAAAAGTCATTCCTTATTTGTTAAAGTGTTACGAGTATTTCCTCGCTTGTATCTACTTTATGTACACGAAACAAATGTCCAAATAAGGAGCAATAAATGTCATATGACCAATAAGTTTTATTGTGTTTCTTCAGAAAGATAATAAAAGTAAAATCAAGCATAAAGAGGCCAAAAAATCCAGACGTTTCAATAGACAGCAAACATGTCTGCCCGCTATGACGTCATGTCCTGAACTGGCCAGATTTCCCGCTGAATCAGTATGTTAATGTAAATATCATTTTTCCTAATAATAAAACCCCATTTAATACTCTTTATTTTGACGTTCGTTTTAAATAAATTAGTTAGGTCTTCTTTGATCCATTGTCACTGAGTGTCAAGCTCTTGGTGACCACATGTCACTGAGTGTCAGCTCTTGGTGACCACATGTCACTGAGTGTCAGCTCTTGGTGACCACATGTCACTGAGTGTCAGCTCTTGGTGACCACATGTCACTGAGTGTCAGCTCTTGGTGACCACATGTCACTGAGTGTCAGCTCTTGGTGACCACATGTCACTGAGTGTCAGCTCTTGGTGACCACATGTCACTGAGTGTCAGCTCTTGGTGACCACATGTCACTGAGTGTCAGCTCTTGGTGACCACATGTCACTGAGTGTCAGCTCTTGGTGACAATTAGTACCTAGCCTCATTAATTGGGTACTAGAGCCACATCCTCCTTAGTATGCCGCGTGGTCAAGAAAGTATGGATCCAACACCATTTTTCCATTATGTTTCAAAGGGCACGTAACGGGAGCCTTTACCTTTTCCTTCTATGTACCCAATACCATAATTCCCGCCGTAAGTACTTCGGTCGGTCGGTCGGTCAGTCACATTTTTCCCACCGTCATTTGCGCACATTTTCTATTTTCGAGAGAGTACGTTAACTTCCAACCACAGCTAAGGGGGTACAACTGTGGTTGAAAGTTAGACAATAATTGTATTGTTTCCCCTTATATGTACTCTCGCGAAAATAGAAAAGTGTGACGGTGTTCATTAACTCAACAGACACTCAAGATACTCTTCTGTCCAGTTTCATTCGGGAGACGGATTTAACTCATCATTTTTCTTAAAAATGTAAGTTTTTGATTGTTTCTTCAAGACAAAATTTTAATTTAAAGTATTGCAGACTTATTATTATGGATCAAAATGATCATCATCTCATCTCAACCCATAACCCGTCATGGGTCGTAGGGGTGCCGTGATGGAAGCATCAGCAGACAGGGTCCTCCACTGCTCTCTATCCTCAGCAATGCGTACAAGTGTGGAAAAACCGTGCCCTGCCCATTCTTTGATGTTATCAGCCCAGGATTTTCTTTGCCTTCCTCTTCTCCGTTTACCTTCGACTGTTCCCTGGAGGATCGTTTTCGAAAGGGAGTCATGACGAGTTACATGCCCAAACCAGGCAAGCTTTCGACGTTTCACTACTGCCAAAAGTGGTTCTTGGTGGCCTGCATAGGTGTTTATCTTCTCTCTAACATAGATATTTGTTTTGTGCTCTTTATAGCAAATGCGCAAAATTCTTCAATAACATTTATACTCGAAAGCCTGAATCCTTCGCTCCGTATCTGCAGTGAGTGTCCAGCCCTCACACCCATACAAGAGAATAGATAATACAAGTGATTTGTATCTTCACAGGAAAACTGATGTTACTTTTCCAGATCAAAATGATAAGATGGCTAAAAGGAAGAGACGATCTCGTCATTCACAGCGAGCAAGCGAGATTATAGAAGAAGCAGCAATGTAATACATGTAACAGAAACAACACACTATAAGAGATGATAGGAAACTCTTTACAGAGCGATACAACAGGAAGCAATCTGATCATCAGAAGAAGTCCCCCCGTCCGACAAGTATTTCGGCCCTATATACTCCTTTACACTCTAAGGGGGGCGGGCCCACTTGGGTCATGACTCCCAGGCGTCTCAGCTTCCTGTTGTCTTGCATCGAAAATGAACCCATTTCACTTATGGCAGCAACTTTAAATTCCACAACTCCGCCAGCCGTGGAGGCAATTGTGAAAGTAACAAAGAGAAGACAAATTATTCCGTTCGTTCCGTCGCACACACTGAGACACCAGCGCGAAGTCAACGAGTCGCCACTGCGCGTTCCCCACTGGACTATTGATACTGACACCCCTTATAGTATACACCGCTTGTCGCCCCTGAGTCGCAGCCCGTTCACTAGTCCACCACAAACCTCAGCGTATTGTGGACTTGGAAAAATTCCTGGTGTTTTCTGTACCGCAGCGTTTATTGTTACGATCTCCATTCCCCATTGCGGTTGTTCCACAGCCAGCCTGATGCCTTTTCGGCAGTTTCACTAAGCCTCTTCAGGGCCCTTGTTCTCGACTGTCCCCTCAGCCCCAACAGTTTCAATAGATCATACACTGATGCAGCCACAAGCCCTCTTGCGCCCACTTCAACAGCCATGACCCTTGCAGTGAACCCATCGTGTCTCAGATCCGCGGCCAGATCACTATACTTGGCCGCTTTGAACGAATGTTGCTCATCTAATCTGGATTCAAATGGCACGGTCAGTTCAATCAGTATGACCTGAAGCGTTGCTGCAGAATGAAGCACTATATCCGGCCGTCTCCGCAATTTTCGGATACTCTCTGGATATGCCCCTCGTCCAGGTAGGTCTACCGCCATCTCCCAATCATTTGCACAATCAAGAAGAGATGGTAAACTGCTACCAGGTTTATTCGGTTTGGGGTGTGCTGACTTTCCTGCCCTCAGAAAGTATGTGTTTGCGGTGTCTGGCCGGACTTTGCTATTCGCCTTCATTCTTGCCAGATCTATTGTCGCAGCAAGCTCATTTAGCACTTTGTTATGGCGCCAAGTGTATCGCCCTTGCCCTAATGACACCTTACACGCTGAGAGCACGTGTTCAAGTGTCTGCCTCCCCTGGCACAGGGGGCACTGCTCATCATCCGACTTTCCCCATTTCACAAGGTTGGTGGCCGATGGCAGCAGGTCATACAGTGATCTGACAACAAAGCTGAGCCTAAGAGGTGCCATATGCCATATATCATTCCATGTCAAGGACCTCTGCAGGGCTCCTTCCCATGTAGTCCATTGGCCTTGTTGGACCTGCTGCACTGCTTTTTGCAACCTCTTATCATTCTCAGCTTCTCGTATCTCCTGAACTACCATGTCTCTGCGCTCCCTGCTTGATGCCTTGGACCACCAGCGGATGTCTCCATGACCAAATCCCCGTCTATTCGTTTGTGTGTATCCGATTACCTCCCTCAGTTTGAGTGACTCTTGGGCAGCATCAACAGCTTCTTCCACTTTCCACTTCCTTCCCGTTTTCAGTGTGGGCTGAATGGACTTAACCACGTCATCAGCTGACTCGCGTAGCATCATTGCAAGCCTTGCCTTTCCAACTTTGTACTCTTCAACAACTGACTTGAAAGGAAGCAGAAGTTTTGACTTTTTGCAGTACAGTGCTACATCTGACAGACCTGGTGGTACTCCTAGCCATTTTCTCATGAACTTGTTGACCTTCTGCTCTATGGCTTCCACTGTACTTGTGCTTATTTCATATATAAGCAGTGGCCACAGCAACTTTGGTATCAACATGAACTGGAGGCACCACAGTTTGAACTTCCCCAGGAGTCTGCTTTGGTCTATGATCTGTAGCCCTCTGTCTGCCATTTCTATTGTCTGTTGCACTGCCTTTGAGTCTTTTAATGAGGCATCGTACACCCTGCCAAGACTTTTAACAGGTTCCTCAATGACAGTAGGGATTCTTTGGTTGGAAACCGTGAATATGACCTCTGCTATCTTCCCTTTCCTGACTGATAGGCTTCTCGACTTCTTGGGTTTGAAGCTCATTCTGCACCAGCTGACTAGTTCATCCAGGCGTGCTAACATCCTCCGGGCCTGATGTTCATCTGATGTCAGAATTGTTGTGTCATCCATGAATGCTTTGAGCGGTGGCATGAGACACATTCCACCGAGCTTTGGACCTATAGCCATTCCTTCAGCCGCATTGAGGATTACCTGCATAGCCATCACGAATAGTATCGGAGAGATGGTACATCCCATCGCAATTCCAACTTCAAGGCCAATCCACTTCGTTGTGTACTCTCTGGTTGAAAATCTGACAGCAAACCCTGCGAAATACAGCTTCAGCATTGCTGCAATCTCTTGTGGAACATGATACATTTCTAGGGCCTGCCACAACATCTGGTGTGGAACGGATCCATAAGCATTCGCTAAATCCAACCAGATTACATGGAGGTTTGTTCTGTCAGACTTTGCCTTTTGGATTGCTTCCCATATCATTGTGGCATGCTCTAGACATCCTGGTGTACCTGGGATACCTCCTTTCTGAATGGTAGTGTCAATGTACCCATTTGCCAGGAGGTATGTAGTGAGTCTTTTCGCCATCACTGAGAAGAATATCTTCCCTTCCACATTGAGTAGTGAGATTGGCCTGAACTGACTGATGTCTGTGGAATTTTGCTCCTTCGGGATGTAGACTCCGTTCGCCTTTCTCCATTCCTTGCTTACAAGCTGGGTTTTCCACGCACTCTTCAGTAAACGAAGCAGTCGTTTGAGCACCTCAGGGCATCTCTTATACACCACATATGGAACACCATTAGGACCTGGAGCTGACTTGCATCGAGCTTTCTGGACAATGCTTTCTACCTCTTGCACCGTTGGGGGCTTGGTGTTAAATTCAGCTCCTGGCTTACTCGGCCATTTAAGGCCTGTCATGCTGCTGAGCGGCTCATCTTTGCGACCATCTGAATATGTCATTCCAAGGTGTTCTTCCAGGTCTTCTTTCCTGATGTTTAGCGTACCCGACCGAGGCTGCTCAAACAGTTCTTTGGCAAACTTGAAGGGCTCCCTGAAGAATCTTTCCCTATCCATTCGAGTCTTCCTTTTCTTCCTGCACAACCTTTCTGCTCTACAAAAGGCATTATGTTGGCCTTTCAGGTGCTCCCAAACCTGTCGTAACCCTTCCTTCTCTGTGGCAACTGTGTTTTTGAACAGTTTTCGGGCATGCTTCTTCTGTTTTCTGATTTCTTCTATTTTAATTTGTCTTCTGCTTTTTCGTGGTGGGTTACTTTCCCTTGCCTCCCTCACTCCGAACACTTTGCGACAGTGCAGATATATTATGTCGCCGAAGATTTCCAGCTTCTTCTCCAAAGTTATCTGCTTCAGGTTGTTATCCAACTCTTTTGCCAAGGCTTTGTCCAGCTGTTCCCAAAGCCCTTTTGCACTGGCGGGTGGAAACTTGATTGCATCTCTCTTCCCGTCTAAGAAGTGTGTGAGATCATCATCAGGCAGATCAACTTGAATGTACTCAGCACTGTGGATTGACTCCTGGCTGCGTTCTTCTAACGTCTTATCCGTCGAGACAGAGCGCTGTTGATCTCCCCCTGATGACCTCCCACACCCTTTTTTCGTTCTGTGGATTTTCATTCCTCTCTGAGTAGAGAATTCCCTACCACAGGCACATGGAAACTCCAGCCGTTGTTCAGAGCTCGAAGTCCGTGTAACGGGTCTGGTCGATTCCAATGAGGCGCCTGTGGGTTCATCACAATTTTGGCGGGTTGTTGCTAGTATATTAATAATTACGACGTCTTTCCGTGATATCACGTTACGAACAGCCTGCATAAACTATTATAATATTCCTAGAATAAACTAATATGAATAGACAAGATCAATAATATATGTTGTTTAATTTCTATGCTTACAAATAATGATGGCTCTTAATTATTCCGTTTTAGTAAAATACTAGGAATATATATACTGAAGCACATTAAAAACGCACCACCTGTATAATCCAGGAACAGAGTGTGAAATGTAAATATAAGTGTGTACAAGTTTACATATTTGGAATCTTTATTCATTTTCCTATGAATCCATGCTAGTCATTAATTTGTACATGTGATTGTTATGAAATTCATTGCATTCTGTGCAGGCAAGGGAGAAAACCAAAAATACAAAAAAATGCACGTGCGTTATCCTGCTGGAGAAGCTGCAAGTCTGGATAAATTGTGAACGCAGGAGCAACCAGTGCATCCAGAACCTCATCTCGATATGTCACAGCATTAACATTTCCACGGAAGACGTGAAGAGGCAAGCGATGGTGAAAACTGAATCCTCCCCAAATGGGAATACTGCCACCTCGAAATCGGTTGACACAGCAATCTGCAAAGCGCTCTTCACACCGTCGCTAAATCCGCATACGTCCATCTGCAAAGGATATGTTGAATCTGTTCTCGTCTGTGAATAGGACAGCATTCCACTGCAGTCTAGTCCATCTGATTTGTTGCTCTGCCCATTGCAGGCGCTGCTAACGATGTCTGTGAGTCAAGTTTGGCCCAACATAAGGTCGTCTTGCAGTAAGGCCTGTATCTCTGAATCGTCGTATGACTGTCATTCGAGAGACTTGCCCATGTCTACCCACTATTGCTCTTGCTGTTTGACTTGCCGGGAGAGTACGATTCCTTAGGTGACTCAGCACAATATGACGATCTTGCGCAGGGGTAGTAACTCGTGGTTGGCCACTCCGAAGTCTATCCCGGGCACTGCCAGTGGTTCCGTAACGTTCATTGAGACGTACAATAGTGCTGTGGTGGCAATTCATCCTTCTGGCAATGTCCCGCGAGCTCATTCCGGTCTCCAACATACCAATGGCTCGTTGGCGGTCGTTTTCAGATAGTCGTGGCATTTCAAGCATATGTACTGGGTGTTTTGTCTCAACGGCCTTTTTATACCGAGTATACTGCCACAACGCGTACACATTTTCAGGGTCACAGCTGTTGGGAATCGTGTTGCACGTGTAACTTTCATCGTTTTCATGTAGTCTGTACACACACCCGTGGGTTGAATCTTGCACTTTCCATTCCAGCAGCCATTCGCTCTCTACCTCATGGCAAACACGGGGAAAATCCATTCACACACTTTTTTTTGCCAGCTTCTCGGCATCAGTATATATAATAGTGGTGCGTTTTTAATGTGCTTCAGTATATAAACAATGAAATTGCGGCACAGACGTGTTTGATGTTTTCCCAAGTTAGGTTGTTTCCCCTTGCAAACAAATTGCCTCCCATATATCTTACGCACGTCTAAAAAGCGCACCGTAATTAAGCTATAAATATTTTCAGGTACTGCAGAGGGAAAGTTTTTCCGATCACTGAACAAGACAACATCTTGTAGATCCCCACCTAAAAATGTATATTTAAACAACAATAGTAATAAATGAAAATATGCTGGAAAGTTTATCATATCTTGGACTTACGGTAACAAAATTGTAAATATGGATAAGAAGTGAAGAGAATAACTGAAATTGGCAAAACTATATTCATCATAACAACGGGCTGATCACCCGTTTGCCAGTCACTTCGATTACGGAAACAACAGCAAATGGGTTGATTTGCCGTTGCCCTAAAGACGCCACTGGGCGTGATGGGGAAACAATGGCAAAGAAAACCTGTCTGCTGTTGCCCTGAGACGCCACTAGGCGTAATGGCCACTGACTGCTTTGGCGGTCGGTGGCTAAGGACGGAAGAAGAAGAAGAAGATATTCATCATCTTCTTCTTCTTCCTCGTTCGCCCTGAAAAGGACGGTGGTTGCGTTGTGTCTGTTTACGCCTAAGCTGTGATATCTGCACCTTTCGGTCGACACATCCGACTTCAGCACGGCATTTTTTAGGGACCAGGTTTGCCTTCCCATTGCGATCCGCACTCGCTCAGCCAGACTGCACTGCTGCAGACTGTTTCCAGGACCACCACGTGGAGGTGGAGTGCGGTCTTGACCAGCTCTGGTTCGCTGGTCCTGATGCAAGCAGTACAGCTATGGGTCACTGACTGCATTCACTATTACTGCATCTTGGGGTCCCATATTCATCATCTGAGTCTTCAAGTGTCAAATAAATGTCAGATAAATATATTGATCATTTATGTACTGATCCAAAATGGGTGTAGGAGAGTGAGGTGTAACTCATTATTTAAAACCGAAAAAAAAACCACAGACACTGTTGACAAATTCATTGCGGATAAGACAGCTACTAACAGAGGTTGATATCAGACACATAAAATATGTTGGACCTGTAAATAAACACAAACCTTTTGTAGCATTCCGCTTTTCTCGCCGACTATTTCTTTTGTCTATTATTTTATTCCTCTCCAAACCTCTCCTATTGTTAGAAATGAAACCATTTCTCTTCAGATTTTTTTTCATTCTTATAATGAGAAAAGTCTTTCTCTCCCTAGTCTTCTTTACACTAGTACGTGCTAACCTCGCTTTTTCTCACGGCAAAGGCAAATAAATTACCCACTCGGTCACTGGATGGGCCATTCCATGTGTATAGTATTTCAAGCCCCGGACGGCAAGCCTGGAAGTGGACATTTTGTATCGTTAACTGGACGCACGGAAATCAAGGGGAAGTTAAGCCGCAATATACCTGCACAGTGCGAACTGGGTAAAACACACGGACCTGTTTAAATGAAGATAATTTGATCCCCCTGGGACTCCAGAAGAATTTGCAATGAGGCCACCCAAGAGGTCAAGGGGAGATGCCAGTGGAAAATTCTTGAAGGGACATTTAAAGACATTCTACTTGTAACTGTCAAGTGCAGCAGACACGAGCTAATGGGCCTGGGAGCGGGGTTACCTTTGCGAAATCCGTAGTGAATCGTTCGAGCGAGTAAGTGGTCTAACATAAAACCTTTTAAACGTATTTTCATTTCAGTGACAGAAATTGTTATTTGCATATTTACATGTTACTCAACTATTTCTAATGTATGAGTTCACTGAAGTCATAATTAATCACTGATCTTCTTCTCACATCATGGCAGAAATAAGACAGGGTTAAATAGTTGATGTATAATTTTATTGTTACTTTGGGATTTGTATTACTGAACTAAGCAGAACAGAAAGTGTAATAGTGGTCCTTGTACTTTCTCATTTCTTATATGTTCCAGCGCTCTTTGTCAAGACTACAAACTTGATAAGTGTGTTCTCAGTCACAATTCTTATCTCTTTGTCTTATATTGGACATTAGTGATTCCATCATGGAATATTTTCTATATGTATTTAGTGCACTTCTATGCATATACCAGGTTGATGATTGAAGAATTATTTTGTCATTTATATGTATATTGCAAACAAGGTACTAAACCAGGTTACGGGTCCAAGGTACTAAACCAGGTTACGAGTTGAGGGTAGAAAACCAGTTTACCCTACCAACCATACCCTATCAACCAGTTTACCCTACCAACCAGGTGACCATAACAAAACATACCCTACCAACCAGGTAACCCATACCATACCAATCATCCCATACCAGAGTACAACATTAGGCTGTCATACCAGATTACTCTAACCTGAGTCATAGTCCAGTAAGCATAAAAGGTATTCAGCAGGGCTGACGTACTCCATCCGTGTTTGTGATGTGCACTGAGTCCAGGGAAGCAAAAATAACACACATTATTTTGTTCATTTGTAAATCTTTAAGAGTTGTGAGAATCTATTACCTTTTTTTTAAATCCAACATAACAGAGTCTGTTGTTAATTTTTTTCCTTGTTACCTTTATTCGGGCTGTATCATATTTTAATTCCCCTTCCGGCGATCTTTGTCCTCCCAAGGCTGTGTGTGGTCCCGGTTGCCGGGTCCTCCCAGCGCAAGGGAGGCAGCGAGTTGGTGCTGTGCCTGTGCCGGATTGCCCTTTTTCAGGGACCTTCGGTCCCGAATAGATTTTGGCTGGACGGACGTCTGGGAGGCATAGCGAAATGGTTTTATAGCGGCAAACGTAGAGTACACACGAGGGCAAGTTCGGGGCACAGCGGATTGATCAACCGCTTGCTTGTCACATTGATCACAAAAACAACAATTAAAAGTCTGTTGTACCAATATACGCCTTTAGGTGTGACGGAACAACGGACAATTTCTTGTTGCCCTATGACGCCGCAAGGTGTGATGGCCGTAGACTGCTTAGGCGGTCTATGGCCAAAGGAATAATAATAATAAAATAATAATCATATTTTAAATATAGATTTACACCCTAGGGGGCTGATCCGTTAACTGATTAGTTAATGTGGCTGGACACCAAATCTCATTTCTCAGACATGTACTTAACATTGTTTTTTTTTTTTGTTTTTTGTAGGATTCCTGAGAAAGAATTTATCGTCCAGAAAATATCCTGTTTAGTTGCCAGAATTCTCTTCGCGTTAGGGATTTCTAGTAGACTATTTCCCCAGGAGAGGCAGTTTCTTCGAACTCATAGACTTATCATATAGATTTTATTCTTTCGTTCATCCAATCTATCACCCTCTCTTCAAAATCACCCCCACACCTTTGTCCATTTCACGATAGAAGGAGAAGTTGAAAGGTAAGGGGTGAGAGGGCAAACTCGTTTTTACGTGACGAGATAACATCAACAGATGGACACGAAACAGCCAATCAGACTGTATCATTAGCGCTGGAGACTGAACACCTGGAGGCTCATCAATGCCTACTCTTAATGCGAAGATGATACTTGATCTAATCTGATCTTTGGGATGCATTCCAAAGCGAAAACACAAAGACGGTGTCAGCATTTTTTAACAATAGAAAAGCATTTGCTTTAAACGTATTTTTTTGGGGTGGGTAGGGAGAGAGAAAGGCGGGGCACTTTGTACCTCTCTTTCCAAACAGTGACAGAGCATCATAATGTGACATGGCATAGGCCTCACTTGAGCTCTCAGACCGCTTGTTTGTAACATACAAATACAGTACAGTCCATTCAAGCGGAACTCGTTTAAATCGAATTTTGCTTAAGTAAAAGCATATTTGAAGGTCCCGGCCAAATGTCTTCTTTCACTTAAAAAAAAAAAAAAAAAATCCGGTTAAGTCGAATTCTGATATCTAGAAATTTCGGAAAAGTCGAAGTTACAGTACTACGTGGCCGTACATAATTTTTTGGTGAACATGTGGTAACGAGTTAATAAATATCTGAGCTTCCGTAGATTACAACGCTAAAATTCATTAAACCAGCGAACATATAATAGTCAGACCGACTAAGAGAGCACTGGTTTACTATGGTTTGCGATAACAGAGGTTGCGTAAACTCTGACAGCAACAGGACTACGTGTTTGAGATCTGAAGATGAACAAAGAGTGAAACTCAGGGCATTTGAACAGTAAAAAATAAACGCAAACAATTATTTGGCAGGTACTAGTAAGAAAGAAAGAACGAAAACATTAGACAACAGAAAAGTCCATAAGTCAGTGAGATTAACTCTTAAATGGGCTTACTTTTCCTGCAATAGTTATCGCTCTAGGAATCTGTGTAAGAACTGCCGACTGAGCACGCAAAAATACTAAGCCAAAACTCGATTCGCACGTTTGTACACTTGGTACTATGCTACTAGCAATTAACTTGACACTACACTTGGTACTATGCTACTAGCAATTATCTTGACACTACACTTGGTACTATGCTACTAGCAATTATCTTGACACTACACTTGGTACTATGCTACTAGCAATTATCTTGACACTACACTCTGGGCTTCGCGAAGTTGCTCTTTAAAATTTTAAAAGATGCCGAAATTAAAATTTAAAATCAAAATACCTGTTTGTGAACGGTTAAAAGAATATTCTGACGTAAATGTCCATCTTAGCAAAATTCGGATATGCAGAATTTCGGATAAGAATAAATACTGTAGATGGTCCAAATGACTTCTACTTATCCAGACTGTACTGTACATTTATATTTATGATATACAAAATATATTTATATCTGTAATATACTAATATATTATATTTATAACTATAATATACTTACTTAGTCGTTCCCCTTCTACCGTGAGGTGTAGAGGTTTGGAAGAGAAAGAGCGCCAGACTATCCCATCGGCTGTCTTCCTCCTGGCTTGGTTCCATTCTAGTCCTCGGTCCTTCAAAGATTGTCTAATGTTGTCCTCCCAGCTGACTCTGGGTCGTCCTGGGGGTCTGGATCCCTGGCTCTTTGTTTCCCATGCTTGTCGTGGTAGCCGATCTTCTCCCATTCTGCAGACATGGCCAAACCATCTTAGTTGGGACTGTTCTACTTGGGTCTGCAGGGGGTGGGATTTTAGGCCTTGACGTATCGTCTGGTTGCGGACCATGTCTCTTCTTGTTACTTCAACCACCTTCCTCAGATACCTCCCTTCTGAGGTTTGGATCTGGCTTTTGTGGGTTGTAGTCATTGCCCATGACTCGCACCCATATGTCAAGACTGGGACATAGGTGGAGCGGTATACAGCCATCTTCGTTTTCTTACCAACCTCTCTCTTGCTGAGGAATCCTCGATTTATGGCCTGAAAAAGTCTCCCAGCTGCTGCTTTTCGAGTGGCCAACTCTTCTTTGATGCCTCCCTTTCGGTCTATAATAGCTCCGAGGTATTTAAAGTGGTCGACCTGCTCCAGGACCTGTTCTCCCAGCTTAATCTGATGTCTTCTTCTCGTGATATCACCATGGATTTTGTTTTACAGCTGCTTATGACCACCCCTCTCTTCTCCAGCTCTTCCTTCCAGACTTGCAGGTTGGATTGGAGATGTGCCTCTGATTTACCAATCAGGGCAACATCATCAGCAAATGCCAGCTCAATAATACAGATCTGTCTCATCTTCCAGTACTCCACTGAATACTTTATTGTTCTCTCCTTACATGCCTTGATGACATCGTCCATGAGGAGTATGAAAAGATAAGGTGACAGGATATCACCTTGTCTTACACCAGTGGTGGTCCTGAACTCTTCTGACTTATGGTTTGCTGTCCTCACATAATTTCTGCAAGACTTGTAGAAGCTCTGTATAGCATGAATCAGAGGTGCTGGAATGTTCTTCCTTGCCAAACAGTCCCAAAGTTTGCTCCAGGGGACCCTGTCAAATGCCTTTTCCAGATCTATGAAACAAAGATGGATCTCACTCTTATACTCAAGGGCTTTTCACTCAGCTGTCTGATTGTGAAGATTAGGTCTTGAGTACTTCGGTTAGCTCGGAATCCGCACTTGACCTCATCCAATTGTGGCTCAGCTAGGCGTCGGAGTCTCTGCTCTAAGATTCTAGAGTAGATTTTACCAGGGACACTGAGAAGGGATATGCCTCTATGGTTTCCACATTGTCGATTGTCACCCTTTTTGAAAATTGGTGTTATGATGGCAATCTCCCAATCCTTTGGTATGGTCTTGTTGCACCACGCTGCCTGTAGGACCCTTAAGAGTAATAGGTCGCCTGATGCTCCCATGTACTTAACCATTTCTGGTGTTATACCATCATGTCCTGCTGCTTTGCCCATCTTGATTTTCTCCTGTGCTGCTTTCAGTTCTTCCATCTTTATGTCATCTTCATCACCATTGGTTTCCTCTTCTGTGCTAGTGGTTATCATTTCTGATGCTTGACCTTGCTCACCATCAAGGAGTTCTGAGAAATATTCTTTCCATCTTTCCATTACTTCCTTCGGGGCAGTAAGCAATTGCCTTGCTTGTCCTTTATAAATTTGAGAGGGCATTGTTTTTCCTTCCTCATGACCTTTTGGGTCTTATAGAACAATTTCTGGTTTTCTTGCGCATCTTTTTCTAGCTTTTCTCCAAATTCTTTCCATGACTTCTGTTTTGCTGCTAGCCCCTTGTTCTTTGCTTCTGTTCTGAGTATCACATTTTCTCTATATTTCTCTATTTGTCCTGCTGTGTTTTTAGCTCCTAAGTATTGTTTCCATGCCATTTTCTTCTCTCTTATTTTCTCTTTGACTTCCTCTGTCCACCAAGGTGTCCTCCTTCTCTTGTTCCCAAGTCGGACTTCACCACATGCTTCTGCAGCAGCTGTCTTTATGATGTCCTTGAATTTAAGCCAGAGGGTTTTCAAGTCATCAGGTTGTTCTTCTGTGTTTCTCACCGCTGTAGCAATAAGCCCCTTATATCTGGTCTTAATTTCTGGCTCTCTCAGCTTGTATGTCTTAATGCTCATTTCTCCCGTTCGTTTACTTGGTTTCTTGCGTGATGTTGGGCAGTTCCTAGGCTGAGCAACTCTTTCAGTTGTTCTTTTGATTGTAAGCAGGTAGTGATCACTTCCAATCTCTGGCCCCCTCCAGAATCTAGCATCCCGGACATATTTGAATGAGCTCCTTCTAACAATGGCATAGTCAATCACTGACTTCTCATTCTTTGTTGGTTCACATCTAGTGTATGCATGTATGCGCTTATGGAGGAACTTTGTGTTTGTACTCGTAATGATCAGATTCTGCTCACTGCAAAATCTAAGGAGTCGCTTTCCATTGTCATTGAGAGTATCTTCTCCATATCTTCCGATAACTCCACCCCATCTAGCATGGTCATTTCCAACTCTGGCATTGAAATCTCCGAGCATGATAATTTCATATAAGCAGTCATCCACTGTCCTTTGAAGCAGCTCGAAGAATTCCTCCTTGACCTATGCTCTCTCATCCTCATTTGGCCCATACACTATGACCAGGTTGACTATGGTTTCTCCTTCTTTTAGTTTTACAACCATAATGCGCTCCGACACAAAGTTCCATCCCTTGATACTATCTTTTTGGTTTTTGGCTACAATGCAACCCACGCCCCCTTTAGCTCTTTCAGATGTGGGTACACCACTGTAGAGCAGCGTGTTGCCATCGAGATCCATGACTCCTTGTCCTTTTTTCTTTGTTTCCGTTATAGCCAGGATTTCGAGTTTTGCTTTCCTCATCTCTTCCACCAGCTCCTTCTTTCCCATTTATACTTCTTGTGTTCCAAGTTCCATAAGTCGTAGTCCGTTCCAGTTCGTCGCCTTTAGAATCAGTCCGGTTTTCTCTCTTGTAGTTCGGGTAATCATGATTTAAAGCAAACAGGTGACTGGCCTGTTGTGCCTTTGCATGGTGGAGGGGCTGCCTCCTTACGGCCTCCATGCAGACCGCCCTCCTCCTTTTTCAGCCGGGCTTGGGACCGGCCTAGGCGGAGTTGCTATAATATACAAATACATTTTTATTCGTGAAACAGAAATACGAGTATATTTCTATTTGTGATATACAAATAAATTTAAACTTCCATTGTATACACATATATTTATGTTTGTTCTGTATACTTAAATGCATTTTTTTTTCGCTCTTTCAGTACTTGTGTGTGTGTGTTTTTTTTATAATTTTACCTTCTCTATTCCATATGTGTGTGTGTGTGTGTTTGTGTGTGTGTGTGTGTGTGTGTGCGTGCGCGCGCGCACACACATTGTCTTTAAATTAACGCCGACGAAGCATTTTTTTTCCAAAAGTGTCTTGTATTGATTAACTGTATTGTACCATTGTAAACACTAATCTAAATATTATTTAGTGTGTTTCTAGTTCTGATGCCAGATTTCTTAAGGTTGTTAAACTTTGATTTCACATTGTCGAAATGACAAAAATATTGAGCTAAAGATATAGATGTTTGTAATAACGTTGCCTTAGAAGAAGTTTAAAAACTAATTGCACAGTAAACTTATAAAACAACAAACTCGAGCAAAGCGTGTCTCACTTTGGTTTTATTTTCTGAAAACTGTGCAACAATCTCCCAAAAAAAAATTACCACCAATCTGGCAAACAGATGCACGCAGAAGTGTATTATGATAAGTATGATCATGATAAGTATGATCATGATAAGTATGATCATGATAAGTATGACTATAACGATCCAATGAATCTGAAATGGAATACGAGAAAGGAATGAAATAACCACAAGAGAACTAGTGCCATCATCTGGGCATACAACATGTTTTGGCGGGTTACTTGCTGATATCATTAGAATAGTTTGACTAACAAAACTTAGATTTGTCAGTGGCAGCCATTTTGGCAACTATGGCAAACACAAAAACCTGCGATGTAGCTTACACGGAAGTTGTTGGTACTCATGTCCGGCCCAGACTGGCTTTAGTCTTGTACTCAACAAGATATAACTTTACATTATCTTTAACGATACTGATGTGGGACCGATATCTACTATGTTTAAGTATCGTATCGTGTTTGTATTAACATTCGTGATTGTTTTATTTTATTTTATTCTGTGATCTAATTTGTAAACAAATACGAGGAAAATACGGACAGTATGGCACGTTACAACCCGATAATCTTCAACCGGGGCGGGATACATGAAACTACCACAGACATGGAAGGAGCTAACTTATCGAAGTCAAGTAAATAACACAACAACAAATTCATCATCATCATTTTGCCTTGTGCTCCATGGTGCCAGCACTTACAGCTGGTAGGATGCCAGCACTACAGCTGGTAGGATGCCTGCACTACAGCTGGTAGGATGCCTGCACTACAGCTGGTAGGATGCCTGCACTACAGCTGGTAGGATGCCTGCACTACAGCTGGTAGGATGCCTGCACTACAGCTTGTAGGATGCCAGCACTACAGCTGGTAGGATGCCTGCACTACAGCTTGTAGGATGCCAGCACTACAGCTGGTAGGATGCCTGCACTACAGCTGGTAGGATGCCAGCACTACAGCTGGTAGGATGCCAGCACTACAGCTGGTAGGATGCCAGCACTACAGCTGGTAGGATGCCAGCACTACAGCTGGTAGGATGCCAACACTACAGCTGGTAGGATGCCTGCACTACAGCTGGTAGGATGCCAGCACTACAGCTAGTAGGATGCCAGCACTACAGCTGGTAGGATGCCTGCACTACAGCTGGTAGGATGCCTGCACTACAGTTGGTAGGATGCCTGCACTACAGCTGGTAGGATGCCAGCACTACAGCTGGAAGGATGCCTGCACTACAGCTGGTAGGATGCCTGCACTACAGCTGGTAGGATGCCAGCACTACAGCTGGTAGGATGCCTGCACTACAGTTGGTAGGATGCCTGCTCTACAGCTTGTAGGATGCCAGCACTACAGCTGGTAGGATGCCTGCACTACAGCTGGTAGATGCCTGCACTACAGCTGGTAGGATGCCAGCACTACAGCTGGTAGGATGCCAGCACTACAGCTGGTAGGATGCCAGCACTACAGCTGGTAGGATGCCAGCACTACAGCTGGTAGGATGCCAACACTACAGCTGGTAGGATGCCTGCACTACAGCTGGTAGGATGCCAGCACTACAGCTAGTAGGATGCCAGCACTACAGCTGGTAGGATGCCTGCACTACAGCTGGTAGGATGCCTGCACTACAGTTGGTAGGATGCCTGCACTACAGCTGGTAGGATGCCAGCACTACAGCTGGTAGGATGCCTGCACTACAGCTGGTAGGATGCCTGCACTACAGCTGGTAGGATGCCTGCACTACAGCTGGTAGGATGCCAGCACTACAGCTGGTAGGATGCCAGCACTACAGCTGGTAGGATGCCAGCACTACAGCTGGTAGGATGCCAGCACTACAGCTGGTAGGATGCCTGCACTACAGCTGGTAGGATGCCAGCACTACAGCTGGTAGGATGCCAGCACTACAGCTGGTAGGATGCCAGCACTACAGCTGGTAGGATGCCAGCACTACAGCTGGTAGGATGCCAGCACTACAGCTGGTAGGATGCCAGCACTACAGCTGGTAGGATGCCAGCACTACAGCTGGTAGGATGCCTGCACTACAGCTGGTAGGATGCCTGCACTACAGCTGGTAGGATGCCTGCACTACAGCTGGTAGGATGTCAGCACTACAGCTGGTAGGATGCCAGCACTACAGCTGGTAGGATGCCTGCACTACAGCTGGTTGGATGCCAGCACTACAGCTGGTAGGATGCCAGCACTACAGCTGGTAGGATGCCAGCACTACAGCTGGTAGGATGCCAGCACTACAGCTGGTAGGATGCCAGCACTACAGCTGGTAGGATGCCAGCACTACAGCTGGTAGGATGCCAGCACTACAGCTGGTAGGATGCCAGCACTACAGCTGGTAGAATGCAAGCACTACAGCTGGTAGGATGCCAGCACTACAGCTGGTAGGATGCCAGCACTACAGCTGGTAGGATGCCAGCACTACAGCTGGTAGGATGCCAGCACTACAGCTGGTAGGATGCCAGCACTACAGCTGGTAGGATGCCAGCACTACAGCTAGTAGGATGCCAGCACTACAGCTGGTAGAATGCCTGAACTACAGCTGGTAGGATGCCTGAACTACAGCTGGTAGGATGCCAGCACTACAGCTGGTAGGATGCCAGCACTACAGCTGGTAGGATGCCTGCACTACAGCTGGTAGGATGCCTGCACCAAACAGTTACATAATCTGAGAACAGTGGTTTCTATGGCAATTTCTTTTTTATACTTTGGTTGCCAGGACCGTGCACAACCTCATTGTTAGCCTTCTACGACATGCCTCCGGATGCTGTAGTTATATTTTTTGTCTTAAACAGATACCCCGTTCCCGGGAACTCCACAGGACAAAATTAAACAGAGACCCCCTTCCCGGGAACTCCACAGGACAAAATTTAACAGAGACCCCCTTCCCAGGAACTCCACATGACAAAATTAAACGATAATAGAATATAAATCTCACTTGCCATTGAATGTTTTATTTTATTCGTTTATATTTGTACTAGTTTTTGTTTACTATTGCATGTCATGTTAATATTTACTATTGCATGTCATGTTAATATTTACTATTGCATATCATGTTAATATTTACTATTGCATGTAATGTTAATATTTACTATTGCATGTCATGTTAATATTTACTATTGCATGTCATGTTAATATTTACTATTGCATGTCATGTTAATATTTACTATACTCGTTAATGAAGCATCATGTTTACCTAGTTACAAAGTGTGTTAATTCAGTTATGAAGAATTATTGGTATATTATAAAGACATTTCTGTACAGAAACAAAGATTATGAAATGTAATTGGTTTATTATAAAGTACTGTATTTCATAAAGCCGTATTTGGCAATCCATAAAAGTGATGCGCTGACAAATGAACCACTGCAAACATAACAGTCTACTTTCTTCTATAGAATTCTTTTATTCAACGAAGCTGGCGTCATCTACTCAAACAGCAACAGTAATCAGCTAATGGATGACATCAATGCAGCGAATGAAGAACAGAAACAAAGATTCCTCGTTACAAAAGAGAACATCTGCAAATCTTCCTCAAATGTGATGTTGTTGTCTTGTCACAGTCAGATAGATCGATCTTTGAAAGCATGACGTTGTCCAAACACTTTTATATCTGTTCATTTCCTTTTGTTGTTTTCTACATCAGCTAGTGAGATTTACTCATCCAGCTCCTAATGGGGGATGCTAACGGCAACTGATTTCTAGGAAATACATGTTAAACAAACAGCTCATATACCACTTTCTAGAAATAACGTCCACACTGTTAATTAATTGTCCCTTTTTGAATTCTTTCATATTTGATGCGTAATGGACTGATGCTTGGTTGGCTTCCTTGTATGAAGTCTCCTTTAGCTAAAGGTGTGGTCTTGATGTGGTGGTTTTTGTAACAGTTTTGTTAATAATAAGACCGCTAGTCTCTCGGGCAGACCCTCCTTATCTGCCTTTCATGACGTGCTTCATACTTGCAGGGTGGTGCTGTTACAAGATTCAAATGATTGATCTCCACAGACAACAGTGATGAAGCGGAGGTTCAGATCCCTGGTCTATACAGACTACAGAAATGAGATGAAGGTTCAGATCCCTAGTCTATACAGACTACAGAAATGAGGTGAAGGTGCAGATCCCTAGTCTATACAGACTACAGAAATGAGATGAAGGTGCAGATCCGTAGTCTATACAGACAACAGAAATGAGATGAAGGTTCAGATCCCTAGTCTATACAGACAATGTGACGGAATTTTAGTTGTGTCATTTTACTCCCCTTCTTTCCCTCCTCCTTTCTCCATTTACGTCTTCATTTTACGCACATAAACCTGTCACATCGCCGCGCCTTAGATTTGTTGACCTCTGTTCATACTGCGATAGTGTCATTTCACGGCTAATTGATCATCCTTAAGAATTAATTGTAATTGTAAGTTGTTAAACCAGACTGACTTCCTACGGTAACCGTGAAAATGTCCGCCTAGGCGCATTGTCGCTACAAAGTCGTTCAGACACTGTGGCGGAGAATACAAAACGAACACCAGGTGTTGACTTCGCTATGTCGCAGCTTATCCTTCTGGGGACCAGAAAAGTTCAGGTGATAATTGGTTAACTCACTTTCGTCCAGACATTGATTATGTAATTATTGCAGAGAAACCCGTCTGGGTAGACAAATTAGCGATGAAACTATCTGCCGGTGAGGTTACAAGTCGTAAATGAAAGGTTATCTAAGAGGGACAGATGAAGTCGTGTCAAATATGGGAGATGAGGTCATGTGTTTAAATTTTAAAATGATATTTTAAAACACGCGGGGCAAAGCAGAATAACTGAAACCCGACCCATTACATTCTAGCTCATGGATTGGATCATATGAGACTCAGACATAGACATTTATTCTGATTGGAAGTTTTGTCGGAAACGCCAGGTGGAAGCGTGGGCAGGAAAACTGCAATATAACCTATCAAATTCGTAGGCTAAAACACACTGCATTCCAGAATCGTCAAAAGTAGACAGCTCGGACTGAAGCCAGGAAAAGGATATAGTTAGGATTCTGACATTATAGGACAGGATAAAACACGTATCGGAACTCCTTCTGAACACTACAGCATGGAAAACCTACCCTTTAATACGGAAACAGGACTCCTACAGAACCTACTCCCAAAGTCACAGAGGGATTCTAAATAGAAATAATACCCCTGACGTGTGTTTGAGGCATCTTTCTCAAATTGCCAAGACTATTCTACTGAACAAGAAGTCTAGAGTTCCCAACTAGTTTAGGGTAAGCTGTAACATATATTTTATACTTTGAATTTGACATGTTAGAACTTGCTGTTGGTTATACGGGTCCATACGAAGGTGGCAACCTCAGCATGAAAAAATTATATATTCATGAACCACCACAGCAAAGCGCTGGCAATTGCTTCGTGCTAGTTCTCTCAAAGAACCAAAAGCAGAGGTAACCCCAGACTCAGAGTGGAGCAGAGAGTAGATGATGATGACATCATATGTATATATTTACTATCATTTGTAATAAGTTGTATGTATACTTAAACATGTTCACCCAGGCACAATTCATTGCACTTACCGCTGTCCAGTCGCAATTTTCCAATTACATTAACTAAAAGAATGGTGATTTTTCATCACATCCCCTGAGTTATATGATGTACGCTCAGGGAGATTAAAAAATTGAGAGAAAGGAATCGATTGACGGACAGCTGGAAAGGCGCCTGATTAATATCAGGAAAGCAAAGACTTAGCAGAGGTTTTGTTCTTTTATTTCCTCTAAAGTTTGTGGTATGAATCGAAGAGACCATTTGAGGTACTACTCTACGACACCAGTTGTAGTACTATACTGTGGTTCACAGCTTGTGATCGACACTGGAAACCTACGTTCCACGGGTTGTGAAGATACCTGCCTTGACTAGAAGATGTTACTTCTAGAACTGATCTGGTGACGTGCCCCTTGCTACAGAGAGGAATTGATGGAAACAGCAGCACCAACAATTTCGCGTTTGGCAGTTAAGTGACATTTCTAGCTGGCCAATCACAGAAGAACTTTGTTTTTTCTTTCCAACATTGCGCTTCTAAAGCCGACATCTTTTCTAGGAAGATAACTACATTTAATTAATCACCAACTTTTATCTATTTGCATTTGTTTAAAAGTAATTGATCATTAAATTTGCTATATGTTGTTTATAAATTCATAGCTGGTTTAGTTATTACAGAGAGGAGTGCACACATATGAATCAGTATCTTTAATATATATCTATATAGAGCCAATAAGAATAATTTTACATTTATTCAGTTGGGGGCTTTTACGAGCTAAATTAAACTATATAATACCTCTTCACAAAAGGCAGCGGGCAGATAAAAGTTAATATTTCTAAGACACATTCAGCATTGTTCTTGACTTCTGACATATCTTGTGAATACTCCCTCAAGGTAGAAGCATCATCACCCTTCTATCTGCATCTCTGCCAAGAGTAATCTTATGCGAAGGTAGATACCTTTAAAGACCCACATTTGATACTCTAGGTTTTGGCCATTGTTAGACCATCACTGCGGAGCAAGGGGAGAAAGGTATGTTATCAGGCACTTGTAGGCCTAGCTATGCAAGTGAACCACACTATCCTCCCTGCCATCTACGCATCACCAAACAATGATGTTTCGACGACATTACCTTTATATTTGTTCCATATTAATTTACTGTAAATATATACATCTCCATGTATATTTGGTCACCTATACATGCTAACAATCAAAGGGTTAAAGAACGGTAAAGCTCCGGGCCATGATAACTTAAATGCAGAGCTATTTAAGACAGACCCTGAGCTAGCAGCAGAACTATTAGAACCACTATTTGCACAAGTGTGGAAAACGGGGACAACACCATCAGAGTGGAACAAAGGAATAATTGTCAAATTGCCCAAGAAGGGAGATCTTTCAGACTGCAATAATTGGAGAGGAATCACTCTTCTCTCAGTTCCCAGCAAAATACTAGGCAGGATAATTATACAGAGAATTTCAAAGGCAGTAGACTACAAACTGAGGAAAGAACAAGCAGGATTTAGAAAGAACAGAAGATGTGTAGACCATATATTCACTCTCAGGAACATTATAGAGCAGTGCTCAGAATGGCAAAGACAGCTTTACATAAATTTTGTTGATTTTGAAAAGGCTTTTGACAGCATACATAGGGACAGTTTATGGAAAATACTGAGGGCTTATGGAATTCCAAGCTGCATAGTGTCAATAATAAAAAGCCTCTATGCCAACTTTACGTGTAGTGTTGGGCAGAGCAACCTAACCTTCGAGGTGAAGACAGGAGTACGACAGGGATGCCCCTTATCAACCACTCTATTTTTAACAGTCATAGACTGGGTGATGCGCCAGACAACAGAGGGCAGTCCAAGAGGAATAAGATGGACAACATTTTCTACATTGGAAGATCTGGAATATGCAGATGACATTGCACTGCTGGCACATTCACATCAACACATCCAGGAAAAAACGGATAGACTTAATAAATTTAGCCAGCAGGTGGGCTTGAACATCAATTTAAAGAAGTCTGAGGTCATGACGCTCAATGTGAGCAACCCTGAGCCCATATCAGTAAGGAATCAGCAACTGGTACAGACAGATACCTTCACATACCTAGGAAGCATAGTAACACCAGACGGTGGGGCAGGCAAAGACATCAACATCAGAATGAATAAGGCAAGAACAGCCTTCTTTAGCCTAAATAACACCTGGAAGTCCTCCCAATACAGCACAAGCACAAAATTAAAATTATACCAGAGTTGCGTGCTTTCTGTGCTTCTCTATGGTGCGGAATGCTGGAGAGTCACAGAGAAGGAAATGTCAAAATTGTCCTCTTTTCACACAACATGCCTAAGAAAAATTCACCGAATCTTTTGGCCGAATACCATCACCAACCAAGATCTGCTTACTCATAGCAAGCAAGAGGACATGCACACCATCATAGCTGGCAGACGCTGGAGCTGGGTTGGTCATGTCCTTAGAAGAGACCCCGATGCCATCACAAGAACAGCTATGCTTTGGACCCCTGAAGGAAAGCGAAAGAGAGGCCGACCAAAAATTACTTGGCGGAGGACTGTGGAGGCTGAGATGCAAAGAATGAACTAGAGTTGGGGCACTGTACGAAGGATGGCCATCGACCGTGCAAAGTGGAATCAATTTGTTGTTGCCCTACAAGACGCCACTAGGCGTGATGGCCACTGACTGCTTTGACGGTCGGTGGTTAAGGATCGAAGAAGAAGATACATGCTAACACGTAATGTATATTTTTGGGGCACCTTGAAGTCGGGGGAGGGGGCTTTTATCGGCTACACTAAAAAAGCACAAAGGTTGTAAGTGAGTATGTGGCCGTATGACCTACCACCATAGCACTTATTCATGCTAGAGTCCAAACATATAGAAACCATCATACACTGTTATAGAAAACCAGCAAGTAAGATTTTTTTCTACAAATAAAAATAAATAAAAATAAAAGAAAAAATACACGTCACACACTGAGAGCAGGGTGAAGAGAGGTGAAGTTGTATCTAGCTCAGCTTTGACATAACCCACGCTGCGAATTGGCGGGAGTTACCCTGGTGATTCAGTGACGTACACAGGGACAGCCTTGCTCCATGTGAGATAATAGGATGGAATGACCAATAAAAAAGGACATAGAGTAAAGCCTTAACCAATAGAAAGTGGCCAGCTACCCCGGGCACCACGAAGCCGGCAGAAAGATAATTTTTAGCAAGTTAGTCGGAAGGAGTTGAGCAAAGCGTTAAGACGCGTATTTGACAGTCTTGCTCCTACGTAGAGATATTAGATCTAAATGTGTTATGATTCAATACTCTTCAATTGTACCTGCAGTTGCAGAACGAGATATCAATTTTATATGGATGAAATCCATACATGCAGATGTTGTAAGTGGTATTTCCACGTAAGTAGACATGAGACTCGTATCGCTTTTTTATTTCAGCCCAGCTCGTCTGATTTTTAAATGTCGCAATGATACATGTAACAAAGTTGAAAGGTTATAATGAACGCAATCCAAGACTTTAAGGATCTTGAAAAGAAACTAAGAGTTGTAAAGATATGTACAAAAGAGATATGTAACTCAGAGATAATCATCAATAGGAACTCAAAGGATATTGACGAGGTGGACGAATATTATACCCCTCCATGGATACAAATAAAAGAAGGGAAATATATGGTACACGTTGAACCTGTGGGATGTCTTGAATCGAATGCTTGATCAGTATTGTAACATTTACTGTTGGATTATTGTTATGCCAGTTGCTTTTAAAAATAAAATTCATTTTAACTGACCAAGCTGTTGGAGATTCCTTACGTTGGACAAATTAGAGAATGCAAGATTGAATTATGCATACCACTATTCTCTCCTAATTATAACAACTAACTAGAGGAACGAACGGACTGGCGCTCTTTACATAAACCAAGAAAACAAAAACTCTGGCGGACATTAAGCCAGTCAAGATCAAACTTGGGATATGATTTAAAATACACAGAAAAGAAATAAAAAGAAAACTATTAGTTACACGCTTCACCCCACGGTAACATAATGGTTAATTTGGTGCCTTACCCAAGCCAAACTGCACCCCACGGTCACATAAATGGTTAATTTTGTGCCTTACCCAGGCCACACTGCACCCCACGGTCACATAAATGGTTAATTTGGTGTCAAGTGACCAGTCCTCTTACGGAGAGCGGCCTTAGGAAAATATTACTCAAAACCACTGACAGGCAAATCAAGACGAAAAATTATTGAAAAATAAAATACATGGACATAGAACAGCTGACGGAACAACAGCAAATGCAGCAACAAATTCTGCAGGAACAAATTCAAATGCAGCAACAATATTGACAGAACCATACCCATCCATTCCCCTCCTCTCGTTTGCACCCAAAACACATCCCGCGTCACCCCCACGATTCTGACATGTGGAAAGAAAATTTTCTGCCGGGAGGTTATTGCAAACAACAGACCTTGATGATACGTCCCACTGCTTATGGGGAATATATGAATCATTTACGTCCAGGAGGATATGATCACACTTATTATACCAAGGAGACTAAAGTAACGTATGCGGATGCGAAAAGTTACACTGTTAACAATGTGAGAAACCTACTCCATTACCCACGTATACCGATACATTACCGTAAGGGAACAAAGAGTACTCTACATCACTCCAATAGAAGTAGTAGAAGCCACTGGAACAGTCTCAATAGAAGAGATTGTCGCAAGGCGGTCAGAAACTTTATCAACGGTATAAAACATCGAAACATATGGGAGGTAAATAATATTATTACGACTGACCAACACACATATATGATTACAACGGAAGATGGTTTCCGAGCACTTATCAAACCACTACAACCATGGAGAAAACCACTTCACGGACATCAGCAGGTCAGTTTTATGAAAGCAAATGAGACGCTATGGGCCCCCATTACCAATAGTCTACCTAGCAAAATGCACGAACAAGTGAATAAAACAAAGACGACTTGTGTCGCAAAACAAACAGACGCTGACAGGTCAAGTCAGGTTCATGACCCACTGAACACCCACACGTTGTCTCGACACACTTGCGCAGCACTAGGACAGTCGGCCAGGCAGACACCTTTAAAGTATATCTCAGTCAATGAACCAAGCACGGAGGAAGTGAAGAAAGCAATAACTGTTATTTTGAGAGAAGGTGATATCAACACCCTCACAATACGAAAAGTATATAAATTACTGGAGGATGGGTTTGCCATTGATTTGTCGTCACAGCGAAAAGAAATTGGCAATTGGTAAGAAGCACACTTGTACGGGATGAAGGCGAGATGATCATACAAGAGAAACATTCCACGAAGCCACACGCGAAACAACCTCGGCGTGATGACCATCGCCCTATTGCACCCCAGATGACATCCACCAGACCCATTAGGAAAGCTAAATTTCGTCATATACCCTCAAGTCACACCTCCTCCAACGAGACAGATCATGATCATGATACTCTAGAACAAACAGAGCAACGCTTCCACACCGATATCGTAGCAAATAATTGTCCTGTTGATACGTACGGCACAACGATAAACAACCTATATCGGCAAGCATCTTATATCGATACCTTTAGTCCTGGTTGCACAGAAGATGAATATATGGATGTTACTTCACCCCCTGAAATACACACAGCTGTCAAACGAGCATATTTTCATCCCTCTGACAATTCCCTTCCACTTGCGAAGTTCGTGAAGTTTCCCCAGGAACATGTACGGACAAAGTTAGGACGAAACGTCGTCCAGTCTACAACCACAAAAACAATACGCCAGTTAACCCTCATTTATCTCGATCACAAGCAGTGCACATTACACCAGCTTGTCGACAAACAGTCAACGCCACGTCACATACTGTAACAAATTCACAGTACAATTCCAGATTATCCAGTAGAGAAATAGCGATGCTGGAGCTGGCGAATTTTTATGAGCACCCCTGTTGTGTCTCACTGTACTTGTCAATACAAGTACTCCTCGTCGCAGATGTGTTATATTTCTTTTTACCAACGCATATTTAATTTTTTTTGGCCGATTAAGTCTCGCAATATTATTTTTTTTTTGGCCGATTACGTCTCTCGCATAACTTTTTTTATTTGGCCGACACGTCCCCAGTACATTTTTTTCCAGCTTGCTTGATGATGACAGTTCCTCGATGTCCGGTTCCTGATTAGTGATGTCACAGCTACGACTGGTAACCATGTTCCCCCCGGTGAGGTAACCGCTGACAATCAGACGACATTGAGAAATGCCACCAGAATAGTTACATTTTTAATGTTTTAGTATTGACTCAGTGTATAGTGATGATATACAGTTCACCATTGTTGTTGCTATGCTTAACTTAAGTCGGCTGTAGAACATTTTAAACATTACTATTGAGATGACAGTTTATAAATAACCACACTTACGAGTTACAGATAGTCCTAATGTTACATTCAACAAAATTCAGACCCTTGTGGGCAAGTCTACAGCTTTACTACTGTGGATTCCAAACATTCATTTTGTATTATTGTGTCACACATTGAAATTTGATCACCTTTCATTTCCTCTCATTTACAACCTTCGCTCCCTTGTTATTCGAGAGATAAACTTGTTATCTTTATATGAATCTTTTGAAATTCACGCTGGATTGTTTCATTCTGCACTAATTGTCCTCTCATTCATTATCATTGATGATGTCCACGACTTACACTGAACGCATTCTATCCTTTCACCTATACCAGTCCTATTCCTTTGTCATAGCTATTCTATCACTCAACCCTCGACAGCATATAAATAGGACGCCCATGTTATTGTATTAATAAAAATTGTGCCATATTGTGAGAATTCTTTTCTCCACAGATATATTATGAGTGTATAACCACACCTTTTAATGTGCAAAGTAAATAGTTTTTTTTAATTGTTGTTTTTTTTCCACCACGACCAAACCCATCCTGATTGGGTGATAGTTTTTTTTATCTATAGTAAAATGGAACTACTTTACAATGTTTGTATTTTGTGTATAATTAGAATAGATAACATAGATATGGAATATGTTTACATATCTAACGTTGACCCAACATTATAGGAAGAATGCAGTTTCCCCTCTACTCCACCTTTCACAACCCCCTCATCTTATTCGTTTACCCCCTTCTTACGCTGTCTCATATGATGACATTATTTCGCATTGACTACATTCAAGACTCAGAGTTTACCTTTCATCAATATCTCCATCAACTTGAATTACAATTCTTTTGTAATCTGGAAACCCTTTGTTCCTTTGTCTCCATCCTGAAACCACATATACTATTTCTACCATCTTGCCTTTTTGCTTGTTTGCTCAGACGTTTAACTTTTGCAGTTAGACGGTTATAATTTGCTTTGTTGGCGGGGGTTGGATGTTTCTCAGCTTGCCGTCTTGCTTTTTCCTCTCGTTTACAGCGGCCTCCAGTTCTGTACTCCAGTAAGGTTTAAGCTTTCTCCTACATCCTCGTGGAATGGCTTCTTTTGCAGACCGCAGTAGAGCTGTGGTGATTTTACTATATACCTTGTCTATGTCCAGCGTCATGTCGATGGCCTCGAATCATTGTCGTACTTGTCTCCTGAAGAAATGCCAGTCTGCCTTTTTGTAGTTCCATGGGGGTGATGTTAAGCAATTTCTTTTTATTTCCCTGGTGTTTGTGATCTTAAGGAGGATGGGTCTGTGGTCACTTCCGATGTCGTCGAGCACTCTAACTGAGCAACAATGGGTGGATATCTGCTGTTACTAGGGTGAGATCTGGTCTGCTTTTATTCCACTGGCGCGGTGGAGCAATGTCGGTGGGGTGTGAGCATTCTGCAGTAGGATGAGTGTGGTAGTTCTTCTATAGCTATTCCTGTTGGGTTCCTGTCTGTGTAGCCCCACAGAGGTGAATGACCATTCATGTCACCAGCAATGATCATTCTCCTCAAGTCCGTGGTCTGGAAAGGCTTCAGAGCAAAGGTGTGATGCAGAAATAACAGCACTAGAAAAAGCATTGTGCCGGATAATCTCAGACTTTGAAAGTGGCATCACTCCACCTGAGGATTTTGTTATTTTCTCAGACTCAAAATCAGCACTCCAAGCCCTAGAAAGCAAAATGTCTCCTAATATTAATAACATCTGTAGATTAATTGACCAACTGTTCACTTCCTATTGCGTCGAAGTTACACTCCAGTGGATCCCTGGGCATGTCGGAGTTCCAGGAAATGAAAAAGCCGATAAACTATCCAAAAGAGGAACAGCACTGCCCCAGTTCCCATCAAGTACCACACTACAAACCTGCCAACAGATCCTGAGAAACAATTATAGGCAAGAATGGCTAAACCAGTGGGCTACCTCCCAAACAGGGCGTCCATTCTTCAAACATCAAGCTATACCAAACCCTCAAGATCCAGTTAAACAACTGAACAGAAGAGATCAGAGTCTAATTTTCCAGCTGAGAACAGGCCATGCCCCCGTCAATAAACATTTAAATAGAATAGACCCACTACGTGAACCAAACTGTAGGCACTGCCACCACCATGAGGAATCAGTTGAACACCTACTGTTACAGTGCCCAAGACTAACTGATCTGCGACACCAGCTACTCCCATCGCACCCAACCATCCACAATACACTCTACACATCATCACAACAACTGAGGAAGACTTGCACCTTTGTCAGAGAGGCAATGGGCTGTCAAGAGCTACCTGCTCACAGCTAAAGGGATTATATCATCATCATCACCATCTTGTCTTCATATGACTCTACTGACATGTTTTCTTTGATTGCTGAAATGGCGGCCCTTAACTTTTGTCCAGTAGTATAGATATGAGATTGAGAAAAATGATAACCTTTGATGACAATACCTCATGAACCCTCTGTTTGTAAATTATACACATGATGATAATGCATCAATGACATTGTTGTACATTGAACGTCTCTGCCTTTACGTAGTCACGTGACAGATAGTTTAATAAGACTGACACATTTTTACAGTTGAATAAGATATGAGATTGAAGAAAAAGATAGTCTCTGATGACCATTTCATTCATTCATTCATAACCCTCCACTCCCAAAGGAGCAAAGGCCTTCAACAAACACATGCCAAGTCCTCCTGTCACGTGCCATCATCTCAAGTTCTTTCTTGATGACCATACTATAATAATAATAATAGTTGCCCATCGCAAGCGAAGATGCCGACAGCTTCAGACTTGAATTGTGAGACATCAGTGCCGTGATCTCATGTGGCTAATTAGTCCTATTTTGGCCCTACAGGCCATGCCACATACGGGGCACACATGGTTAGAGTCGATAGTAGTGTTGCTGCGCATTCTGACTTTTCTTGCAGCACGCTTGCCTTCTGCCTTATCAGCTAAATTCTGTTCTGCAATGCGAGTGCCTTGAGTAATGTTTGTCCGCCAGGCAGAGCGATCATGTGCAATAGTCTCCCAGGAGGAGACATCAGTTTTGAAGCTGCTCAACGATGCTTTCAGTGTGTCTTTGAAGCGTTTCTTTTGTCCCCCTACTGTTCGCTTACCCATAGAGAGTTCGCTGTACATCAACTGCTTTGGGAGGCGTTTTTCGGGCATGCGAACAACATGTCCGGCCCATCTAGTTTGGGCCCTCTGCAGCAATGTGTAGATGCTTGAGATATGTGCTCTGTTGAGGACCTCAGAATTAGATACTCTATCATGCCACTTGATCCTGAGTATCCGGCGAAGACAGCTCATGTGGAAATGATTAAGCTTCTTGGCGTGTCTGCTATACACTGTCCATGTTTCACAGGCATACAGGAGGGTAGTGAGCACTATTGCATGATAGAGTGATCCTAAAGAGGGCTGCTCAGTCGCTCAGGGGGCTGCCGGATCGTGCCGCTGCTTCAAAGTTCCAGCGAGAAACGACCCTATGGCCTGAGCCGCCTGTGTGCAGGATTGTGGCTGCAGCTTGAGTGTATCCACACTTTCTGGTTCGCCACTCCCCCATCGCCACAGGTCTTTAAGTGTAGTGTCTGTGATGTTTCTGTCTGTAGCTGTGACTTGCGCTGTAATTGGATTTAAGTGAGGAAGAGTTGCGCTAATCGTCATCCTCACTCTCTCGTCCTGAATTATCTGGTCCAGTGGCAAGATATTATCGAGACGACTGGAGACAACACAAGATGCAGTGGATGACCAGGGCGTTCTAAGTGTCTCGCCGTGCTCTTTGCGTTCCACTCCGCGCTGCTGGTAGTTGCCTTCCGTTGAGCCAGCTGATGGCTTCGTATGCATAGTCCGCCAAATCCAGTCTTCACATGCTAGGTAGACAAGCCCTGTTTTTCACCGAGGGTTTTAATGCCCCTCGGCTAGCCTCACCTGGTTTAGCCCGCCAGTCAAGGTGGTGTGCCGGGGTGTGGCCGCTGTGCATGCACCAGCTGCTTGGAGCCACAGGGGAGAGCTGAGAAGTAGGTGGGGACCAATTGTGGAAGAGCCACTTCCGAAGGAAGTGCGACTGCCCCTTCACCAGAGTTACTACCCCTCCCTGACCTCTCCATACACCCCACCATACACCATACTATACAAGTGGTGATAATTACATTTGCTAATGATACACATACTGAAGATATACATGCTGATGATACACGAGTTGATGTTACATAATACACATGCAGATGATGCAAATGTGATATTATAGTTACTTGAACGTTTCTCCCTTTACGTAATCACGTGACAGATAGTTCAGTAGGACTAATAACTTCTTCATGGACCGATTACACTGCTACAGTCAATTTGACATTGCATTTGACTGTACTACTATAATCTATATTTGCTTCCTGAGACTGTGCGTACCAGGCTAACCAGCTGAGCACTTTCATCCCTGACATGATAATGTTTCCATTCCCTTTCCTTTCATGCACCATAGAGATATTAATGGTAAGATAATAGACTGCCCATCTGACTGCCTCAGACTGTAGTAGTTCTGACAGCAGATGTTATAGACACATACGAACTGACAGATCTTCGTCTCATAAGGCAGATTCGGTGTCGAACTTGTAAAAATGTGAAATATTTTCACTTTCTTAAACTATGCTGACATATACGATATTATTTGTTGGATTAGAGTTGGTTGAGTTTTAACAAATGTATTACTGGACGTTTAGGCTAACCTGGGCGAGTTATAGATGGATTACAATGCACTATAGATACATTTTTTGGGTAAGATGATAGACTGCCATCTGACTGCCTCAGACTGTAATAGTTCTGACAGCAGATGTTATAGACACGTATGAACTGACAAATCTTCGTTTCCGAAGGCAGATTCAGTGTCGCACTTGTAAAGATGTAAAATATTTTTCAATATTTGTTAACTATGCTGACATATGTGATGTTACTTGTTGGATTAAAGTTACATTCTTCTTCTTCTTCCGTCCTTAGCCAAAGACCGACCAAGCAGTCAGTGGCCATTACGCCTAGCGGCGTCTTAGGGCAACAAGAAATTATCCATTGTTCCGTTACGCCTAAAGGCGTTTATTGGTACAACAGAATATTAATTGTTGTTTCCGTAATCAATGTGACAAGCAAGCGGTTGATCAATCCGCTGTGCCCGAACTTGCCCTCGTGTGTACCGCTATAAAACCGTCACGTTACCAAGACGTCAGTCCAGCAAAAACTTATTCGGGACCGAAGGTCCGCGAAAAAGAGCAATCTGGTACGGGCACATCACCCATTCGCTGCCTCCGCTGCGCTGGGAGGACCCGACAACCGGGACCACACACAGCCTTGAGAGGACAATGGTCGCCTGCGCGAACCAAGATATATACTGGGGCATATCAATCAGAAGCCTCTTTGTCTCCAGAAAAGTTCCGGCCGTGCATCCAAACAATATTGTCTGCTTCTGAGCGGAAGAAACTCAGTATTGGTATGTCTATACTTTAAAGTAGCGTGGTACTTAAAGCTAGTTTCTATAATAGAGCATTAGCCCGTTCTCGTTTAGGTTCCTTTGGGAAATTTATTTAAAGCTAATTTAACGTGTAGGGCCATCAATTACGATCTTAGAGAAAGTATTGAATGTAAGAGGTCCATATAATTCTTTCTAGAAGGCATAGCAGTATCTAGAAGGGATTAAGAGTTGAGATATTAAGGGCATGTTTTATATCATTTTAAAAAAGAAGTGGAGAAACTAAAGTTACATGAGTTTTGACAAATGTATTATTAGACGTTTTCGCTAACATGGTCATAATTTACGGATGAATTACTATTAAATTTTTACAACGTTAGTACTTTGATAAACTTGGATAGTTTATATAGGGATTGATATAACATTTCAACATGTTATTAGTTTGATAGAGTGGTTCTATGTAGATTGACATAACATTACACAGTGTACTAATTTGAGAACTTAGACAGTTTATATCTGGATTAATGTATATATACAAGAGCCCCCACTTAGTGACTGAGATTTAAAAAAAAATTTTGAACTTCGATTTTTTTATTATAAACTTTTTAGAGTATTGATGGTACCCAAATGTCTCCCTGCGGGATACATTTGCATGGCCCCTGGATCTAAAATTAACCATTTATGTGACCGTGGGGTGCAGTGTGGCCTGGGTAAGGCACCAAATTAACTATTATGTTACCGTGGGGTGAAGCGTGTAACTAATAGTTTTCTTTTTATTTCTTTTCTGTATATTTTAAATCCTATCCCAAGTTTGATCTTGACTGGCTTAAAGTCCGCCAGAGTTTTTGCTTTCTTGGTTTATGTAAAGAGCGCCAGTCCGTTCGTTCCTCTAGTTAGTTGTTATAATTAGGAGAGAATAGTGGTATGCATAATTCAATCTTGCATTCTCTAATTTGTCCAACATGTAAGGAATCTCCAACAGCTTGGTCAGTTAAAATGAATTTTATTTTTAACAGCAACTGGCATAACAATAATCCAACAGTAAATGTTACAATACTGATCAAGCATTCAATTCAAGACATCCCACATCCTTTGGTTCTATTGATGATTATCTCTGAGTTACATATCTCTTTTGTAGATATCTTTACAACTTTTAGTTTCTTTTCAAGATCCTTATAGTCTTGGGTTGCGTTCATTATAACCCTTCAACTTTGTTACATGTATCATTGCGACATTTAAAATCAGACGAGCTGGGCTGAAATAAAAAAGCGATACGAGTCTCATGTCTACTTACGTAGAAATACCACTTACAACATCTGCATGTATGGATTTTATCCATATAAAATTGATTTCTCGTTCTGCAATTGCAGGTACAATTGAAGAGTATTGAATCATAACACATTTAGATCTAATATCTCTACGTAGGAGCAAGACTGTCAAATACGCGTCTTAACGCTTTGCTTAACTCCTTCCAATTAACTTGCTAAAAAATATCTTTATGCCGGCTTCGTGGTGCCCGGGTTAGCTGGCCACTTTCAATTGGTTAAGGCATTACTCTATGTCCTTTTTTATTGGTCATTCCATCCTATTATCTCACAGGGAGCAAGGCTGTCCCTGTGTACGTCATTGAATCACCATGGTAACTCCCGCCAATTCGCATCGTGGGTTATGTCAAAGCTGAGCTAGTTACAACTTCACCTCTCTTCACCCTGCTCTCAGTGTGTGACGTGTATTTTTTCTTTTATTTTTATTTGTAGAAAAAAATCTTACTTGCTGGTTTTCTATAACAGTGTATGATGGTTTCTATATGTTTAAACTCTAGTACGAATAAGTGATATGATGGTAGGTCATACGGCCACAAGAGTATACTTAGAATCAACCGACTTTGTAAATCTTATATTTCTATTTGACTAAAAACTCAATAACAAAAGGCGTCTTAAATACCAGCTTGTTTCAGACATATATACTCTACATTTTCGTATTTCTCTGCCACGTCAGCAGTCTGAACAAAATAACCTGTTATTAGGTAGCTCAGAGTAAACATGTATTTTAGGACTGCTGACATGACCTAGCTCCGTAACATATCTGTGTTCTAGTTGATCTTCCCGCACTCTGTATAACGTTCTCTTTCTTTTCTGCTGTCGTCTGATATGCCAAGTTGTCCTGGTATTTTTAATTGTCTTATCACTGTAATATATTTAAAAGTGCAATTCTGCTGACCATTTATCTGGCCATCATCAGAAACTATGTACAACACTGACCAACTAAACACATTTTGTCTGTAAGTAAAGAAATCAAACTTTGACATGTGGCAGAACAGGCAAAATTAAGACCTCAGCAATCAGGCAGTCAAGGTTATCTGCAGCTGGCTTGTTTCCGTAAGGAATATATGGGCTCGCAGAACGTGCCTGAGACTGATTCAGCCGTTGTGTGTCTTTGCAAACAAAAATTAAAATCCATCCTGGGAAAACCGATCCATTTTATAGATGTATGGACATGTACACAGACAAACATGCAGACAGAAAAATAGTCAAACAGACAAACATGCAGCCAGACAAACAGTCAAACAGACAAACATTTGACTGGCATGTGAGGCAAACTAGTAAACAACCAGCATGCAGCCAGTCTGACAGGTTTACACACAAACACCATGTGGTAGACATACAGTTAGACAATGTACTGGTGATGGGAGGAAACCATAATAGACAGTCAGAGACAGACAGACAGACAGACAGAGACAGACAGACAGAGATAGATATACACAGCCAGAGACACAGACTGACAGAAGCAGACAGACAGAGACAGACATACAGACGGACGGTGAAACAATACAGGCAGACAGACATAACAAACCATAATTTACATAACCATGATAAATAAATAATGAAACAATTGAAAGCTAGAGAACAAAATATGATGTAGTGCCAAATAGACAAACAGGTAGGGCAGCAGATGTGGATAGACAGATTATATATATATACATATGAAGGAGACACAGGCAGACAGACATGTAGAAAACGAGGTGGTAGATATAATGTCAGAGAATAACAGTGAGAGAAGAATCGTAAATGCAACAAGAAAAAATACAGGAGTTATTACCTGTTGTTGAAACATGACGTCTGTGATTACAGCCAGTGAAAAAATCTTTCTCTTTGCATTCAAACATAAACATAAAAACACAGAGGCTAAGGAAAGCTTATAACGATCAATGTAGATAGAGACTCAGTGAAGTCGCCGACGTGGAATCTGTGGGGCGATGTTTGTCAATGGCGTGTGGGCTACAAACATTGAACACGTTGTCGACCACACAAAGATGTTCGCCACGGTTTGTCTGGCATCGCCTCTATACTTGATGTGAACATAAATCTTTGCTGACTGGACGTAAGAGTGTCAATCTATATAAGGTACATAATGTTTTAATAAATAAATAAATAAATATATACAGATACTGTTGAAAGATAAGTGGCAGTGGAACAAGGGATCAGCAGCAGACGCCAGAGTTGCATAGAACACACGTTAACCTGGTGATAGCCTTACAAGGCGGTGCTTGTTCTAGAGTACCCAGAGTAAGCGAGGTACAGAGATACCAAAACACATGAAGAAGAGAACTGGAGACAGACATGAGAGGCATAAGGGGGGGGGGGGGACATGGCAAGACTTTGAAGGGATGGCACAAGACAAAGGTTGGGTGTGAATTAAGGGCCTATGCTCCTACCGGAGGCGAAGGATAATGACAAAACAGATGCCGGTGAAATGTAAGTCGTGGTTTCATAAACAAAGCGGGCTTTAATACCCCAGTGTTTCAGCTGTAGACATATATCTGTCACACTTTAATACCCCAGGTGTTTGAGCTGTAGACATATATCTGTCACACTTTCTGTAGACATATATCTGTCACATATGTATGTCTGTGCATATATTTATTTATTCATAAATGAGGACAGTAACATGTACTGAAAACATACTGAGAACGCAAGGAAGAGAGAACAGCTAAAATCTAGCACAATGTACTAACCCTAACTCGCAGTCCAATCAAATCATGTCAGAGAAAGAGTGTCAGTCCAATCAAATCATGTCAGGTAAAGAAAGTCTGCCCCAGGAAATCATGTAAGTGAAAACAAAGTCTGCCCCAGGAAATAAGGTCAGCCCAATGACATCATGTCAGAGAAAGAAGGTAAGTGCCAGGAAATCATGTCAGAGAAAGAATGAGATCGTACTGAAACATTACTCACTCATTACCTACCAGCTACGTGTGGGATGTAAGCCTCCAACATTACTCACTCATTACCTACCAGCTACGTGTGGGATGTAGGCCTCCAACATTACTCACTCATTACCTACCAGCTACGTGTGGGATGTAGGCCTCCAACATACTCACTCATTACCTACCAGCTACGTGTGGGATGTAGGCCTCCAACATACTCACTCATTACCTACCAGCTACGTGTGGGATGTAGGCCTCCAACATACTCACTCATTACCTACCAGCTACGTGTGGGATGTAGGCCTCCAACATTACTCACTCATTACCTACCAGCTACGTGTGGGATGTAGGCCTCCAACATACTCACTCATTACCTACCAGCTACGTGTGGGATGTAGGCCTCCAACATACTCACTCATTACCTACCAGCTACGTGTGGGATGCAGGCCTCCAACATTACTCACTCATTACCTACCAGCTACGTGTGGGATGTAGGCCTCCAACATTACTCACTCATTACCTACCAGCTACGTGTGGGATGTAGGCCTCCAACATACTCACTCATTACCTACCAGCTACGTGTGGGATGTAGGCCTCCAACATTACTCACTCATTACCTACCAGCTACGTGTGGCATGTAAGCCTCCAACATACTCACTCATTACCTACCAGCTACGTGTGGGATGTAGGCCTCCAACATACTCACTCATTACCAACCAGCTACGTGTGGGATGTAGGCCTCCAACATACTCACTCATTACCTACCAGCTACGTGTGGGATGTAGGCCTCCAACATACTCACTCATTACCTACCAGCTACGTGTGGGATGTAGGCCTCCAACATACTCACACAACAAGTGCATGTCCTGTTCCATCAGTTGAAAGTTTTCCGTGTCTCTTCAAATATTTTCTTGTTGTGTTCTGTCTTTATCTTCAGTTCTCCTCTTGATGCGTTTTATTGGTCTCCTTGTATAACTCTTAGCCTGAGTTCCAGATGAAGGATTGCCTTGTAATACTATTAACCTATAGCCCCTTTAGTCATAACTGACTATAGAAATGCGTTCCTGAGGTGACAGCTTTCAGCTTTTTATTTTCCTGGTCTTCCTTTCGACGTTTTCTCCTCTCTCTTCTCCTTGTTGTGTTAGCTTCTTCTCGCCCTATCTGAGGTGGCGCAGCAGATAACACTCCTACTTGGTGCAATCGGCAGCTTCATCCTCCCGGGTTGCTGGATTTATGTCCAGTGCCCTCATGTCTCTCTTACACACATCTTTGAATCTCAGCTGTGGTCGCCCAACTGTTCTTTTGCCATCTGCCAGTTGTCCGTAGAAGATACTTTCGGGATGCGACCATCACGGACATGACCAAGCGGCGGACATGACCAAGCCAGCGTAGTCTGCGCTGTCTAAGCAGTGTATACATGCTTTGAAGGCCAGCACGTGACAACACCTCGACATTTGTCACTTTTTCGTTTCACGAAATGCCGAGGATGTGGCGTAGACATCAAGGATGGAAGGAATTGAGCCTTCTTTCTTGCTTAGAATAAGTTGTCCATGTCTTGCTGCCATACAGAAGTGTGCTGGTAACGCAGGCATTATATACCGCAGCTTTGGTCTTCGTTGTGAGTTTGGAGTTTTCCCTAACATGCGATGTGAGGCGGCCAAAAGTAGTTGCAGCTTTGCCAATGCGGCTGTCAGCGCCACCAGTGAATAACAAGTCTCTTATAGTGACCCTTCTGATTTTTGTTTTTGCCTTCAGCCTTGCGAGATTAAACAGTCGGCCATCTGACCTAGTGTGAAGGCATATTCTTTCAGTTGCATCTCTGAATGCATGTTTCAAGAGTAAGGCAAAGAAGATCCCGAAGAGGTTTGGAGCCAGAACGCAGCCTTGTTTAACGCCACTTCGTATGTCAAATTGCTGGGATGTGCTTCCAGCATATTGGACTGTTCTCTTCATGTCTTCATGGAATGACTTTATCATTTCCAGAATTTAGCAGGGCCGCCTATTTTCAGGAGGATTTTGAAGAGTCCATCGCTACTAACCAGGTTAAATGCCTTTGTGAGGTCTATAAAGGCGATATATAAAGGCCTTTTTTGTTCTCTTAACCTGTTTTTAAATGTGTTATAGTCAACAATAATTTTTCTTTCTCAACTCTTCTTACACTGGCCCTTGATGATAGGAAACTCTATACAGAGTGATACAACAGGAGGCAATCTGATCATCACATGTAGTTCCCTCGTCGAACATGTGTTTCGGCCCATTATTCTCCTTTACACTCTAAAAGGGGGGGGGGGGTACCTGGGTCATGACTCCCAAGTGTCTCAGCCTCCTGTTGTCTTGAGTAGAAAATGAACCCATCCCACCTTGGATGCAGCTTTAAAATCCACAATTCCGACAGCAGGAGGCAATTGTGAAAGTACCAAAGAGAAGACAAACGATTGCGGTCATTCCGCAGCACACCACTGACACGCCTGCTTGACGCCGACGAGGCTTGAATTCTTTGCGAGCCGCCACTGAAATCTACCTTCGCCCCATATAATGCACCGCCTCATATAATGCACCCTTGTTTGATTCTTGTCAGATCCTCAAATCTTGTTACATTGGCTCTTGTCTGATTCTTGTCGTCAGTTCCTCAACTCTCCAAAACAAAATGCATGTTAATATCAACTAGATAAAAATTACAAAAGTCAGAGAAAGCAACACCTGAAATCTACATTGGTACCTCACTAATTGAAAACGTTAATGAACATAAAACCCTAGGTATAATCATTGACCAGCATCTAAATTGGAACTCACATGTACATGCACTGACCAAGCAAACGGCACAGAAAGTTTACCAGTTAGCCAAAATCAAACATTTCCTAGATGAAGACGCACGGAAATTGTTCTATAGATCTCACATACAAGCAAACCTTGACTATTGCTCCACAATCTGGGATGGTTGTTCAATGTCCAACACAAAGAGACTCCGTTCACTACAAAAGCCAAATTCTCAACCCTTTGAAAATAAAGTTCGTTCGTTCGTTCGCCTATTCGTTCTTGTTACACTGGCTCTTGTCTGATTGTTGTCGTCAGATCCTCAACTCTTGTTACACTGGCACTTGTCTGATCCTTGTCGTCAGTTCCTCAACTCTTGTTACATTGGCACTTGTCTAATTCTTGTGACCAGTACATCATCTCTTGTTACACTGGCCGTTGTCCAATTATTCCACCAGTTCCTCATTGGTGATTGTCGTGAGAAATTCTAATCCACATATATAAATTAAAACGTAAATGTAAAGCCTAACAAATAAATTTAATAAAAGGAAAGAAGAATGGTAAAGAACAGTGCTGTCACAATGACTGTACGCGAAATCCCCCTTGTTTTCTCCTGCGTCTGCAAATTGTAACGTTTCCCGTTGATAGTAAAAGCCTACTGCTTCAATACCCGCTTTCTACGATAAAACATGTGCTGCATTTCTAAGAAAAACCTTGAGATACGCAAGTTGACCTAGATTTAAAATTCCATTCATGTCATTTTATACACTACGTTACCAAAAAAAAAAAACGAAAGACAGATGGACTTAAAGATAGAAAGAAAGGGAGAGGCTGAAAGCCGGAACGCAGGCAATACTACCACAGTCGCGCGATACACAATTGCTGCCATCACGCGTGTAAGGCCACATGCACTAGCTTTTTTTCAAATCGACAGTGATAAAAGCCACTACCCATACCAGAGTTAGGTTTTAAAATCCTGAAAAACGCTTATTAGGAAATATGACATTATACTGGTTTACGTTTGAAAACATGACAGTACCCAGACATCCTAAAGTCTGGAAGTGAGGAGGTGGTAACAGCACGACTATCCTAGAAGAAAATGCATATTGGCTCCATTAATTATATATATTTGGGTTCCTTAGGACTTGCTGACAAATAATATGTTGAGTGTTACGCAAATAGTCTAGGAATTACCAAATTATAGCCAAAAGAAATAGTGAGGGATGTCAGACAACACTAGAATCAGAATCGCTCAGTGGCAGATTTTCACCCCACCATTGTACGGGAAATGGGTCTCCATGTAAAATCCGATTTGATTGGAGCGCAAGAAATGTAAGGCTAAACACGATTAGTCGGGCTATAAATACTATCTTGTGTTGTCAGGGGAAACGTGAGTAGGAGTACTTTTTTTTTTAAAAGCTGTGTAAACATGGCATGATTGGTTAGACTTGCCAATATAGTCAATTAGAGGCGTCAGGTCAGCACCACATTTGCAAATAAACTTACTACAGAATCAGTGCGTTGAGCACCAGTGCATATTTTTCTAAATAAAAGCTTGGGACATCGGCAGATCGAAATTGTGCTATATTCATTGCCAGTCAACGTAATTCTGTGTTATTTCCATGAATTGTGGTAAGCTTGAAATATTTGACATCTTTTAATGAAAATTGAATGTAAATTGATAATTTATGTCTGTATATATGTGTGGTTCAGTAGCGAACATGAGGTGAAGCATATATAGTGCTCCAACCTGAACAGAAGGTGTCGGAGGAAAGTAAAACTGCATGGAATTGCCAAACAGTACACTGCCACCTATATTATTGACTAGAAAGAAATAATGCTGGAATTGCAGAGGCGTAGTAACCATTAGGGAGGAATATACTGGTGAAAATTGTTTCAGATGAAGATAGCAGTTGGCCTACCGCTCTGAACTCAGTGTTTGTTATGTATTGTGCTCAGTGTAGAAATAGAGTATAAATTAGTTCTGAAGTAGGAGGTACAACCTTCTTGTTTCAGGGACTGTGGTCCTAAAGCTATTGAGCAGTACCTGGTCAGAGCTTTGCTGAATCCAGAGGCGGACAGCATACTCCTTGGTCCATATAGCAAACAGTGAGGTGTCTCCAGAACACAGGGGAGCAATCGAGCAGAGGAGTCTTTTCATGCCGCCATCACGAAAGTTAAGCCTATGTGGCCAGCGGAGCTCAACATTATGTAACCCCATCTTAAACTGACATTGTATAAAAATAAGAGGGGAAATTAATTGTTTTAATGAACGGAACTGAGAACATCTCCAATACTAGTTCCAACAGAATAAACACTTGAAGTCATGATGACAAATAACAACATAGCTTGAAAAAACAACACCAGTATTACCTCATATTACTACTACACAACTGACACACATAGGATAAGATTAATAAAATATGTCACTACAAGATTCATATTGATAAATTCTGTACATATAACTTGTAATTAAAATTGATTGTGATTCCTGGTTCACTTTGTATTTGAATCAGGACACATATATATTAATGAAAAGTACTTAATACATATTGATATTTGAAAATTTACCAGTGACTCATTCAAGATAGTCTTATAGAATGTTACATGTGTGTGAGTGTCACAGTGTTGTCACGTGTGGTGGAATAAATTAAATTGTTTATCTGTCTGTTGTTGTTGTGACTTACACTTCATCATATACATACCCTAGACATTCAACGTAGTCATCACTATATTCCAGAATAATTCTGACTGAGGTATAAATATGTGGTAGCAAGTAAGGTCATCTATAATACACTACCCTTATTAGATATAGATACCTTCACAGCTGATCTCAGTCAGTACACTAAGTCCCCTATAAATATTTATATTATCCCACTTTACCACATATATTGGGGTCTCGCTCTCGGGATTTTTAATCTCTCCCTATTAAAAATATTGGGGGTAATTCACTTCAGGGAATAATAAGAATTAAAAAGTATCCTTGGGTGAAAATAAATAACGTTGAGCTCTCAGTGCCTGTAATGTCCTTAGATAATTATTGAAAGATTGAATTGTTTACAATTGTATGTTAGACAATGGCCGACTTGGCAAAATTTCGATCTGCTGCTGTACAGACTGCGAAAGAGTTAGGAATGGACGGGCAAATTATGATTGCTTATGTCACTGCTGAATGTGACAAATATATTGAACGGGAAGAAAGAAGATTAGAAAAAGAGGCAGAAAGAAAGATTGAGGCTGAGGCTAAGAGGTTGCAGATTGAGGCTGAGGCTAAGAAGTTGCAGATTGAGGCTGAGGCTAAGAGGTTGCAGATTGAGGCTGACAAAGAGGCTAAAGCATTGGAGGCAGAAAAAGAAGACAAAAGATTAGCTGCAGAAAGGGAAGACAAGCGATTAGCTGCAGAAAGGGAAGCAGAAGATAAAAGATTACAAAGGGAACATGAGTTACGACTAAGGGAGTTTGAGTTTCAAGGCCATGCTCCTGAAAATGGTGCCAGTCCCTTTACCTCTGATGCCACTGCTAGCCAGGGAGCCTCAACCTCAGCTATGAATTTTCATTTAGATCATTTCGTTGAGAAAGACGATGATATTGAGAGCTATCTAAATAGATATGAACTATTAGCTACCACATATGGGTTAGAGAGAGAAAGGTGGAGCTTAAAGTTATCTCAAGGACTTCGTGGGGCAGCTTATGAAGTTTTTGCTAAAATAAGCAGAGGTGATCAGGAAAATTATGACATGCTAAAGCAGGCTCTTTTGTTAAGATATGAAAAGAACGCAGAATTTTATAGGAAAAAATTTAGGAATGCTAAACTACTGTCAGGTGAAACCTATCACCAGTTCTCTGCACGAATAGAGACATACTTGGAGAAATGGACTTCTCTGGGGAAAACCCAAGATCTTAAGGAAATGATCCTTATAGAACAATTAAGAGAGTCCATGGCTCCAGACCTGAGAAAGTTTCTCATGGAACAAGGTGCAGAGAGGCTGGGTGAGTTGCTAAATGTTGCTGAAAGGTATCAAGCAGCTCAAGCAGAGGTAACAGGTAATAAAAAGAAACAGGTGGATAATTTTAGGGCACCACAGAACTTTAATAAATTTGATCCTAGGGATCAAAACAAAGGTAAGCACCAGTTTGATAGGCCACGGTATGACAATAAAAATAAAACCCCACAATTCGATGAAAGGAAATATGATGAAAGAAAATCTTTCAACCAAGTAAAAAGGTGGTGTAAAAATTGTAAGATGAACAATCATGACACTGACCGTTGCAGAAGGAACCCTATAGTTATGGCCACCCTTCAGGTCAGGTCGACCTCAAGACAGGAAGGCGAAAGACAGAGATTTGGCTGTGGGACAGAAGGTACTGCTTCTTCTACCTGGTAGTCAGAATAAGTTACAAATTGGATGGCAAGGTCCATATACAGTTCTAGAGAAGGTGTCTAGAACAAATTATAAGATAGATAAGAAGGGGAAAGAAAAAATCTATCATGTGAATCTCCTGAAGAAATATTTGGAAAGAGAACATCAGGAAGAGACACACTTGTTGACCTTGTCTATCGCCATGGAGATGAAAAAGGAACCACTTTCATCATTTGAATACCCATTACACCCCTGTGAGACAGCGGCACAGGTGAAAATCAGTACACATTTAACGAAAACTCAGAAATAGAGAGTGCAACAGGTTCTAGATACTCATACAGAGGTGTTAACAGACCGACCAGGGCATACAAACTTATTGGAATATGATATGAAACTGATAGACCCCACACCTGTATGTATGAAACCATATTCGATTCCTTTTGCTAAGGAGAAAGCTTTGAAAGAAGAGATAGACTATTTGTTGAAGGAAGGAATTATTTCACACAGTGAATCTTCGTATAGTTCCGGTGTTGTACTCCTAAGGAAGCCCTCTGGAGAACATAGACGCTGTATAGATTACAGGAGACTGAATGCTATTACAGAAGGACAGGTGGATCCATTGCCGGATACAAATCAGCTGTTTGCCAGATTAAATAAATCTAAATATTTCTCAAAAGTGGATCTGAGTAAAGGATACTATCAGATTCCAGTAAAGCCTGAGGTTAGACCATACCTAGCTTTTAGTACCTCAGAAGGACACTATGAGTTTAATAGATTGCCATTTGGATTGAAGAATGCGCCTAGTGTCTTCTCTAGGATGATGAGAAAATTATTGGACCCTCTGAATAATCCATGTATCACAAATTTCATGGATGATATCCTTATAGCAACAGAAACATTTGAGGAACACATTGACTCTCTGAACATGCTGTTTAATCGACTTAGGGAAGCGAATTTAACAGCCCGACCAACCAAATGTTGCGTTGGATGTAACGAATTGGAATTCTTGGGACACACAGTTTATCAGGGAAACATGACCCCTGACCCAAAGAATTTAGAGAAACTAAAGAAAGCCCCGAGACCACAAACCAAGAAAGACGTGAGATCCTTTGTCTCATTATGTGGTTTCTACCAAAAGTATATCAAAAACTTTAATTCCATATGTTAACTGATTTGACACGTAAGGGAAATCCAGATCGAATTACATGGACACCACAATGTGAAATGGCTTACCATGAATTGAAGGAAAAGCTAACAAGCAAACCTATTTTGAAATTACCTGACTTAAGTCAAGAATTCATTGTAAGGACGGATGCCAGTAATATTGGGTTAGGTGCAACTCTGCTACAGAGATCAGATGCATTGGATGGGGAATTAAGCCCAGTGGCATATGCTAGCAGAAAGTTGAATAAAGCTGAAACCAAGTACTCGACTAGCGAAAAAGAATGTCTTGCAGTAATATGGGCGATAAAGAAATTCAATATTTATCTGTATGGGAAGGCATTTAAGTTGCAAACGGATCACAAACCTTTGTCCTTTCTGGCACAGGCTAGACATGAGAATTCTAGATTACTCCGTTGGTCTTTATTGATGCAGCCGTTTGAGTTTAGCATAGAGTATATAAATGGAAAAACAAATCTGGGAGCGGATTTTTTAAGCCGCCATCCGTGTGATGAGAATCACCCTAAACCCCAGGAATAATAATAAATTTCTCTATGTGTATATAGAATTATAGACTGACATATAACGTCTGTTTTAAGTGGGGAGGATTTGTCGTGAGAAATTCTAATCCACATATATAAATTAAAACGTAAATGTAAAGCCTAACAAATAAATTTAATAAAAGGAAAGAAGAATGGTAAAGAACAGTGCTGTCACAATGACTGTACGCGAAATCCCCCTTGTTTTCTCCTGCGTCTGCAAATTGTAACGTTTCACGTTGATAGTAAAAGCCTACTGCTTCAATACCCGCTTTCTACGATAAAACATGTGCTGCATTTCTAAGAAAAACCTTGAGATACGCAAGTTGACCTAGATTTAAAATTCCATTCATGTCATTTTATACACTACGTTACAAAAAAAAAAAAAACGAAAGACAGATGGACTTAAAGATAGAAAGAAAGGGAGAGGCTGAAAGCCGGAACGCAGGCAATACTACCACAGTCGCGCGATACACAATTGCTGCCATCACGCGTGTAAGGCCACATGCACTAGCTTTTTTCAAATCGACAGTGATAAAAAGCCACTACCCATACCAGAGTTAGGTTTTAAAATCCTGAAAAACGCTTATTAGGAAATATGACATTATACTGGTTTACGTTTGAAAACATGACAGTACCCAGACATCCTAAAGTTTGGAAGTGAGGAGGTGGTAACAGCACGACTATCCTAGAAGAAAATGCATATTGGCTCCATTAAATATATATATTTGGGTTCCTTAGGACTTGCTGACAAATAATATGTTGAGTGTTACGCAAATAGTCTAGGAATTACCAAATTATAGCCAAAAGAAATAGTGAGGGATGTCAGACAACACTAGAATCAGAATCGCTCAGTGGCAGATTTTCACCCCACCATTGTACGGGAAATGGGTCTCCATGTAAAATCCGATTTGATTGGAGCGCAAGAAATGTAAGGCTAAACACGATTAGTCGGGCTATAAATACTATCTTGTGTTGTCAGGGGAAACGTGAGTAGGAGTACTTTTTTTTGAAAAGCTGTGTAAACATGGCATGATTGGTTAGACTTGCCAATATAGTCAATTAGAGGCGTCAGGTCAGCACCACATTTGCAAATAAACTTACTACAGAATCAGTGCGTTGAGCACCAGTGCATATTTTTCTAAATAAAAGCCTGGGACATCGGCAGATCGAAATTGTGCTATATTCATTGCCAGTCAACGTAATTCTGTGTTATTTCCATGAATTGTGGTAAGCTTGAAATATTTGACATCTTTTAATGAAAATTGAATGTAAATTGATAATTTATGTCTGTATATATGTGTGGTTCAGTAGCGAACATGAGGTGAAGCATATATAGTGCTCCAACCTGAACAGAAGGTGTCGGAGGAAAGTAAAACTGCATGGAATTGCCAAACAGTACACTGCCACCTATATTATTGACTAGAAAGAAATAATGCTGGAATTGCAGAGGCGTAGTAACCATTAGAGAGGAATATACTGGTGAAAATTGTTTCAGATGAAGATAGCAGTTGGCCTACCGCTCTGAACTCAGTGTTTGTTATGTATTGTGCTCAGTGTAGAAATAGAGTATAAATTAGTTCTGAAGTAGGAGGTACAACCTTCTTGTTTCAGGGACTGTGGTCCTAAAGCTATTGAGCAGTACCTGGTCAGAGCTTTGCTGAATCCAGAGGCGGACAGCATACTCCTTGGTCCATATAGCAAACAGTGAGGTGTCTCCAGAACACAGGGGAGCAATCGAGCAGAGGAGTCTTTTCCTGCCGCCATCACGAAAGTTAAGCCTATGTGGCCAGCGGAGCTCAACATTATGTAACCCCATCTTAAACTGACATTGTATAAAAATAAGAGGGGAAATTAATTGTTTTAATGAACGGAACTGAGAACATCTCCAATACTAGTTCCAACAGGAATAAACACTTGAAGTCATGATGACAAATAACAACATAGCTTGAAAAAACAACACCAGTATTACCTCATATTACTACTACACAACTGACACACATAGGATAAGATTAATAAAATATGTCACTACAAGATTCATATTGATAAATTCTGTACATATAACTTGTAATTAAAATTGATTGTGATTCCTGGTTCACTTTGTATTTGAATCAGGACACATATATATTAATGAAAAGTACTTAATACATATTGATATTTGAAAATTTACCAGTGACTCATTTAAGATAGTCTTATAGAATGGTACATGTGTGTGAGTGTCACAGTGTTGTCACGTGTGGTGGAATAAATTAAATTGTTTATCTGTCTGTTGTTGTTGTGACTTACACTTCATCATATACATACCCTAGACATTCAACGTAGTCATCACTATATTCCAGAATAATTCTGACTGAGGTATAAATATGTGGTAGCAAGTAAGGTCATCTATAATACACTACCCTTATTAGATATAGATACCTTCACAGCTGATCTCAGTCAGTACACTAAGTCCCCTATAAATATTTATATTATCCCACTTTACCACAGTGATTTAGTCATACAATCTCAGTCCTTCCATTCTGCACAAACATAGTCTACATCTGTCAATGTTTTAACCTCTTTCTTGTCGTTTTTGTTGTTGTCTATGTTTCAGAGACATATAATGGGACTACCTTGACATCTGAGTTTAACATTATTTGTCTTGTGTGGGAATTGAGTTATTTTTATACGTACAGATATTTTCTACTTCGTGCTTATTCCATTCTTATTTTAGTGTCAGTAGGTATACCTCACACTTAGTCAATGTTCTTGACATGATATGTGTATGAGTCATCACTGAACATGATATGTGTATGAGTCATCACTGAACATGATATGTGTATGAGTCATCACTGAACAAGATAGGTGTATGAGTCATCACTGAACAAGATAGGTGTATGAGTCATCACTGAACAAGATATATGTATGAGTCATCACTGAACAAGATATGTGTATGTCATTACTGAACAAGATATGTGTATGTCATTACTGAACAAGATATGTGTATGGGTCACCACTGAACAAGATATGTGTATGAGTCATCACTGAACAAGATATGCGTATGAGTCATCACTGAACAAGATATGTTTATGAGTCAGAATTAATTAAGATATGTGTATGAGACAGAATTGAACAAGATATGTGAATGAGTCAGAATTGAACAAGTTATGTGAATGAGTCAGAATTGAGCAAGATATGTGAATGAGTCAGAATTGAACAAGATATGTGAATGAGTCATCACTGAACAAGATATATGTATGAGTCATCACTGAACAAGATATGTGTATGTCATTACTGAACAATTGGGTATAAAATGGACAAATTGAAAATTCCTGGGGGACCTGGATTTCGCAGATGATGTATCATTCTTAAGTTCAACACCAAGACAATCCCAAGAAGCAATAAATAATTTGTGTCATCTCTCGGTTAAAATAGGTCTCCAAATAAATGCCTCTAAAACTAAAGCTATGAACTTTTCTAACGAGACCTTTGATATCATCTTGAACGGGGAAAAACAACAGAAAGTTGAAAGTTTCAATTATTTAGGCAGTAAAATGACTCAGGATGGTGACACAACAAGAGAAATCCATACTAGAATTGCTTTGGCAGCTAGCGCCTTCAATAGATTATCTAACATTTGGAAATTACGATCATTGAATATACATACCAAGCTTCGTCTGTTTAATTCAAATGTTATCTCAGTGTTAACATACGGCTGTGAGAGTTGGAAAATAACAAAATCATTGGAGAACAAGCTGAATACATTCGAGAACAAATATCTTAGAAAACTCGTGAACATCAGTTGGAAAGAATTCAAGACTAATCGACAAATAAGAGAAGACTCTAGGCAGAAATATGTCTCCGACTATATAAGGAAAAGACGATGGTCATATATCGGTCATGTCCTACGAATGCAAAACAACAGAATACCACTACAGGCGCTTACTTGGGTTCCTGAGGGTAAGAGGAAAAAAGGAAGACCAAAAGAAACACTCAGAAGAACAATAATAAGAGAAGGAAGAACGTTGGGCCTAAATAATGTGCAAGAGCTAAGAGAAGTGGCGTCACAACGAACAACCTGGAGAGCACTGGTTTCTGCCTTATGCGCCGTGTTTGGTGCTTAAAGAATTTATTATTATTATTATTACTGAACAAGATATGTGTATGTCATTACTGAACAAGATATGTGTATGGGTCACCACTGAACAAGATATGTGTATGAGTCATCACTGAACAAGATATGTTTATGAGTCAGAATTAATTAAGATATGTGTATGAGACAGAATTGAACAAGATATGTGAATGAGTCAGAATTGAACAAGTTATGTGAATGAGTCAGAATTGAACAAGATATGTGAATGAGTCAGAATTGAACAAGTTATGTGAATGAGTCAGAATTGAACAAGATATGTGAATGAGTCAGAATTGAACAAGATAAGTATACGAGCCATAATCGAAGAGAATTTCTGGAAATACGTACGTCAAAACAAAATCATGAATTCGTGGAACCACGTTTAAACATTTGCGCCTTTTTTCATGTCCGCTTTTATAAATTATTCGTGTCACAGACAGAGGCAGTGGCAGTAAATTTATAAAAGGGGGAGGTTGGGGGTGAGGAGAATCACACTAAAAATGAGTTGTTGTGGAAAGTTTTCATAAATGTCTGACATGAATCTCATCACAGACTAAAAAGATAACGGCAATTAGAAACTCGACAAATCTGAGGAAGGTGGCTGTATACCGCTCCACCTATGTCCCAGTCTTGACATATGGATGCGAGTTGTGGGCAATGACTACAACCCACAAAAGCCAGATCCAAACCTCAGAAATGAGGTATCTGAGGAAGGTGGTTGAAGATGTCCCAGTCTTGACGTATGGATGTGAGTCATGGGCAATGACTACAACCCACAAACCCAGATCCAAACCTCAGAAATGAGGTATCTGAGGAAGGTGGTTGAAGTAACAAGAAAAGACATGGTCCGCAACCAGACGATACGTCAAGGCCTAAAATCCCACCCCCTGCAGACCCAAGTAGAACAGTCCCAAATAAGATGGTTTGGCCATGTCTGCAGAATGGGAGAAGATCGGCTACCACGACAATCATGGGAAACAAAGATCCCGGGATCCAGACCCACAGGACGACCCAAAGTCCGCTGGGAGGACAACATTAGACAATCTTTGAAGGACCGAGGACTAGAATGGAACCAGGCCAGGAGGACGAAGACCGATAGGATAGTCTGGCGCTCTCTTTTGCAAATCTCTACACCTCACGGTAGAAGGGGAACGACTAAGTTAGTAAGTAAGAAACTGGACAGGACTATATTGAGACCATCTCACAGCAGTCAATAGAATGTGGCTGTATGGGTATGGTCACTTGCCAGGTGCCTACCATGTTACTTTAGGGCATAGAACTAGAACAGGACAGGTAGACAAGAGCGGGAGATTGACAACTTACAGATTTGACAAATTTATATACGACGGAAATTAAATAAACAATCGATACACACGAGTACCGACATTAGTCGAGTACTCATCTACAGTCATGTCAAAATGACCATGATTTTATAATAGTAATGGTGATTGTAAGTAAGAAGAGGGACAGAACGGATAATTTTATTTTAAAATGATTGATAACTGAGCACGTCACGCGCTCTCATGTGCTGCTCTGTGACTCAGCTGTCATTCTGTATCCACTGTGACGTCATAAATAGTTCATCTTTATGTAACCGTAAAATTCACATGCGCGAGCAGAAGGGGGTCAACACAAATATACACTTGATACATTATTATGGCCATCACAAATGTCCATCCTGAATTTGTTGTGATCCCCACAACTATAGTCTCTCCCATTGGCCCTACGCTCGATACTTTCTCGATGAGGATGGCCATTTCTGCCTCCTTGTCTCTTCTCACAGTGGGGTAGGGGCAGTGAATCAGAATTCTTGAGCAGACAGCTCGCTACCAAATGTTGTGCTAACTTGCATTGAAAACACCTCCATTGTATAGGGACACGTCGACACTTGGCAGCTGAGGTTCCTAAAATCAGCACAATTGTAGCATCTGATTTTACTGCTTCTATCTCTGCGCAAAGAGATGGTCCTCTTGTTTTGCTTTGGTGGGACCTCCTTGCACGGAAAACAGCAAACATGATTACATACATCGGTAGTACTACAAGATATGAACATATTCTCGTATAAATATGTACGGAATGGAAAGATCTTGGGCGGATGGCACAGGAAACGAAAATGTGGCATGAGTTTGTTGAAGTCTTATGATCCTTGGGGAGCTCGAGGGTACAGATGATGAGACAATGATACCAAGAACGTTCGCATAAACATTTTTTAAGTGCAGAATAGTAGACAGCACTTAACAGAGCCAGCAGACGGATAAATAAAGTAAGTAAAGATGCCTCAGATGCTAGTTTGGACAAAACACAATTATATCGCTCTCACAGATACAGATTCATGTAACATGATAACAGCAGCTACAAGCACATCGATCGGAAAATGATAGGACGTTGGTGGGACGCCATCACAATGGTATTCAATATCGGCCGGCAAGAGTGAACTTCCTTAAATGAATCTTTTGCCGCTCTTAACGCAAACATGCAGACATACGAACAAACAGACAAATAGATAGAAAAACGTGCTCCTCTACATCAAACTACACTAGATACCTCCTTGATTATCTCGGTGAACACTTGTCTTGGTCTTGTAATCAAAACAGTGTACGACAAGATGATATTTGTGGAATGTGGGGTGTAGCGGGAGGTTATTTAAAATGATTTATTATGTAAGAGTATGCCAGAAAAAAGAGTTCTGACCTTACAAGTAATACCCCAGTCTTAGAAATAAGCACTGGTGTATTGTTATCATATAAATAGTCAGACTGTGAAAACCCTGGCCCAGTTGGTAAGAAGTAGTACCAGGATTTAAGGTGTCTCCTCCCTGTGACTATCTTATGATTACTTATATTCTAGGGGATAAGTAAAATGAACATTCACTGAACCCACAAAATGGAAGAAGTGAATAAATCCTCAGGTACAGTTAAAATAGTTTAATAATTACACTAATATTCTATTTCTACTAGTTGGAAAAGCATATACATATATATAAAGTATATTCACACAATTACTATTATTGTCTGGTTAGACTTCAAGATCTTAAATAATAAAGTTACTGAAATCACTGTTTTTAGTCCTTTGAATTTAAGGATAACTGTCATCAGTTGACTGAGTTTATGTATGGTTACTTATTGTTTTCAACTATTGGCTGTTTCACATGTATAGGTGGTCAGTGTCAAACAGGACACTTATCTTTCCAACTTGATACTGCTGAAACTGTCCTTTGCTGATATCAGACTTGGTAGGCCCAACAGTAGGGATGCCAATGATCAGTGGAAGTTCACTCTTTGGGGTCCTGCACTTTTGTGGGATTGCCTCGGAGGAACTGCACCGGCTTCTGATACTGGACAGTCTGGTTTGAGTTATTTCATGGAACCTGCAACATATCAGCCTTGGCTAGTATCTGGCTAGACTTGTAGCTGACTAGCACAGATGTCAGACCAGTCAGTCATCAGATGTCACCGTTATACAATCATAGTAAGCAAGGACATCATTTCAGTGATATAGCATTAATAACATTTCAATTAAGTGTAACTGACTAGCACATAAGTCAGACAAGTCAGTCATCAGGTGTCAAAGTTATACAGTCATAGCAAGTAACATCATTTCAATGATACAGAATTAATATTAACCTATCAGTAATAAACATCATCTGGTTTATTCCGCTCCTATACATCCCTTCATATGCTATAACTTGATCCTTCCAAATCATATCAAGTACAAATTCAAATACTGATGCTATCCTTAGCATCTACACAAAAGTAATACATAAATAAAGAAAGTGAGTGACCACGTGATCAGGTTGCTTTCTACTGAAACTGGCTGTAGAACACTCCAGTTTACCAGCTGTAAATGGGTACAAAGTTGTGCGCTCGAACTAGGGAAGGCAAAGGCAGCGAGGAAGGGGACTAGTCACCTAACCTCGTAAAAGCGGTATCTTCCATGCTGAAGCTTCTAACAATTTATTTCCCTAAGACAATCTCTGGTCATGGGACTGCCTTTATCTTCGTAAGCGATAATGCATTTAATATCGACGAGATACAGCATTAAATATAATAAATATTTTCTATTTGGCTGTGGGGCTAGTTTTGATACGTTTTTGTACAAGCAACCATCTTCCACTAAGCACATGAATAAATCATATTAAAATAATAATACGTTATATCAATGAATATTATACAGGCATATTTTGTGAATTCTAAATGAACCTGTAATACAAAATAAAAGAAATTATTATACAGGATAGCTATCGGAAATTTTGATTTTAATATTTCGAACAGAAGTGGGTTTACCAGCTGTTAGCGTAACTGTGGGCAGCCGAAATACGCATATATCTCCGTAAATGAGAACTTCCTACCGTTCCATCTTATATGCAGTTATACATCATCCTTCCCTGTACTGAAATGTAAAATCCTTTTCATACGGATTCCCTTCTGTTATTATTTATCGTTGGCGATTCCCTCTGTCCGATACACGTTTCGCTTATACGCCGCCATTTTGAAAGCGGTCGTTCGATCGTAGACGGGTTTATAAATCTAACTGATCCCGTTTGCAATGGCTTGAAACCAATTTCGCGACATGGGGCTGCTGACATGATCGCCAACTCGCCGCCAGTTTGTGTTGACTTTCAGAAAAGGTTAGAAACAAAATCGCCATGTTTACTTAAGGATGACAGAACATAAGAGATTGTCTTCCATTTTGTTTGTTTGTTTGTTTATTTTTCAGATATCTTCAACTGGCTTAATTTTCAGGCAGACCATTTTATAACAGTTGACATTCAAAAATCCGGCCATCGATAATCCGGTTCCTTCAGATTTCCGGCATGGATTTCGGAGCGCATTTTGTAAATTACCGCGTTGGCGCGCCACTGTTTTCTGGAGCCGTTTATGTTTTGATGCAGCTGTTGGGTCTTGCTTGCACGTGTTAACAGGCATTCCTGCTCATTCCTTCTCATTTTATCATTTATTTGCTGCTGTATAGCCCCATTATGGATTCAGCAAATAAAAGAAGTGGCGTAAAACGTAAACATCGTGCGTTGTCGATCGCATTTAGTTTTTAATTTTCTTTCTTTAAAGGACTGTACAGGTAGTCATTTTCTGTTAAAAATGCAGCAATATACAGCATATATAACCATAAAAAATCCGGCATTTTCAACAATCCGGCACTCCTCAGGTCCGGAGGTTGCCGGATTTTTGAATGTCAACTGTACTTCAAAAGTTACAACAAATACATGTGTTTTTTTTTTAATTTGGCCTCGTTTAGGCGAGGCGCGTCCCGTTCAAAATAGTCGGTTATATTATGGCGCATGTTGTCGTACAGATAGGTTGTGAGTTCTTTTTGTCCCGTCTGAGTAGAGTGGATGGTGATAAGTACGTGAGAAAGGTGTGAGAAATAGATTTTACGGGTGAATAGCTTAAGGAGAAGATATGTCTCTGGAATGAGTAAGTTTCTCTATTCCAGCCCTCCTCATACATATAAATATAAGTTTAACAACACACACACACATCTATGTGAAAACAAGACACACAAACGTGAAAAACTATGGTTACTTGGGTATGGGTCTGACAAACACACAAAGTTAAGTTTCTTTTGTTGTTTATTATCATTTAAACTTGACAACACCAAATATCTGAAGAAAGATCAAATAAGAAAATCAGAGTTACATACATATGAAATAGCAGAATAAATGTGCCCTCCCCCTATGGAGAAAAGAACCCAAAAAGTCAATAACCCAAAGGTCAAAGGTTAGCACTATGTTACAGAGTAGACAGTAAAGTAAACAAGTTCCTACTATAGGCTACCCAGTAAGTTAACAAGTTTAAGCAAATCCAATTTTGGTAAAGTCCCTGTAACAAAGAAAAATATTCAGTCTCTTTCATACAGTGGCCACTCAATCACTCTTACCTACTCTTGGTGATATCCCTTGGAATTTCAATTTTTCCTGACTATATAAAAAGTCAGGTTTATTTCCCAAATTGGCCCCAGTCCATCCTCTAACACATAAAGACTAGTGAGGTGAACGCCGAATCTGGTGTGGGTTTTTCCTGGATGAACAAAATGTCACCGCCAATAGTTGATGTAGAAACGTTATCTTGGGGTTCACAGTCAAAAGAGGAAAATACTTCGAGTATTGGGAAACATCTGGTTGCTCAAAATGTTACAATTGATAAATGATGATAATCTTATCGGCTGGCTCTATGGTAGAGTGCCGATTCTGAAACAGCGTAAATTCTGGATGCTACGCCTGAATACGACTGTCAGAAGTCGGGAATAAATATTATTTTTTTTCACACCCCAGTGGGCTGATAAAATTGAAAAATATTGCTGGGTTTGGTAAATCCAGTTAAATTTACAAGTTAAAATGTTTCTCGTGTATCATTGGCAAATACTTGCTCACCAATGAGATTGGTGACGCACAAGCCAAGAAAAGACTTAACCAATCAGTAAAAAAGAAAAGACCGCTGGAAGCCCTTGATCAGGTCTGCTAGGAATATATAAGAAACATTTATGGAAAAATGCTACTATTTTATATAGCTACATATATGCACACAGACGGAGACAAGACGATCTCTTATCCACTTCGTTAGTCCTGATTAAATTTAAAAGGCACACGGTGTCTTTAGCCTACCCTATCGCCCGTCGCTTAGCGAGTGTAGGTTGGATGAGTTATGCGACTCTCCCCCTCTTGCTCGCGCTTAACGATCAGCGTACAATGTTAATTATCACAAACTATCGCCGGTCGTGAAGTAGCTATTATTTTGGTCGGCGTCTGACAGTTGAGTCGTATGATATTAAATAATAGGCACTTATAATAAATACGCACAATGAAATAAAACGTGAACTCTTTTCTGTCACTATCAGTCGCGCCTAGCATTTAAACCAGTCAGCTAACCGTCTCTTTTTGTGTGAGAAAGCGTGTGGTGAAAATTAACATTATAATTGAACATCTGGCATGAAATAGCTACGCGTTATTTTATTTCACTAGTTTTAACGCTACAAAATCTAAGTGAATTATAATGGAAAAAGCTAACACTTTTAAACACGTAAGCACTAATTTCTATTACCAGAAAATCAGAATGAAAATCTCCACGAATGCTATTAACACATTTTCCACAATGGTTCTTGAACTACGTGCTTAGACTATCCAACAATTCTGAGTGACAACTGATAGCAGGTTTAAGAAAACACAGTTTATATATCATTACGTTTCTCTGATCTATAGATGATGTTACTTTTCGCACTTTTCATTGTGTGAGTAACGGAGAATCAAAACAGAGTTCCCAGATAAAAGCTTACGCCCGTCTTTCGTCGGGCGCTTTCGATCGTCATCAAAAGACAGTTATGTGTAACGGGGTTCTCTAAGATTTTCTCTGTACGAATGCCCGCTTCTGAAGATCAAGAGCTCAGGGGTTTCTGACTTAGCCTGAGTACGTACTTCAAAAGGTATCGTATGATTGACAGATAAGCTCGCGTGATGAGACGAGGTAAACAAACCTCATTCGCTACCTGTTTTGACGGGCAGGTCACGCAAGTTTGTAAATACTTCGTTTCCTTATGTTCAAAGAAAAGAAGGCGTGACGAAAAAGTGAGTAGACACAGGTTGTAAATGCATGGTTTTGCAAGCAAATCAAAGAACGCAACGAGGTCACAAAAGACTGTCAGATTACTGTAGGCTCTTTTTCCATTATACGTCACACATGTCCAAATATACAAGACGTTTAGGTCTGATGACCAATACATGAGTGAATAACTTGGTTACTATAAGTTACAACAAATACACGTTCGAATAGCATGGTTACTGTGGTTATAGTTACAACAAATACATGTGTGAAGGGCATGGTTACTATGGTTATTGTTACAAATGCTGGCCATTTTGTTAATTTATTTGTTTGTTTTCCTCAATGACATTTATTTTATTATTTGTTTTATCATATTTCAACGTTTGTTTTGCTGGAAAAAGGGGGGTGGAGGGGTGGGACGGGTTGATCATTCATTAAAATTTTTAAAATATGGATACGGGCTTGTCTCACATATCTCCTAAATTTATATTTTATGCAGAACTAGAAAGATAGAGCTTTCACTCTACCTACCAACCTATATACCTATCAAGCTATAAGCATATCTACGTACCTTCCTTCATGCCTTCCTACTTAACTACTTACTTATCTACCTACTTACGTGGCTACCTACCCAATTATCTACATATCAGTTTTCATATCTATCTGTCCGTCTATCTATCTATCTATGGTGAATTTTGCCAGTTCTTCTCGTCCATCGCACGAACATCCGGGATAAATCATCAGCAACTGAATTGTACTGCTCTTTCTCATTTCGTTCAATCGAGGTTAAACGAAGCCCAACCTTCCTGAATTACCTTTACTGTCAATCTCGGAGGTTTCTATTTTAATTAAATCATTACCTCAGAAGAAATCGTGCGGTGAAGATGGAATATCTTCGAGGATACTTCAGCTTGCAGAGCCTGTTGAATGCGACTCACTCACATTTACAATCTGTGCCTCACTCAGAAAGTGTTTCCTCAACGACTGAAAACAGGCTTAGTGGTATCAGTGCCTAAGAAAGGTGATATTAATGTCGTCACAAACTACCGGCCGATTTCCCTACTATCAGTCATAACTAAACCTCTTGAACGACACATGAATAAACATATTCTTTCTTCACTGAACAGCTACAATCTTATACATGAAAACCAATCTGGATTTCGACCCAAACACTCTTGTCAATCCTTGTTGACTAAGATTACAGAAATCTCGCACTCTAATATCAACTGCGAAAAAATAAATGAAGTATTATTAATCGACCTTACAAAGCATTTGACACAATTGACCCCTCGTTGCTGATACAAAAGCTTGCGGTGTACAAATTTCATCCACAAGTGATCACATTAATAAAATCATTCCTTGAAAACAGAACACAACGAGTCTTATACAATAATGTGCTCTCTAAATCATACACCACTACAATGGGTGGCCCACAGGGCTCGATACTAGGACCCTTACTCTTCAGCATCTTCATCAATGACCTGCCCTTGTCATTGCCACATGACGATTGTCTTATGTTTGCTGATGATACCACAGTAACAGTAGCTGGCACAGACATTAACACTGTTCAGTCTCTTTTACAGCATCACCTGGACATTGTACAAGATTGGTGAACTATTAATAGTATGTACATTAATAAAAACAAAACTCAATCTTTGATTATCTCAACCCGCCAAAAGATTCTGCACTGTCAACCAAATACGTTATTATTATCTCTAGACGGAGAACGTATTAAGTAAGTTACGGACCACAGCCTTTTGGGTGTGGTCATCGACCAGTCTCTAAGCTGGAAATCACATGTCTATTTCATCGCCAACAAGATCTCACAAAAATTGTTTCAACTCTCAAAAATCAAACATTTTTTATGTCCGCACTCTAGACTTATATTCTATTATGCACATATTCAAAGTCACCTTTCTTATTGCTCAAATATCTGGAGTCGCTGTGGCTTGTCGTTTTTGAAACGCCTAGAATCCCTACATAAAAGGGCGCTACGACTTGTTTGCCTGAATGATAACATTCCCAGTGCTCAGCTATTTTCACAGCTGAATGTTCTTCCTCTTAAAAAATTCTTCTTCTTCCAAGATCTCCTATTTGTGCATCAAATTTTACACGGCAGAACGCCTTCATACTTGCAAATGTTCTTTCGCTATAAATACTGCTCATATTTTATACGTGGCGACCTACTTTTGGACCTTGCAAAACCTCGAACTGACCTCTTCCGAAGTTGTTTTTGTTATGCAGGTGGTTTAGCATGGAATTCCCTACCCAAGTCTGTCAAAACTGATAATTACACCACATTCAAAAGACATCTGCATTCACGTCATAAAATCTTGTACACACATTTAACGACAATTCTATTTCAGTTATTTCAGCGTTTCCATGAGCATTTAACTGTCATTGTAATATTTCAATTTAAAATTGAATTTTTAATATTAAGTAGCTTTATTGCTTGACCTCTCTCTCTCTCTCTCTCTCTCTCTCTCTCTCTCTCTCTCTCTCTCTCTCTCTCTCTCTCTCTCTCTCTCTCTCTCTCTCTCTCTTTCTCTCTCCCTCTCTCTACGTGCGTGAATGACTATGAGTAAATGTACTTGTGTATGCTCACTTTCTGATTGTGATGATAATATTAATTAATCCTGTCTGAAGTTGTCAATATTTCAATTTTAATTTGTAAAACGCTGAAAATTGTATTGCAGGGAAGAAATGTAAAAAGGCAATTATGCCTATTTCTTTACCCTGATAAAATACAGATATCTATCTATCTATCTATCTATCTATCTATCTATCTATCTATCTATCTATCTATCTATCTATCTATCTATCTATCTATCTATCTATCTATCTATCTATCTATCTATCTATCTATCTATCTATCTATCTATCTATCTATCTATCTATCTATCTATCTATCCATCTATCCATCCATCCATCCATCCATCCATCCATCCATCCATCCATCTAAATAAAGTTCGTTCGTTCGTTCGTTCTATCGACACAAAAAAAAGTTTTATTTGGAGAAACTATTATGAGAAAAGGCCAAACAATTTATCGCGGACAGACAGGCAATATTTCTGGCAGAAAATGGTTCCATGGCAATAATCTAGATCATTCCAGACAAGCCCACACTGTCAGCGATGGCTGTGAGATTTCTTGGTGCCTGCATGAGACACGAGAGAGCCACATCAAATTGTCAGTTTCTCTGAACCATAGCTCGAGACGTTTTAGAGAAATGAGGGCCACTTACTCAGAGAAGTGTTCGTTTGATCTGAGGGGCAGAGTTCCTCAAGTTTGCTTTATTCTTGTTTGTTTCTTGCGAATCATGTCCAGCTACCTCCTCTCTGTCTGGTCCTTTCAGAAGGCAGCTAATTTGTGTTTCCACTTCTTTGATCAACTTCCCTTGATCGTGGGCTTTTAATTTTTTCTACATATAATTTCACAAATAATGGGTGTGTGTGTGTGTGTGGGAAAAAGGGGGGGGGGTGAATTTGAGTCTCTATCCTTGGTTAACACGATGTGTAATTATTTGTTTTATCTGAATAAGTTGTTCATTATTTTCTAACATTTATTGTTGAAGTTATCAAAGATGAAAATATGGAGGCAATGACAGTCACTCTTGTATCTCGCCTTCTTATTTTGATATCATCGTTATTTCATCTAACTTTGTTTCTGTAGCTGTCAAGATGTGAGTTCACATCTTATAGGGGATGTTTCTGTAGCTGTCAAGATGTGAGTTCACATCTTATAGGGGATGTTTCTGTAGCTGTCAAGATGTGAGTTCACATCTTATAGGGGATGTTTCTGTAGCTGTCAAGATGTGAGTTCACATCTTATAGGGGATGTTTCTGTAGCTGTCAAGATGTGAGTTCACATCTTATAGGGGATGTTTCTGTAGCTGTCAAGATGTGAGTTCACACATCTTAGCTGTATGTGGTTTTTTTTCACATCTTATAGGGGATGTTTCTGTAGCTGTCAAGATGTGAGTTCACATCTTATAGGGGATGTTTCTGTAGCTGTCAAGATGTGAGTTCACATCTTATAGGGGATGTTTCTGTAGCTGTCAAGATGTGAGTTCACATCTTATAGGGGATGTTTCTGTAGCTGTCAAGATGTGAGTTCACATCTTATAGGGGAGCTGTCAAGATGTGGTTTCTGTAGCTATAGCTGTCAAGATGTGAGTTCACATCTTATAGGGGATGTTTCTGTAGCTGTCAAGATGTGAGTTCACATCTTATAGGGGATGTTTCTGTAGCTGTCAAGATGTGAGTTCACATCTTATAGGGGATGTTTCTGTAGCTGTCAAGATGTGAGTTCACATCTTATAGGGGATGTTTCTGTAGCTGTCAAGATGTGAGTTCACATCTTATAGGGGATGTTTCTGTAGCTGTCAAGATGTGAGTTCACATCTTATAGGGGATGTTTCTGTTCTGTGTTCACATCTTAGAGGGGATGTTTTCTGTAGTCAAGATGTGAGTTCACATCTTATAGTAGGGATGTGGTTCACATCTATAGGGGATTTTCTGTAGCTGTCAAGATGTGAGTTCACATCTTTATAGGGGATGTTTTCTATAGCTGTCAAGATGTGAGTTCACATCTTATAGGGGATGTTTCTGTAGCTGTCAAGATGTGAGTTCACATCTTATAGGGGATGTGTCTGTAGCTGTCAAGATGGTTTCTCCAGCTGTCAAGACGGGAGTTCACATCTTATAGGGGATGTTTCTGTAGCTGTCAAGATGTGAGTTCACATCTTATAGGGGATGTTTCTGTAGCTGTCAAGATGTGAGTTCACATCTTATAGGGGATGTTTCTGTAGCTGTCAAGATGTGAGTTCACATCTTATAGGGGATGTTTCTGTAGCTGTCAAGATGTGAACTCACATCTTGACAGCTACAGAAACATCCCCTTTCTGTAGCTGTCAAGATGTGAGTTCACATCTTATAGGGGATGTTTCTGTAGCTGTCAACGATGTGAGTTCACATCTTATAGGGGGGTATGTTTCTGTGTAGCTGTCAAGATGTGAGTTCACATCTTATAGGGGATGTTTCTGTAGCTGTCAAGATGTGAGTTCACATCTTATAGGGGATGTTTCTGTAGCTGTCAAGATGTGAGTTCACATCTTATAGGGGATGTTTCTGTAGCTGTCAAGATGTGAGTTCACATCTTATATGGGGATGTTTCTGTAGCTGTCAAGATGTGAGTTCACATCTTATAGGGGATGTTTCTGTAGCTGTCAAGATGTGAGTTCACATCTTATAGGGGATGTTTCTGTAGCTGTCAAGATGTGAGTTCACATCTTATAGGGGGTGTTTCTGTAGCTGTCAAGATGTGAGTTCACATCTTATAGGGGATGTTTCTGTAGCTATCAAGATGTGAGTTCACATCTTATAGGGGATGTTTCTGTAGCTGTCAAGATGTGAGTTCACATCTTATAGGGGATGTTTCTGTAGCTGTCAAGATGTGAGTTCACATCTTATAGGGGATGTTTCTGTAGCTGTCAAGATGTGAGTTCACATCTTATAGGGGATGTTTCTGTAGCTGTCAAGATGTGAGTTCACATCTTATAGGGGATGTTTCTGTAGCTGTCAAGATGTGAGTTCACATCTTATAGGGGATGTTTCTGTAGCTGTCAAGATGGGAGTTCACATCTTATAGGGGATGTTTCTGTAGCTATCAAGATGTGAGTTCACATCTTATAGGGGATGTTTCTGTAGCTGTCAAGATGTGAGTTCACATCTTATAGGGGATGTTTCTGTAGCTGTCAAGATGTGAGTTCACATCTTATAGGGGATGCTTTTGTAGCTGTCAAGATGTGAGTTCACATCTTATAGGGGATGTTTTTGTAGCTGTCAAGATGTGAGTTCACATCTTATAGGGGATGTTTTTGTAATTGTCAAGATGTGAGTTCACATCTTATAGGGGATGTTTCTTTAAGTGCTATAACAATAAGAATAATAATAATAGCCTCTTTAGTCATAACTGACTATGGGATTATGTGTTACCGTGGCGTGTATATGTTGATTCAATTATAAGGCATATATGTTGATTCAATTATAAGGCATATATGTTCAAGTTCCTTGTATGTTTGTTTATTGTATCACTCAAGTCAAGATACTGGTGTACTACCAGAGATAGTTATTCTTGATAATGTTCGTACCCAAGTTCGTTCCAGAATTCCTCTGTGGTGTTTAATGTTTTTGTGACAATCATTAACATACTTAATATCCGCTATTAACTGCAAAAACCTTCAACAGGGGGTAGTTAAGAAAGTCTTCAGGGATCCAGGAAAACAGTTTATTATCTTGAACATAAAATCCAAAACAAAGTCATTTGCATGCGTTTACAATTCTTCATGAAGAGTAGTGTCTTAATATACATTCATTTTTCCTCCTTGTAATTTTATCCAATTTGGGGTAAATACTGTGCCTGGTTCTTTTTCATTAGGCTTCTCTGGTTTATCCAACTTAGGGGTAACTGATAGCCGGGTCTCTACCTCTTGTATGACTTGAGTTAATTTGACATTAGAGAGCTCAGTTTTCATTTCTTATAAGTTCAGATCGTTTTCCCAACATTTAGGCATTTCTTGCCTAACTAGGTTTTGTTCTGAAAAATGAAAAAAGTCATACGAAGCTGTACTTACGGGTAATATGAATTCCCAACTATGTAAAAATTATCTGCTTCACGCAGAGTTGATATCTTGATAACTTCAAGACCAGCAGTTGGATGGACTAGGGCTACGTCCGTACAAACTGGCTTCTGTAGATCAACTGATTTCGGATATGCGAAATCTGCTATCTCAGAGTGGTGGGCGATTTTACTACCTTTTGGTTGGTTAGTCTAATACTTCTTTATTTATTTTATTGGGTGTCAAATGCTTACCGATGGAGGGTCTCGGCTATTCTGATTTACGTCACCGGTTGCTAAGCAACTCCCGCCAAAAGATAGCGTTGAGTCGCTTTTTAACCTAGTTTCGACTAGTTTCAGTTTCAATCTGATACTAACATAACTCAAGTCTTTATTTCAATAAAACATTGTAACTGTTCTTCCTAATCTAACTGATAACTATTAGCACGAATGATGCTATGGTATCAGTAGTAGGCCTTCCGGTGACATTTGTCCAGTGCCCTCATGTCTCTTTTGCACACATCTTTGAACCTCAGTTAAGGTCGCCCAAGTGTTCTTTTGCCATCTGCCAGTTGTCCGTAGAAGATATCTTTCGGAATGCGACCACCTTCCATGCGGCGAACATGGCCAAGCCAGCGTAGTCTGCGTTGTCTAAGCAGTGTGAACATGTTTGAAAACCAGCACGTGACAACACCTCGATACTTGTCACATTGTCCTTCCACGAAATACAGAGGATGTGACGTAGACACCGTAAATGGAAGGTATTGAGCCTTCTTTCTTGCTTAGCATAGGTTGTCCATGTCTCGCTGCCATATAGGAGTGTGCTGATGACGCAGGCGTTATATACCGCAGCTTTGGTCTTCCTTGTGAGTTTGGAGTTTCCCCAAACACGCGTTGTGAGGCGGGTAAAGGTGCCTGCAGCTTTACCAATGGGGCTGTCAATTTCTGTGTCCAGAGAGAGTTTGTCATTGATGGTAGGCCCCAGGTAAGTGAAGTGGTGCACCACTGCCAATTCATAGTTATCGATAGTGAATACTGGTACAACATTCACATCCTGACCCAGCATTTTTGTTTTCTTTGAATTTATTGTGAGTGCTTGGGTGAAGCGATTCATCAAGCTCTGAGGCTCCTGTTGGCTTTGAGTGACGATTGCAGCGTCATCAGCGAATAACAAATCTCTTATAGTGACCCTTCTGATTTGTGTTTTTGCCTTCAGCCATGCGAGGTTAAACAGTCGGCCATCTGACCTAGTGTGAAGGCAAATTCCTTCAGTTGCATCTCTGAATGCATGTTTCTAGACTTTAGAGCAAGGCAAAGAAGATCCCGAAAAGGGTCGGAGCGAAGACGCAGCCTTGTTTAACGCCACTGCATATGTCACAAGGCTGTGATATGCTTTCAGCATATTGGACTGTTTCCTTCATGTCATCATGGAATTACTTCATCATTTTCAGCAATTTCGTGTGGGTAGCCTACTTTCAGGAGGATTTTGAAGAGTCCACCCCTACTAACCAGGTCAAATGTCTTTGTGAGGTCTATAAAGGCGAAATGTAAAGGCCTTGTCTGCTCTCTTGATTTTTCCTAAAGCTGGCGGAGAGAAAAGATCATGTCTATTGTTGATCTACCAGCTCGGAATCCACATTTTGACTCTGGATATGTGCGCTCAGCTATAAGTTAAATATGGCTATAGTTTGTCGCATTTATTTTTATAATCTTTGTCTTTTCTCTGCTTATTTTCACGCCTTTTGTTTCTGCCGTGACCTCTCGTGTAGCATTCTGACACTGTCTTATATCTGGTCACGTGATATGGGATAGAACAGCCTTCGTTATAAGCAAACTCTAGATCAGGGGTCGGCAACCCACGAACATTAGGGAACTGCGTTAGTAACACAAAGCCCTCTAAAGATCTACCATATATATATATATATATATATATATATATATATATATATATATATATATATATATATATATATATATATATATATATATATATATATATATATATATACTGTTCAAAAAAAGAAACGCATAGCTATCCGAGGGCGCGTTTTTATGAGTTTGTAAGTAAAATTTGGTGCTAGGGTATATAAAAACCAGCCTCAAATGTTCTTTACATTGTCACATGCACGTGTTGACCTGCATTGCGTTCGTTTTTGTAATCGTTAAGACGCAGTGGTCAATAGTGTATATGACGCAATTTTTGACCACAGCTCATGTTGCGCGCACGTGAAAGCAACAACATTTGGGGTGAACACTATTCACTGACTACGCAACTGAAACCCTATAAAAGGATAACGCTACACACACAAAATTCAGTTAATTTTCAAGCAGACATTTATGCCGTCTCTATCGATACATTTAAGGAACATTGCTATTGGCCGTTTGCACGCAGGCGAAAGTCAAAGTCAGGTTGCCAGGCATCTAAACGTGCATCAGAGTACCATCAGTCGACTTTGGCACCGGTTCCACGCATCCATGCCCAGAAGATGCCAGTTGCTGATCGATGCAAGTGGAGGCCACACACCATACTAACGGGAAAGCCCGTACGCCAACAACTCTTGTGACTCAGATGCAAAACAACTGTCAATTGATTGGTTGAACCCTAAGGTATTCTTTTGTGCAATTTGAACAATCAACTCCTTAAATTAAAAAAGTTATTGAATGTCAAAATTGGGGCTATGTGTGTGCCTTCAGTAGCTATACGTTTCTTTTTTTGAACAGTATAATTCAAATGGCGCAAACTCCGTATTTTCGTTGTAAATTTCTCTATAGGCGAAGAGAATAGCGGGTAATATTCTATCCCAATCTTGTGGATATTTAGTCGTAACCTTTCCCAAAATTTGTTTTAAACTTCAGTTAATCTTTCTATACTGTCCAAAAAAAAGAAACGCATAGTTACTGAAGGCACACACATAGCCACAATTTTGACATTCAATAACTTTTTTAATTTAATGAGTTAATTGTTCAAATTGCACAAAAGAATACCTTAGGGTTCAACCAATCAATTGACAGTTGTTTTGCATCTGGGTCACGAGAGTTTTTGGCGTACGGGCTTTCCCGTTAGTATGGTGTGTGGCCTCCACTTGCATCGATCAGCAACTGGCATCTTCTGGGCATGGATGCGTGGAACCGGTGCCAAAGTCGACTGATGGTACTCTGATGCACGTTTAGATGCCTGGCAACCTGACTTTGACTTTCGCCTGCGTGCAAACGGCCAATAGCAATGTTCCTTAAATGTATCGATAGAGACGGCATAAATGTCTGCTTGAAAATTAACTGAATTTTGTGTGTGTAGCGTTATCCTTTTATAGGGTTTCAGTTGCGTAGTCAGTGAATAGTGTTCACCCCAAATGTTGTTGCTTTCACGTGCGCGCAACATGAGCTGTGGTCAAAAATTGCGTCATATACACTATTAACCACTGCGTCTTAACGATTACAAAAACGAACGCAATTCAGGTCAACACGTGCATGTGACACTGTAAAGAACATTTGAGGCTGGTTTTTATATACCCTAGCACCAAATTTTACTTACAAACTCATAAAAACGCGCCCTCGGATAGCTATGCGTTTCTTTTTTTGAACAGTATATATATATATATATATATATATATATATATATATATATATATATATATATATATATATATATATATATATATATATATATATATATATATATATATATATATATATATATATATATATATATATATATATATGTGTGTGTGTGTTTGTGTTTGTATGTGTTTGTTTGTTAAGCGGGGGAAGGGGAATGATGAACCTTACAAAGAAAAGATCACGTTACTATCTAATGCAGTTCACAAATAATATGTGAGTAGCCAGCTCGAAAGTTTTCTTTGGGGAAGTGGAAAAAGTACCTTTGATCCCGGAGACACCAAGATTTTAAATGCCGGCTGGAGAAGTCTAGTCCAAAATGTCCCTCTTTACGACGTCTTTATCGCCCTCTCCACGCAGTCACCTCAAGATCTACCAAATCATCCACTAGGATCGACTGATATTTTAGGTAACATTTAAATTAACTGCAATAACTCAAAACGAAAAGTAAAACTCAGTGTTATTAATATATTCAGTAATGTGGATGTCAGTCTGTAACAGTATGATGAGATGTCTAGTTTATATGTCATGAGCGTAATAACAAAACATATACACAGTGTTGTATAGAATAAGATAAGCTAAGGGAGTAGGTGGTGACAATAATGGGCGCAATCTTTAATGACCTTTTTTTTTGTTTCTAGACCACGGGTTGAAACCTCACTCTGAGCACTTCTCCAGAACCAGCTAAATCGGTATTTAATGGAACCTGTTCAAAGAAAGCTAAACGTCGTATGTACGTGTTGACCACGTGTCTGAAAGTTAAACGTTGTATGTCTGTGTTCATCACGTGTCTGAAAGTTAAATGTTGTATGTCTGTGTTGACCACGTGTCTGAAATTAAACGTTGTATGTCTGTGTTGATCACGTGTCTGAAAGCTAAATGTTGTATGTTGAAGGGTAAAGATTATTGAGATGCCAACATCTGCTGTCTTTAGTTTGTGTTTTATGTTTTTGAGGAGCATGGGCCCACAAATACAGTTGGCATCTCCATAATCATAACCCTTCAACTCTCTATGGGCCCATGCTCGTTATTTTGACGGGTATGTTTACTAGTTAATATTATCTTCTTCTTCATACGCTCTCAGACGTCTGCTTGAATGTTTTCAATGAAAGCAGAAGTCGGTTTGAGGCTATTTGAATCTCCGGAGAGCTTTTCTACGAATGGTACTGATGTCAGCCATATGCGCTTTCTCCGCTCCGGATATGTTAGGCAACTTTGAAGCAGATATTCAGCAGTCATTTTATCAGTGCCACAGTTACACTGATCGGTAGTTCCTACCTTTAGCTTGTTGAATAGATGGTATCTCAATCTGTTGTGGCCAGTGCGGAGTCTGAAGATTTCCACTTGTTCTCTTCTGTTGAGCTGGTAGTAAGCATCATTTTGTGTGTGACCTGGATGCTCTACATCCAATTTCTGTCTGTATCTGACTCTGATAAAACTCTTTGCCTCCTCGAAAGTTATGCTTGTATCAGGCTGAGGTAAATTTCCAGTTTCCTGTGCCAGTCTTCAGCCTCTTCATTGCCTGTGATGTTACAATGAGATGGGATCCATTGGATCACAACACTTTTGACTCGTTGACATAGTTTGTGGAGCACTATTCTGAGGTCATCCAGGTCTGTATTATTTTGGCTTTTCAATGCTGCAGTTACTGAAAGTGCATCGGTAAAGAAAGCAACCTGTCTCTCTGTGCTTTCCTCTGTCAATATAACCTCTGCTGCAGTTTTCAAGGCCTCTGCCTCTGCTCTGAGGTTACTTGAGAATTGTCCTCTTGCCACTGACAGCTTTTTTTTGTGTTCACCACTGCTTAAGGTCAGAAAGACACCTCCACCTCCATTTTTCTGTTGCATTTGTTGCTGATCCATCTGTGTATGCATGGGTCCAGGTGTTGCGTGGGTAACGTTTCTCTGTGTACTTTGTCGCTATGGATTTTCTCTCTGTTGCAGTTTGGCTCTTTTTACTTTCAATTCCAGGAATGTTTTCTATCATTTTAGGGAAACGATTTTGTTTCCAAACTGGAAGCTTGTGTGCAGTGTAGATGGGTTTAACAGTTGATATTTCACTTACGGAAACTGCTCTCTTCTGTGGTTTGGTTGATTGTACAAAGTTGCTTCGTTTGAGTCTTTGCCTTCTAAGAGCATTCATTCTATGGCACATTGGGTGGTCTGTTAGTCTTTTGAATTTTTCAGCTTGTTGCTGAGCCCTGCTGTCTCTTCTATCCTTCATTGGCTGGAGGCATGTAATCTTTTCGAGTTCTTTTATAGGTGTTGTTTTCATGCCGCCCGTTATAATTCTCATTGCTTGGTTTTGGAATCTGCTGATTTTATCGAAGTTTGACTTAGCTGCTGTTGCCCATGCTGTAATGCCATACTCTAGGACTGGTCTCACTCGCCCTGTGTGTAACGTCTTGAGCACTCTCTCATCCGCACCCCAAGTTGTTCCAGCAAGTTTTTTCATAATTGCCGTTCTTTGTCTTGCTCTCATTCGATTTCTGTCAACTTGTTTTTTCCAAGTCAGACGGCGATCAAAAGTAATGCCTAAGTATTTAAGGAGCGGAAACCTGTGGCCTGTAAACAGTAAATAAATAAATAAACAACACACAAAGGTATGTTATCAATCCCTAGGTAGTTTGGATTTTCATTTAAATGTAGATTTTCTCCGTTTAGCACTAGTTTGGAACTCTGTGGTTTATGCGAGAGGGACAATACTGTGTACGTTATTTTCCCTTCATTTATCTTCATCAGCCATGTTTTGGCCCACTCACATCCAAAACAAAAATCAGAATCAATTCAAATGTCAAGTTAGTCCTATTGTATAGAGAACAACAAAAACAACAATCACAAAGCGTCAGACTTTACAAATGGGTAGAAAAAAAAAGAAAGTCTCTTAGCAGATACTGCCGTAAGGTAGTGAAGTGTGAGAGACTTGACAATACTAGATCTAGCAACCACTTCGCTGCCTTTGCCTTTCCTGATCCAAGAGCAGAGTCAGATATCCATTTACAGATGACAGACTGTATCGTGAAGCCACCGTGGTTCCAATCCGCTACCTTTGCCGCGCGAGGCCTACGCTCTAACCAAGGTCGCTATCACAAATAAGTGCTTGCCTAAAATAGGAGGATTGTAGTGCTGTAAGACGATCACTTGACTTTGATCGACTGTCACTGAGCGTTAGCTCTTGGTGAAAGACGATCACTAATGTCCAATTTATCGTACGCACCAGTATTTTTTTAAGGGGGGGAGAGAAACGTGTGACGTCATGTTATTTTTTTAAAAAAAAAGGGGGGGGGGGGTTGGCTTTTTGTGACGAAATTTGACAGAGGGCGCTTTAAAAATGGCAAAAATTGCGTGATGTCATATGTGGACGACCCCATACTTAATAGGAGAAAATGGAGGGGGGAAAAAATGTGTCTGCATACATATACTTAGTTCCAAATCTAGATTGGTTGGTTTAACTGTTTACGCTAATTCTTTTTTTTTTTTTTCCCTTAAATAACTGCGTCTTGATGACTGAAAATGGTTAATCGTATGTGTTTGTTAGTGCGTATGGACAAAACATGCGCAAGTTTGTCTGCGTGAATGAAACAATTGAGGACTGTGTTTTATTGAAAGAAATATTCAGAACAAAAATTTGGGAGCTCACGCTAACACTAACGTGTGACTCACTCTCGGCAGTCCCACAGTCATCACCGTAACCACGCCCCTCTAACAATGGAAGTCATAAAAATACAATGACCCATCTAGGTCTCTGTTATCAGGAGAGACGAATAATGGACTACTCAACAGTGTTTCTCTGGTCATGAGTCACTGCTAAATATGGACATCACAGGTCGAAACTCCATTGAAAATCATAGTAAGAGCTGACAACTCTATGACATTATAGGGAGGGTCGACAACTTTATAAAATTCTAGGGAGGGGTGACAACTGTCAGTACCACAGATTAATGCGACGATGATAATGCGACGATGATGATGATAATGATGTTGATGATGATGCGATGATGTTGACGATTTGTGTTTACAAACAAGAAGATTAAAAGATTAAAAATGTCAAGAATTCAGTAGCCGCTGGTAGTCGAGATATAATTATGTCTGTCTGTTAAACTGAAATGGTCCAATATTGAACAAAGTTTCAAGCTGTTCTTACTTCGTTTGTTCAGCCACTACTGCTAACATTACCTGCATTACCAACGTCCCTCAGACAAACCTCACCTGCTTCCGGTGGGCCTACGTCGATGGCTTTTAACGGCAGGTGTGGCCACAACGCAACAACAACATCATCTCGTAGCGACAGATTAGATAATGCCTTTCTTAAATCATTGACGTGAAATATGGACGCCAATCTTGACTGGAACAAGTTTGTACAATAACGTCTCCATTGAGAGTAATAGCAAATATGAATGTTTGACTAAGACCAAACGGAAACACGTGTGATTGTGTGGTTTCCTACGCATGCGTAAGATTTTGTTTAAATGTTCGTTTTTGTAGGAATAAAGTTGTACTTCATGATTGCTAGTTAACATATAATAACCAGAGCATATACCGGAGCCAGTGGAAGCAGAGCATCTATAGGCCACCAAAAAAGAAAAAAGAATGAGATACTTACAAGTGGTAATCTTCAGACTTCTCACACGTCACAACAGATGGAATACCATCTATTCAACAAGCTAAAGACAGGAATTACTGATGAGTGTAACTGTGGCACTGACAAAATGACAGCTGAACTTCTGCTGCTAAAGTGCCCAACATATGAGAAACAGAGAAAACACATATGGCCATCACTAGTAGCATTCCTGGACAAACTCTATGGAGATATCAACAGTCTCAAACTGACCACTGCTTTCTTTGAACATATTTAAGTTGACGTCTGAGAGTCTTTGAACATATTTAAGTTGACGTCTGAGAGTCTTTGAACATATTTAAGTTGACGTCTGAGAGTCTTTGAACATATTTAAGTTGACGTCTGAGAGTCTTTGAACATATTTAAGTTGACGTCTGAGAGTCTTTGAACATATTTAAGTTGACGTCTGAGAGTCTTTGAACATATTTAAGGTGACGTCTGAGAGTCTTTGAACATATTTAAGTTGACGTCTGAGAGTCTTTGAACATATTTAAGGTGACGTCTGAAAGTGAACGAAGGAAGAGATGAAGAAATAAAAATGCCCAGTTTGTAATAACACTGATTAAAAAAAATACATAAATAAAAATAAAAACTGTAGCTGTCGAAGTAAAACAGTCACGTGATTACTTTCTTTCAATCAGGGCCGTGGATACAAGGGGGGGGGGGGGGGGGGGGGGGTGGGGGGGGGGGGGGGGGGGGGGGGGGGGTGGGGGGGGGGGGGGGGGGCGGGGGCGGGGGGGGGGGGGGGGGGGGGGGGGGGGGGGGGGGGGGGGGGAAAGGTTGAAACTCCCCCTTTAGGATTTGGTGAAAAACATTTGTGGGGAAATTTTACTATACCAAAATAGTGCATACAATTTTTTTTTTAAATAACAAACACACACACCCCCCCCCCCCCACCCTTTATTTACGACTCTGCTTTCAATACAACGTAATCTTCATTGACTCACTCAGTTTTAGCGCTTTGGAGCACAGGACTTCCACAATTTGACCCCACACTTTCCAATTCTGTGTCATCCATTCATGATCGTTCTATCACTCCCTACACATCTACCTCCAGCTACCTTCTCAGTGTGTGTTGTACGCTTTCTCTCCATTTTTTTCTACTTTTGTCCCTGAATACATACTGCCTTGTAAAACTATCAACTGTTTTCCACAATGAGTGTCCTAGACCTATCCAAAGCTAAAACATTTTCCTCCCCTCCGCTTTTAAATTACTTGCTTCAAATCGGGACTTCTTAATCTGTTTTGTACCAAGGGCCCTTTCTTTGTCCGGTCAAGGTTACGGACTCTTCTTACACATAATGCACATAAACGCATAAGTATAAAAATGTACAATTTAAATGTTAGGTTATGTATACGGACTCCCGTAGAATCAATTTACCCTAAGGGCCCATAGCTGAGGGGTCCATGGACCACAGATTATGAAACCCTGACTCTCCTCGCATTATCCTGTCACACTACTCTCCAACCACTATCTGGTCACATAACTTTCCTACCACTAGCTGGTCACCTGACTCTCCTGTCACTATCTGATCACATGACTCCTAGAACTTTCTGATCCATGCTATGAAACCACAGCCAACAATCCTCAGCAGATTTGATCGTTATTTATTTCCCCTACTTGAAATCAATCACAGAAATGGCTTCCTAATTTCCCATCTTGTTACAGGGCCCAGGGCCTCCCGTCTTCCTGCAACGTCTGCTGACTTTCCTATCTGACCAGATATCTGGAAATGGCCGTGCAGACAATCTCATAGGTCATGATACTTGAGAAACTCGATATCTGACGTGAGACTCTGGGATTATTTGATTGTTAGTACGTTAAAGCGGCGGAATAATTTTTTTTTAACCAATATCATGAAGTGACCGGTCATTTGTGTTTGTCAGGAATTTAAAATCTGAAACATTTTCGTAGGAGCAGCTCAAGGTCATTATTTCCCTGTTCGCGTCAATGGAGCATGCAACAACCACAGTAGTTGGTCCCATTATAGGAATCTGACACTAAGACGTCATGTGTTCACGTAGTAGTGGCTTCTGTAGTAACTTATTTGATATGACCAGCCTCAGCTTCATATTGGTCGCCTCAACACAACATGCCCGAGCTATTTATAGTAGTCCTATTTCCTTGTCTGGTCACAGACATCCAGAAACCACGTGGGGTACACAGGTTATTACACTGCTCAATACAGTTTTTATTATTATTTTTGTTTCCAGAATGAAACTTTGTTTCTCAGTAAAACACTTTGTTCTTTCATTTGATTGTTATACTGTATTTATTGTTATTATAATTATTATTAGTGCAAGTTTCTTATATTTTCATTTAACCGTTATTGTTCTTGAGCGTTCGTTCACGAACGATGACAATTTGTACAGATTTGTTTTTTGTCGTTCTTTTTGTTATTCTGTCAACGCCGTGACGTTGATTTCTGCCTTTCTGGTGCTCAACAAACGGAGAAATCAACCGGACAAGGCGATAACAACAATTGGAAAATAAAAATTGTAATGAAATCAAGATAAAACTGTAATTGTTGTTGTTTAAAGGTGTATCTTGTTTTGATGCGTCGAGTGTCCTTAACCTTGAGTTTGACTTTAGTGATCTTGTCATACCATTTTAATTTTTTTTATTCGACACACGATCATATATAGATCACAAACATCTAACTTAGCAAATTCCATATCACAAATATCTAACTTAGCAAATTCCATATCACAAACATCTAACTTAGCAAATTCCATATCAAAAACATCTAACTTAGCAAATTCCATATCACAAATATCTAACTTAGCAAATTCCATATAACAAACATCTAACTTAGCAAATTCCATATCACAAACATCTAACTTAGCAAATTCCATATCACAAATATCTAACTTACCAAATTCCATATCACAAATATCTAACTCAGCAAATTCCATATCACAAACATCTAACTTAGCAAATTCCATATCACAAACATCTAACTTAGCAAATTCCATATCACAAATATCTAACTTACCAAATTCCATATCACAAATATCTAACTCAGCAAATTCCATATCACAAATATCTAACTTAGCAAATTCCATATCACAAATATCTAACTTACCAAATTCCATATCACAAATATCTATCTTAGCAAATTCCATATCACAAATACCTAACTTACCAAATTCCATATAACAAACATCTAACTTAGCAAATTCCATATCACAAACATCTAACTTACCAAATTCCATATCACACACAACTAACTTAGCAAATTCCATATCATAAACATCTAACTTACCAAATTCCATATCACAAAAATCTAACTTACCAAATTCCATATCACAAACATATAACTTACCAAATTCCATATCACAAACATCTAACTTACCAAATTCCATATCACAAACATATAACTTACCAAATTCCATATCACAAACATCTAACTTACCAAATTCCATATCACAAACATATAACTTACCAAATTCCATATCACAAACATCTAACTTACCAAATTCCATATCACACACAACTAACTTAGCAAATTCCATATCATAAACATCTGACTTACCAAATTCCATATCACAAAAATCTAACTTACCAAATTCCATATCACAAACATATAACTTACCAAATTCCATATCACAAACATCTAACTTACCAAATTCCATATCACAAACATCTAACTTACCAAATTCCATATCACAAACATCTAACTTACCAAATTCCATATCACAAACATATAACTTACCAAATTCCATATCACAAACATCTAACTTACCAAATTCCATATCACAAACATATAACTTACCAAATTCCATATCACAAACATATAACTTACCAAATTCCATATCACAAACATCTAACTTACCAAATTCCATATCACAAACATCTAACTTAGCAAATTCCATATCACAAACATATAACTTACCAAATTCCATATCACAAACATCTAACTTACCAAATTCCATATCACAAACATCTAACTTACCAAATTCCATATCACAAACATCTAACTTACCAAATTCCATATCACAAACATCTAACTTACCAAATTCCATATCACAAACATCTAACTTAGCAAATGCTCTGGGATTTAAGCAAAAATGTAGTAATCGATTAAAACTTGTTTTGTCAAGTAATCGATTTTTAAACAAAAATTAACCAATTTATCGACAATTAATAATTAAAGATCCCAGCCCTAATGTTTTAATTTATTTTCTATTCCCCCCCCCCCCCTCCCCATGTTTGGGAACCATAACATAAGACTGTTTTTACATTCGAGTTATAAGATTTTTTAAATGTTTGTGCTGGGCGTGATTTATTTCGATTACTTGTCAACGCTCATCAAAGCTCCTCTTGTATTATTATCCTGATATCCCTGTCTGTATCTCCACCTTAAGCTCAACATTTATCACTACCAGACAATCTATGATCACTGTCTGTATCTCCACCTTAAGCTCAACATTTATCACTACCAGACAATCTATGATCACTGCCTGTATCTCCACCTTAAGCTCAACATTTATCACTACCAGACAATCTATGATCACTGTCTGTATCTCCACCTTAAGCTCAACATTTATCACTACCAGACAATCTATGATCACTGTCTGTATCTCCACCTTAAGCTCAACATTTATCACTACCAGACAATCTATGATCACTGTCTGTATCTCCACCTTAAGCTCAACATTTATCACTACCAGACAATCTATGATCACTGTCTGTATCTCCACCTTAAGCTCAACATTTATCACTACCAGACAATCTATGATCACTGCCTGTATCTCCACCTTAAGCTCAACATTTATCACTACCAGACAATCTATGATCACTGTCTGTATCTCCACCTTAAGCTCAACATTTATCACTACCAGACAATCTATGATCACTGTCTGTATCTCCACCTTAAGCTCAACATTTATCACTACCAGACAATCTATGATCACTGTCTGTATCTCCACCTTAAGCTCAACATTTATCACTACCAGACAATCTATGATCACTGTCTGTATCTCCACCTTAAGCTCAACATTTATCACTACCAGACAATCTATGATGGGAGAACAAAGCAAGATAATAAACTAAACGAATGGAGCAGCGTCATAGAAAACATCTGCATGATTGACGGTCCTCCTGGACGTTTGCCGACGGTGTGTAAAGAGCCAATAATTGTGGCCGTTGCTGACAGAGAAAATGGCCGTTAAGTGCTGACGGGACGGTTCTAAATTCGTGATTTGGCTTTTGATGGACTCCCTTACAGCTTGTGTAGTTACAGGGATTATCACGTGACCACAGAGTGTATGCGTGCACGTATATCATATAAAAATATTGTTTGGGTGATAATCAAGACTAACGGAGGAGAAAAAAAAGAGGAGAGAAGAAAGAAGATTGAGGAGAAAGAGTAAAGAGAATAAAGGAAGAGCGAGGAGAAGAGGAAGAAATTGGAGGAGGAGAAATAAGAAACAGGAAAACCAGTCTCTACCGACTCAAAGATCATCTGTTCAACATATTAGAAATCTGACAGACACGTGCCCAGGTGGGATAGACAAGCAAATAGTCAAATACAGCTTAGAGAGTAGTGACGTAAGAACTGACAGACAAGTGTCCAGGTGGGGTAGACAAGCAAATAGTCAAATACAGCTTAGAGAGTAGTGACGTAAGAACTGACCGACAAGTGTCCAGGTGGGGTAGACAAGCAAATAGTCAAATACAGCTTAGAGAGTAGTGACGTAAGAACTGACCGACAAGTGTCCAGGTGGGGTAGACAAGCAAATAGTCAAATACAGCTTAGAGAGTAGTGACGTAAGAACTGACAGACAAGTGTCCAGGTGGGGTAGACAAGCAAATAGTCAAATACAGCTTAGAGAGTAGTGACGTAAGAACTGACAGACAAGTGTCCAGGTGGGGTAGACAAGCAAATAGTCAAATACAGCTTAGAGAGTAGTGACGTAAGAACTGACGGACAAGTGTCCAGGTGGGGTAGACAAGCAAATAGTCAAATACAGCTTAGAGAGTAGTGACGTAAGAACTGACAGACAAGTGTCCAGGTAGGGTAGACAAGCAAATAGTCAAATACAGTTTGAGAGTAGCGACGTGAGATGTGGCTGCCAGTAAGAGTGGCAGATGAGTTATCGTGGTTAGTAAGTTAGTAGAGAGAGAGAGAGAGAGAGAGAGAGAGAGAGAGAGAGAGAGAGAGAGAGAGAGAGAGGAATATACAAAGAGAGGCAGACACGGATGAGACGAGTAGAGATAATCTGGACTAAATTTTCCCCAACTAAAATTCCGCCATACCAAGAACTGCACAGAAGAACATCGGAGGTTCTGGAGACAACACGGAATAAACAAACCATGATTGTAGGGAAGGCAAAGTAACCCTGCACTCTGGTTGTCACTAGCTCCTGATTTGATAAATGTTCTAGTGACTGACCATGTGACATTGTAACTGCGGGCACGTTTGATTTCTAGCCGCGAGCCGATGGTTACCTGAATGGACTTACTTCAAATTTGCGGGGTGCTAATTACTTGGCTTCCTTCTCTGTTGTTTCAGATATTCTTTACTGCTTCCTGTCTGACTGTGTATCTTTCTATTTGTCTGTCTTTCTACTTGTCTGTCTGTCGTTTTATCTTTGTATCTCTGAGTGCCAACAATTTAATTATAATTTCGCTATCTGTTTACGATTCATACGCCCCTGACAGCCCTTATGAACCAGAGGATACGCGATTAACTCACATTTATCGCCTGTTAACCAATTTAATTGTTTAACGTTGAATATTTATATTTAAAGGTTTGTCAAAACAAAGCATCTCGCGCTGAGAGAATGTCACATAATTATTTTTGGATCGATCTCTGCTTCACTACGGCCGTATCATGGACATTTGTTGTACTGACTATTTACGTGCTTTTCCATGGTCGGCACCTCTTTTTTCTGCTATGTAGCAGACATTTTGTGTTTTCAAACATTCTTACACTCTTCTCAGCGATAAGTCGTCATGTTTGTTTGCTTACCTGTTTCCCTGCTGGGGAAGGAACTGATAAGATAATATTAGCCGACAACCATGTTGGTTAATCTCCGGTGTACCCGACATCAGGCTACGGAGTAACATTAAAATCGCGCAGCGCAGTTGTTTAATCGCTGATCAGACCAGGGGTGCGTTCTCTGCCAAGATGGTAAATAGACGGATAATTTGTGCTCAAACGACATATAACGAGATTACTCGTCTGTGCGACACATTGTGGACAGACCTGCATGACATCATCGTTTCCGGCACACCTTGTTACAAAGACATTACTTTATATTAAAGTAATAATAAGCTATTTGTAAACATGGCCGAGGGAGGATCGGATGTTTTCATTCCATATATGGGAGACGTGACCTTTTGCATCACGTATATTATTTCAGGCGGGAAAAGTTTGAAATTACCCCATACAACACGCATGTTTGAAACTATTGGAGCTTCTTTGCATCGTAACAAAACAAATGCGGGGGAAGAAGGGCCATATAACCTGACCTTTTTACAGTTTTAAGACACTGTGGAAATTTAGAATTCAATTTTTCAGACCGGACTTTTGTTGGAGTATTTTGAAGGACTTAAAGAGCCCAGGAAATCTCTATCATTTAATAAGGAACCGAGATCGAAGCAAACTGAAACACGGAGTCATAGTGACAACCTCATCATTTAGAATGATCAATTCACGAACCATCACTGAAAGGGCTGGTGACTGCTTTATTGCTAGTTTCTTAAAGAGAACTAAAAAGCATAGGTAGTCCCAAGTTCCATATGGAGCAGGGAGGGAAAGATGAAAGAAATGATGTACATTATAATTATAATATTTCATTTTCAAACCAGTGTAAATGTCTATTTAAACATATGCACTTTAAAATTAATGAAAGTTTCAAAGCTTTTCAATCAGTGTAGATGTTAATGTAAACATATTCTATCTATACTATTAACCTTTTCATTTGAATGTAAAGTAAATATAAAACTATTCAATTTAAATGTAAAGAAGGTTTCCTCTCGAGGGATTAAGTTTAATTATCATCGAGGGTAAAGTCTGAGATAGATGGGATGGTGAAATAGAAAGAAGGGGACCCATAACTATCGGTTGGAAAACGCAATATTCAGGAGAGCGTATTGTTTCTATTCTTTCACCATAGTAGTTGGTGGTACAAGTTGAGGGTACTATCTCTGGAACAAGAAGTGAAACGTGGCCTGAGCTTTAAGACGAGGGACCAACTTCGTAGACACTCCCTGACTACTTCTGGGAACGTGCTACGCCCTACAACCTTGACCAGCGACGAGCGTGATCAGTCTACTAAGAACCAATCAATCAAAAGGAGCAGAACCGTCACTGACAGCTAAGTAACCCCTAAAAGCTGCCAAGTGACCTCCTTTACACAATTCTATTCCATCACAACAGTGATGATAAACTTTATTTATAAATAATTATTCATTTTTTAAAAACCTTTTTTAAAACCTAAATGATTATTTAAATCTGTTAATTTGTAAATATACAAATTTAACGTCGATTTAATCATTTTGAATGTAATGCATGTTTGTCTCAGTCAACTTACTAAATACACTCTAAACAGAGCTATACCAGAATAATAAGAATTCCACTAAGTAAATCAGGGTGGGGGCTTGAACGAGCTAACATTAATAATTGCTTATTTCTTCATAAAAGAAATCGGACTGATATAAGTTAACAATTGCCCTGCCAATGCAGCATTGTTCTTGACTTCTGAAATATCTTATCGACACTACCTTGAGATAGAAGCATCATTATCCTTCTATCTACAACTCTGCCAAGGGTAATCTTGTGAAAAGGTAGACACCTTTGAATGCCCATATAAGATACTCTTGAGTTTTGGCCACTGTTGAATCCGCTACTGAAAAGCAGGGGAGACAAATCCGTGACAGAGCGGCTCTTAAATGATGAACATTCTCAGCTAATGTGTTAGTTTTGTCCCACTACATCAAGGGTCCTCCAAACATTTTAAGTTTAAAATGTAATCCTTGATCCTTGATAGACCGTAGACAAACAAACAAACAAACAAAAACACACACAAACACACACACACACACACACGCGCACACAAATTAATAAATTTTAAAAAAGGATGTAATTATAGAGGCACAATAAATTAAAATTATCTCATTCTTGAACTAGTTAACTGACAGGAAGGGTGTGGCTAATCCATTTGATCGGAGATGGTGAGTTTTAGTCGTAAGTCACAGCGCTCTTCCAGGTTCAGTCTGTTCCTTTTATTTAATAAAATTAAATTTTGTGTGGCTCAAACCAGCGTTAACCATATGTACAAACTTTGTCAATAGAAGCGGCTCAACGGCTGCACAAAGTTTTGGGGTATTTTGTTGCAGTATTTCCAGATGTTAAATAGAATCACAGCAGTGTGACGATGAAACTCAGCTGACCCTGAAGTATTAGATGATATGGTAGAACCCTCGTAGCATCAGAACCCCCGAATATTGTTGTAATTTTACCGTCAACGGGAATTCTCACCACCTGGGCTCATTAGCAATGCACAACAGAAACGTGGAACTCCATCTGGACTCATTAATATGAATCAGAGCAGAGTGGACTCGCCACCACGTTTGCTAATTAATATGTAGACAGTTTATCTTCTGTGCATTCTGGACATTGCTTTGTCTAAAGGGGAGGTAAAGCCACGCCTACTGAAACCTCTAGAGCGATCATAAGCAAGCATTTCGCTACACCTTTCTTTCGTACCTGCCTTAAAGGCGTTGCTTAAATCAAACGAAGAAAGCGGCACACGATCTGAGACAATGACGATCTCAGAGCGGACGATGAAGTTTCCTGCTGCTAGGTAACACGGCAGTGTGAACCAGAAGAGAGCACTGGAATCGCTCGAAAGACGGAACGAACAGGAAAGACGAAGCGGCCAGAGAATTGAATAATCACGGGGGACGGGCGGCATAGAACCTCGAATTTTCCCTGAGTTCTTAAAAGGTGTGAAATTCTAACATGTCCCCCCGATCTTGTTGATTTCCCCATTCCATTTCATATATAAATAGAGACCCTGAATTGAATGCAAGTTCATTTATTTTATTTCTCGTTTGCCAAGATTAAATTAAACAGAAGTTCCAGTGGTAAATTTAAGGATATATCTTTTACATTATTTCCAAAGATAATAGATGCTGAAATGCTTAAATTTTCTTTTAAAGTCGCGAAGGAATTTATAACTAATTAATTAAGTTAAGTTCTATATATAGATGTGTGTTTTAACCATTAGACTCGCGAAGTGTTTTCTTAATATATGTAATTAAATACGCGAGTGAATATAATAGTCTTAACGGTAAATTTATCGCGCTTTAGAATGTTATTAGATTTTTTGGTATGAATTACATGTTTTCTATCTTTCATATAGGGTGATCATAACCTTTGCGTCCCAGCAAAAAACATTGTATAGAGTCCTCCAGACTCGGTTCTTAAAACCCTCCAGAATTTGATGAGACTGTTTAAATTTTAATCTTGTGGCGATCCTGTTGGGATTCCGCTATCTAAAATTACCAGAAGAAAAGCCAACCCAAGAACAATTTTTACACGCCATCAATTAAATTAAGATTAACTGGAGAAGAACATTGCCAGAGCTATATTTGTATTATTTTACTGCTCTACTGCGAAAGAAAATAGAAATCTTCCGAACACTGACTGTGCATATTTTCTTCACTGGATTTTAAAACCCTCGAAGTAAACCATACCTCACCGGTCAGTTGTTGTCATCACGCATTAAGAAGTTTTACCATCAGCGGCGAAATCAATGAGACCACCCCATTTTCACCACCTGTATCCGTGACCGTGCCATCCCATAGAACTTTCCTTTTAACATAACAAAAACAAAGAACACTTAGGCTTCACCTTCCAGCGATTTCGGGACTGTACTAACGCATAAATCTGATAATCTGGGGCTGGACACAGAAGGAAAAGACACTACCTATGTCGAGTGTTTAATTGATGTTTGTGTATTTTCTATGGAGTGCCAGATTCTACGATCGGTAAGTGTGTGTGAGAAAATGAGTGTTGGCCATCACGAGCGTGCATGAATGACATGAGATTTATTTTGCAACCATTTTTTAATTTGCCTACCTGGTAAATACTTTTACTGTACTCCCTGTATTGTTCCTTTAAGTGGGATTTTTTTCCTCTGTTTATCTCCCCCACCCCCTCCTTTCATTTGCTTAGGAAAAGGAAAACAATCGAGAATAACAGGACCTTTTTCTACCACCCATATCTAGTATTGTAACACCTCTTTCCAGAGTAATTAAATTTACTGTTGGGTTACATTATCTTTTTTTTCTGATAACTACCTATCTTTGGACTGGGTTTATCTTTGTCTATTACAAGCGGGAAGGGCATATTGGATAGCACTCTTCATAACTCCCCCCCTTTCCCCCTTATTATATGTATTTTCTGTACTATGATGATTGCCTGTAACATAATACCTGTTGTGATTTTGATTTAAATGATAAATAAACATCATAAAACTTTTCTTACTGTGTTGGAAGACCCACGCCCAAATTACCCATATTTGTTTACCATAGTTTGTATTCACGTAGCGTCCGTGTGTTTGAAGCACCAAATTGGTGTGAGCGCATGTGTGTTTGGAAACTGGCAAATAATTGTTTAGCCAGGAGAGTTTAAGGAGTAGATTGAGAGAAAAGATTATCGTAAAAGAGTCTGTCCTTACTCTCCTCAGCACTCTGTGAATCAACTATTTACTTCCAAAACCCTTATTATCACAGAGCCTTCACCCTTATTCTTCACTCTAAACGGGACCACTATTTCTAAGACTTTTCTCAAAATAAATTTACGACAAGCAGGCATTTGTCTTTCTTATGTAATTGTCATCAGCGGCTTTCGACCCTAACAATTTAAACGATCCGCAATCGACCCTCTGGGGTTTATCGATCCCGTGAATGTAGATATTGGGGTCGATATCGACTACTCTGGGAACCCCTGGACTGTGTAAAGTGCTGAATGAAAGAAAGCAGACGTGATCACTAGCACTCTTTTACTCTATAGTTATTTTCCACCCTGTGCCATAATTATGTTTTGAAGAATTCTAAACGGGGAAGTGTACTGTCTTTTAGTGTAAATTTAATGTTAATCTTTTTCTGTGAACATGTACTTATTATATACTAAACTGTAGGGAAATGGTTAGAGAATTGTAATATATAACGTCTTTGGTAGTATTAACACAAGTATGTTCGGTATACTTAAAACATTTTGCAGGTAAAATTGAAAAACACTAAAAAGTTAACTGTAGAATACGATCTTACCAAAGACAAATTACTGTTGCAGACAATAAAACTTTCTTTTTAGTCTTCAAACATGAAGTTAATCCATATACAAGGTAAAAAAAAACGTTGCTTATGGCCACAATTAGTACATTTAGTGTTATTCATACCTGTTTTTACTGTGGTCCCTTGTAAGAAAAAAATAAATTATGCAATCGTGCATTACGTAATATTCAAACAAATAAAGAAGAATAACGTTATATAACAACTTTGTTACGCTTTTTTAATGTTTTAATAGTATCCCTAGCTTCATCTTCTACCTAGGACTAGTGCTTAGATGTTACTGTAGGTCTAGTTTTGTTGCTTTTTGATCGGCCAGAATATGACTACGCCCACTCATCAATTAAATCTATGTCTAGCTTTTCTGCATCGATTCCGTATTTTGACAACAAACTGTGACTACCAAACAATCATCATCAATGTCAGTAATGTTTCAAAGTAGTTTGACACAAATATTTGCTTAGGAGACTTAGAAAATGTAAATATAAAGCGTGTCATATTTCTCTAGCTATAACAACGAAAAACGCAAACACGCGAATCGGCACACAAATTGTGATAACATAAAAACACGCACATGTGCTGCTTAACAGTCAAATTAGTTGTTTACATAGCAGCGGAAGTCATTCTACGAGTTTTAAAATATGAACTGCATTAAACGGACGATTTTTTGGGTTCATTCGTGATAAACTAAAAATAACGCTCTGAGCGTTGCGCTGGCACGGCGCGTTGAATTTTGCAACGCTCAGAGCGTAGGTCTGGAGTCAAAGAGACACATTTGACCCCAGACAGTTTCACAACAAATTAGTGGTTCCACAGAAAATGGTAAGTAGCTGCTGCTAATGAAAGTTATCAACAGTTGTGAGAGTCAGGGGAAGAATGAGAAACAGGGGTGTGTAAAACACAAAAAGGCTGAGTTGAAGAATACATTTATTTTGTCAATGATGAGCCACGAACACGCGCTGTCAACAATGTGGAGGCCGGAGACGGTAGCAGCAATGGAGGTGATTACAGTGTGTATACACAATCCTGCAGAAGCATGGTATGAAGTTAAACATGGTAAGACAACTTTATCAGTGTATACTGTCAGTGAAAATACATCGTCTTAACACTGGAATATGCAGAAGGCAACCGCTTTCATGCCGGTTAGAGCTCACAGACTCGTGTAAGTGTGACCTAAATACAGAAACAGAAATGTAAGCACGAGCAGGCGAGCGCTATCGAGGGCTATCAATTCAAGCTCGTTGATTTCATCAAACCATTGCCCTCCCCAGACAAAAGCACTGAATTCTCGTTAGCTAGCCAATTTTGAAGGACAAAATGGAAAAAGAAACTTCTGTATGTGAAGAAGCATTGGATTATTTCTGTTGTTCTTCAGTTCAGGGACATTTTAAAAATTGGCAGTGGACTAATTTTGGTATATCTATGTGGAAGTAAAGGACAATAATTATAATTCTGTTGAGCCGACTGGAAACAACGTGATTCCGGGACAAGAGAGTGGCGGTTCTTTGTACAGACCCGACCATTAGTGACTTAATGTCCTTAATCTGAGTCCGAAAATGAGGTCACAGTTGCAGTTGGCTCCCTTACATGAACTTGGCGCCAAAACACTAGTGCGTATGCAATGGTGGCTTGTGTTGCATTTTGTTAAAACTATGAAGTGGTTGCTAACGGAAAATACAATTTTAAAATTTCAATGTGAGGATTTCGTGATCAAAACTTTCATCGATAAATTAATAGAGGAAAGTTTACTACATCACTGGTCATCGATACATTAATAGACAAAGGTTAACTACATCACTGGTCACTGATACATTAGTAAAGGAAAGTTGACAACATCACTGGTCATTGATACATTAATAGACGAAAGTTGACTACATCACTGGTCACTGATACATTAGTAAAGGAAAGTTGACTACATAACTGGTCATTGATACATTAATAGACGAAAGTTGACTACATCACTGGTCATTGATACATTAATAGACGAAAGTTGACTACATCACTGGTGATCGATACATTAATAGACGAAAGTTTACTACATCACTGGTCATTGATACATTAATAGACGAAAGTTGACAACATCACTGATCATTGATACATTAATAGACGAAAGTTGACTACATCACTGGTCACTGATACATTAGTAAAGGAAAGTTGACTACATAACTGGTCATTGATACATTAATAGACGAAAGTTGACTACATCACTGGTCATTGATACATTAATAGACGAAAGTTGACTACATCACTGGTCATTGATACATTAATAGACGAAAGTTTACTACATCACTGGTCATTGCTACATTAATAGACGAAAGTTTACTACATCACTGGTCATTGATACATTAATAGACGAAAGTTGACTACATCACTGGTCACTGATACATTAGTAAAGGAAAGTTGACTACATAACTGGTCATTGATACATTAATAGACGAAAGTTGACTACATCACTGGTCATTGATACATTAATAGACGAAAGTTGACTACATCACTGGTCATTGATACATTAATAGACGAAAGTTGACAACATCACTGGTCATTGATACATTAATAGACGAAAGTTGACTACATCACTGGTCATTGATACATTAATAGACGAAAGTTTACTACATCATTGGTCATTGATACATTAATAGAAGAAAGGTGACTACATCACTGGTCATTGATACATTAATAGACGAAAGTTGACTACATCACTGGTCATTGATACATTAATAGACGAAAGTTGACTACATCACTGGTCATTGATACATTAATAGACGAAAGTTGACTACATCACTGGTCATTGATACATTAATAGACGAAAATTGACAACATCACTGGTCATCGATACACTAATAGACGAAAGTTGACTACATCACTGGTCATTGATACATTAATAGAGGAAAGTTGACTACATCACTGGTCATCGATATATTAATAGAGGAAAGTTTACTACATCACTGAGGAAAAGTGAGTATAAGAATACAAAGAATCAATTGGAACAAGGGAATACACGAGATTAAACCGATTAATCAAGAGAATACACGAGATTAAACTGATTAATTTGATTATTGATGAATCAAAACTATTCATTTCATCGTTTGTATTGACATTAATGAACATTTAGCTTCCTGTTGACATTAATGACCATTTAGCTTCCTGTTGACATTAGGCCTTCAATAAACACATACCTAGCCTTCATTCGCTGCGTCATCAGTTCACGCTCTCTTTTTGTCTTCTTTACCGTTTTCGCGTCTGTCACCTGTTCCTGTCTCTCTGTGTTTTTCCGTCTACCTGTAATTTTCTATGAAATGCTATCACCTGGTAGAAAGATCTAGGAAGCCAGTGCATTAAACACTGTGCTACCGCGGCTACTATCACCTGGTAACCTCTATAAACTTTCTCCTCGCTTCTTGTTCCACTGGTATTCGTTTCGTTCTTGCCACCAGTTCCACACTGGTGATCTTATCAGTTCCACGCTGGTGATCTTATCAGTTCCACACTGGTGATCTTATCAGTTCCACACTGGTGATCTTATCAGTTCCACACTGGTGATCTTATCAGTTCCACACTGGTGATCTTATCAGTTCCACACTGGTGACCTTGTTGGACCAATTACAAACCTTCGATTCTACGTAGCATCCATTTATAAGTCTGTAACTTTGAAGTTTTTTTAGTTGTTCTCCATGTTTCACAGCCATACAATAGGACTGACTAGACATTTCCGTTGAAGATTCTGGTTTTTTGTGTTGTACTAGATCTCTTTTTATCTCCATATAATTCCCGATGTAATGAAAGCTTGTCTTACCGTGAGTATTCTTAGTGTGATATCACTCTCTGTCCCTCCAGCTTTATATAAACAATGTTCTTGTATTATCTAACAAGTTACGTGGACGACAGCGACGACCGTGGGAAGGAGACACTGCCATCGATGAGGATGTTTCATAATTTATATATATTTTTTCATGGCAGCTGAGGCCTACTCAAGTCTTGTCTTGATTTCTTTATTTGATCTCCCATCACTACATATAGTGGACCCCAGATATTTAAAGGTGTTAACTTCTTCTAACGTTTGCCCATTTAAAGTAATGTTGGTCGGAACATGTTTCTTATGGCTATTCACCAATATCTTGCTTTTTTCTATATTAATTTCCATCCTATACGTTCTTGTTACTTTCTCCAGTCTAGGGGTAAGGTCTTGAAGTTCTGATTCTGTTCCAGCTATAAGATCGATATCATCAGCAAAACGTAGATTGGAGGCCGACCTCTTTGCAATCTTCTGCTGGGGACGGGATTCATGGGCTGTGGAAACCGGTGGAGAAGTGATATTTCGATATTCATCTGTCATGGACCTCATCTAATAAATGTTTATTGTAAATATGTGTATTATTTTTTTTTTGTAATATAGTGCTGTAATGCACTATATTAAATTATATTAATGAACTGTAAAGATACACACGAAAAATTAACATGTATCCTAATCTATTCAGCGCATTAGCGTTTCTTGAAGCTCCCTAACCAAAAAAAAACAATTTATTATATTTAAAGCAGTTCAACTAGTTTGCGATGCCGGATCGTTTCACGCCCCATCAGAACTTTTCACGCTCAATCAGAACTTTTCACGCTCAATCAGAACTTTTCACCAGATCTTTTCATGCTCCATCAGATCTTTTCACGCCACGTCAGATTGTTCCACGCCCTACCAGAACTTTTCACGCCACGGCAGAGTTTATCACACCTCACCAGATCTGTTCACGCCACGCCAGAGTTTATCACACCCCGCCATATCTTTTCACGCCACGCCAGAGTTTATCACATCACGCCATATCTTTTCACGCCACGCCAGAGTTTATCACATCACGCCATATCTTTTCACGCCACGCCAGAGTTTATCACACCATACCAGATTTTTTTTCACTCCAAAATCAACAAATTCTAGGGAAAAAAACCTGGAAAAATCAGAACATGAGCTTGTCTTAGAAATTTTGAATAGCCATTACTTCAAAGTCTAGAAACTTGTTTAATGAATCTGAACTAAACCAGGGAACCTTCGGAATAACGTCCCGTTCAGTAGATGTAACGTAAGATGTATTATCAAATGTTTTACCTGAATCGTTTTAAGTCACTATTTGCACTGAGAAATGTGTTATAATATTGGTCTTACATTTACTTTTGTAACTTCCGGTGTTTCAAAGAATCTTTAACGTGGGCGATATTTATAGAGGACTCTCATTGTTGCAACCTTTAACAAGACGTATGTGCCTTCGCTCAGTTAGCCCCTAGATCCAGCCACGTGGAGCTGAATGGTTGGAACCCTAAACCTTTTCAGACAAGCATTCAAGAGTCTGGCACCTAATCTTTGGGCTATTTAACCCGCTCTAACTGAGGTGTCTGTGAGACTGACTTGTATAAATGAAGTTTTAGTTTTCGTGCCAAGATGAAAACCTGATTTCTGATGAATCAACGTTCCCCGCTTTTCATATTGGTCTATACAAACTGAACAGTACTGTTGAAGGCCAGTTGTTAAAGGGCGTGGTGGTTTTGCTCTATTACTTTTAATATATTAGTCTTTTCATTTCAGTTCCTTGCATCGTGCCTTCGATGTTAATTACGCGAATGTGGATGTTAAAAGAATTGTCGAATCATATTGAACTTGTAATTTCATTGACTTGATAAGTCGGTTCATTGAGTCCACAAATATTTAATACAGTTACACGTCAAGACGATTCATGCATGTTGATCACAAAAAGTACATATTATAACTTGAACATATATTGCATATGTATGTAGATATCCTATCAGTCCTTGTCCAATAAATCGAATTACTGTATGCAAATTGTCATAGCTGTATGCACGCGCGGTTGGGGTTTTCCAACGGCCGACAGTGAGTCTATGAGTCTGGCAAAATCAAATACTATGGACTGTAATTCATCCTTCCTTAATTTTTACTTACGTACTGACCTTTAATCATTTCAAATCTTCGTAATAACAATGGACTGACCCATGTCCGTACTTGCATAAAATATATCTGTATGGCAATACCATGCCCAACATTGGAAGGGAAGTCAGACACGTCTTTACAGCTCGACGGTCAATGTAAAAAGGTACCGTAGCTAGGTCACGGTCTGCGACCTAACAACGCTCACGCGTTATAATTAGAGCGTGAACTTCGCGTTCAGTAGTGCCTAACTTATTAACAGTAATTTATAATAAATGCTATGACCCTAAACGTAGCATACTGCCAATCCTAGCAGACAACTGTAATATTACTCCCGTAACAGTTTCCTGTCCACCGGGGGAAAAAATCTATTAGATAGATTTTTTTGACAGAAATTATATCAATTACGCAGCTCAACAAGAAAAATTTAACAAAAACCCGACATATGGCCAACGATGTTCTGAGTAGAACCGTGTCGCGGTCATGTCAACTACCTACTATTCATGTAATATAATAAATATGTTATACATATGTGTGATCTTAACTAAACGAAGATGTCAATACATAATTACTTAATGAACTTAAAGTCTGTCTTGAGTAAGTAATGAAGTGTCATGTCTAAATTAATTTAACTAATTAAGATTAAACTAATTAATTATAGTTAGTGTGTATTAAGAATTAAGTGATTGAGAATCTAATTAACGAAAATAACACAAGATGTTATGAGGGAAAGAAACAATGAGAGATAAAAAAAACAAGTAAAGTAAAGAAAAGAAATTAAAGTAGAACTTAAGTAACTGATGTGTGTAACATTAATTATATGTGTTAAGTAGTTATAAATTAATTAACTAAATTAACTAACTAATAAGTAAAATAAGATGTTATATGCCGACATACTTATCAAATATAAAGATATTTATACAATTCATAATTAAATCTAAGAATATTAATTAAAATTGTGTGAGATTCTTTTCTTTTATTCATTCATTTTTTTCATCATTAATTTCATTTTATCATTTTTTTTCTCACTTTTCTTTTTAATTTCCATTAATTCAAATGCTAAGTTAAAATTAATTAACAGTGGATATGACGATCCATCCGTAGTCCTGATCCTTGTAAATTTCCATAACGAAAAGTGTTTAAGTGTTCTGATCCGGAATGAATGTAGACCATCTGAACGTCTAATAGTTCATGTCATTAACCGAATTTAGTTCGACTGGACGTCACGTAATAATTTCGAATTGTGTCAAATAGTTTTATCTTGAATGGACACTACCCAAGTCCCAGCGTAGCCAAGAATAAAGTGTCTCCTGTTTTCCCAAATTTCACATTACGCATGTCTATCATAATTATTGAATTGAAGTATATGCGACGTTTCATTCCCAGTTTGAGAGTTCAACGATAAGATTCTGTATCTTGTGACAGGTACATTCAAAAAGTTATTCGTAGAGTTTATAGGTCGACATCCAAAGGGTTTCTGGAAAGGACATCTGCAATGATATTCTCCGAGCCGGAAATATATTCGATGGTGAAGTCGAAAGGCTGGAGGAGAATGGAGAATCTCGTTAACTTCTGGCTTTTGTTATTCGCACGACGTAGCGAAGCGACCGCCCGTTGGTCAGTTTGTATCACGAAGGGCGCACCCAAGAGAAATTTCTCTAACTTCGTAATAGCCCAGACAACCGCCAGCAACTCCCTATCCACCGTGGAGTATTTGGTTTCTGGTGTCTTCAATTTCCTCGAGATGTATAACGTCGGATGGAGGATGTCATTGCGGTACTGGAGCAGACAAGCGCCGATACCGTAATTACTCGCATCTGTACGAATGACAAACTTTTTAGAAGCATCTGGTAGTTTCAAAATAGGTGGATGCGAAAAAATATCTAGAATTTTTTTTAACATTTTGTCACAGTTATCAGTCCATGTCACCCCCACCGGCCTGTCTTTCTTCAACAAAGATGACAAGACAGCCGTGATAGATGACAAATAAACCTATGCTGTATGGGGCTGAGCATAGTTGAAACATTTAAACAACTTACTGTCTCTTGTAGGCATGGTAAAACAAATAAGACAGAAAACGTGTACAAATTTAAAGATGTTAAAAATCAAAAATGTTTTTCGAGAAGAAAAAAATCAATAAATCAATCTATATTAGGATAGATGATTAAGAAAGATAAGAAATGATGACTGACAATGCTGAGTCATCAAGAAATAAGATCAAAGTGTGAGCGTATACCATTATCTGCGTGATGCAGAATCAGGTACTAATTGTAAGTGTAGATGATGGTGACGAAAATAGACACCGTTATCATGCTCGATAACCAAACGAGCATCACGATTGTTACGAAATGTAACCAAAGCCTGACTATTCTGACCATCGACAGATGGTAGAAGACGAACAAACTTAACGTTTGCTGAAAAATTAAAGAAATTTCTAAGTGCCTGCCAGGTAGTATCCTGCGGCACATTTCGCACTAACACTGTGCGAGAATACGCACTTTTCCCAATATAAGTAATATTATTGTCACGAAACTGTGAACAATGACGATATGTATTCCCTGTCGAATTAAATTTCCCTTTCAACATCGACAAAGTATTTTTAATGGATGACGTATCATCTTGACTGTACTTATGGTGATACCTATCATTACTAAAGGTAGTAGGTTTCCTACATGTCGTAGACATGTCTTGGTTGGGCAAAGTAAAACCTTTGCCGTTAGACTTATTTGTCTCAACCTTCTTATTCAAGTTCCTCCTAAACCGAACATTATTTTTCAACTTATTATACTGCTTAGTACTCTCATTTTTAATGTCGACAACATCAAAAGTTTTCTTTGGATCAGTTGTATCCTTAGAATGTTGTACAATAGATCCATCATCCTCATCAGTTTCCGGGATAGTACTCAGAGTGAAGTTGGAAACTGCTGTGCCACATGTATTCATTTTGTTGGCACGACGTGTAGCCATCGCAACAACAGCGTTAGCGTTGCTAAAAGATTGCAAATTTTTTTTCTCCCATTCATTAATTTCCTTAAGAGTGCAATCCTTACTGCCGTGGATGCGTCCTACTGTAAGATCAGCTGATGGATTCTGCAACATGCACACCTTGACATTACCTGTAAAAAATGGTGTGTTAACATATACAATGGCAGTGGGGTAATACTCAATAGTACCCCCGAAGGTCATACACCTGATGTGTTCCCCTGTAGCATAACTGGGGTGAACGAGGGACTGTCGGACTCCGATAATGGTTGATCCCGTATCCCTTAAAACTGAGACCACAGTACCGTTTACCAATCCTTTATTGAACATCAGGGTGCCTGTGCCGTCGTTCGCCGAAAGACCAACTGCTGTATAAAGGTGTCCACAATTCAGCACAGTTTCTTTGGCCTTCTGAAAAATAGCATTACAATCTTGGCAACTATTTGCCACATTAAAGTTAACAGCACAACATGCAGACGAAGATTGTGACTGATTATTATTATCAGAAACACTAGGGGTCGTACCATCCGTGAGTGCCGCCCCTGCACTGTGATCAAATTGTGATGGTCTACGTGACTGAGACCGATTACGAGAATAATCATTTGAATTATCCCGTTGTCCTCTGTAATAACTGTTGTCTCGATGTCTCGAGCCATGATTATTACTATTCCAATTGTTGTTATTATTGTGGTTATTTGATCTATCATAATTAGCGTTATATTGCCTGTCGTTATAACGTGACTGAGGTGAATAATTCCTATTCCGTGATCTACCTCTGTTGAATTCATTTTTATTGTTGAAATTATTATTATATCCTTTATGAAAATTAACATTGTAATTTCCCTTGAACCTACTTCTGTCTACACTGTGAGCTCTTGGTTTGTTATTGTTATAGAATGCCATATTGGAAGCCACAGGTAGAGGTTCCCTTATCAACGAGTTAGAAATGTTCGCATTCGGATGCGCAGTGCAGTAATTTAATGAAATTTTTTCTAACTCGTCAATGGTACCTGGCTTTCGTTCTTGCAAATATGCGAAGAACGGTGAGCTGACCGAGGATAATACCTTATCCCGGAGTAACAGATCAACTAACTTGTTATACGATTTGTTGACACCTGCCAGTTCAACCCATCTGTTAAAAGTATTGCGTATGTTCGCAATAAACCCTTCAAAGTCTTTAGGAGATTCAGGTAGGAGATTTTAAAATTTCAATCTACAATTTTCCTCGCCCAAATGAAACCTCCGTAAAAGTAAGGATTTAATAGCATCGTAATCATTAGCTATTGTTGGGTCAGCATTTTGAGATGCCGTCAATGGTTCCCCAACTAAAAATTCATTTAACTTAAGTACCCATGCATCTTTAGGCAATTGATTTGATTTGCATGTCTGTTCAAATCTTGATAAAAATGATGATAAATCATCAACATTTAAATTAAAATGGGGTAATTTAAAGTTGTAAAAACGTTTGGTTTGGTTGGATGAAGATCCATTTTGTGCGTTATCATTTTGGTTGGTAGCAACACTTTGTGCCTGAAGTCTTGCTGTTTCATTCTGAATACGTGCCAATTCCAATTCCTGTTGCCTTGCAATTTCTTCTCGTCTCATTTTATTTTCTTCTTCTTGTCGACGTTCCTCCCTTTCATGTCTAGCAATTTCTCTTTGTCTATTTTCTTTTTCTATTTCTTTCATCTCCTGTCGTGCTCTCCTGTCTTCTTCTTCTTGTCGACGTTCTTCCTCTTCTTTTTTTAATGTAGCTTTCCTTCTCTCTTCTTTTTCCTCCTGTTCCGCTAATTCTGCTTTATATTTAGCAAATTCTGCCAATGAGTATGCTTCTAAAGCTTCTCCCTTTTTACCAAAATCTTTCCCATTTTTAATAAAATGATCCAAGGTAAGCATCTTGACTGTTATCTTGTAAGTAAGTATAGATCTATAATAATCAACAATAAAATCTATGTCCTTATTTGTAACAGCTCAAAATATGAATACTCAGTATAACCAACTGTAATATTCTCTTAATAATGGTTGTAAGTTCAACAACTATTCAATATTGTATCATAATATTATGTGTAATCAATAATATATCATAAATAGTTACGATATTTAGTTATTCAAGATGCTGGATTTATATCATGCACCTAATATCACTATTAAATAATTATGGGCATTATCCCTCCATAATTACACTAATCAATTAAAGATATGTGCTAAGTCCACACTGTAGGACTATGAAAGTGTACAAATTACTATATTATATATATAGTTTTTTCAATTCAACACCTATCCATGGTGTGAATACAAGGCAATAATTCAATAAATTATTTTAACTTAATATTACTTGTATTTATCAAGTTAATATTTTATGCCCTATTCATCATCTGCAAAGTGCTTTATTAAAGTCTTGGACTACTACTGCAGCTTGATGCAATTCCTTAAATCATCAACAAAGTTACTAAAAATTAATCAAATTAATTAAATATATTATTAAAAACAATTTATAGAAATAACATTAAATTATGAGATTAATGAAGACAATATAATGATAAACCAAGGCTTTACAGTACAGTAGTACAATACAAAAGTGACATTTTCACAAAAATAAGTGATTTTATAAACCAATTATACCAACAGGAAATATAGCAGGGTGAAGGTTAACGCAAGAAAAAAATATGGATACTCCGAATAATGACGTCACAGGACTCATTTGACGGTCATACAATACATGTAAATAAACATAAAGATAGCCAGGTCAGAATAAACGGGATAGATTACAAACATATGACTAGAACTGAATAAAAATGAAACTGAATACACTAGAAAACCACAGTTATTAACAGAACTAGACATCTAACATACAAGGGAATTAATAGCAAGTCCGAACGAACAAACCACCGGCAGTGTCCTCAGTGAGTCCTTCGCTAAATGCGATTAATTCACGGCCTTATAGAACGATTACACCTGATCTGGTCATTCGCAAAGACATGTAATCAGATGTAATTCACCTTCCCAACCGCCTACATGAATAACACAAACATACGGTGGAAAACAAACATGAAATATTAGACATACAAATAGATAGACATATCCGGGTAAGAGCAAAATGGACTTGGCACTGTTATATTAACCGACAAAGGTTATAACAAAACTTATCTTTTTGTGCTCAATTCTCGTTGCCCCGGACAATGCAAGTATGCACCGACGGTATATAGAAGTGTTATTTGTTGCCCTTCCATCGTTTTCACAGGTTTACTTCTTGATAGATTTCATTTTGTAGAAGAGACTGGATAAACGGCCGCCGTCATGACTTTTGGTTCGTACTCAAAGAATGATGACGTAGCTTTGACCTTAGTAATTATGCGTGTCGCGTAATTTTTTTGCAGTCACGTGAACGTCTTTCAATAGTAAACATCTTCTGTCCGTATGAATGAGATTTTGGTCGGTTACTTCCAGAAAAATTTTTCCGATCCCCACACTGGCCACCACTTTGTTAAAGGCCAGTTGTTAAAGGGCGTGGTGGTTTTGCTCTATTACTTTTGATATATTAGTCTTTTCATTTCAGTTCCTTGCATCGTGCCTTCGATGTTAATTACGCGAATGAGGATGTTAAAAGAATTGTCGAATCATATTGAACTTGTAATTTCATTGACTTGATAAGTCGGTTCATTGAGTCCACAAATATTTAATACAGTTACACGTCAAGACGATTCATGCATGTTGATCACAAAAAGTACATATTATAACTTGAACATATATTGCATATGTATGTAGATATCCTATCAGTCCTTGTCCAATAAATCGAATTACTGTATGCAAATTGTCATAGCTGTATGCACGCGCGGTTGGGGTTTTCCAACGGCCGACAGTGAGTCTATGAGTCTGGCAAAATCAAATACTATGGACTGTAATTCATCCTTCCTTAATTTTCACTGACGTACTGACCTTTAATCATTTCAAATCTTCGTAATAACAATGGACTGACCCATGTCCGTACTTGCATAAAATATATCTGTATGGCAATACCATGCCCAACATTGGAAGGGAAGTCAGACACGTCTTTACAGCTCGACGGTCAATGTAAAAAGGTACCGTAGCTAGGTCACGGTTGTCATAAAATTAACAGTGATACAACGTAAAAATATCTCCAAAGGATAAAATGTAGGGATAAAAAGAATGCGTAAGTTACTAGAAGGCATGATCGCCCACGCCGCGGGTCATCACCCGCCATGGAAATTAAATTGCTGGAACGTTTGCCCTTGGAACGGATTGAGAACGAAGATCAAAAGGAAAAATATGACTGAAAAATTGCGTGAGACTAGCAAGGCTTAGAAGATGCAATTGGGGGGGGGGGGAAACGGAGGAAAAGTCACGTCCCCAAGTTGACACAAGGTAACGAAATCGACAAAAGGGACCATAGTATTATACGCAACAGTCATTTTTTGGACGTTTTTGCGATATTTTGTCCTTTATTTGAATGCAGCGGCAAACGTTTCACAGAAGATTCTAGAAAATATTTCGAAAAAAAACAACTAACCTTGAAAAGTAACTTTTTCTTAATAATGATGTTAGGAATATAAAAATTAGCTGGCCGGATGGCCCATTTTGAGCAGTGAAATAATATGCTTTTATTTATACAGACGGATAGATAATAATGAAGACATTGACAAAAGACTGTGTTGTTCACATCAGCGAAAGACTGCATTGAATCAAACATGTCACTAATTTGCACAAAAACCGCGACCTTGAGACTCAAGTGTCCAAATCTAGTTAGAATGAAAGAGAGGGACATTGGTGGGAGCTGTGGCTAAATATAACTTTAAAGACAAAATTTGTAGAGGGGACGGATAGGTTGGTTCAAAAACCAAGTACGTTTTTTGTGAAAACGCAAGTAGAGACGGACGGACTAACAGATAAAAATCCATACTTGACTGAAGCATGACTGAAATGACTTTAGTGTAGGAAATTTGAATTTGAAAAAACACAAGACATTGATTGGCCACAGACAATCATATTATCAGCGCTCAGACGCGCTTTTTTGCCATTCCTCAATAGTTGTCCAGTGATAGACACAGTAAATTTTAAGTGTGGTGATTTCCAATGAAGTAAATTGAAATAAGTTCAGGGACGCCATACTATAGCCAGCAGCTCAGCTGAGTTTTGCTAGCATTTCTGTGTTCTTTATTCATAATCTGAGCTGTGAGTTTTTTTATGTTGACACCAAAAGGTGGTGTCAAATGCTGGGTAAATAATTGACAGTGAGGACCCGTGCAGTGTCGCATCTCGGCAGAACAGCCTTGTATTGCCCCCAAGCACGGAGAGGTGGGGCCACCCGATATATTGCCCCCAAGCACGGAGAGGTGGGGCCACCAGATTCCAGCACCAGAACTACTCTTTCAAAGTTACGTAAGCAGGCTGGTCTGCTGGATTTACACCAACTTCATAGACATAGCACCCAAAGTGAATTACTACTAAAACATCCCATTTCCTTCCATCATTAATGGACAATGTTTGGTAGGTATAGACAGGGAGGGATGAAGCCACCCCAACAGCACATCTATTCATCGTTCTCCCAGGGAAAATAAAATTATGAACTGTAGAAATATTAACTAATCGTGAAAATTGTATACGTACACACCTTTTATTTATCATGCCATTTATTCATGCCATTCACTCATAAATTCCAAAATCTTTCATATGTTCTGGCCAAAATAAAACCTTGGTTCAGAACAAATAAATTTAAAAAAGATTTACTTTCTAAAATTTCACCAGCTGAATTTAGTTCATTGTGTTCTAAATTTTATTGATAATATTATATTATTTAATATCTGTGTGTGTGTGTTTGTATATGTCAATACAACACATTACATTCAGTACCCTAGATTTTAATGTAGCCACATTCATTAGAAAAAAAGAAATGTGTGAGGTTGTATAGTGGTAGCAAGAAGGGTCTTCTGTACATTCACAGCTACATTTATTTCAGGAGCCTTCACAGCTGACCTCACGCATCACACTAGGTGATAACACAACCATACAAATACCATCAAAATCCACTACATATATTGGGGTCTTGTCCAGGGATAATTAGCATAAACAGTAATATAAGGATCTCCTGGTGGGAGAAATAAAATTAGGGGAACAAAATTGTAAAATTCCCTTAAAATTAAAAGTGTCCCTTTAAATTAAAAGGGCAATTAGAAGTTGGTGAATCTTCACAGCCAGTAATAATTAATTAGTTAACTGGTTAATTATAATTAGTTAGACTATAGTAATTAGAAGCACTTTAGTGGTTAGAGAGTTATCTTGTATATTATTATATTGTCTAAAAAGTATGGCGGAGCTGGCAAAATTTAGATCAGCTGCTGTGCTGACGGCAAAGGAGATGGGAATGGATGGTCAGATTTTAATTCAATATGTAACGGCTGAATGTGATAAGTATATTGAACGGGAAGAAAGAAGATTAGAAAAAGAGGCTGAAGAAAATTAGAGTCTGAAAGGTTGGCTGAAGAGAAGAGGTTACAAATTGAGGCTGAGACTAAGAGGTTGCAGATTGAGGCTGACAAAGAGGCTAAAGCATTAGAGGCGGAAGAAAAACGACAGCAAAGGGAGGCAGAAGATAGAAGGTTGCAAAGGGAGCACGAATTACGACTAAGGGAGCTGGAATTACAAGGCCAGGCTCCTGAAAATGGTGCCAGCCCTTTTGCCTCAGATGCTACGCCCAGTCTGGGAGCCTCAAACTCAGCTATGGGGTTTCATTTAGACCATTTTGTTGAAAAAGACGATGACATAGAGGGGTACCTAGGACGTTTTGAGTTATTAGCTACTACATATGGGTTAGAGAGAGAGAGAGGTGGAGTTTAAAGCTATCACAGGGACTGAGAGGTACTTCTTATGAAGTCTTTGCTAAAATGAACAGGGAAGACCAAGACAATTATGACATGTTAAAGCAGGCTCTGTTATTAAGGTACGAGAAGAATGGTGAATTTTATCGTAAGAAATTTAGAAATGCCAAATTGTTGTCTGGGGAGACATACCACCAATTCTCTGCTAGACTGGAAACCTATTTGGAGAAATGGACTGCTCTGGGGAAGACCCAAGATCTTAAAGAAATGATCATGATTGAGCAATTGAGAGAGTCCATGGCTCCAGACATGAGAAAATTCCTCATGGAACAAGGTGCAGAGAAATTGGGAGAGGTTTTAAATGTCGCTGAGAGGTATCAGGCAGCCCAGGCAGAGGTAAGTGGTGCTAAAAAGAAGCACATAGATAATTTTAAAGCTCCACAGCCATTTAATAAATTTGACAATAGAGAACAGGGTAATAGAGGTAGGACAAACTTTGAGCGGCCAAGAAATGACTATCGCGACAGAAACTCACAGTTCAATGACCAAAAAAATAATGAAAGGAAACCGTTTAACCAAGGAAAAAGATGGTGTAAATGGTGCAAGAGAGATAACCATAACACCGAATTTTGTAGAAGGAAACCTTCAAACATTGCTGCAATGAAGTCGGGGACTCAACGATTAAAGGTTAATCCTAATGGACAACAGGAACCTTATCACCCCCCAGTTTGTGAGGATGTTATTTGTAATGGGGTCACCATAAGGTGCCTTTATGATACAGGTTTGGATTATGATTCAGTTGTGAAGTCTAGCCTAGTGGACCCAAGTCAGTATATTACAGAAACAGTGGAAATACAAGGGGTGACTAAGGACATACCACTCATGACACTTCCCATCGCAAGGATAACGGTGAAAACTCGCTATGTGGAAGGAGAAATCAGAGCAGCAGTGATAGATGAACCAATCTACCCTCTGATATTGGGGTGTAGATACGTTTTCTTGGGGAATCCCGAGAAACCTGTGATCATGGCGACAGTGCAGACCAGGTCACAGAAGAAGGAGGAAGAAGGTGAACCTATAAATGCTCATCCAGAGGAGATGAGGAAGGTGCAGGCTGAGGATAGGACACTCAAGCCATGTTTTAAAAAAATGCCCAAATGTCACACACCTCCGAGCAAGGGAGAATATTTCATGAAGAACAAACTCTTATACAGGAAGACAGGAACTAGATCCACTGGTCACGGACAGTTGGTTCTTCCCAAGATATATAGGGCAAATTTAATAAGGAGCTTACATGTTGGAAAAGATGGGGACCATGAAAAAGTCGGTACCATCTGCCAAAAAGTTGCTCGCAAATACTATTGGCCCGACGTAAATGTCGATATTGAAAACTTTGTAGAAGCATGTGGCATATTTCATGAGGGAACACCCACAAAGGGAAAATATGTGCAGGACCTAGAAACGCCACGGGGCAAAATTAGGCCTGGAAGGAAAACTAATGATACTCAAGGAGACAAAGTGCAATGGGAGCCCCCTTTTCACACCCAGTCTTCACTTGAATGGATTTACATGGCCACTATGCGAAGAGTACAAAGAAGAAATTTTACCCAGGATAAGATGACAATCCCTCGGTCAGACTTATATAAACTGGAAGAACAGAAAAGAGAGTGAAGATCTCTCATAAGCAATCTAAAGTGGGGAGATAAACCCAAGAAAAAAATTGGTAGTGGTCGATTTGTGAGTGATGATTCTAGGAAGAAAAGTCATCACTATGGCGCTTCTAATGGACGGGACCAGACGGGTTCCAGGAAAAATACGTATGATAAATTAAAAATCCAGATGTAGCTTTATTAAGGACCTGGACAGATGAGAAGGCGGAAGAGACTGTTACCTCATCTTATCAATACGTGAACGAACTGACCACTCGTTTGAAAGCTGGATGGAAACTGGCAAATGATAATTTGAAACAAGCCAGGAAGAAACATGCAGCATATTTTAATAGGAAGGCAAAGGACAGAGAACTAGCTGTGGGAGAGAAGGTGCTGCTTCTACTACCCGGTAGCCAGAATAAATTACAAATTGGATGGCAAGGTCCATATACGGTTCTAGAGAAGGTGTCTAGAACAAACTATAAAATTGACAAAAAGGGGAAGGAGAAAGTTTATCATGTAAACTTATTAAAGAAGTATCTGGACAGACCACTCCAGGAAAGCACCCCCTTATTGACCTTGGCTATTGCAACTCAGATGCAAAAGGAACCACTCACCTCACATGAATACCCATTACATCCTTGTGAAACAGCAGCACAGGTAAAAGTCAGTAAGCACCTGACTAAAAACCAGAGGGAGAGAGTTCAACAGGTTCTGGAGGAACATACAGATGTATTAACAGATAAACCAGGCCATACAAATTTGCTACAGTATGACATGAAACTGGTAGACTCAAACCCAATCTGTATGAGAGCCTATTCTATTCCGTTCGCGAAGGAGAAGGCATTGAAGGAAGAAATAGATTATTTGTTGAAGGAGGGGATTATTTCGCACAGTGAATCATCTTTTAGTTCTAGTGTCGTTTTGTTGAGAAAACCGTCTGGGGAACACAGACTGTGCATAGATTACAGGAAACTGAATGCTGTCACAGAAGGACAAGTGGATCCATTACCAGACACAAAACAGTTATTTGCCAGACTGAACAAGGCAAAATACTTTTCAAAGGTGGATCTTAGTAAAGGCTATTACCAGATCCCAGTGAAGCCTGAAGTGAGACCTTATTTGGCTTTTAGCACTTCGGATGGACATTATGAATTCAATATGCTACCATTCGGACTGAAAAATGCTCCGAGTGTATTTTCAAGGATGATGCGCAAATTGTTGGATCCCCTGAATAACCCATGTATCACGAATTTCATGGATGATATTCTCGTCGCCACAGAGACATTTGAAGAACACATTGACGCTCTGAAAATGTTGTTTAATAGGCTTCGGGAGGCGAACTTAACTGCTAGGCCAACAAAATGTTGTATTGGATGCAAAGAGTTGGAATTCTTGGGGCACACTGTATATCAGGGTAATATGACCCCTGATCCTAAGAATTTGGAAAAACTGCAGAGAGCACCTAGACCACAAACAAAAAAGGACGTGCGATCATTTGTGTCGTTATGCGGATTTTATCAAAAATATATCAAAGATTTTAACTCTATTTGTGCTCCTCTGACTGATCTGACTCGCAAGGGACTTCCAGATAAAATTATTTGGACTGCGCAAAGTGAATTAGCGTTCCAAGACTTAAAGGAAAAACTCACTAGCAAGCCTATTCTCAAACTGCCTGATTTGACACAGGACTTTGTCTTAAGAACCGATGCAAGTAATGTAGGACTCGGAGGGGCTTTGTTGCAAAGATCATCTTCACCTGATGGGGAACTGAAACCAGTCGCTTATGCAAGCCGCAAATTGAATAAGGCGGAACAAGGATACTCCACAAGCGAAAAAGAATGTTTAGCGTTAATCTGGGCAATAAAGAAGTTTCAAATCTATCTGTATGGTAGGACTTTTGTGGTCGAGACGGATCATCAGCCTCTCGTATTCTTATCTCAGGCTAAGCATGAAAACGCAAGATTGCTGAGGTGGTCTTTATTGCTTCAACCTTATCAGTTTAGTATCCAATATATCCCAGGCAAATTGAATGTCGGTGCAGATTTCCTCAGTCGGCACCCCTGTGATCAAAATTAGAGTAATGGCAGGCGTGAGGAGAGATTTTATCTATGTGTATCACTGGTTTTAGAACTTGCCGTAGCATGTTTTCAAGTGGGGAGATGTGTCATAAAATTAACAGTGATACAACGTAAAAATATCTCCAAAGGATAAAATGTAGGGATAAAAAGACTGCGTAAGTTACTAGAAGGCATGATCGCCCACGCCGCGGGTCATCACCCGCCATGGAAATTAAATTGCTAGAACGTTTACCCTTGGAACGAATTGAGAACGAAGATCAAAAGGAAAAATATGACTGAAAAATTGCGTGAGACTAGCAAGGCTTAGAAGATGCAATTGGGGGGGGGGGGGGGGGGGGGGGGGGGGGGGGGGGAAACGGAGGAAAAGTCACGTCCCCAAGTTGACACAAGGTAACGAAATCGACAAAAGGGACCATAGTATTATACGCAACAGTCATTTTTTGGACGTTTTTGCGATATTTTGTCCTTTATTTGAATGCAGCGGCAAACGTTTCACAGAAGATTCTAGAAAATATTTCGAAAAAAAAACAACTAACCTTGAAAAGTAACTTTTTCTTAATAATGATGTTAGGAATATAAAAATTAGCTGGCCGGATGGCCCATTTTGAGCAGTGAAATAATATGCTTTTATTTATACAGACGGATAGATAATAATGAAGACATTGACAAAAGACTGTGTTGTTCACATCAGCGAAAGACTGCATTGAATCAAACATGTCACTAATTTGCACAAAAACCGCGACCTTGAGACTCAAGTGTCCAAATCTAGTTAGAATGAAAGAGAGGGACATTGGTGGGAGCTGTGGCTAAAAATAACTTTAAAGACAAAATTTGTAGAGGGGACGGATAGGTTGGTTCAAAAACCAAGTACGTTTTTTGTGAAAACGCAAGTAGAGACGGACGGACTAACAGATAAAAATCCATACTTGACTGAAGCATGACTGAAATGACTTTAGTGTAGGAAATTTGAATTTGAAACACACAAGGCATTGATTGGCCACAGACAATCATATTATCAGCGCTCAGACGCGCTTTTTTGCCATTCCTCAATAGTTGTCCAGTGATAGACACAGTAAATTTTAAGTGTGGTGATTTCCAATGAAGTAAATTGAAATAAGTTCAGGGACGCCATACTATAGCCAGCAGCTCAGCTGAGTTTTGCTAGCATTTCTGTGTTCTTTATTCATAATCTGAGCTGTGAGTTTTTTATGTTGACACCAAAAGGTGGTGTCAAATGCTGGGTAAATAATTGACAGTGAGGACCCGTGCAGTGTCGCATCTCGGCAGAACAGCCTTGTATTGCCCCCAAGCACGGAGAGGTGGGGCCACCCGATATATTGCCCCCAAGCACGGAGAGGTGGGGCCACCAGATTCCAGCACCAGAACTACTCTTTCAAAGTTACGTAAGCAGGCTGGTCTGCTGGATTTACACCAACTTCATAGACATAGCACCCAAAGTGAATTACTACTAAAACATCCCATTTCCTTCCATCATTAATGGACAATGTTTGGTAGGCATAGACAGGGAGGGATGAAGCCACCCCAACAGCACATCTATTCATCGTTCTCCCAGGGAAAATAAAATTATGAACTGTAGAAATATTAACTAATCGTGAAAATTGTATACGTACACACCTTTTATTTATCATGCCATTTATTCATGCCATTCACTCATAAATTCCAAAATCTTTCATATGTTCTGGCCAAAATAAAACCTTGGTTCAGAACAAATAAATTTAAAAAAGATTTACTTTCTAAAATTTCACCAGCTGAATTTAGTTCATTGTGTTCTAAATTTTATTGATAATATTATATTATTTAATATCTGTGTGTGTGTGTTTGTATATGTCAATACAACACATTACATTCAGTACCCTAGATTTTAACGTAGCCACATTCATTAGAAAAAAAGAAATGTGTGAGGTTGTATAGTGGTAGCAAGAAGGGTCTTCTGTACATTCACAGCTACATTTATTTCAGGAGCCTTCACAGCTGACCTCACGCATCACACTAGGTGATAACACAACCATACAAATACCATCAAAATCCACTACAACGGTCTGCGACCTAACAACGCTCACGCGTCATAATTAGAGCGTGAACTTCGCGTTCAGTAGTGCCTAACTTATTAACAGTAATTTATAATAAATGCTATGACCCTAAACGTGGCATACTGCCAATCCTAGCAGACAACTGCAATATTACTCCCGTAACAAGTACCCGAGACAGGAAGCAGCCACAGATAATCATGGGAGGAAGTAACAGCGTGGTTTAGCAACCAATCGTCTACACCTTTTCAAGAGTCATCTAATGGCAGTCAATCGACGGCTTGCTTTTAAAAGCGTGTGGTTAATTTGCTAACTGGACAGAAAAGAGCAGGTGAAAGAAAGCACGCCCAACCAGATGACAAGAACTAGTTGGTAGACACATTCCATAGTTATCCTACACAGCACCTGTTTGTTTATGTGTTGCCATCTTGCTTACCTGTTGTACGTCAAGGTTACCTGTACCAGGAAAAGGTAACCGTCATCGGCCATGTTGTTTCTGGCAAATAATCCTGCAAAGTGTTGATGTTTTTGTTGTCCCCCCTTTTAATGGTCAAGCCCTAGTGTCAAAAGGAACATAGGAGGTATAACTGTTACTGTCCATCTATTTCTATTTTCAGTAGTCTTTCTTTCAGCTTTACCCACGAGATTTATTCTACCTTTGCTTCCACTTTCAGCTACCTCCATGGTGTCCCCATTAGTCTGTTCCCCCGTGGGTTTTAGTCAAAGGCATGTATGGCTGTCTTGTTTGGTCGTTTCCTGAGGGCGTGCGCCACCCATGACTACTTTCTCCTTTTAAACTGGCTGTTGTCTGCTTGTTGTCTGGGTATTATCTGGTTGTTGTCTGGTTGTATTAGAAAGATCAACACGTGTTGTTATACCTGGTCGCTTGATAGAGAGGATATGACGGGGGCGTACGTTGGCGAACGCCTCAAGTTTGAACGTGAAATCTGTGGTGACTTGCCATGTTTCTGAGCCATAGAGTAAGACAGACTTTACGTTTAGGTTGAACAAACTAAGTTTGTTTTCTTAAGCAAACTGAATGACACAAACTGTGACAAAACGGGGCGGCCCCTATCGATCTTTGTTTCACTCCGGCAGTATCGGTACATTTGTGGTACTGATTTTTATTATATGCTCTCAATTGTCGCACTTTTCTTTCTTCGTTATTTTCTGCAAAGCAGATATTTGATTTTATCAAATCATTCGACACTCCTTGTAGGTGATAATAATCACATTTGCTTGACGCTGCCCAGATTTGCTGAGACAATAACTCGCAGTCGCGAGGGATTTGCACAGCTTACCTAAGATTAGCACACGATCTCGTGTAGCGGCGGAAACTTATGACGTAAGTGTTTCCTGTCTTACTTGTTATGACAAGAGTACTTACTGATAAAGTAATGATGGTTGCATTTTGAACACGCTGTTGTATGAGTTTACCGATCTGTCTGTAAGTTTGTACACAAGGGCATCGGACATCTTATTACCATATATGGGAGAGTTGACCTCTGCCTTACGTTCAAAATTATCCGATGTCGGAATATTTTGAAATTACCCCATAACCCGCCTGTTTGAATATGATTGGAGTTTTTTGATAGCTCATAACAAACGAAGGCGTGGGAAGGCAGGGAATATAATCTGATCATTTTCTCAAGCTATTTCACTTGAGAAATCGCTCGCCAAGACACCAGACTGCTACAGTGAAGAATTAGAATTCAGAATTCCTTCTTAAAATACCGGACACCTTTTATTGGAGTATTTATCAGGACTTACAATATAGCCCAGGAAATCTCTAACATTTTAAATAAGGAAACCGGGACTGAGGAAACTGAAGGACCACACACGAAGTCAGAGAGGGAACTTATTAAATTAACGACACCCCAGACGCGTGTAAGAGGCCGATTCAAGTCTCTTTTATTCATCTGAGCAAAAAGTCTGTGAGTCAGGATTGGCGTAAGTTTTGATTTACATTTCATATTTTATTACTAACATGTAAATTAACATATATATAACCATGTGAAGTTTAATGTGTGAAACTCGCTATTGGATGTCAAAGTCATTTGAGACTGGCAACCTCAACGTATAGAATGATGATTCATGAACCACCACTGCACGGGCTGGTGATTGCTTTATTGATAGTTTCTTAAAGAGAACTAAAAGCATAAAGTAGTTCCAGGTTCCATAAGGAGCAGGAAGGGAAAGATGAAAGAAATGATGTACATTCTAAGTATAATACTTACATTCTCAAAGCAGTGTAAATGTCCCTATAAACATAGTCTCTTTAAAATTAGTGTACGTTTTCAAGCTTTAAACCGGTGTAAATGTCTATGTGAGAATATTCATTTTAAAGTTAATGGAAGTTTCAAACTTTTCAATCAGTGTAAATATAAATGAAAACATATTCAATTTGTACTGTGAACACTTTTCGATCAGTGGAGATGTATATGTACACAGACTCTATCTGTATTATTAACCTTTTCATTTAAATATAAAGTAACTATGAAAGCTATTCTATTTAAATGTAAAGAAAGTTTTATCCCGAGGGATTAAATTTAATTCTCATCGAGGGTAAAGTCTGAGTAATTGGGATGGTGGTATGGGAAGATAGGAACCCATAACTATGGGGTGGAAAACGCCATACTCAGAAGAGCGTTTCGTTCTATTCTTTTACCATAGTTATTGGTGGTACCAGCAGAAAGTACTATCTCTGGAACAAGAAGGGAACCGTGGCCTAAGCTTTAAGACGAAGGACTACTACGTGGTAGACTCTCCTTGACATTTCTGGGAAACGAGCTACCCCCGACAACCTTGATCAGAGACGAGCGTAAGCAGAGTGAAAAGAACTATTCCATAAGAAGGAGCAGAACCATCATTGGCAGCTAAGTTCAAATCTATGCTGCCACTTGAACTTCTTGTAATATCTCACATTCCCTAAAGACTGTGATGATAACTTTTCTTGATTCGTAACTATTCAAATTATTTCCCAACTGTTAAAACCTAAAGTGATTATTAAATTATGTTATTTGTAATGTTACAAATTTAACTTCGATTTAATCATTTTAAAGTTACTGAATGTTTGTCTCAGTTAAATTACTACACACACTCTAAACAGAGCTATACTAAAATAATAGAATTCCACTGAGTAAATCAGGGGCGGGGGCTTAAACGAGCTGAAAGTAATAAGTGCTTAAATCCTTCACAAAAGCGTCGGCAGAATTACAGAGTTAACATACTCAGCCAAAGCAGTACTGTTCTCGCTTATTCTGAATATCTTGTGAAGACTCCCTTTGTAATAGAAGTGTCATCACCCTTCTATCTACAACTCTGCCAAGAGTAATCTTGTGCGAAGGTAGATACCTAAGAAGCCCATATTAGATACTCTTGAGTTTTGGCTACTCTTGGACCACTGCTGCAAAGCAGGGGAGGCAGTACCGTCACAAAGATAAATAGTGGGATTGACAGACATCATTAGGAATAACAATACGTGCTCAATATTTGCACTTGATCGGAAACCAGCGATCAACCCAACCTACGACGCTTCATGGAACAGGCTCTGGACAAAAAAAAAAAGAAAACATGTCGTTCAACATCACAGTCGCCATCATCATGTGACACTTACGTCTGCAGTACAACTTACAGTAGTAAGTAACCTCGGATTTCCGTTACACATTTGACAACGGACATACGTCATCGCCAATAGTCACCCTCTTGAGATCAAACATACTGGGATACCTGGGGATACCTTGGGGAATGTTAACAGATGACAGATGACAGATGACAGATGACAGATGACAGATGACAGAATGACACAAAGACAAGAAATACTAAACAAATTCAAGGCATAAAAAATACCGGGGCGGGGGGTGGGGGGTGGGGGGGGGGGGAATAGATAATCATGCATACACAGTAGAAAGAGCTAGGAGATGGGAACTTCAGTCTGGAATCTGGTAGCTGGGAATGAGATCTAGGAGCTGGGATCTAGGTCCTGGGAACTGAGATTTAGGAGCTGGGATCTAGGAGCTGAGAACTGGGATCTAGGAGCTAGGACTGGGCTCAGGGAATTATCCTATCAAGGGTGGAGAAGAATATAACTGGCTGTGTTTACGGCAAAGAGCCTATGAGCTGGGGCGCCAAACGCTAGAGGACGTTTTTCGCCTGTCTGGGGGGTCTTCCAAACACAATTTTAAAAATGCAGAAAAAAGCTATAGTGAAGTGAAAGACAGATTATGTTTGCCAGTAAATAATTATTAGATGTTTTTCTATCCATAATGTCTTTTATTTACAGGGTGTCATTAAATTATTCACCCCATTATAAGCCTTAATAAATTCGTTATTTTAGGAGCTATCTTAAAACGGTGCGCGGTAATTAACAACACAACTCACGACATTTTTTTAAAATTAAGTAGACAACCACAGGTCGGTCACTACGACCAGAATTGAGTAAACTTCTACGTGAACTTCATTAGTACAGAGCATCAAGGCAATACATGAAGTTAATGTCTCTTCAATCCGGTGTTTTCATTCTGTCATGTATTTGACCTTCATTGCATACACATCAACTATTTTGATTTCGTGGTTGTTAATCTCCAATAATATGTTTCAAATATGTCGTAGAGGCGCCAAGGCTTACCTTTGCCCGGGATGCCAGTAACACTTGACCCGGCCCTGTTCGTCATACTAACAGACGTATGAGAGTTGATCAGCGTTGCCCACCCGGCCACTGAGTGCAAGGAACAACCATGCCGATCTCAGCCCATTTCTGTATTACCGCAACAAGACCAACACAGGTCGGGTGTGTACTTGCCAGAATCTGGGCGCAGAACTATGGGGCGCCTTGTGAGACAAATATTTCTAATCTAAGATCTTCTGATGCTGGTTCTAGAAAATGTGTGGTGAAGTAGAGACACGCGTGGACAAAAAATGCTGCCGACTTTCTATTGATCACGTGATGAGGAATTTGTCTGCCTATATTATTTCTTGATTGACGTTTCCGTAAAAGTGGTTAGATCGTCGTCAATATATCTATTTCTGTTAGTAGAAGTATCCAGACATTGAATGATCGGTGAAGATTGAGACAAGTGAAATAATTAAATTGGGTGGGATACTGATAAGGGGCGGGGACCGTTTGATGGCGTGGTCGGACAAGTGGAGTAGACAGATAAACAAGACACGCTGACTCTAAGACAAAAACAAACAAACAACCCAGAAACACACAGTCAGGCAAACAAACAGGGACAATACAAAAACAAACAAAAAACCCAGAAACACACAGGCAAACAAACGGACAATACAAAAACAAACAAAAAACCCAGAAACACACAGTCAGGCAAACAAACAGGGACAATAGACAGCAGACAGGCAGAAAGAGATACCCGTAATTAAACAGACTAACAAACAGATAGCTCGACAGATAAATAGACAGAATACAGACATAATGACAAGACAGGCAGACATACTTATTACGGTCAGAGACACAGAGATAGACGAATGGACACACAGAGATAGACGAATGGACACACAGAGATACACGAATGGACACAGAGATAGACGAATGGACACACAGAGATAGAAGAATGGACACACAGAGATACACGAATGGACACACAGAGATAGACGAATGGACACAGAGATAGACGAATGGACACACAGATACGTGCACATGAACAGACAAGAATAGACTGAATAGATTTGCTTGAAACGACCTTAAAAGAAAACACAACACAGTTTCAAACATTGAGACCCAACGATGACATCAGATGGAACATGTAGAACTGAGATGAAGAACACAATAAGTAGCCAGTAAAAACAACATTCTATCAGTTGAGAAACGTCGTACGCAATAAATCCTTGTCACTGAACCAAGAGATAGATTTTTAAATGTTACATAAAACCAATATCAACGCACGAAAGTGAGTCCTGGACACAGAGGGGGGAAAATGCTCAAATCATTGGAACTAACTGGCATATAGCTTCTCAGAAGAATGTAAAGCATTCTGTGGACGGCTACGATAACAATAATAACAACAACAACAATAACAACAACACAAAAATGGTTGAGAAGGAACAACAAATATAACTAATGAAGAATGCTTGAGAGAAGCGAGTGAACAAATAAATATAATAACAAATGTAAGGAGAACACAACCAACCTTCACTGGACATGTATTGAGAAGAGGAGCCATCAACAGCATCGCGACAAGGAGAAGAAGAAAAGCGAAGTAGCGTGAAGACAGAACAGATAACAGATAACTTGTCACTATCACGTGGGACCAACTAATAATAATAATAATAGCCCCTTCAGTCATAACTGACTATGGGAATGCGCCCCTGAGGTGACAGCCCTCAGCTGCTTATTTTCCTGGTGCTCCTTTCGACGTTTTCTCCTCACCTCTGCTTCTTGTGTGAGCCTCTCTTCGCCCAATCTGAGGTGGCGCCGTAAATAGCATCGCCACTTAGTGCGATCGGCAGCTTCATCCTCCCATGTTGCTGGATCCATGTCCAGTGCCCTCATATCTCTCTTGCACACATCTTTGAACCTCAGCTGTGGTCGCCCAACTGTTCTCTTGCCATCTGCTAACTGTCCGTAGAAGATATCTTTTGGGATGCGACCATCATCCATGCGGCGAACATGGCCAAGCCAGCGAAGTCTGCGCTGTCTAAGAAGCGTATACATACTTTGAAGGCCAGCACGTGACAACACCTCGACATTTGTCACTTTATCTTTCCACGAGATGCCGAGGATGCGGCGTAGACACCGCAAATGGAAGGTATTGAGCCTTCTTTCTTGCTTAGCATAGGTCGTCCAGGTCTCGCTGCCATATAGGAGTGTGCTGGTGACGCAGGCATTATATACCGCAGCTTTGGTCTTTATTGTGAGTTTAGTTTCCCCAAACACGCGATGTGAGGCGGGCAAAGGTAGCTGCAGCTTTGCCAATGCGGCTGTCGATTTCTGTATCCAGTGAGAGTTTGTCATTGATGGTAGACCCTAGGTATGTGAAGTGGTGCACCACTGCCAATTCATAGTTATCGATAGTGATAACTGGTTCAGCACCCACATCCTGACTCAGCACATTCGTTTTCTTTAGACTTATTGTGAGGCCAAAGTCCTTGCATGCTTTAGTGAAGCGATTCATCAAGCTCTGAAGCTCCTGTTGGCTTTGAGTGACGACTGCAGCATCAGCAGCGAACAACAAGTCTCTTATAGTGACCCTTCTGATTTTTGTTTTTGCCTTCAGCCTTGAAAGATTAAACAGACGGCCATCTGACCTAGTGTGAAGGCATATTCCTTCAGTTGCATCTCTGAATGCATGTTTCAAGAGTAAGGCAAAAAAGATTCCGAAGAGGGTCGGAGCCAGAACACAGCCTTGTTTAACGCCACTTCGTATATCAAAGGGCTGTGACGTGCTTCCAGCATATTGGACTGTTCCCTTCATGCCGTCATGGAATGACTTTATCATTTCCAGCATTTTAGAAGGGCAGCCTATTTTCAGGAGGATTTTAAAGAGTCCATCCCTACTAACCAGGTCGAATGCTTTTGTGAGGTCTATAAAGGCGATATATAATGGTCTTTTCTGCTCTCTTGATTTTTCCTGAAGCTGGCGGAGAGAGAAGATCATGTCTGTTGTTGATCTGCCAGCTCGGAATCCACACTGTGACTCTGGATATATGCGCTCAGCTAACTTGTGTAGTCGCATTAAGATGACTTTGGCAAAAACCTTACCAACAATACTAAGAAGAGAGATGCCTCTGTAGTTATTGCAATCACTTCTGTCTCCTTTATTTTTATACAGTGTTACAATCTTGGCATCTCGCATGTCTTGAGGAATAGTTGTCTCTTCCCAGCACTGGCACAGCATCCTATGCAGGGGATGTAATAGCGTGCTCTTACAGCATTTGATTAAATCAGGAGGAATCCCATCACTGCCTGGTGCTTTGCCAGAGGCCAAGCTATCAATGGCCTTGCTGAGTTCCTCTAATGTTGGTTCGGCATCCAGCTCCTCCATAGTTGGCAGACTGTTGACACCATCAAGGGCTGCAGGCGTAACGGTATTGTCTCTAGCGTAAAGCTCAGAGTAGTGCTCGACCCACCTCTCCATTTGCTTACCCTTATCGGTTAGCTTCTCTCCGCTGATGGTTTTTAGCGGTGCCGTCTTACTTTTATGGGGGCCAAGTGCTTTCTTTATACCGTCATACATTTGTCTAATGTTGCCTGTTTGCGCTGCGATCTGGATGCTCTCACTGAGCTGGAGCCAGTAGTCATTTGCACAGCGTCGAGCAGTTTGTTGAACTTTGCTTCTCGTAGCCCTCAGGATCTGTAGGGTTCTGGCACTCTGTGAACGTTTGTATTCATTCATAGCACTGCGCTTAGCTTCAATGACAGGTGCCATCACATCTGATGAAGCATCAAACCAGTCATTTTACTTTGCTGTTTTCTTACCAAAGGTGGCAAGTGCAGTACTTTGAATGGTGTTCCGTAGATTCTCCCAGTTCTCTGTAATAGTATCACCATTCTGAGGGCTACTGAGCACTTTCTCGAAGGTCGCAGTGAATTGAGCGATCATGAAAGGGTCTGACATCTTGCTGGTATCAATGCGTGGTTTCCCTTCATGTCTGACACGATAGAGTTTTCTTGGTTGTGCTCTGATTTTGCAACAAACCAAGGAGTGATCTGTATCACAGTCTGCACTATGGTACGAGCGCGTGGAGAGCACAGACCTGAGGAGTGGCCTTCTGACGAGAATCAGGTCAAGTTGGTGCCAGTGCTTGGATCGTGGGTGTCTCCATGACACCTTATGCTGGGGTTTTGTCTGAAAGTAGGTGTTGGTCACGCAGAGGTCATGGTGGACGCAGAACTCTAAGAGTCGTTGTCCATTTGCATTCATCTTGCCAATACCAAACCTGCCCAGACACGAAGGCCATGAAACATTATCGGCACCCACTCTAGCGTTAAAGTCACCAAGGAGAACAAGCTGTTCTTGCCTAGGTATGCTTTTGATAATTGCTGTTAGATTCTCGTAGAACTCATCTTTAGCTTCTGAGGCAGAGTACAGAGTAGGAGCATACACACTGACAAGGGTGATGGGACCTGTGCTAGTTTGCAGGCGGAGCGTTAACAGGCGTTCTGATCCATTCTCGCCCGGTTCAACCATTTTAGTTAGCGATTTTTTGACCGCAAAACCTACTCCGTGTTCTCTAGTTTTATTAAGATCTTTCCCTTGCCAATAAAATGTGTAGTCCTCCTCGCTCACCGTTCCAGAGCCCGCCAGGCGCGTTTCCTGAAGTGCAGCTATATCCACCTGAAGTCGTTTAAAAAAAAAAAAAGGAACCCGTTACACGCCCATTGAGGCATATTGGGAATATGGTGTTAGGCCCATATTATCTTGACCGTCGGCACACGAGGGGTGATGTGGTCGGCATCACGCCGGCCGCCTTAACCTTCCCAGAGTAGCTCTGGTACCCATTTGGGGCTGGGTCGACCCAGGAGCCGTTTGTGGCCTAAAAATTTTCCGCCTCATCTGGGGATCGAACCATAGACCACTGCGCTAGGAAGCCAGTGCACTAACCACTATGCTACCGCGGCTCCTTTAAAGTCGTTTAAGCTCATCATTAATTATGGCTGTCTTCCTTACATCGTTTACATCCTGTAGGTTTTCAGATAGTCCAGTCAACATAGTCCGGACGTTCCAGCATCCCAATCTGAGAGTTTGCTTATTTCTATTTTTTCGATAATTGCTTGGTGCACAATTGTCTGTCCACAGTTCGGGTTTGACCCTAATCCCAATGCACCCAATGGGGAAAGCAGACAGTGGCGGGACAACACCTTATTGACTGGGGGCTGCCCAGCTTGAAGCGGGCGGTAGCTGTCCAGTGAGATCCTAGAACCTCTCCCACTGTCGGAGTAGCCCCTGGCGCCATGCCCTACGCCAATTGGGCAAAATGCTTATAACCGGTAACTGCTACTTCCCGTGTTTTGCCGACACCTATAGGGTGAAGCTGGAGTGTCCTCTCCAGTGCGCGAGCTTGGGCACAGTTATATGGAGATCAAGCTGTTGCCCATGCAGCATGTTCCCCCTCTCCACACAGCCGGTAGATCCAAAGGAACGGCAGTAGCCGATACAGTTTGGTACCAGCCATGTCGCAGGAGTTGCCAGAATAATGTCGAATCGACATTAGACTGCCTTAGGGACTCCGACTCCGGATTTATCCTCAGGGTTTACTCCCGAAGCCAATTCCATAAATGGATATTCCCGCAAGGCAGCGGTGGTTTGAATTCAGAGTTCCTTCTCTTAGATAAGCTACCAACCAAGGATCACGAGCCCTATCTGCCCGAAGCTGCTGGTTTTAAGGCGCCAGTCGCTCGCCTTTGCCCCTTCTCCCGTCAGTGGAAACAGTTCCGCCGGGCTCAAATTGAGCCACACGTGAAGGCCGGGAGCTGGACTTGGTTGTCAGAGGCTGTTTGAGGTGCGTGCCATAGAAGTATTTTATCTGCAGTGAGAGCTTATCCTCACTACAACTCCCGGCAATAACAACCGTTGGAACCTTTGGGACCAACTAATGAGGACTGATAAAACAGCCAGATCTGTGATCGCCTACTCCTACTTTCACTCACAAAAACTATTCCTCGCACGCCCAGGTTTGCACAACCGGAAGTGCTCACAAATTCATGCATGACGCTGAGTAAGTGTCGAGCTAGACTACTTGACTCAACTAATCTCAATCTTAGCAGCAGATAATGACTTTCTTTCAGTCAAAAGCTCACTAAATCACAATATCTGTTACACGTGGACATTGTCCCTAATATAACAGACTTTTGTGTCCATGTGTGGCCGCATGACCTACTACCATAGCATTTATTCGTGCTAGAAACTAATTATAATAAAATAATAGAAATTACTATTTACTACTATAGAAAATAAACAGTGCAGTTACGACATCTTGTAGTGAATCATAAACACGAGATACATTGAGTATAGGATGACATAAGATGTAACTAAAACTATGTCAAGCTTGGCATAGCCACGCTAACATCGGCGGCAGTTACCATAGAAAATAGTGACGTAAATGGGAATAGCCTTACTCCTTGTAAGATCACTTGATAGAATGACCAGTAAATAAATTAACAAAATAATAGTGTATCCAATGAAACGGTGACCAGAATCGCCCACCACCGAAAGACGCTCAGAAATAATTTTCTGAAAGTCAGTTGTAGAAAAGAGCCTTGCACATAGGACGTGATTTTAACTGTGCGGGGAAGGTATTTGGCGCCACCTCCGGTCTGTCACATAAGTCCTGGCTCCTCCGCTGAGATATTCAACAAGAACCTTAGTGTGTTTCCTTACTCTTCAATTATTTGCAGACGCAAGAAAGTATTTTCTTCATTTTCAAGAAAACTCTGTATGAAACAGATTTTCTTGCTTTGGGGTACACAAGTAAGTACGATTCGTACGAACATTTTTATTTGAGCATATGTCTAAGAAATGCTATAATCAAGTAAAAAATGAATGAAGCCAGTATTGACAAATATAAAGCAATTAGAGGCTCTTACACCCAAAGTGCCATATATGAGTGTACCTTCAACAGAGAAGATTGAAGAAAATACAGAAGTTAAGGAATATTATAATCCCTGCTGGATAGAAACAAGAAAGGGAGAACTTATCAAACATGAAATGGATTCTATGTCTGAAAACCAATGTAACATCTGAATTTGTACAAATGTTGCTGTTATGTGGAAAAGCTTCAATGGTTAAATAAAACTTAATATTTTATCAAAGAAGTTACTGAGGATTATTTACAGTTGAGCTAGACCTTTAGCTGTGAACCTGTACCAAATGTTGTACTGTATCAATCATCATCACCACTACTGTCTCACACAAACACACCATAAGAAGAAAGAACCTACCTGGGTTATAAAAAAAAGATTGAAACCAAGAAATTGATATCACTGGCGGACTCTAAGCCAGTAAAGTTCTAGCTTGGAATATACAAGTAAACCAAACTCAATTAGTCTTTATTAATTAACACCGGCCACATATAGCGTTAAATGATGCCGTACCCAGTTCCTTATTAATTAACCCCGGCCACACCTGCTGAACTGGGCGCCTCACCAAAACGAGGCAAAACTTTTTATGACAAATATATTTTTAAAAAAAAGAAAAGCTTACTCCAGCTTCTCCCGGTCATTAAGTTATGCACTATATATTTAACTACTGCACACAGATAGGGTCATGGCGTTCGTTCAGAAATCTTCTTCGTGGTAAATATTGCTTAGAAACAAAATAAATGCGGAATCGGCAAGGATTATTAAATAAATAATGAAAGCAAGGGGAACATCAAAATATACTACTGGACAAAAGTTAAGGGCCACCATTCAGTTTAGACAAGGTTTATATAAGTGATTGGCAAACTGTAAAGACAAGTGAAAATGTCATTAAAACTGAGCTCAGAGAAATCTGTATACATTTCTGTGTGCACTAGGTTAATTTTTTTAAATGTCCAAAAACTGGGTCACTTTAACCCGCACGTGAAAATTGCCATTGTTGCTGCAAAAACTCGTGGTTTTTGCAACACGCCCCACTAGTTCAAAAGGTGAAAAAGTGAGTTGAATTTGAATGCACGTGGAAAATGATCATAGGTAAAGAGTGTTCACCGTTGGTATGCAATAAATCAGTATGACAAGTGGTCGAAATGATCACTGCATTAGCCATGCCACCAAGGAGAAGTCTCAGCACTGTAGACCGTGGTCGAGCCACGGCATGGATTCAGGATGGTCAATCTGTTCGTCATGTTGCAAGACGTTTAGCAGTCCCACTCTACCATTCAGAGACTTCTTGAGAGATTTCAAGCTACCGGACATTTGGAAAATCGACCCTGCTCATGAAGAATTATATAAACCTTGTCTAAACTGAATGGCGGCCCTTAACTTTTGTCCAGTAGTATAGATTTTTTTTTTTTTTTACACAAACCAGTAAAGGTAAAACCAAATTAAAATAACAGTTTTAAAAGAGCCAATGACAAGTCAAGGAAGAACAAGCTTACATTAGACCAATCAGATCTTGTATCACTGTGTCACGCGTAGGGGGAGAGCAAGGCCGACACAGGTTAACTGCTCTGGATAACAGTAAGAATATAGATTGATTTTCTTGCAATACTGTAATAGTGATGTTATTTGTTATGAAACCAAGAGGTTAACTGTCTGGAATCAAGGGTAATTAAATACCATGTAAGAATATCAAACAAGTTGTTCTCCCACGTGACTTTGTTCCACAACTAACATACACCACACGATGTTGACAATAAAGATGACAGTAAACAAGAAAGGGAAATAATCACATAAAAAGAGAGCTCTGGACAGGCTTATGATATTTTATCAAATTGACTCAGACGTGTAGTAAGTAATTAAAACAATAAAAAGAAATATGGAAAAGAATCACGTTTAAATCTGAAAAAAAGAAGAAATCTAGGTCACAGTGGGGTGCCTTATTTTCTTCACTGACTAAGTCTGAGCGTTTGGTGGGTGTGTATGGTGATCTTCTTTCTCTTTATTATACTTATCGTATTGTTCTTGTAGGATGTAGGCAGAGAGGACACTCTGCTGTGACTTCTTGATGAGGGCACGTGGTGGTGACTGATTGCCCTGTGTGGCACTAGTGTCTTCAAGGATGTCTGGTTCACACTCAGGGGTGAAGATTCAGTCCCTGTCCCTTCTTGATTTTTGAGCTTAGCAAAATTGAGGGAGGGCGAAGCCAGGTCCTATGTTACTGACACTCTGCCCTGGAGAACAAAGTAAGGGGACCATTAATCTCTTGTCTAAAGAGATTTTACATATATGAAGTTCCTCCCCGAAGACTTTTGGTCTCAGAGCATAGGCACACTTACCACTGAAGACTTTGACTGTCCAGTACACTGTATGTAAAAGATGTCTCAGTGACTATTGTCTAACAGGCTCTGTCCTCATCCTTCCAAGTCAAGTGTCTCTCCTCTACACTTAATATGTCTTACTATTTCCCACAATCAACAGTCTGTCTTGTAGTCTGGTGTATCTTTAGTTAATAATTAATTCTTAATTATCTTTCAGCAAGGAACAACAGCTTTCATAATGTATACTTATAACAGAGTTGTTTTCTAATAAGTCAAGCAATAATGCACAGTAATACAAATACTATAAGCAAATCATATAAGAAAATTAATAATATGTTATACAGGTACATAACGGATATGGAAGAAAACTAAATCCAAAAGCATAACATATGTTTCTTATCATAGTCAACCGCATACCTCTTCTGTAAATTACACTTGTATCACTAAGCAATAATTAAACAAATAATTTTCGGAAATAACTCACCGCACAGGATCACTTCAGTGTCATACAGTCCGAACTTGAATATTTGAATATTTTCATAAGCATGTATTTGACTTTACACACAGTTGTGTACAATGTCTCTCTCTTTCTCTCTCTATATATATACTTATACTGTATATGTGTATATTCTTTAAAAGTCTTATGTACTTAAACTTTAGTTTCGGCTGCTTTCACGGTGATCATCAAGAGTAAAGTAAAGTTAAATTTTCTCTGATAAATATATTCTTTAGGCCGGAAATAGGTGGTCGTCTGTGAGTCACAGGTTAATTTTGATGTCTCCAAGAAAAACACACACTTTCCCGTCTTCGCAAAAACCCTACCTGGCTGAATCTAAATTGCCTGCTTAACGAAATTTAATACAAGCACTTCACCTGATCTAGCGTTCTCGGAGGGAAAAAAGGGGTCTTATATGGAAGACTAGAAAACAGTGTCAGGATGGACTGAGTAAAGGAATGTGGAAGAGAAAGTATAGACTGCTCCATGACAGATAGTCCAGATGATCACACTGCGCATAATTGTCGGCACGAGCGTAGAGCTGAAACCATTACTGCACAATGTCTTTGTGGGCTACTACCACAAGGCTGTTGACAGCGCAGATGGAGAATCACTTTACAAAACATATTGAGGCATGATCTAGTATCCCATAATTTCTTTAATCTGGTAAATAAAACATGAAGACAGACAATGCGGAAGGGGCAACTTCAGCAGTTTAAGATAGAAACTACTCGGTTTTAAACAACCTGTCAATCATTCGAAACTTAACTGTACATGAGACATTAGCAATTATCGTGGTACATAACATGAGAAACTATCATCGTGTATCTGTGGGTGTATAGACTATAATATGAGAAACTATCATCGTGTATCTGTGGATGTATAGACTATAACATGAGAAACTATCATCGTGTATCTGTGGGTGTATAGACCATAACATGAGAAACTATCATCGTGTATCTGTGGGTGTATAGACTATAACATGAGAAACTATCATCGTGTATCTGTGGGTATATATACCATAACATGAGAAACTATCATCGTGTATCTGTGGGTGTATACAATAACATGAGAAACTATCATCGTGTATATGTGGGTGTATATACCATAACATGAGAAACTATCATCGTGTATATGTGGGTGTATAGACCATAACATGAGAAACTATCGTCGTGTATCTGTGGGTGTATAAACCATAACATGAGAAACTATCATCGTGTATCTATGGGGGTATACAATAACATGAGAAACTATCATCGTGTATCTGTGGGTGTATACACCATAACATGAGAAACTATCGTCGTGTATCTGTGGGTGTATAGACCATAACATGAGAAACTATCATCGTGTATCTGTGGGTGTATACAATAACATGAGAAACTATCATCGTGTATCTGTGGGTGTATAGACCATAACATGAGAAACTATCATCGTGTATCTGTGGGTGTATACAATAACATGAGAAACTATCATCGTGTATCTGTAGGTGTATATACCATAACATGAGAAACTATCATCGTGTATATGTGGGTGTATATACCATAACATGAGAAACTATCATCGTGTATCTGTGGGTGTATATACCATAACATGAGAAACTATCATCGTGTATCTGTGGATGTATAGACTATAACATGAGAAACTATCATCGTGTATCTGTGGGTGTATAGACCATAACATGAGAAACTATCATCGTGTATCTGTGGGTGTATAGACTATAACATGAGAAACAATCATCGTGTATCTGTGGGTATATATACCATAACATGAGAAACTATCATCGTGTATCTGTGGGTGTATACAATAACATGAGAAACTATCATCGTGTATATGTGGGTGTATATACCATAACATGAGAAACTATCATCGTGTATATGTGGGTGTATAGACCATAACATGAGAAACTATCGTCGTGTATCTGTGGGTGTATAAACTATAACATGAGAAACTATCATCGTGTATCTATGGGGGTATACAATAACATGAGAAACTATCATCGTGTATCTGTGGGTGTATATACCATAACATGAGAAACTATCGTCGTGTATCTGTGGGTGTATAGACCATAACATGAGAAACTATCATCGTGTATCTGTGGGTGTATACAATAACATGAGAAACTATCATCGTGTATCTGTGGGTGTATAGACCATAACATGAGAAACTATCATCGTGTATCTGTGGGTGTATACAATAACATGAGAAACTATCATCGTGTATCTGTAGGTGTATATACCATAACATGAGAAACTATCATCGTGTATCTGTGGGTGTATATACCATAACATGAGAAACTATCATCGTGTATCTGTGGGTGTATATACCATAACATGAGAAACTATCATCGTGTATCTGTGGGTGTATAGACCATAACATGAGAAACTATCATCGTGTATCTGTGGGTGTATAGACCATAACATGAGAAACTATCATCGTGTATCTGTGGGTGTATAGACCATAACATGAGAAACTATCATCGTGTATCTGTGGGTATATATACCATAACATGAGAAACTATCATTGTGTATCTCTGGGTATATAGACCATAACATGAGAAACTATCATCGTGTATCTGTGGGTGTATATATCATAACATGAGAAACTATCATCGTGTATCTGTAGGTGTATATACCAAAACATGAGAAGCTATCATCGTGTATTAAGTGGGTGTATAGACCATAATATGATAAACTATCATCGTGTATCTGTGGGTGTATATACCATAATATGAGAAGCTATCATTGTATATCTGTGGGTGCATAGACTATACAAAATGTCGCCAAAATCTTGCCTATATTTGGCTTTACCTTATCCACGTGATTCTCAATTTTTCTTTTTTTTGGGGGGGTTTTCCAACCTAACACTTCTTCATTTACTCCTAGTTTTCCCTTTCTCGTGTTTCCCTTGAGTGTTCGGCCCATGACTGTAATAGTATATCCACCATCCATACAGACGAGAATATCTACATCAGATCAAACAAATCGTTTTGCAAAAATAACCAAACCGTTCTACCATACGTGAATCAAGGTAGGTAATTTACATTTTTACTACACCAAAACCAGAAATAGAATTTAAGAGCTACAAACTCCCGGGAACAGCACGTGAACATTCCAGAAATAATTTGATTCATCAGAACATGCTAAAATATTTAAGTCGCACGCGCGGTACGAGAATTTCTCATGTCTGACGTTGATTGGTTGGTCAAGAATGAATGTTATGATGATTTACGAGATGAGAAGGCAGAAAATTGAGAATGAAATAGGGTTTGTTTGGTTAAATTTGACGCACTGTATCCACACACACTCGCCACTTACGTAGACACACACTCCATTTGCGTAGACACACAGACACTCTACTTACGTCGACACACACACTTCACTTACGTAGATACACACACTCCATTTGCGTAGACCCACACACTCCACTTACGTAGACGCACACACTCCACTTACGTAGACACACACTCCACTTATGTAGACACACACACTCCACTTACGTAGACACACACACACTCCACTTAAGTAGACACACACACTCCACTTACGTAGACACACACACTCCATTTGCGTAGACACACACACATACTCCACTTACGTAGACACACACTCCACTTATGTAGACACACACTTCACTTATGTAGACACACTAACTCCACTTACGTAGACACACACTCCACTTATGTAGACACACATAATCCACTTACGAAGACACACACACTCCACTTACGTAGACACACACACTCCATTTACGTAGATACACACACTCCCCTTATGTAGCCACACACTCCACTTACGTAGACAATAACACTCCATTTACGTAGACACACACACTCCATTTACGTAGATACACACACACTCTATTGACGTAGACACACACACTCTATTGACGTAGACTCACACACTCCACTTAGGTAGACACACACACTCCATTTACGTAGACACACACACTCCATTTACGTAGACACGCACACTCCATTTACGTAGACACACAAACTCCACTTACGTAGAAACTCACACTCCACTTACGTAGACACACACACTTCACTTACGTAGACACACACACACACTCCACTTACGTAGACACACACACACTCCACTTACGTAGACACTCACATTTCCTGGCCTGTTGATTTAACAAAAATAATATAGGTCATTGTGACCATGCTGAGCGCTGGCAGTTATTTTAGGTCTTCTTTAGCTCGTCTATCTACTTACTTAATTGTTATTACTCATGTCTGTTTTCTCGTGCAACTTTTAAGCTGACGAAAGTGTTTCACCGAAATGTTTATCACTTGTTTTTTGGTACCTATATCTCTGTACATGTGCTGTACATTACAACTGGTTTTTGTCATACACGTGAGTTAGCATGACCCTTGACCGTGTACAGACGGTGAACACCCCACCGAGATGAAAACCCCGACGTGGTAAACACCTGACCGTGGTGAACTTTGTGATTTGGCTCAGGTTGGTTGTATCTCCGCTATAGAGACACCAGATGACGTGGTGGGGTGTTCCTCTAAATGATGACAACATTATGAGACAGACGACGGGAATAGGAAGACAGAAGGACGAGAAGATGCGGTATAACAGCAAAAACGAAGGAACAGAATGGATATTATAATTTTGAAATTAGCATATTTTAAAATGTTCAATTTCATATCCAAAGTTCAGTTATTATATAGACTGCAGGAAAATAATGCCGGCGTCAGAGCGGTAATACAGTCTATCACACACATGTATATATCTAGTAACAGCGGTAATACAGTCTATCACACACATGGATATATCTATTAACAAAGCGGTAATACAGCCTATCGCACACATGTGAATATCTAGTAACAGCGGTAATACAGTCTATCACACACATGTATATATCTAGTAACAGCGGTAATACAGTCTATCACACACATGTATATATCTATTAACAGAGCGGTAATACAGTCTATCGCACACATGTGAATATCTAGTAACAGCGGTAATACAGTCTATCACACACATGTATATATCTAGTAACAGAGCAGTAATATAGTCTATCACACACATGTATATATCTAGTAACAGAACGGTAATACAGTCTATCACACATATGTATATATCTAGTAACAGCGGTAATACAGTCTATCACACACATGTATATATCTAGTAACAGCGGTAATACAGTCTATTATATATATATATATATATATATATATATATATATATATATATATATATATATATATATATATATATATATATATATATATATATATATATATATATATATATATATATATATATAGTAAAATAGCTGTAATACAGTCTATCACACACATGTATATATCTAGTAATAGCGGTAATACAGTCTATCACACACACACACATATATATATATATATTCAGAATATATATATATATATATATATATATATATATATATATATATATATATATATATATATATATATATATATATATATATATATATATATATATTAACAGCGGTAACACAGTCTATCATATATATATATATATATATATATATATATATATATATATATATATATATATATATATATATATATATATATATATATATATATATTATATATATACTATATATAGTATATATATAGTAAAATAGCTGCAATACAGTCTATCCGACACACATATATATCTAGTAGCATAACAGTAACACTTTTTAAAACACACTTACACACTCATACAGTAACACGGCGGTAAGACTGTCTATCACGACAATAAAGCTTGTGAGAATATGATATTCGAATGAAACTGTGGCGCATGCGTGAAACCTCATCTTTAGATTTGTTTCCGGTATTATTTTATAACACCCTCCGTAGTCTGGCAGTCTCTAACTGTCTTCTCGTCACCCCATCCTCTCTACGGTGTGTTTTAAATCATTTCAAGAAAGAAAGAAAAAAGAAAGGACAACACTTCACAATAGAAATGAAAAGTAATAGGCACCCCAAAGATTCAGTCCAGGCCTGTCTGACGACATCATCGCTTCGCTGCAAGTGACCACATTACAACACACAACCAGCTAAGCTCCCCAATAAAAATACACCATTCGAGGTAGTCTCGTTTACGTAACAACTCGCAGCTCTGGGATATTTAACCTGAAAGATTCTTTCTTTTTCTTTATTTCTTTTTTGCTTCTTCCTTTCTTTCGCTCTTTCTTTCTGTCTTTCTCGCGAGCGTCCGTTCTATAGACACATTTTTATTAGTCGGATACCACTCACAGACTTCGGGTTTCTATCTTTGTTTATTTGACTTGAGTCTCGCCCATCAAAACCCGGCTAGATATGTTCAAGATTGGGTTAGGGTGGGTAACTCATGAAATTTCCCTTTGATTCAATCGTCCTCGAGTTGTCTAAACCTTGATACATAGTTCATTACAAAAAAATACAAAACAATGTTCCATGTTATAGCGAATATTGTTTACGGTTGGTTAGCCCCTCTTTACTTCCCGGAAGTCTTGTAGGAGACACAGAAATAACATGACCACTGTTCCCTCAGGCATGTCGTAAGTGGCCACGAATATGAGGTTGTGCGCTTAAACTGTAGCATGTAAAAAAAATGCTACATAAATCACCGCTGCCGAAGCACAATACAACGATTCAGTACAGGCAGAATGTAAGACGTCCAGCTGCTGTTGTGTCTTCGTGCCCCACATGAAGAAAACGTTGTGACGATCATAGTGTCTGGTTATCTTCCCATGTATGCTCATGTTTGCTATTAGAATGACCAATTTAGTTCTCAATATAAGGGAGATAAACAGGAAAATGTTTCAGTCACAATATCTGCAATGAGTTACGTTTCTTCTAATGGAGCTGACAGTCAAACAACTTGACACATAAACACGTCATAGACCAGTACAGGCCCACAGATCTGGGAGCAGACAAAGAAATAATTAGACACATTCTCCTAAAGCGACTAATATGAGGTTGTCTATGAGGCTGGCAACCTGATCATAGAGTCAGTGTTGGACAGTGTGTATGTGGGGATGTGTGTTGGCGGAAGAATTTGTGTGTAGAAACTGAAAGAATTTCTGAGCGAGACAGTTTGTGTATTGGAGAGCTTGTGTGTGAGAGATTGTGTGTGAGAGAAATCTCATCACTGAATGTATTTATGTGTATTGTATGTGTGTTGTGTATGTGTGTTGTGTATGTGTGTTGTGTATGTGACATAACATGGTCAAGGTAGTCCAATAGTAGATAATGACGTAGAGATTCATTAAAACCAGATCTGAAGTGGGGTGACCACTTTACGCCTTCGCTGTCCTTACGCTTCTTAACTCATGAGCAGGGTCAGGTACCGACTGTTACAGCTGAGTAGACTGGGAAGTGATGCGACCTGGTTTCGAACCTGGTCCCTTTGAAGATTCAAGCGCCCTGATACTCGAACGTTTGTGACTGACATAATGTAAATATAACATGACAAATTCAATACGGTACATGTGTGAGTGTGTGTGAGAGACTTCTGGAGTGAGGAAATATGTGTGTGTGCGTGTGTGTTGTGTGGGTGTGGGTGGGTATAAGAGAAAGAGACAAAACAAACAAAATATGCGATTATGTGGAAGGATGTGTGTGGAGGCTGCACGATGTATGTGGTGTTTGTATGTGGTACTTTTCATAAGTGACATTTGTAATCTTTTCTTAAGCGGATACACGAATGAGAAGAAATAACTGTTCCTTACTATAGACGTGTTCTCCATAATGCATGTGGGAATGAGTGTGTGGGGGCACATTTATGACAAGGACGGCTTGTTCGTGTGTTTGTGTGTGTGTTGTGTTACATCTCCGACTTCACGAATAAGTTGATGTTTCTGAGTTTTGTAAGAAAACAATTTTCAGTGTGTACGAATCTAAGAACGTTCCTACACGAGCAAGCGTGTGTGTGAGAAAGAGAGTTGATAAAACTTCATTAAGCAGTTAACATGAACGAAATCTAAAAGTGTGCATGATCCAGGATAAACGTGATAGCATCTCTAAGAATACTTGACTGACAAGCGGCGCGTGTATCGCGTGTAAACTCAAGATAAGATAAATGAATAATAAGAGAAGAGAGATAAATCAAATCTTTGTTGTGTCTTTGATAACAAAAACTTACAGGTGTATTACTTCCCATGTTTGAAATCTATTTCTTTCACGACCAAATCCATCAAAGCGTCAGCCGACGTAACAGACACTAATCTCCACCATTAAATTTTCGTAACCACAAATTTTCTAAGTTAAAGTCACAACCCGCCACCAGATTCAATTATTTGTTCCTTCTCACCCTCCCACCTCACATGAGCCCGGGATTCCGTCAAAACCCTCCAGAGAGGCACCATCTGGTACCAAAATTCTAACACGCCAGAAGTGGTTAAACTTCTTTGTTTGATACTGGCTAGAATGACGTCCACAAAGTGTGTGGTTACGCCCATTGATGTCCGGATTTTAGCTTGAGAATAGATGCCGGAAAGTTTGTCGGTTATCCACCACTTGATAAGAGTTTCGGAAATCTGGGAAATATAGAAACGCCAATCAAAGTCAAAACATCTGAATCATGGGGAATCTAACAGAATATTCAGAACCCTTGTGCAGTATAATGTAACAGTTTTTATATTGACAGGGTGAGATCAACAACATTACCAAGTATAAAGTAACAAATTATTACACTGACTAAGTAAAAACAACAAAATTACCGAATATAAAGTAACAATTATTACAGTGATGGGCGGAGAGCAACAAAATTATCGAGCATAAAGGAACAATTATTCAACAGAAATAGAATTTAGAGGACTAACAAAACAGCGGGAGATCTAGATTTTACTGATACCCTTGCCATTCTACCCAGCGACCGTAAACAGGCGATCTAGATTTTAACGATACCCTTGCATTCTACCCAGAGGCCGTAAACAGGAGATCTAGATTTTACTGATAGCCTTGCCATTCTATCCAGAGGCCGTAAACAGATGTAAGACAAACTTGGAATAATGGATGAGACATCACAGTAATTGTATCTGAAGGTGTGCAGAGAACAGTCTAAGATTAAGAAAAACATAAATGACAATTTATAACCAGATAGAACTGGGAGAAACACTCGTACAACGTGTCGTCTCGGGAAAAAACAGACTGTGGCATCAAAACAGCAGAAACACATAAGGTGGCATCAAAACAGCAGTAACACATAAGGTGGCATCAAAACAGCAGTAACACATAAGGTGGCATCAAAACAGTAGCAACACATAAGGTGGCATCAAAACAGCAGTAACACATAAGGTGGCATCAAAAACAGCAGTAACACATAAGGTGGCATCAAAACAGCAGTAACACATAAGGTGTCATCAAAACAGCAGTAACACATAAGGTGGCATCAAAACAGCAGTAACACATAAGGTGGCATCGAAACAGCAGTAACACATAAGGTGGCATCAAAACCGCAGTAACACATAAGGTGGCATCAAAACCGCAGTAACACATAAGGTGGCATCAAAACCGCAGTAACACATAAGGTGGCATCAAAACCGCAGTAACACATAAGGTGGCATTGGGAGCTATCGTAACTGTAGTGAAATTGACCGAGATACAACGGTAAAATACTCCAAAGATAACATTTAAGGATAAAAAACATAATGCGTAAGCTGCTGATGTACATGATCGCCTAGACCGCGGGTCATCATCCTCTATAAATTTTGCCTTGCTAGACAGGAGGGGAACGGAGGATCAAAAAGAAAAAAAAATATGACTGGAAAGGCTAAGGAGACGCAATGGGGGGGGGGATGGAGGAAAGTAAAAATTCACGTCCCCCAAATTGACACGAGGTACGGAAATGGACGCTTTTGCGATACTAAGATTTTGATTTGAATTGAGCGGCAGAACGCGGATGGTAGGAAAATTACAAAAATTTAAAAAGTAAATTTTCTTAATATTAATGTTAGGAATATAAAAATTAGCTGGCCGGATGGCCTATTCTGAGCAGTGAACTAATATGATCTTAATTTTACAAACGGATAGATAATATTGAAGATAATGACAAAAGACAGTGTAGTTCACATCATCGCTAGACTATATTGAATCTAAAAGTGTCACAATTTGCACACAAAAACACGACCTTGGGAACAGGTGTTCAAAGTTACTTATTATGGAGGAGAGGGTTTTTGAGCGGTAGCTGTGTCTAAATATAACTTTTTACGACAAAATTTTAAGGGGAGAGAAAGGTTGCTTCAAAAATCAAGCACATTTTTTTTAGAAACACAAGTAGAGACGGACAGACTAACAGATAACCATCCATACTTGACTGAAGCATGACTGAAATGACTTTAGTGTAGAAATTTGAAATTAAAAATAAACCTTGGCAGTGATTGGCCACAGACAATCATATCATTAGCGCTCAGAGCGCATTTGGGGTCATTCTTCAATAATTGTTCAGTGTTAGACACAGATTTTAAAGTGTGGTGTGTTCCCATATGAAAGACAGTGAATAAATTTAGGGACGCCATACTATAGCCAGCAGCTCAGCTGAGTTTTGCTAGCAATTCTGTGTTATGTATTCTTAATCTGGTAAGATTGAAATTATTTCTTTATATATTTTGAATATTGTTTCATGTTCGAGTGATTTGATACTGCCATATCATAATATAGCCTTACAAACCAGTAGGGATTTTGCTCTAGACCCCCCGCCCAAGTCAGGGTCTAGGGCCCAACAAGGTACATAAACTACAGCAAGGATTATGCAAGATATATCAACCGTTGAAACAGATTACCTATCTTCTTTTAGGGCCAACAACTAATAAATATTTTTCAGAATCTATAGTCTGGGAGGATCTATCTGAGGTAAACCCACCATGGTAACTGTGCTGTTTGGTCAGAGAGATCTGACCTGTCTGTATGATGTGGTTGTTGTGTCAGTGTGGTGTCCAGACGTGGGTATAGAATAGATTTTGACACATAGCCCATACTTTGATTGCAGAGCTGTGAGTTTTCTATCGACAACAAAGCAGAGTCTATCCGGTGGGTGACTTTACTCGAGTGTATCTGTGCAGTTCTTGTGACAGAGACCACCATTATTGTCCGCCAGCACGGAGAGGTGGGACCGCAAGTTTTCAGCACCAGAGCTACAAAAAGATGAGTGAGCCTCTGGTCTGCTGGACATTCACCAACTATTGGTAGTGACTAATATCCCCATAAAAATTCCCACCAGTTTCTGGACACGGTGTAGTCAATATAGACAGGTGTGATGAGACCACCCCAACAGCACAGACAATAAATATCCTCCCTAGTAGCTGACTACCAGAACATTTGAATAAAACTAACTATTCTAGTACTTAAATATGTACACTTTTGTATTTATTATGTAACATTCCATGCATAATTTTCATAAATTTTAAATCCTTCTTTTAAAACAAGTTCTGGTCAAAATAAAACTTGATCCAGAACAAATAAATGTAATATAATTATATCAAAAACTTTATACACGTGAGTTAGTTCAGTGTATTTTAACACTTGTTAATCTTATTAGTCTTCTTAAATGTCTGTGGGTGTATATATAACTAACACACCACATTACACATCATTACCCTAGACACTTTACGTAGCCACATTCATTAAGAAAAAAAAAAATTAAGTGTGAGGTCGTAGTGGTAGCAAGAAAGGCCTTCTGATATTTCTCAACCACATTTTATCTCAGGAGCCTTCACAGCTGGCCTCATACAAGTTACATGTAGTAATAACACCATCATACAATACCATCAACACCACTACATAAATTGGGGTCTTGTCCAGGGATAATTAGCCCAACAGTAAAATTAGGATCTCCTGGTGGGAGAAATAAAAGTAGGGAAATAAATTGTAAAATTTCCTTTAAAATTAAAAGTGTCCCTGCAGATAAAAGTTGGTGAATCTTCACAGCCAGTAATAATTAATTAGTTAACTGGTTAGTTAGAATTAGTTAGACTATAGTCATATAGTAATTAGAAGTACTTAGTGTATTTACTGGTTAGAGATTTATCTTGTATATTATTATATTGTCCAAAAAGTATGGCAGAGCTAGCAAAGTTTAGATCAGCTGCTGTGCTCACTGCGAAGGAGATGGGGATGGATGGTCAAATTTTAATTCAATACGTAACGACTGAATGTGATAAATATATTGAACGGGAAGAAAGGAGATTAGAAAAAGAGGCTGAAAGAAAATTAGAGGCTGACAGGTTAGCTGAAGAAAAGAGATTACAAATTGAGGCTGATAGAGAAATTAAGAGGCTGCAGATTGAGGCAGAAGAAAAACGACAGCAAAGGGAGGCAGAAGATAAAAAGGCCGAAAGGGAGGCAGAAGATAAAAAGGCCGAAAGGGAGGCAGAAGATAAAAAGGCCGAAAGGGAGGCAGAAGAAAAAAAGGTTGACTGCCGAAAGGGAGGCAGAAGATAGAAGGTTGCAGAGGGAGCACGAATTACGACTAAGGGAGCTGGAATTACAAGGCCCGGCCCCTGAAAATGGTGCCAGCCCTTTTGCCTCAGATGCTACGCCCAGTATGGGAGCCTCAAACTCAGCTATGGGGTTTCATTTAGACCATTTTGTTGAGAAAGACGATGACATAGAGGGGTACCTGGGACGTTTTGAGTTATTAGCTACTACATATGGGTTAGAGAGAGAGAGGTGGAGTTTAAAGCTATCACAGGGATTGAGGGGTGCTTCTTATGAAGTATTTGCCAAAATGAACAGAGAAGACCAAGACAATTATGACATGTTAAAGCAGGCTTTGTTATTAAGGTACGAGAAGAATGGTGAATTTTATCGTAAGAGATTTAGAAATGCCAAACTGTTGTCTGGGGAGACATACCACCAATTCTCTGCCAGACTAGAAACCTATTTGGAGAAATGGACGGCTCTGGGGAAGACCCAAGATCTTAAAGAAATGATCATGATTGAGCAATTGAGAGAGTCCATGGCTCCAGACATGAGAAAATTTCTCATGGAACAAGGTGCAGAGAAGTTGGGGGAAATTTTAAATGTTGCTGAGAGGTATCAGGCAGCTCAGGCAGAGGTAAGTGGTGCTAAGAAGAAGCACATAGACAATTTTAAAGCTCCACAGCAATTTAATAAATTTGATAATAGAGAGCAGGGAAATAAGGGTAGGACAAATTTTGAGCGGCCAAGAAATGACTATCGCGACAGAAACTCACAGTTCAATGACCAAAAGTTCAATGAAAGAAAACCGTTGAACCAAGGAAAAAGATGGTGTAAATGGTGCAAGAAGGATAACCATAACACCGAATTTTGTAGAAGGAAACCTTCAAACATTGCTGCAATGAAGTCGGGGACGCAAAGATTAAAGGTTAATCCTAAGGGACAACAGGAACCTTATCACCCCCCAGTTTGTGAAGATGTTATTTGTAATGGGGTCACCATAAGGTGCCTTTATGATACAGGTTTGGATTATGATTCAGTTGTGAAGTCTAGCCTAGTGGACCCAAGTCAGTATACCACAGAAACAGTGGAAATACAAGGGGCGACTAAGGACATACCACTCATGACACTTCCCATCGCAAGGATAACGGTGAAAACTCGCTATGTGGAAGGAGAAATCAGAGCAGCAGTGATAGATGAACCAATCTACCCTCTGATATTGGGGTGTAGATACGTCTTCTTGGGGAATCCCGAGAAACCTGTGATCATGGCGACAGTGCAGACCAGGTCACAGAAGAAGGAGGAAGAAGGTGAACCTATAAATGCTCATCCAGAGGAGATGAGGAAGGCGCAGGCTGAGGATAGGACACTCAAGCCCTGTTTTAAAAAATTGCCCAAATGCCACACACCTCCGAGCAAGGGGGAATATTTCATGAAGAATAGATTATTATACAGGAAGACAGGAACTAGATTCACTGGTCACGGACAGTTAGTTCTTCCCAAGAGATATAGGGCAAATTTGATAAGGAGCTTACATGTTGGAAAAGATGGTGACCATGAGAAAGTCGGTACCATCTGCCAAAAGATTGCTCTAAAATACTATTGGCCCGACGTAAATGTCGATGTTGAAAACTTTGTAGAAGCATGTGGCGTATTTCATGAGGGAACACCCACAAAGGGAAAATATGTGCAGGACCTAGAACCGCCACGGGGCAACTTTAGGCCTGAAAAGAAAACTAATTATACCCGGGTAGACAAAGTGGAATGGGAGCCCCCTTTTCACACCCAGTCTTCACTTGAATGGATTAACATGGCCGCTATGCGAAGAGTACAAAGAAGAAATTTAACCCAGGATAGGATGACAATCCCTCGGTCAGACTTATATAAACTGGAGGAACAGACAAGAGAGCGAAGATCTCTCATAAACAATCTTAAGTGGGGAGACAAACCCCAGAGAAAAATTGGTAGTGGTCGATTTGTGAGTGATGATTCTAGGAAGAAAAGTCCTCATTATAGAGCTTCTAAGGGACGGGACCCGATGGGTTCCATGAAAAATAAGTATGGTAAATTAAAGATCCAGATGTAACTCTATTAAGGACCTGGACAGATGAGAAGGCGGAAGAGACTGTTACCTCATCGTATCAATACGTGAACGAACTGACCACTCGTTTGAAAGCTGGATGGAAACTGGCAAATGATAATTTGAAACAAGCCAGGAAGAAACATGCAGCATATTTTAATAGGAAGGCAAAGGACAGGGAACTGGCAGTCGGAGAGAAGGTGCTGCTTTTACTACCCGGAAGCCAGAATAAATTACAAATTGGTTGGCAAGGTCCATATACGGTTCTAGAGAAGGTGTCTAGAACAAACTATAAAATTGACAAAAAGGGGAAGGAAAAAGTTTATCATGTAAACCTGTTAAAGAAGTATCTGGACAGACCACTCCAGGAAAGCACCCCCTTATTGACCTTAGCTATTGCAACCCAGATGCAAAAGGAACCACTCACCTCACATGAATACCCATTACATCCTTGTGAAACCGCAGCACAGGTAAAAGTCAGTAAGCACCTGACTAAAAACCAGAGGGAGAGAGTTCAAAAGGTTCTGGAGGAACATACAGATGTATTAACAGATAAACCAGGCCATACAAATTTGCTACAGTATGACATGAAACTGGTAGACTCAAACCCAATCTGTATGAGAGCCTATTCTATTCCGTTCGCGAAGGAGAAGGCATTAAAGGAAGAAATAGATTATTTATTGAAGGAGGGGATTATTTCGCACAGTGAATCATCTTTTAGTTCTAGTGTCGTTTTGTTGAGGAAACCGTCTGGGGAACACAGACTGTGCATAGATTACAGGAAACTGAATGCTGTCACAGAAGGACAAGTGGATCCATTACCAGACACAAAACAGCTATTTGCCAGACTGAACAAGGCAAAATACTTTTCAAAGGTGGATCTTAGTAAAGGCTATTACCAGATCCCAGTGAAGCCTGAAGTGAGACCTTATTTGGCTTTTAGCATTTCGGATGGACATTATGAATTCAATATGCTACCATTCGGACTGAAAAATGCTCCGAGTGTGTTTTCAAGGATGATGCGAAAATTGTTGGAACCCCTGAATAACCCATGTATCACAAATTTCATGGATGATATTCTCGTCGCCACCGAGACATTTGAAGAACACATTGAAGCTCTGGAGATGTTGTTTGATAGACTTCGGGAGGCGAACTTAACTGCTAGGCCAACAAAATGTTGTATTGGATGCAAAGAGTTGGAATTCTTGGGACACACTGTATATCAGGGTAATATGACCCCTGATCCTAAGAACTTGGAAAAACTGCAGAGAGCACCTAGGCCGCAAACAAAAAAAGACGTGCGATCATTTGTGTCGTTATGCGGATTTTATCAGAAATACATCAAGAATTTTAACGCTATTTGTGCTCCTCTGACTGATCTGACTCGCAAGGGACTTCCAGATAAAATTATTTGGACTGCACAATGTGAACTAGCGTTCCAAGAGTTAAAGGAAAAACTCACTAGCAAGCCTATTCTCAAACTGCCTGATTTGACACAGGACTTTGTCTTAAGAACCGATGCAAGTAATGTGGGACTCGGAGGGGCTTTGTTGCAAAGATCATCTTCACCTGATGGGGAACTGAAACCAGTCGCTTATGCAAGCCGTAAATTGAATAAGGCGGAACAAGGATACTCCACAAGCGAAAAAGAATGTTTAGCATTAATCTGGGCAATAAAGAAGTTTCAAATCTATCTATATGGTAGGACATTTGTGGTGGAGACGGATCATCAGCCTCTCGTGTTCTTGTCTCAGGCTAAGCATGAAAACGCAAGATTGCTGAGGTGGTCTTTATTGCTTCAACCATATCAGTTCAGTATCCAATATATCCCAGGCAAATTGAATGTCGGTGCAGATTTCCTCAGTCGGCACCCCTGTGATCAAAATTAGAGTAGTGGCAGACGTGAGGAGTAATTTTACCTATGTGTATCGCTGGTTTTGGAACTTGCCATAGGCATGTTTTCAAGTGGGGAGATGTGTAGTGAAATTGACCGAGATACAACGGTAAAATACTCCAAAGATAACATTTAAGGATAAAAAACATAATGCGTAAGCTGCTGATGTACATGATCGCCTAGACCGCGGGTCATCATCCTCTATAAATTTTGCCTTGCTAGACCGGAGGGGAACGGCGGATCAAAAGAAAAAAAAAATATGACTGGAAAGGCTAAAGAGACGCAATCGGGGGGGGGATGGAGGAAAGTAAAAAATTCACGTCCCCCAAATTGACACGAGGTACGGAAATGGACGCTTTTGCGATACTAAGATTTTGATTTGAATTGAGCGGCAGAACGCGGATGGTAGGAAAATTACAAAAATTTAAAAAGTAAATTTTCTTAATATTAATGTTAGGAATATAAAAATTAGCTGGCCGGATGGCCTATTCTGAGCAGTGAACTAATATGATCTTAATTTTACAAACGGATAGATAATATTGAAGATAATGACAAAAGACAGTGTAGTTCACATCATCGCTAGACTATATTGAATCTAAAAGTGTCACAATTTGCACACAAAAACACGACCTTGGGAACAGGTGTTCAAAGTTACTTATTATGGAGGAGAGGGTTTTTGAGCGGTAGCTGTGTCTAAATATAACTTTTTACGACAAAATTTTAAGGGGAGAGAAAGGTTGCTTCAAAAATCAAGCACATTTTTTTTAGAAACACAAGTAGAGACGGACAGACTAACAGATAACCATCCATACTTGACTGAAGCATGACTGAAATGACTTTAGTGTAGAAATTTGAAATTAAAAATAAACCTTGGCAGTGATTGGCCACAGACAATCATATCATTAGCGCTCAGAGCGCATTTGGGGTCATTCTTCAATAATTGTTCAGTGTTAGACACAGATTTTAAAGTGTGGTGTGTTCCCATATGAAAGACAGTGAATAAATTTAGGGACGCCATACTATAGCCAGCAGCTCAGCTGAGTTTTGCTAGCAATTCTGTGTTATGTATTCTTAATCTGGTAAGATTGAAATTATTTCTTTATATATTTTGAATATTGTTTCATGTTCGAGTGATTTGATACTGCCATATCATAATATAGCCTTACAAACCAGTAGGGATTTTGCTCTAGACCCCCCGCCCAAGTCAGGGTCTAGGGCCCAACAAGGTACATAAACTACAGCAAGGATTATGCAAGATATATCAACCGTTGAAACAGATTACCTATCTTCTTTTAGGGCCAACAACTATAAATATTTTTCAGAATCTATAGTCTGGGAGGATCTATCTGAGGTAAACCCACCATGGTAACTGTGCTGTTTGGTCAGAGAGATCTGACCTGTCTGTATGATGTGGTTGTTGTGTCAGTGTGGTGTCCAGACGTGGGTATAGAATAGATTTTGACACATAGCCCATACTTTGATTGCAGAGCTGTGAGTTTTCTATCGACAACAAAGCAGAGTCTATCCGGTGGGTGACTTTACTCGAGTGTATCTGTGCAGTTCTTGTGACAGAGACCACCATTATTGTCCGCCAGCACGGAGAGGTGGGACCGCAAGTTTTCAGCACCAGAGCTACAAAAAGATGAGTGAGCCTCTGGTCTGCTGGACATTCACCAACTATTGGTAGTGACTAATATCCCCATAAAAATTCCCACCAGTTTCTGGACACGGTGTAGTCAATATAGACAGGTGTGATGAGACCACCCCAACAGCACAGACAATAAATATCCTCCCTAGTAGCTAACTACCAGAACATTTGAATAAAACTAACTATTCTAGTACTTAAATATGTACACTTTTGTATTTATTATGTAACATTCCATGCATAATTTTCATAAATTTTAAATCCTTCTTTTAAAACAAGTTCTGGTCAAAATAAAACTTGATCCAGAACAAATAAATGTAATATAATTATATCAAAAACTTTATACACGTGAGTTAGTTCAGTGTATTTTAACACTTGTTAATCTTATTAGTCTTCTTAAATGCCTGTGGGTGTATTTATAACTAACACACCACATTACACATCATTACCCTAGACACTTTACGTAGCCACATTCATTAAGAAAAAAAAAATTAAGTGTGAGGTCGTAGTGGTAGCAAGAAAGGCCTTCTGATAATTCTCAACCACATTTTATCTCAGGAGCCTTCACAGCTGGCCTCATACAAGTTACATGTAGTAATAACACCATCATACAATACCATCAACACCACTACAGTAACTTTGGGAAATACGCTGACATCAAAAGAAATCAAGTCCAACACAAAAATCAGAATCTTCAACTCAAAAGTCAAGTCAGTCCTATTGTATGGCTGTGTCAAGTCAGTCCTATTGTATGGCTGTGTCAAGTCAGTCCTATTGTATGGCTGTGAAACATGGAGAACAACAAAATGACCATCAAGAAGAAACAGACTTTCATAAATGGGTGCTTGCAATGAATAGAAATATTGATATGGTATGACAAGATCACTAATGTGGAAGTGGTAGAAAGTACCAGTGGATCCTGACCTGAAGAGAAGACGTTAGCTTTGGATAAAAAGAAAAGCTGCTGATAACCTGACAAGACAGCTCTCACTATAGAACCCCCATGAAAAAGACACATTGTGATACCAAAAAAAAAAACACACACACACCACCCACACACACACCAACCACCCACACACACACACACCACCCACCCACACCACCCACCCACACACACACACACACACACACACACACAAGTGATGACATTGGCAGCGTGTATTCCAACCAAATTTGAGTTATGGCTGCTGCAATTAACAAACACTGATCTGTGGCACATATCCTTTGCTGTAATCCCGATATTTGTCCGGCCATTATAAAAGCGTTGTCATAACACTGTGATCTACAACCAGCTAGAGACAAGTTGTCGGACTGCAGTTTTTCGAGTATGACATTTTCAAATGTTGCTGCATCTCTGGCATGAAGTTCAATAAAGAGAAGGAACGACTCTCTGGCGGCCACAAATATTCGCAGGGAAACGACTTGACGTTTTGGCGCCCCCTCCTGCGGCACCTGGGGCGGCCCACCCATGCGCCCTACCCCTTTTACATGGTCACGACCTGTTTGTGTGGAGAAATCATAGCACCTTTTTCAACACCCATCAGTATAGGCCTTCAAAATTCAACTAAACAAAGCACTGTATTTAATTGATTAAATTTGACAAATACTCTTCGCTATTTCTTCCCAATGTCCCAATTTCGTTGCTTATCGCTTTCTGTCAGGCATTGTTACGTCATTTAGATAATTTCGCATGAAGAATCCCCTCTTTAATACGTTCACAAATTTGTCTTCAAGTTGGACATTTTAAATTTTGACTTCAGTTGAAGAGTTCCATGGTCAGAATTCTCTTCCCGACCTCCTTGTTAACAAAGATCTGGTTCACGTGCTCTGCACATTTCCCAGCATGCTTCACGAGACCTGCCCAATTAAAAAAACACCTGGTCAGCTGATTAAAACTGAATGGAAGAGGCAATTGACCTTGACATTGAGAGTCATTGTCTCGTGCCCCGATGTTATCCACGTTTTTTTTCCCAAGAGGACACACGGAAGACAAGTCTGCAAGTCCCGGTTTTGTTGATTTTTCCAATCGCTTTAAAATCTGCGAGTAAACGTCACTATTTGTGTGGTCAACTCAAATTTTGGATCTGACAGAAAAAGAACGTGCGTGGGTGGCGTGGGCGTGGCTAGAAAGCAATTAGAAAATGACTAGACGGACTGGTGGTGGGGATGCGGGGGAGATGGAACTGAAAACAAATCATCTTGATATGAGGAAACACGATGACATATAAAAGGAAAAGGAACATACAATGATCGTGTCAGAATTTACAGAATAAAGAACATATGAAAGGGAGTCTCACAGACGACATTAGATCATCATATGACTGAGCTGACAATGCCATTTCGTCTTGTTTTTATCATTCACCCTCATATAACTACATCTACCTCTGTCATTAAGTTAGGGATGTGTCTCAGACTTCTCTCATTGCCATACAGTCTTTCCGTCATCGGGTTAGGTGTAGGTAATGCTGTCAATCAGCGCCATTTAAATTCACAATTAGATAATATCAGCACACTTTTACATTGGCCATTTATAATAATCTGGTGACGAATTCCAGACGTGAGGGTTTCACAGCAAAAGTCATGGACGCAAATGTAGGTGCAAGAGATCTCGGTACAGTTCCCAATGTAATGAAACCTCGTCTTGATTGATCAGACTCGGGGACATAAGCAAACATTCGTAACGTTACTAAAACGTCAATGATAATACTGTGTTTTCAGATGACATTAGTTGTCCATGTCAAACAAGACGACAAAATGGCGATACTAAAGGGTACATCACTCTGTCATGGAGAACAAACCCTCGGCAATACAGGAAGCTGGGTCAATGGGAAGTGTGAAACTACCTTATTGTTTAGTGGCATATCGTGTAGTTGTCTTTCCACTTGAGACAGACATAATTCATAACGGTTATTTTTATTCAAGATACCTAATTTATCTTAATGAAACAGATCAAGGAATTCCTAGAAATCAAATAATTTCAAGACGATTTTAAAACATAATGTTTCTAAAACTTCTAAGAATTGTACGCCTGTCTGTATGTATATGTGTGTGTACGTGCGTGCGTCTGTGAGTCCGTCGGTCTGTCTCTGTCTGTCTGCCTGTCTGCGTGCGTGCGTGCACTGGGGGATAAGAAGTTTGGAGAGACATGATCTCCTGCGCCGCTAGGCATGGTACATGTTTGTGTTATGTATGTGTTATGTATGTGTTATGAATATGTTATGTATGTGTTATGAATGTGTTATGAATGTGTTATGTATGTGTTATGAATGTGTTATGTATGTGTTATGAATGTGTTATGAATGTGTTATGTTTGTGTTATGAATGTGTTATGTATGTGTTATGAATGTGTTATGTACGTGTTATTAATATGTTATGTATGTGTTATGTATGTGTTATGTATGTGTTTTGAATGTGCTATGTATGTGTTATGTATGTGTTATATATGTGTTATATATGTGTTATGTATGTGTTATATATGTTATATATGTGTTATGTATGTGTTATATATGTTGTGTATGTGTTATATATGTGTTATGTGTGTGTTATTATGTGTTATATGTGTTATATGTGTTATGTATGTGTTATGTATGTGTTATATATGTGTTATGTATGTGTATGTATTTTGTATGTGTTTTGTATGTGTTTTGTATGTGTTATTAATGTGTTATGTATGTGTTATGTATGTGTTATGCATGTGTTATGTATGTGTTATATACGTTATATATGTTATGTATGTGTTATGTATGTGTTATGTATGTGATACGTATGTGTTATGTATGTTTTATGTATGTGTTATGTTTGTATTTTGTATGTGTTTTGCATGTGTTATATATGTGTTATGTATGTGTTATGTATGTGTTATGTATGTGTTATGTATGTGTATTATATGTGTTATATATGTGTTATGTATGTGTTATGTATGTGTTATGTATGTGTTATATATGTGTTATGTATATGTTATGTATGTGTTATATATGTGTTATGTATGTGTTATGTATGTGTTATATATGTGTTATGTATGTGTTATATAGGTGTTATATATGTTATATATGTGTTATGTATGTATTATGTAAGTGTTATGTATGTGTTATGTATGTGATATGTATGTGTTATATATGTGTTACATATTTGTTATGTATGTGTTATGTATGTGTTATGTATGTATGTGTTATATATGTGTTATATATGTGTTATGCATGTGTTATGTATGTGTTATGTATGTGTTATGTATGTGTTATGTATGTGTTATGTATTTCTAATGTAATTCTGGGTAGTCTGTGAAGAAACCACATAAGTATATGATGTTAACAAAAGACATAAGTTTCTTTCTCCGTTCATTCAATTCACGCCCATTCAGTGGCCACTTTCAGACTTTTGCTTACCCCAGTAGTTGTCGCAGGCATTCCAAGGAAATACACTAATAAGTAATAAGACTATTTAGTGTCAAATTTAAGTTTTGCCAAATCCAGCCCCAGACTCGCCGTAGTTGCTGACTGCAAATTTCACGGGAGTCGCTAGAGTCGGTGATTTAATTTGTCCTGGATACAATAAGTTATCTATGCCTTCAGGTGGTTGGAGTAAGGTTCATGCGTGGTGATCGCCGACGTAGGATGAATAGAACATGTATATTTCCTATGTTGTTTAGTCTCAGGTGGCTGAGACGCTAGGTTAAGTTACACAAATGTTGCTAACAATATATTTTGCCACAGCTGGCTGATGGGATTGATATAAGTAAATCTGGTAATAGTTTTGGTCCAGTTAATATTATAATTTAATAGTTCTATTCTGGTTTCTCTCATGAAAATGAGGAAAATTGGACCACACATATCACAGCAAGAAGCTCATCAATATTAAATATCCCTGGATGCTTATAATATTATAAGTTCGTATGATCATAAGTTCATATGGCCATAAGAAAACCGCTAGTACTCAGGTTTGATCAGCCTAGATTTTAGGAAAGAAAATATAAACATTTAACCAAATTATCAATATCATATCTAACACGTGTTGAAATAGGACCTCTTCACCATTCCGTTATAAATTAGATTTTAAAACACACGTGTCTAGCTTATCCTATCGTTTTTAACGCGTGATATGAACACTAGTCATTTACAAAATTACATAAAATGGATAGAAGTAAATAATATATACCGTCAGTAGACAGTTATTTAATGTATGTACTAGTCAATTTAAAACATCTCTTACTGGGAAATAGCGAGTAATTAAATTTACTTTACGGCTGAAAAAGATTTAGCTATAAGTTATTTAATTAGCACAGAAAATCTCAGTGAAATATAATGAAAACTTTAAACACACTAAATCACTTAAAGGCTAGTACAGTATATAAATTACCGCAATCAGAAAAATGAAACACTCCACGAAAATCTAATAATTTTCACTCTGTACGAGAAATCTAAGATATCGAGCTAGTAAATTTCAGATAGATTTCTGAACAACTGATCATGGCTATCGGAGAGACATGGTATATATCCGTAAATTCCGTTCTATCGCTCTTTAATGCGAAAGTCACACCTACTGCCAGACCCGAGCCAATTTGCCGTTCGATTCTTGAATCAAAGGTAATTTTACCACCTCTGCCACCGACAACCTCTCTGGCTTGACTTTCATCATCTCCGCCATGCAGAATATCAACTACGAATTCAAATCCCCTGAAAGTTTTACGATCCAAGGTCCGTCTCAGACTTAACATCGCCCCTGATCAAAGAATCTATTACGCCATGCTCCGCTCTCTCTCTCTCTCTCTCTCTCTCTCTCTCTCTCTGTTCCACCGTGCTTAATTGCCAAACAGCTCACGTGTTAATTGCACTAGTGAATCCTTGCGTTCATGTAGCACCAAAAAAAAATATATATATATAAACTAGAGGAGGGTGGGGGGCAAAAGTGAACGGAGACGGCTGCACTATTTCCATATGTGACAAATATGTAGCCCTCAATTTGTGCCAGTCCAGTTTGCGCCGATTTAAAAATAAAACCGACTTTGAAACCTGAAGATAAACAAATTATCGAACACAGTAAAACATATATATATTAAAACTTTTTATCACATTAATATGAAATATTATTATTAAATTAAATTTTTTAAAAATTAAATTAAGGCGTTAGAAGACTGCCACATGAGGTGGGCTTGGACGAACTTACATATGAACACGTAACTGAGGTGCTAGAAAGCCTTAGATAGCCTCTTTCAAGTGAAGACTTGAACAAACTGACCAGCAAATAAGAATAGGAGGAAGCAGGGGATAAAGAGCTTCCTGTCAGACAAATGGAGACAGACGATCTGCAGCGCATTCTTTCAAACGTGGAGAAATTCACAGATGAGCTCTACGACATTGACCATGACTAGGACCTGAGTGCTACAGCAAAGAGGGGCATTATGGCATGCGTGAGAGCTTGTTACTACTAGATGATGAAGGACAGGAAGATGAAATCCCGACATTCAATACTGCGTTAAAAAAAAAATACGTGACAATCCTCCACCAAGGACTTCGTCAGAGAATAAACGTCTCTTGTATTACCCAATTTTTAGTTGTAAGTGTACAACGTATTTTGTTATTTAATCTGCTTTATTTTATTTTGTTGACTTCATTACTTATTTATTTTGTTTTTATTTACTTTATCTTTCTTTATTTACTTTATTTATTTAACTTTATTTCAGAGCGTTAAATATAATAGCATTATATTTCTCGTCAATTTTGAGTGCCTCTTGTCTCCATTTCTTTTCTTACAAGAAATAGATTGGGTTATGAAAACATCGACATTAAACAACAGAAATGGAATCCAGTGGAATCTGACTAAACAGCTTGATGATATGGATTTTGCAGATGACTTGGCTCTTCTGTCCCATAACCATAATCAGATGCAAGGGAAAATGAAAATTCTCGATGAGAGGTCACCACAAGTGGGCCTGAAAATACACAGGGAAAAGGCAAAGATTATGAGAAGAAATGCAAGAAATGATAACAAGGTTGAAGAAACACCACTAAAGGATGTAGAATTGTACACATACCTTGGCAGTAACATAGACAAAGTTGGAGAGACAGACGGTGATATAAAAATAAGAATACAAAAAGCAAGAGGAGCTTTCATTGCATTGGGAAACATATGGAGAACAAGAGAAATCAAGTCCAACACGAAAATAAGAATCTTCAACTCAAATGTCAAGTCAGTCCTATTGTATGGCTCTGAGACATGGAGAGCAACAAAAACAACAATCAAAAAGCTGCAGACTGTTATAAACGGGTGCTTGCGTAGAATAGAAGGACTGAAATGGTATGACAAAGTCACAAATGTGGAATTGATGACAAGAACCAGACAAGTGCCAGTGGAACAAGAGTTGAGAAGAAGATGCTGGCGATGGATAGGACACACATTGAGGAAACCTGTTGATAGCATTACAAGGCAGTCCTTGTTCTGGAATCCACAGGGAAAAAGAGGCAGAGGTAGACCAAAAAACACATGGAGAAGAGAACTGGAAACAGAGGTGAAAATGATGAGGAAAAGATGGAAAGAACTTGAGCGGATGGCACGGGATAGGAAGACTTGGCATGTGTTTGTTGAAGGCCTATGCTCCTCGGGGAGCTAAAGCGTATTGATTGATTGACTGATACGAAGTCATTGACGTCCCTTTGACTAACATTACACGATGGTTTCAATTTACGCCAATTCTAATTGCGCCAATTAGTTCAGGAATGCACCTCCGGCGTAAATCGAGGGCCACCTATTTATATATACATATATAGCCTACGCCACATACTTGGTATTTCGTGGAAGGAGAAAGTGACAAATATCGAGATGATGTCACGAGCTGCCATATATCACGCAGACTACGCTAACTTGGTCATGTCCGACGCATCTCCAAAGATATTTTCTACGGAAGGCACTGGGCAAAAATCCAGCAACCCGGGAGGATGAAGCTGCCGATTGTGGTGAAGTGGGATGTTATAAATATTTATAGGGGACTTAGTGTACTGACTGAGATCAGCTGTGAAGGTATATATATCTAATAAGAGTAGTGTATTATATATAACCTTACTTGCTACCACATATCTATATATCTCAGTCAGAATTATTCTGGAATAGTGTGATGACTACGTTATGTGTCTAGGGTATGTGTATGATGAAGTGTAAGTCACAACAACAGACAGATAAACAATTTAATTTAATCCACTACTCTTAACAACACTGTGACACTCACATACATATAACACTCTATGAGAATATCTTAAAGAAGTCACTCGTAACTTTTCAAATAACAATATGTATTCATTACTGGCATGAATGAATATGTGTCCTGATTCAACTACAAGGGAACCAGGAATCACAATCAATTTAAATTACAAGTTATGTACAGAATGTATTTAATATGAATATTGTAGTGACATATATTATTACAAATATTCTATGTGTGTCAGTTGTGTAGTAGTAAAATGAGGTAATACTGGTTTTGTTTTGTTCAAGCTCTGTTGGTATTTGTCATCATGACTTCAATAGTTTGTCTTTTGGGACTATTATTGGAGATGTTCTCAGTTCCTGATATTAAGACAAGTAAATTCCCCTCTTAATGTTATTTTTACAAAGTCATTCAAGATGAGGGGACATAATGTTGAGCTCAGCTGGCCAAGTTAGCTTATCTGGCGTGATGGCGGCAGGAAAGGACTCCTCTGCTCGAATTCTCCTCTGGGCTCTGGAGACACCTCACTGATAGCTAAAAGGACCAAGGAGTATGCTGTCCGACACTGGATTCAGCAAAGCTCTGACCAGGTGCTGCTCAGTACCATCAAGACCACTGTCCCTGAAATCAAGAAGGATGTACCTTCTACTTCATAACTAACTTATACTCTCTTTTACACTGATCACAATACAGCACAAACATTGAGTTCAGAGCGTTAGGCCAACTGTCAGCTTCATTCTGAAGTACTTTATACCAGCTTTAACTTCCTTAATGATTACTACGCCTCTGCAATTCCAGCATTATTTCTTTCTAGTCAATCATCTAGGTGTCAGTGTACTATTTGGCCATTCCATGCCGTTTTACTTCCCTCCGACACCCTCTGTTCAGGCTGGAGCATTATAGGCTTTATCTCTTGTTTGCCACTGAACTACACATATATATACAGGCATAAATTAACAATTTACATTCAATTTTCATTAAAAGATACTGAATGGTTCAAGCTTACCACAATTTCATGGAAATAAACACAGATACGTTGATTAGCAATGAATTCTGGCACAATTACTGGCACAAATTTCCATCTGCTTATGTTCCAGGCTTTTATTTTAGCAAAATTGTGAGCTGGCTTCAACGCACTGATGCTTTATCAAGCTTATTTAAACAAGTGGTTTCGAACTAACGCTCCCAAGTGTGTATATCAGTGAGACTGGCCAATGAGCCACGTTTCGACAAGTGTTTGAAAAAATGTTACCTTTTCCCGTCTCCCCTAACAACGAAAGATAGTATTTATAGCCCGACCAATCGTGGTTAGGCTTTCATTTGTTGCGCTCCAATCAATTTGGAGTTTACATGGTAGGCTAATTCTGTAACGTGAGGTTTTTTCAAACACGTTATAAAAAAAATTTTATGAGCAGAAATGATTCCATGCTGTCAGGCATCCTCACTATTTTATTTTGGGTATAATTTATTAATTCCTGGACTATTTGCGTAACGTTTTACATATTATTTGTCAGCAAGCCCTAAGGAACCCAAATATACCAATTTGAAAGAGCTACGTGGCTGCGTTCAAAATATGTATTTTCTACCTCCTGTTTCGAAGATGTGCTGTCTGGGTACTGTTATGTTTTCAACCGTAAACCCATCTAATGTTATCTTTTCTAATAAGCGTTTTTTATGATTTATAAACCTAACTCTGGGAAAGGGTAGTGTATTTTATCACTGTCCGTCTGAAAAACAATTAGTGCATGTAGACTTACACGCGTGATGGCGGCATTTGTGTATCGCGCGACGCGTGTTGCATGCGTTCCTGATTTTCAGCCCTCCCTCTCTCTTTATCCTTTTGACCATCTGTTCGTTCGTTTTGGTAACGCAGTGTAGAAAAAGACATGAATGGAATTTAAAATGTAGGTCAACTTGCATATTTCAAGGTTTTTCTTAGAAAGGCAGCACATTTTATTGTGTGTTTGGGAAACGCGTGTATGTTGCAGAAAGCCTTTAATATCGACGTGAAACGTTACAATTTGCTTACGCAGTAGAAAACAAGGGGATTTCGAGTACAGTCATTGTGACAGCACTGTTCTTTACCATTCTTCTTCCTTTATTTATTATATGTATTTATTAGGCTTTATATTTACTTGATAATTTATATATGTGGATTAGAATATTCCACGACACCGATAACAAGAAGTGGCGATGCTTCCTACAGCGCCACTTAAGATTGGACTCTCACAACAAGCAGAAGAGAAAAGAGCACGCAGCAAGGAACACCATGACAAAACAGCTGACGGCTATCACCTTGTGGGCGCGTTCCCAGAGTTCATTATGACTGGACGGGGGTGAGAGCTACTACAGTTTCTTCTTCTTCTTCTTCTTCGTTCGTCCTGAAAAGGACGGTGGTTGCGTTGTGTCTGTTTACACCTAAGCTTTGATATCTGCACCTTTCGGTCGACACATCCGACTTCTGCACGGCATTTTTTAGGACCGGGTTTGCCTTCCCATTGCGATCCACACTCGCTCAGCCAGACTGCACTGCTGCAGACTGTTTCCAGGACCACCACGTGGAGGTGGAGTGCGGTCTTGACCAGCTCTGGTTCGCTGGTCCTGACGCAGGCAGTCAAGCTATGAGTCGCTGACTGCGTTCTCTATTGCTGCGTCTTTGGGTCCCCTACTATAGTTTGAGAATCGTTGCTTCTCTTGATTCCCTGTCCTTTTCCTTCAGTCGTTACAGACAAGTCCCCACGGGGAGTCCATTTTCGGAAAGGTCATCAGACGGCCCTAGTTGGTTATAATGACTCTCAGCAAATCATATTGTTTAAAGAGTTCTTTCGTGACCCCTAGAAGGTCATCGCGTTCTCTCGCCTGCCGCTATGACCGTAGGCTGGGACTTCCAATCAATTATATCCGGGTATTAATATCCACTGCCCCGTGTAGAACCTGGGGGGTTCCTGAAGAGACAAACATAGAATAGAACTAATACAACATCAGGAATGTCGTTGTGACGGTATTGCCTCCCCTGCTTTGCAGTAGTGGTCCAACAGTGGCCAAAACTCAAGAGTATCTATTATAGGCTTCAATGGGGTCTATCTTTACACAAGATTACTCTTGGCAGAAATGTCGATAGAAGAGTAGTAAAGCTTCTATTACATGGGAGTCTTCATGTATATAGTTCTGTTTAGAGTGTGGGTTTAGTAACTTTGACTGAGACAAACATGTAGTACATTTAAAAGGATGAAATCGAAGTTAAATTTGTAACATTACAAATAACAACATTTAATAATCACTTTAAGTTTTAACAGTTGAGAAATAATTTGAATAGTTATGAATCAAGAAAAGTTACTCATCACGTTGGTGATGGTAGTGTGGGGTTATAAAAAGTTCAAGTGGCAGCATATAGGTTAACTCAGCTGCCAATGATGATTCTAATCCTCCTCCTGATGGGTAGGTTTTCTGTTCACTGCTGTCACTAGTCTCTGGTCAAGGTTTGTAGGGTAAAGCTCGTTTCCCAAGAAAGTCTAGGAGAGTCTTCAAAGCTGGTCTGCCGTCTTAATGCGTAAACCGCTTGTCACTGCTTGTGCCAGAAATGGTCCTTTCTGCTGGTACCACCAATAACCGGTAATAGAAATAGAAACGAAACGCTCTTCTGAGAATGGCGTTTTCCGACACAGTTATGTCTCCCCCCCCCCCCCCCCCCTTCTTCTATTCTACCATCCCATGTCAGAATTACCCTCGATGACAATTAAATTTAGTCCCTCGGGATAAAACTTCCTTTACATGTAAATTGAATAGCTTTAGCTTTACATTACATTTAAATGAAAAGGCTAAACGTACAGATATAATATGTTTTACATTTACATCTCCACTGTTTGAAAAGTGTTCACAATATAAATTCATTTATGTTTCATTTACATTTACACTTGTAGAAAAGTTTGAAACTTCTTACTTACTTAGTCGTTCCCCTTAAACCGTGAGGTGTAGAGGTTTGGAAGAGAGAGCGCCAGACTATCCTGTCGGCTGTCTTCCTCCTGGCCTGGTTCCATTCTAGTCCTCGGTCCTTCAAAGATTGTCTAATGTTGTCCTCCCAGCGGACTCTGGGTCGTCCTCGGGGTCTGGATCCTTGACTCTTTGTTTCCCATGCTTGTCGTGGTATCCGATCTTCTCCCATTCTGCAGACATGGCCAAACCATCTTAATTGGGACTGTTCTACTTGGGTCTGCAGGGGGTGGGATTTAAGGCCTTGACGTATCGTCTGGTTGCGTACCATGTCTCTTCTTGTTACTTCAACCACCTTCCTCAGATACCTCATTTCTGAGGTTTGGATCTGGCTTTTATGGGTTGTAGTCATTGCCCATGACTCGCATCCATATGTCAAAACTGGGACATAGGTGGAGCGGTATACAGCCATCTTCGTTTTCTTACCAACCTCTCTCTTGCTGAGGAATCCTCGATTTATGGCCTGAAAAAGTCTCCCAGCTGCTGCTTTTCGAGTGGCCAACTCTTCTTTGATGCCTCCCTTTCGGTCTATAATAGCTCCGAGGTATTTAAAGTGGTTGACCTGCTCCAGGACCTGTTCTCCCAGCTTAATCTGATGTCTTCTTTCTTCTCGTGATATCACCATGGATTTTGTTTTAGAGCTGCTTATGACCATCCCTCTCTTCTCCAGCTCTTCCTTCCAGACTTGCAGGTTGGATTGGAGATGTGCCTCTGATTTAGCAATCAGGGCAACATCATCAGCAAATGCCAGCTCCGAAATATAGACCTGTCTCATCTTCCATTACCCCACTGAATACTTTCTTGTTCTCTGTCTCATCTTCCAGTTTGAAACTTCTATTACTTAAAATGAATATTTTTGCATAAACATTTACATTGGTTTAAAGCGTGAAAACTCACATTAATTTTAAAGTGAATATGTTTATAGGGACATCTACACTGCTTTGAAAATGTAAGTCTTATGCTTAGAATGTACATCATTTCTTTCATCTTTCCCTCCCTGCTCCATAGGGAACCTGGAACTACTTTATGCTTTTAGTACTCTTTACAAAACTATCAATAAAGCAATCACCAGCCCGTGTAGTGGTGGTTCATGAATCATCATTCTATACGCTGAGGTTGCCAGCCTCAAATGACTTTGACATAAAATAGCGAGTTTCACACATTAAAATTCACATGGTACTATATACATATATATGTTAGTTCACATGTTAGTAATAAAATATGAAATGTAAATCACAACTTACGCCAATCCTGGCTACAGATGACTAAAAGAGACGAATCTTTCTCTTACACGTTTCTGGGATTTCTTTTAATTTTACAATAGAGTGCCCCTTCTGACTCAGCGTTTCTTCAGTTTCCTGGTCCCGGTGTTCCTTATTAACTGTAGAGACTTCCTGTGCTTTTGTAAGTCTTATCTGGTTCTCCAATAGAAGGTCCGGTTAACAAATAGGAATTATGAATCTAGTTCTTCACTTTGGCAAAGGTCTGATGTTGTCTTGGCGAGCGTGCAAATCACAGAGAAATAAAACTGTGAAATTGTCAGCCTATATTCCCTCCAATGATGTTATGAATCTAATCAGAAAGATCCAATCATTTCAAACAGGTCGGGTGTGGCACGTTCCAAATATTTCCTACACGGAAAATTTTCCAAAAGGTCACGTCTCCCATATATGGTAATATGATGTCTTGCATACAATCTCACCAACACATTTGTAGACTCATATTGTCTAAAATGTAAAACATTCATGATTTCTTTTTAACAAGTGACCGGAAGCGATTATATCACTCTTGTCTGCCCACAGGTGTCACACAAACGGTAATGTTGGTGTAGCAAGGATGACCCGGAAGCGCTTATGTCATAAGTTCCGCCTCGTGCACGGGTTATCATGTGTTTCGCCAGACAAACAAATCTTGTTCTATTCAACACTCCTTGTCGCTTGAAAAGATGGTCAGACCGATATTGTGATAAAATACTGTCACTGACCGTCTAATAACCTGGCGTAACTTAACACGTCTTCGTGAAGCGTGAATGCGACACAGTAAGATAAGAATTACTCCCATAGCAAATACTGACATAGGGGAGTGGCGTGTTAGAGACTTCACCACGCTATGTCCAGCATAGAGCAAAATAGTGAAAATAACGAATGAAAAGGCATGATTTATGCCAAATAAAAGCGATGCGTGAGAAAACTGAAGAAAAAGAGAGGATACTGTCGGAGGGCTGAAGGTGTGAGAGATCACCCAAAAAAAATGTTCAGACGTTTTGTCACAGTCGTACAAGGCCATTAATATGAGCCGTGCATGAGGTTGGCAATCTCATCATTTAAAACAAATTACTGCATTAAGTTGCAAGAGCACGTGACTGCTTGCTACAGACTTCCTGCAAGATATCGGTTGCAGTGATGGCTACACGCACCTGTTGGAGCGAGTGACGATATTGTCTCCCATGCTCCGCAGTAGTTGTCCAACAATGGCCAAAGTATATTGATGAGGGTATTAACACGTATCAACCTTCGCTCAAGATTACTCCTGGTATCAACCTTCGCTCAAGATTACTCCTGGTATCAACCTTCGCTCAACATTACTCCTGGTATCAACCTTCGCTCAAGATTACTCCTGGTATCAACCTTCGCTCAAGATTACTCCTGGTATCAACCTTCGCTCAACATTACTCCTGGTATCAACCTTCGCTCAACATTACTCCTGGTATCAACCTTCGCTCAAGATTACTCCTGGCAGATATTTATATAGAAGAATGATGTTTCTACTGTAGAGAGCCTCGCGGGAATTTAAAGAAATTCAAACATAACAGCTGAGATCATCTAAGCTGTCATGAACTTTTTATTCTCCCGCCGCTTCTGTGAGGTAATATATCTTCGTTCGTATTTTTGAGCCCCAGCTAAAGGTTATTTAGCAACTATTAATTTTTTATAGCTCTCTATGTCTATATATTTAAAACAGCATGACTCATACGGGAGCAAACATACACTTCATTCAATAGTGATTAATCCAACTATATCTTTACAGGTACAGGTAACCAGGCTTAATAATCACTTATAGTTTAACATTGTAAAATAAACCAACGGGCTGATCACCCGTTTGCCAGTCACTTCGATTACGGAAACAACAGCAAATGGATTGATTTGCCGTTGCCCTAAAGACGCCAATAGGCGTGATGGGAAACAATGGCAAAGAAAGCCTATCTGCTGTTGCCCTAAGACGCCACTAGGCGTAATGGCCACTGACTGCTTTGACGGTCGGTGGCTAAGGACGGAAGAAGAAGAAGAAGATTGTAAAATAAATAAAGTTGTTTATAAAAAAGAAGCGTTGATATGTATCATCATCGGATGATTTAAACTGTGTTGGAGCTTATGAAAAATTGGTTGCGCTGTTATGCTACTTAGCTTCCAATGTGGGGTCGGTTTGCGCCTGCTTCAACCGCTGTTGATTCCCACAGGTGCCTTCTTTCCAATAGTCAAATATTGCGGCAGAAGCACGTCTCTAGCTCAAATATAACATGTCAGTAGGATCCCGTTACACGTCCATTGAGGCATATTGGGAATAAGGTGTTAGGCCCATATTTTCTCGACCATCGGCACACTAGGGGTGATGTGGTCAGCAATACGCCGGCCGCCTTAACCTTCACAGAGTTCCTCTGGTACCCAATGTATGCGGCTTGGTCGACCCCAGAGCCGTTTGCGGTCTAAAAAATCCCATCCCAAATGGGGATCGAACCATGGACCACCGAGCTAGGAAGCCAGTGCACTAACAACTGTGCTACCGCGTCTCCTACATGTCAGTAGCTACCTTGAAGTTTCAAGCAGCCTCAGACCAGAGGACGACTAATTGTAATAGATATTATGTGACATGAGATAGACGTACATAAATCTATTACAGACATTCAGGTGACATGAGACAGACATACAAAAATCTTTTATATGCGTTCTATGACATGAGATAGACGTACATAAATCTGTTATAAAAATCCTTATGACATGATAGAGACGTACAGAAAACTGTTATAGATGTTCTAATGACATGAAATAGACGTACAGAAAACTGTTATAGACGTCCTAATGACGCGAGATAGACGTACAAAAAACTGTTATAGATGTCCTAATGACATGAGATAGAAGTACAGAAAACTGTTATAGACGTCATAATGAAATCAGATAGACGTACATAAAACTGTTATAGACGTCCTAATGATATGAGATAGACGTACAGAAAACTGTTATAGACGTCCTAATAACATGAAATAGACGTACATAAAGCTTATAGACCTCCTAATGATATGAAATAGGCGTACAGAAACTGTTATAGACGTCCTACTGACATGAAACAGACGTACAGAAAACTGTTATAAACGTCCTAATGACATGAAATAGACGTACAGAAACTCTCATAGACGTCCTAAAGACATGAGACAGACGTACAGAGAACAGTTACAGACGTCCTAATGACATAAGATAGACGTACAGAAAACTGATAGACGTCATAGTAACATGAGATAGACGTACAGAAAACTGACAGATGTCCTAGTGACATGAGATAGACGCATTGTAAACAAACATACGGATAAGCCAACAAACGGACAGACGGATGGACGGACAGACCGACAGTCAGACTGATATGTACAGATAAACAAACAGACAAGCAGATACATATATACAAACAAGCAGACAAACCAAGAACAAAAACATGGTATAATGACACAATAATATTTGTACAAGGTATTAATGAATCAATCTAGCTGACCCGCCCAGCTGACAAGCGACCACAGCCAGAGACCTGTCTGTCATGGCTACAGGCCGTGTCCGAACTAACAGATCTCTGTTTAGATTGTCTCCAAACTCCCAGACAGGAGGGAACTATGGAGCGGGGGTGCTGAGGAATAAAAAAAAACAATAGAAGAGAAGACACGGAACGTCCCAAAGGACGAGGACTAATCCATCACAGGAGAAAAAATATTAATTTCTAAGTGACAACCATTAGTGTGTTTATTTTTCTTTCTTTGTCTGGGATTAGAACAACAAGACCTCTTTTTTTTAATTTTTTCTCTTTCTTGCTTTCTTTTGTTCCTTCTATAGAGCAAACATAAAAAAGATGGCTGAAATAGTTATTCCTTCATCCTACAGAAAGACTCTGGTTCCTACGTTCGTTCTGTCTCCTCTATAATGTTCTCTCAATCAAAAACGCATTTCTCAACATCTCTGTATGCGTACGAATTTTTTTTTTAACTCCCTTTTTGTGTTCCATCATTGTCTACGTCGCTATACTTCATCCGTTGCCCCTGTCTCTGTCTGTCACCAAACACAGTTCACCATTTTGTTTGTGTTTTCTTCTGTCTTTATGACAATAATCGTGTTGTGCTGTCCAACTATCTGTGCGGATACACTAAACACAGTTCACCATGTTGTTTGTGTTTTCTTCTGTCTTTATGACAATAATCGTGTTGTGCTGTCCAACTGTCTGTGCAGATACATTAAACACAGTTCACCATTTTGTTTGTTTTCTTCTGTCTTTATGACAATAATCGTGTTGTGCTGTCCAACTGTCTGGCAGATACACTAAACACAGTTCACCATGTTGTTTGTGTTTTCTTCTGTCTTTATGACAATAATCGTGTTGTGCTGTCCAACTGTCTCTGCAGATACATTAAACACAGATCACCATTTTGTTTGTGTTTTCTTCTGTCTTTATGACATCGTGTTGTGCTGTCCAACTGTCTGTGCAGATACACTAAGCACAGATCACTATTTTGTTTGTGTTTTCTTCTGTCTTTATGACAATAATCGTGTTGTGCTGTACAACCGTCTATGCAGATACACGTCATTCCTGGTTGTTCCCTGTGGAGCATAAAGCTGTAATTCTTCTTCGGCAACGATTATCATTTTCCACCGTCTTCCCGACCTCCGCCCCTAATAACCCTACAGTTTTAGCATCTTCTTCCACTGTTATTCTCTAGATCAGTGGTGGCCAAGCTAAGGTTGGCCGAGGGCCAGATTATGGTAAAGGGTAACACCAGAGGGCCAGACCTATAAAATCCTTTAAAAAATAACGTTCTGAGATTTAGTTTTACATATATAATGAACCATGCACAGAAAGCAACGGCAAACTACTGTACTGCACATCTGCCAAGACATGTATACCAGTCTTCGGACTGAAATTACTGCAAAAAAAAAAAAATATATCATGAATCTGTTGTTCTAATTTGTTTTGTAATTTGTAATATGACATGTAATTATTTATTTCAAACATACATTTGTGTGTTATTTCATTGTGAAGAGTGTGGCTTCAATCAACAATAAGAGGCCAGCCAAAACAGGTTGGCGGGCCGGTCAAAACTGGTTGGCGGGCCGTATCTGGCCCGCGGGCCGTAGTTTGGCCACCGCTGCTCTAGATCAGCGGTAGGCAACTCAGAAGCTGTGAGTTTCTTCTTTACAAACATAGAGGTCGATAACAATCCCCACACCCACACCCCCTCCCACCCACCCACCCACCCACCTGTCTTGACTTAAGTGTCGTAAAATTCGGAGTCGAACATTTTTACCGACCAAAAGAATGACTCCACTAAAAGAATGACTCCACTAAAAGAATGACTCCACTAAAAGAACGACTCCACTAAAAGAACGACTCCACTAAAAGAATGACTCCACTAAAAGAATGAATCCACTAAAAGAATGACTCCACTAAAAGAATGAATCCACTAAAAGAATGACACTCCACTACAAGAATGACACTCCACTACAAGAATAACACTCCACTACAAGAATGACACTCCACTAAAAGAATGACACTCCACTAAAAGAATTAATCCACTAAAAGAATGACTCCACTAAATGAATGACACTCCACTACAAGAATGACACTCCACTACAAGAATGACACTCCACTACAAGAATGACATTCCACTACAAGAATGACACTCCACTAAAAGAATGAATCCACTAAAAGAATGACTCCACTACAAGAATGACACTCCACTACAAGAATGACACTCCACTACAAGAATGACACTCCACTAAAAGAATGAATCCACTAAAAGAATGACTCCACTACAAGAATGACACTCCACTACAAGAATGACACTCCACTAAAAGAATGACACTCCACTACAAAAATGACACTCCACTACAAGAATGACACTTCACTACAAGAATGACACTCTACTACAAGAATGACACTCCACTACAAGAATGACACTCCACTACAAGAATGAATCCACTAAAAGAATGACTCCACTAAAAGAATGACATTCCACTACAAGAATGACACTCCACTACAAGAATGACACTCCACTACAAGAATGACACTCCACTACAAGAACGACACTCCACTAAAAGAATGACTCCACTAAAAGAATGACTCCACTAAAAGAATGACACTCCACTACTAGAATGACACTCCACTACAAGAATGACACTCCACTAAAAGAATGACACTCCACTACAAGAATGACACTCCACTACAAGAATGACACTCCACTACAAGAATGAGACTCCACTAAAAGAATGAATCCACTAAAAGAACGACTCCACTAAAAGAATGAATCCACTAAAAGAACGACTCCACTAAAAGAATGAATCCACTAAAAGAATGACTCCACTAAAAGAATGACATTCCACTCCAAGAATGACACTCCACTACAAGAATGACACTCCACTAAAAGAATGAATCCACTAAAAGAACGATTCCACTAAAAGAATGACTCCACAAAAAGAATGACTCCACTAAAAGAATGACTCCACTACAAGAATGACACTCCACTACAAGAATGACACTCCACTACAAGAATGACACTCCACTACAAGAATGACACTCCACTAAAAGAATGAATCCACTAAAAGAATGACACTCCACTAAAAGAATGACACTCCACTACAAGAATGACACTCCACTACAAGAATGACACTCCACTACAAGAATGACACTCCACTAAAAGAATGAATCCACTAAAAGAATGAGTCCACTAAAAGAATGACACTCCACTAAAAGAATGACACTCCACTACAAGAATGACACTCCACTACAAGAACGACACTCCACTACAAGAATGACACTCCACTAAAAGAACTACTCCACTAAAAGAACGACTCCACTAAAAGAAAGACTCCACTAAAAGAATGAATCCACTAAAAGAACGACTCCACTAAAAGAATGACTCCACTAAAAGAATGAATCCACTAAAAGAATGACACTCCACTACAAACATGACACTCCACTACAAGAATGACACTCCACTACAAGAATGACACTCCACTAAAATAATGACTCCACTAAAAGAATGACTCCACTAAAAGAATGACACTCCACTACAAGATCGACACTCCACTACAAGAATGACACTCCACTACAAGAATGACACTCCACTACAAGAATGACACTCCACTAAAAGAATGAATCCACTAAAAGAATGACTCCACTAAAAGAATGACACTCCACTACAAGAATGACACTCCACTACAAGAGTGACACTCCACTACAAGAATGACACTCCACTAAAAGAATGACACTCCACTACAAGAATGACACTCCACTACAAGAATGACACTCCACTACAAGAATGACACTCCACTACAAGAATGACACTCCACTACAAAAATGACACTCCATTACAAGAATGACACTCCACTAAAAAAATGAATCCACTAAAAGAATGACTCCACTAAAAGAATGACTCCACTAAAAGAATGACTCCACTAAAAGAATGACACTCCACTACAAGAATGACACTCCACTACAAGTATGACACTCCACTACAAGAATGACACTCCACTAAAAGAATGACTCCACTAAAAGAATGACTCCACTAAAAGAATGACACTCCACTACAAGAATGACACTCCACTACAAGAATGACACTCCACTACAAGAATGACACTCCACTAAAAGAATGACTCCACTAAAAGAATGACTCCACTAAAAGAATGACACTCCACTGAAAGAATGACACTCCACTACAAGAATGACACTCCACTACAAGAATGACACTCCACTACAAGAATGACCCTCCACTACAAGAATGACACTCCACTAAAAGAATGAATCCACTAAAAGAATGACTCCACTAAAAGAATGACACTCCACTAAAAGAATGACACTCCACTAAAAGAATGAATCCACTAAAAGAATGACTCCACTAAAAGAATGACTCCACTAAAAGAATGACACTCCACTAAAAGAATGACACTCCACTACAAGAATGACACTCCACTACAAAAATGACACTCCACTACAAGAATGACACTCCACTACAAGAATGACACTCCACTAAAAGAATGACTCCACTAAAAGAATGACTCCACTAAAAGAATGACTCCACTAAAAGAATGACACTCCACTACAAGAATGACACTCCACTACAAGAATGACACTCCACTAAAAGAATTAATCCACTAAAAGAATGACTCCGCTAAAAGAATGACACTCCACTAAAAGAATGACACTCCACTACAAGAATGACACTCCACTACAAGAATGACACTCCACTACAAGAATGACACTCCACTAAAAGAATGAATCCACTAAAAGAATGACTCCACTAAAAGAATGACACTCCACTACAAGAATGACACTCCACTACAAGAATGACACTCCACTACAAGAATGACACTCCACTACAAGAATGACACTCCACTACAAGAATGAATCCACTAAAAGAATGACTCCACTAAAAGAATGACTCCACTAAAAGAATGACACTCCACTAAAAGAATGACACTCCACTACAAGAATGACACAGCTCTTCAAGAATGACACTCCACTACAAGAATGACACTCCACTACAAGAATGACACTCCACTAAAAGAATGACACTCCACTAAAAGAATGAATCCACTAAAAGAATGACACTCCACTACAAGAATGACACTCCACTAGAAGAATGACACTCCACTACAAGAATGACACTCCACTACAAGAATGACACTCCACTACAAGAATGACACTCCACTACAAGAATGACACTCCACTACAAGAATGACACTCCACTAAAAGAATGAATCCACTAAAAGAATGACTCCACTAAAAGAATGACACTCCACTACAAGAATGACACTCCACTACAAGAATGACACTCCACTACAAGAATGACACTCCACTACAAGAATGACACTCCACTACAAGAATGACACTCCACTACAAGAATGACACTCCACTACAAGAATGACTCCACTGAAAGAATGTCTCCACTAAAATAATGACCGACTCCATGACTCCGACTTCATAGCCTTGAATTTATCCATTTGCTGTGTCTGTCTACTCACCTGTATATTTGTCTACTCACCTGTATATTTGTCTACTCACCTGTATATCTACTATCTGTAAGTCCAGATATACTTACCACAGTACGCACACAACTACGAGTGTAAAACGCCCTATTATACTGTTATGTTTTTCGCAGGTCGCTCTAAAGCAAAAAAAAACAAAAACCACTCCGGACACTGCCGTAGTGGATGTTATTTGTTTAATTGCTCATCTTGTCTTCGCGTGCTAGGAGCAGACAACATTAAAACACCATTAATGAATTACGCGTTTTTATGAATACTTTATCTCCCCCTGTTTTAGCCGTTGACTACAAGAACATAATCACAGATAAACCGACCACAAATCATCCTCTACGACATGCACAAATCTCCGTGTAGTACTCTGCCACATCAACAAACAGATAGTGCTGATTAATGAGTCCTTTAATGCTCACTAATTTTGGTTTAAACGCTCAGATTCCATGTTCTGTTTTAGCAAGTCCTAAAAAGCCTTTGTCATCCTGAGATAGCCGTGTCTCTTTTAGCTGTTTCTTGTGCCTGGGTTGCAGAAGAGTGGAAGGAGATTGATGTAATAGCTGTCTTCTGTGGGGATTAATGGGGGAGTAACGCGCCAGGAATTACGTAATGATCGCCCTTGATATGTGGAGACATGATTTATGATCTGAAGATGTTCTGGAAGGTGCGGTGTAAGAGATGACCCAGATAGTGTATCCCGCCTTCAGACTTCCAGACTTTGTTACTATTGTCTCTGTCGGTGCGTTTTGTGAGAGGAAGATCGGCTGATTTGATTTCATCAGGGATACTGCTAATCTTAATGCACGAGAGATAAATCAGGTCATTTGCATTCTTTTCTTATCCATTTTTCTTATTGATTTTCAGACCAGTGCACGTAGTTGACCTTAGTCTGCTGTCATGCTGCGCTTATTTATGATTTCTGGCACCACGTCCGTCTAAATTCTACAAATGGACTTCTGTTTCTGGCCACTCCTGTCGTGAAACGAAGTGTAACCCACTACTTTGTTAATCACTATGTCGAGATACAGATTTGCTTCAACCAATCAACTTGCACCGTTCACCAGTCTCTGAGACAGAATAAATTATACTGTTCACGCAGTTCACGCAAGATGGCGGCTAAAAAACTGAATAAAATTAGGCTGTATGAGCAAAAGACGAAACCGGAGGAAACCAATCATTTTGCTCCGCCAGGAACCAACCGAAAGCCTTTCTTAAGCAGTTACCTGCCTATATAATAGGGCGGAATTTTATGCTAAACACGCAATCCCGAACTTGACGCCAGAGATACTGACTGAAGAGGAAGAAGCTGTCACCTTGATTGATTGTTTACCTGAGGGCATCGACCTGCAACCTACTTCACTAGTCGAGTCAAACTGGCCGTTTTTTAAATCTTGGAGGGTTTATTTGTGTCCTAAAAAACCTGAGGTCGTATGTTCGAGTCAATCCCGCTGCCTGGAACTTCACAGGAGCATAGAGATTGTACAGAAGCTACATCTTTAGTCCCCCTCAGTCTTGGGTGGGCTAAAGTAACGAGCCTGAGCAGGAGTGGTGTGAACCAAACTAAGGAGAACAGAACGTTTTAAGAGATGAGTACTCAGTCGTACCATTTCTGTCAGCATTGTGAGCATAGAAACTGTCAGTGATGAGAAAGTGACTTAACATAGCAAGAGACAAAATTAATAGCATAGCTGAGAAGTGTTATATCCTTAATTAACAGCACAGCTGATATAATTTTTTGTTCCTATAATTGGAAAACTTGTTGTCTATATAAATATAAATATTTGTAAAATATATGTAAACTTACAAATTCATTACGTTCCATTTTTTCAACATTCACCCTTCAGCACAAGAGTAGAGAGTGTATATACTAAATAAAATATAAGGAAATTGTATTTTGAAAGACTTGTCAATTTTATCATTGTTAAGCAAAATCTGTTTCCTTGTTTTTTAATATCACAGTTAGTTACACAGCGGAGGTGGCGCTTTATGTCGGTCTCCTCTCTACTATTGTTTCGAGATCAGAACATTCACAGCCGTAACTAATTTGTGATACCAGTAGTCCTCTCAGACACTGGGACTTCACCATTTTCTGCAGAAATTCTATTTCTGTAATTGTCAGTACTATACTGATCTTAGAGCCAAAATAAAACCTCTCGCCACACTGGGGGCTCGTTCCTGGGATATTTCTGTATATCTTGAGCCATACTTAGTCTATCCATCTATCTACACTCTATCTTGTGCCACCCATAGATAATATAAGAAACACATTTTTTGAAAAAAAATTCTATAATAGGATTTTTTAAATTGTTTTCTTAGGAGGAGTACCACTTAGTACTCAGTAAATAGTTGATGCTCACAAAGTTGCACGGAAATTATTTGTTCATTTAAATTAATTAAGTTTAATTACAATTATTGGGTTATAGTAAATTTACATACCCTATCTAAGTAACGCCATGGCTGATCTAGTGAAGTTCAAGACTGCGATCATGCAGATGGGTAAGGAATTAAACATGACAGGTGATGCTCTTACTCAGTATGTCACAACAGAAGTGGACAAACATATGGATAGGGAAGAAAGAAAGTTGCAATTAGAGACTGAAGCAAGGAAATTAGAGGCTGATAGAGAAGCAAAGAAATTAGAGGCTGAAGAAAGGCGGTTGCAAGCGGAAGCTGAGAGAGAAGACAAAAGACTGGAAGCTCAGAGAGAAGACAAAAGACTGGAAGCTGAGAGAGAAACCAAAAGATTAGAAATTGAAGCCAAGAAATGGGAGGCTGAAAATGAGGAAAGGAAATTACAAGCAGAGAGAGACCATCAGTTGAGATTAAAAGAGCTTGAAATTCAGGCAAATACTGGCAATAATGGTGGTAGCTCACCTCACTCTGAGAGTAGCTCCAGCCAGAGCGCCTCAAGTGGGGCCATGAATAATTTTCATCTGGACCCATTTGTTGAGAAAGAAGACGCCATTGAGTCGTACCTGGATAGATACGAAAGACTAGCCACTACCTATGGCTTAGTGAAAGAAAAGTGGAGTCTTAAACTATCTCAGGGATTGAGAGGTGTTGCCTACGATGTGTATTTGAAGCTCTCAAGAGATGACCAGGAAGATTATGAAATCCTGAAGCAGGCACTGCTTGTGAGATATGAAAAGAACTCAGAATCATATAGAAAGAAATTCCGAACAGCTAAACGTCTTCCAGGAGAAAACTATCACCAATTCTCTGCTAGACTGGAAACCTATTAGGAAAAATGGAGTAGTTTAGGAAAGTGTCAAAATCTGAAAGAAATTATAATGATGGAGCAAGTGAAAGAGTCCATGCCTCAAGAAATGAGGAAGTTTATCATGGAACAAGGAGCAGAGAGATTGGAAGATATTGTAACTGTTGCTGAGAGATATCAAGCAGCTCAGGCAGAATTATTAGGAAATAAGAAGAAGCAGGGTGAAAACTTCAAATCATCACAAAACTATACCAAATATGAACAAAAGGACCATACCACAAGGAACAAACAAAGATTTGACCAAAAGGACAAAAACCCTCTAAGATCGGATAAGACACCTTACCGGAAGGAAGGAAAGTGGTGTAAAACTTGTCTAATGAGTAACCACAATACTGCGGACTGCAGAAGGAAGAATCATCCTCATCATGCTGCATGTCTTACAACAGGGAATCAGGGAAGGAAGGAAATGGCAGTAAGTCAGAAAGACTTCCATCATCCCCCTGTCTGTGAGGAAGTGACCGTGAATGGCACTCAAGTACTGTGTTTATATGACACAGGATTGGACTTTGATTCAGTTGTTGTGTGCTCTTCTCTAGTGAGTCCTGACCAGATAACCACAGAAACAGTGGAAATCAGAGGACCAATCAAGGGAGCAAGAACCATGACACTACCCATAGCTCGAATCAACATAAGATCTCGCTATGTGGAAGGAGAAATCAAAGCAGCAGTGATGGACGACCCTATTTACCCTTTGATTTTGGGGTGTAGGTATGTTTTCCTTGGAGAACCTATAAAACCCGTAGTTATGGCAACAGTCCAGACCAGGGAAAGCTCCAGGAAAATGGAGGAGAATCCTATCAATACTCATCCAGAAGAGATGAAAAAGGCTCAAGCAGCAGACAGCACGTTGAAGCCTTGTTTTGGCAAATTGCCTAAAGCACATAACCCTCCAGAGAAAGGAGACTTGTATATGAAGAATGGCCTACTATACAGAAAAGCTGGAACAGGACCTAAAGGGCATGGACAGCTTGTAGTGCCAAAATCTTACAGGGAGAAGGTTATGACGCTAGGACATGCTATACCCTTCAGTGGACATATGGGAATAGGGGCCACTGGACAAAGGATAGCCTGTCACTATGGAAGAAGAGAGAAAGGAAGGGCAGAATGTTAGACGGGCCTGCGTGACCAATTCTAAACCCTTTTTAAAGTTGAGTTCGTTCATAAAATCTATCTATCTATCTATCTATCTATCTATCTATCTATCTATCTATCTATCTATCTATCTATCTATCTATCTATCTATCTATCTATCGATCTATCTATCTATCTATCTATCTATCTATCTATCTATCTATCTATCTATCTATCTATCTATCTATCTATCTATCTATCTATCTATCTATCTATCTATCTATCTATCTATCTATCTATCTATCTATCTATCTATCTATCTATCTATCTCTGATAATGTTTGTACTTTTCAACATATGTTATGTCATGCTTATAAGTAATTAATGTTAATATGAGTGTGCTATATTATTATTTTACTTTACAACGTTGAATTCCTTGAATTTGATATGTAAAATGCATATGAGAATAAATGAATTCAGTATGAAAGGTGAGAGAAAGGAAGGGCAGAATGTCAGACGGGCCTGCGTGCCCAATTCTCAACCCTTTGAAAATAAAGTTCGTTCGTTCGTTCGTTCGTTCATTCACTACTTCTGGCCAGGAATTACAGAGGACATAAACAGATATGTAAGATCCTGTCCAGAATGCCAAAGAGTAGCCCCTAAGCATAGGACTGCACCAGCAACACTGGGAGAAATGCCTATTATGGGAACCCCTTTTGAACGTGTTGCAGTAGATATTGTTGGACCCCTCACTAGGACCAAGAAGAGAAATGCTTACATCTTAACCTTGGGTGATACTTGCTCTATGTGGGGAGAAGCAGTGGCCATGTCAGCTATAGATTCAAAGCACGTGGCAGAGGCCCTGTTGACAATATTTACCCGATTAGGTTTCCCGCATCAGATATTGACTGACAATGGGTCTCAGTTTAAGGGAAAGCTAACACAAGAAGTATTCAGGATATTTCAAGCCAGGCACTATCATTGTAGTCCCTACCATGCCCAAGGGAACGGTCAAGTAGAGCGGTTCAATGGTACGCTAATTTCAATCCTTAGAAAGCTGGCGAGTGAAAAACCTGATACTTGGGATACATACTTACCCGCTGCACTATTTGCATATAGGGAAGTACCCCACAATTCAACTGGATTGGCTCCAGCTACCTTGTTGTTTGGAAGACCAATAAAAGGTCCACTGGAAGCATTGCTGCGGACATGGACTGATGAAAAGGCAGAGGAAATAGTGACTTCCTCATACCAGTACGTCAACGAGTTGACATCTCGATTGAAAGCCGGTTGGAAACTGGCCAATGATAACTTAAGACAGGCCAGGAGGAAGCATGCTGCGTACTACAACAAAAAAGCAAAGGATAGGGAACTGGAGGTGGGTGAAAAGGTGTTATTACTGTTGCCAAGCAGCAATAATAAATTGCAGATTGGATGGCAGGGACCCTATGTCATACTGGAGAAACTTTCCAGGACCAATTATAAGATTGACAAGAAAGGGAAGGAGAAGGTATATCATGTCAATCTTCTTAAAAAATACTATGACAAGGAATCATCAGAAGTTGCACATATTATGACCCTAGCCATTGCAACAGAAATGCACGGTGAACCACTTCACTCTTTGGAGTATCCACTCACAACTACAGAGGATTATGTTCAAGTAAATATTAGTGAACATTTAACTCCAGAGCAGAAGAAGAGGGTTCAGAAAGTGTTGGAAACCCATGCTGATGTGCTCACAGATAAGCCAGGTCGTACGAATCTGTTAGAGTACGACATGAAGGTTACCGACCCTACCCCAGTATGCATGAGAACATACCCTATACCCTATGCGAAAGCCCAAGCACTAAGGGAGGAAGTTGATTATCTGTTGAAGGAGAAAATTATCTCGAAGTTAGACTCTCCCTATAGCTCAAGTGTGGTACTATTGAGAAAACCGAGTGGTGAACACAGGTTATGTATTGACTACCGGAAGCTTAATGCGATCACAGAATCTCAGGTGGACCCATTACCTGACACCAACCAGCTGTTCTCTACACTGAGTAAGGCTAGGTATTTATCGAAGGTAGATCTAAGCAAGGGATACTACCAAATACCAGTGAAACCAGAAGTTAGGAAAATGCTGGCATTTAGTACATCGGACGGACACTACGAGTTTAATGTACTACCCTTTGGGCTGAAAAATGCTCCCAGTATCTTTTCAAGAATGATGAGAAATTATTGGAACCTCAACAAAATCCCCATATCACTAACTTTATGGATGACATTCTTGTTGCTACAAACACATTTGAAGAGCATATAGTAGCGCTCTCCATGTTGTTTGACAGACTGAGAGCCACTGGATTGACTGCACGTCCAACCAAGTGCTATATCGGTTGTAAGGAGTTGGAATTCTTAGGTCACACTATTTCTACAGGTCATATGTCTCCTGACCCAAAGAATATAGAGAAGTTAAAGAAGGCACCCAGACCTCAAACGAAGAAAGATGTGAGATCATTCGTGTCTTTATGTGGGTTCTATCAGAAGTACATACCCCACTTTAACTCTCTGTGTGCACCATTAACCAACTTAACGAAGAAAGGACAGCCTGACAAAATCCAATGGAATGCTGATTGTGAAAAAGCTTACACAGAGCTAAAAGCAAAACTCACCAGCAAACCAATCCTTACACTACCCGATATCACACAGGAATTTGTATTAAGGACGGACGCTAGCAGTATAGGTATTGGTGCAACTCTCTTGCAGAAATCAAAAGCCCAGCCGGAGGAACTTTTACCAGTCGCCTACGCCAGTAGGAAGCTGAATGCAGCTGAGTTGAACTACTTGACCATAGAGAAGGAATGTTTAGCTCTAATTTGGTCCATCAACAAATTTTCACCATATCTGTATGGGACACATTTCATTGTCCAAAGCAATCACTAACCTTTAACATTCTTGGCTGCATCTAAAAAGCTAAATTCGAGATTGTTAAGGTGGAGTCTGCTTCTGGCGCCTTATTCCTTTACCGTGAAATACATTCCGGGAAGAGACAATGTAGGAGCTGATTTTTTAAGTCGACACCCTAGTACTCTGGAAGGACAGACGCAAAAGGATTAACCACAGCAGGGGTTTACACGTCAGCTATGACAAGTCACAGCTAGGAAAGGAGGGGGCTATGTCGTGAAACGAAGTGTAACCCACTACTTTGTTAATCACTATGTCGAGATACAGATTTGCTTCAACCAATCAACTTGCACCGTTCACCAGTCTCTGAGACAGAATAAATTATACTGTTCACGCAGTTCACGCAAGATGGCGGCTAAAAAACTGAATAAAATTAGGCTGTATGAGCAAAAGACGAAACCGGAGGAAACCAATCATTTTGCTCCGCCAGGAACCAACCGAAAGCCTTTCTTAAGCAGTTACCTGCCTATATAATAGGGCGGAATTTTATGCTAAACACGCAATCCCGAACTTGACGCCAGAGATACTGACTGAAGAGGAAGAAGCTGTCACCTTGATTGATTGTTTACCTGAGGGCATCGACCTGCAACCTACTTCACTAGTCGAGTCAAACTGGCCGTTTTTTAAATCTTGGAGGGTTTATTTGTGTCCTAAAAACCTGAGGTCGTATGTTCGAGTCAATCCCGCTGCCTGGAACTTCACAGGAGCATAGAGATTGTACAGAAGCTACATCTTTAGTCCCCCTCAGTCTTGGGTGGGCTAAAGTAACGAGCCTGAGCAGGAGTGGTGTGAACCAAACTAAGGAGAACAGAACGTTTTAAGAGATGAGTACTCAGTCGTACCATTTCTGTCAGCATTGTGAGCATAGAAACTGTCAGTGATGAGAAAGTGACTTAACATAGCAAGAGACAAAATTAATAGCATAGCTGAGAAGTGTTATATCCTTAATTAACAGCACAGCTGATATAATTTTTGTTCCTATAATTGGAAAACTTGTTGTCTATATAAATATAAATATTTGTAAAATATATGTAAACTTACAAATTCATTACGTTCCATTTTTTCAACATTCACCCTTCAGCACAAGAGTAGAGAGTGTATATACTAAATAAAATATAAGGAAATTGTATTTTGAAAGACTTGTCAATTTTATCATTGTTAAGCAAAATCTGTTTCCTTGTTTTTTAATATCACAGTTAGTTACACAGCGGAGGTGGCGCTTTATGTCGGTCTCCTCTCTACTATTGTTTCGAGATCAGAACATTCACAGCCGTAACTAATTTGTGATACCAGTAGTCCTCTCAGACACTGGGACTTCACCATTTTCTGCAGAAATTCTATTTCTGTAATTGTCAGTACTATACTGATCTTAGAGCCAAAATAAAACCTCTCGCCACAACTCCCATCCTCCTGGTGATGGAGGTCTGAGATTCCCTCTTCCAAGATAAGATTACGTGTTAAATTTACACACCACAAATCATATTTCTCCATAGCTTAGGGAACATGGACCAACTGTCCCTAGTCCTCATTATCTGTCACATTATCTGCCACATTAAACAATAATAATGATGATGATGATGACGACGTCGACGACAATGATGATTAAAACAGTGATATTTTTTATTTTTATCTTGTTTAAGTCTGTCACATTATGTTTTTATCTTGTTTAAGTCTGTCACATTAAGTTTTTTTTATCTCGTTTAAGCCTGTCACATTGGTTTTTTTATATCTTGTTTAAGTCTGCAACATTATGTTTTTTTTAAATCTTGTTTAAGTCTGTCACATTTGGTTTTTTATATCTTGTTTAAGTCTGTCACATTACGTTTTTTAAAAAATCTTGTTTAAGTCTGTCACATTATGTTTTTTTTTATCTTGTTTAAGTCTATAACATTATGTTGTTTATCTTGTTAAATTATGACACGTTATGTTTTTTTTATCTTGTTTAAGTCTGTCACATTATGTTTTTTATCTTGTTTAAGTCTGTCACATTATGTTTTTTTTTAAATCTTGTTTAAGTCTGTCACATTATGTTTTTATCTTTGTGTTAAGTCTGCCACATTATGTTTGTTATCTTGCTCAAGCCTGTCACATTTTGTTTGTTATCTTGTTTAAGTCTGTCACATTTCGTGTTTTATCTTGTCTGTCACATTTTGTTTTTTTATTTTGTTTAAGTCTGTCACATTTTGTGTTTTATCTTGTTTAAGTCTGTCACATTATGTTATTTTTTTATCGTGTTTAAATCTGCCACATTTTGGTTTTTTTTATCTTGTTTAAGTTGGTCACATTTAGTTTTTTTAAATCTTTGTTTAAGTCTGTCGCATTATGTTTTTTTTTTATCTTGTTTAAGTCTGTCACATTTGGGTTTTTTTATCTTGTTTAAGTTTGTCACATTTGTTTTTTTTTTATCTTGTTTAAGTCTGTCACATTGTGTTTTAGTTTTTTATTTCAACAAAAGTATTATCAAGTAAACATTAGCTGTTGTGCGTTCATTTTTGTGGTGCATCTAAATTCCTAAACGATTGTTTCCTGGTCTTTTACCACTGTCTTGGCCTGACTAACGATGCACTTTAGTTGATGACGTAGTTGACGATAGTGTATGATTGAAACAACAACAAAAATTCCGACTGACTAAGTCTATTCCTCTCCCCACCCTTGTCTGTTCATAATTCTCCGCCTCTGTCTCTTCTGTTTTCCTCGTCCACTCCTCAGTTTATTCAGCCTTCACTCACACATGCCATTCAATCTGGCAACTCCACAAACAAAACGTAAAAACCTGTCTCTCCCTGGACCGCTCAATGATCGGCTCTCACGTGAGCTATGCCAGGATAACGGACCCTGGCCAGCTCTTGTGGGCCGGGTCTGTTAAAATGAGCCCATTTTTCTAGGTCAACATTTAAGTCAGTTCCAGACCGACTCTGCTGATGTGAATAGTCTGTAATTTATGGCTGATCATTAACAAGTAATGGGTAGTCGCCACTGTCAGCGCGTAAGTTACTTGGCGAGAATTGTTGTTGGTGTCTGTGTGTGACTGTATCCCACATATATAGGATTGTCTGTGTCTGTAACCAACAATAAATCAATCTCGTGAGCTTTTCTCGATAATACGGAAAAGGCGTGCATCGCACAGTGGAAACTAAATTAAACGCCAATTACAAGAACGAACATGCCTTTCAATCCTTTCATAGTGCCTTTTCGGGAAAATAGGAAACGGCGTGCATTGCATCGTGAAATCTAAATTAAACACTCATTACAAGAACTCGCATACACCATCTTTGTTCAAAAATTTATGGATATTTGCCTTCCATATTTGATAGGAAACTCTATACAGAGCGATACAACAGGAGGCAATCTGATCATCAGAAGTGGTCCCCCCGTCGAACAAGTGTTTCGGCCCTGTATACTCCTTTACACTCTAAGGGGGGGCGTGCCCACCTGGGTCATGACTCCCAAGTGTCTCCGCCTCCTGTTGTCTTATGTAGAAAATGAACCCACTCCACCTTGGTCGCAGCTTTAAAATCCACAATTCTGCCAGCCGGAGGCAATTGTGAAAGTAACCCTTATGTTAAAAACAAATTATTGTGCCACAGCACACCACGACTAGGGACAGACACTGACCCACCTGCACAAAGCCAACGAGGCTTGAAGCCACTGCACGCTAGCAACTGAAATCTACTTGCGCCCGACACCTCACCTCATATAATATATACCGCGTGTTGCCTGTAAGCCACCGGTCCCTTCACCAATACAACGAAAAACTCAATGTATTGCGGACTTAGAAAAATGTCCACGTTCCGGATGTTTCCTGTAACGCAGGTGGGGATAGAGTTTACTGTCTCGAGTTCCATAGCCCATTGCGGTTGTTCCACAGCCAGCATGATGCCTTTTCCGCAGTTTCACTAAGCCTCTTCAGTGCCCTTGTTCTCGATTGTCCCCTCAGCCCCAACAGTTTCAATACATCATACACTGATGCAGACACGAGCCATCTTGCACTCACCTCAACAGCCATGACCCTTGCAGTGAACCCATCGTGTCTCAGATCCGCGGCCAGATCATTATACTTGGCCGCTTTGAACGAATGTTGCTCGTCCAATCTGGATTCAAATGGCACGGTCAGTTCAATCAATATAACCTGGTGCGATGATTCAGTGGGGTACTGGAAGATGAGACAGGTCTATATTTCAGAGCTGGCATTTGCTGATGATGTTGCCCTGATTGCTAAATCAGAGGCACATCTCCAATCCAACCTGCAAGTCTGGAAGGAAGAGCTGGAGAAGAGAGGGATGTCATAAGCAGCTCTAAAACAAAATCCATGGTGATATCACGAGAAGAAAGAAGACATCAGATTAAGCTGGGAGAACAGGTCCTGGAGCAGGTCGACCACTTTAAATACCTCGGAGCTATTATAGACCGAAAGGGAGGCATCAAAGAAGAGTTGGCCACTCGAAAAGCAGCAGCTGGGAGACTTTTTCAGGCCATAAATCGAGGATTCCTCAGCAAGAGAGAGGTTGGTAAGAAAACGAAGATGGCTGTATACCGCTCCCACCTATGTCCCAGTCTTGACATATGGATGCGAGTCATGGGCAATGACTACAACCCATAAAAGCCAGATCCAAACCTCAGAAATGAGGTATCTGAGGAAGGTGGTTGAAGTAACAAGAAGAGACATGGTACGCAACCAGACGATACGTCAAGGCCTAAAATGCCACCCCCTACAGACCCAAGTAGAACAGTCCCAACTAAGATGGTTTGGTCATGTCTGCAGAATGGGAGAAGATCGGCTACCACGACAAGCATGGGAAACAAAGAGCCAAGGATCCAGACCCCGAGGGCGACCCAGAGTCCGCTGGGAGGACAACATTAGACAATCTTTGAAGGACCGAGGACTAGAATGGAACCAGGCCAGGAGGAAGACAGCCGATAGAATAGTCTGGCGCTCTCTCTTCCAAACCTCTACACCTCACGGTAGAAGGGGAACGACTAAGTAAGTAAGCGATGATGAAGAATGCAGCACTATATCCGGAGATTTCCTGATACTCTCTGGATATGCCCCTCGTCCAGGTAGGTCTACCGCCATCTCCCAGTCATTTGCACAATCAAGGAGAGATGTTACACTGCTACCTGATTTACTCGGTTTTGGGTGTGCTGACTTTCCTGCTCTCAGAAAGTATGTGTTTGCAGTGTTCGGCCTGACTTGCTATTCGCCTTCATCCTTGCCAGATCTATTGTCGCAGCCAGCTCATTTAGAACTTTGTGGTGGCGCCATGTGTATCGCCCTTGCCCTAATGACACCTTGCAAGCTGAGAGTACGTGTTCAAATGTCTGCCTCTCATGGCACATGGGGCACTGCTCATCATCCGACTTTCCCCATTTCACAAGGTTTGTGGCCGATGGCAGGAGGTCATACATTGATCTAACAACGAAGCTGAGCCTAAGAGGTGCCATATGCCATATATCATTCCATGTCAAGGACCTTTGCAGGGCTCCTTCCCATGTAGTCCATTGGCCTTGTTGGGCCTGCTGCACTGATTTTTGCAACCTCTTATCATTCTCAGCTCCTCGTATCTCATGAACTACCATGTATCTGCGCTCCCTGCTTGATGCCTTGGACCACCAGCGGATATCTCCATGACCAAATCCCCGTCTATTTGTTTGTGTGTATCCGATTACCTCCCTCAGTTTGAGCGACTCTTGGGCAGCATCAACAGCTTCTTCCACTCCACTTCCTTCCCGTTTTCAGTGTGGGCTGAATGGACTTAACCACGTCATCTGCTGACTCGCGTAGCATCATTGCAAGCCTTGCCTTTCCAACTTTGTACTCTTCAACAACTGATTTGAAAGGAAGCAGAAGTTTTGACTTTTTGCAGTACAGTGCTACATCTGACAGACCTGGTGGCACCCCTAGCCATTTCCTCATGAACTTGTTGACGTTTTGCTCTACAGCTTTCGCTGTACTTGTGCTTATTTCATGTATAAGCAGTGGCCACAGCAACTTAGGTATCAACATGAACTGGAGGCACCACAGTTTGAATTTTCCCAGGAGTCTGCTTTGGTCTATGATCTGTAGCCCTCTGTCTGCCATTTCTGTTGTCTGTTGCACTGCCTTAGAGTCTTTTAAATAAACATTGTACCCCCTGCCAAGACTTTTAACAGGTTCCTCAATGACAGTAGGGATTCTTTGGTTGGAAACCATGAATATGACCTCTGCTATCTTCCCTTTCCTGACTGATAGGCTTCTCGACTTCTTGGGTTTGAAGCTCATTCTGCACCAGCTGACTAGTTCATCGAGGCGTGTTAACATCATCCGGGCCTGATGTTCATCTGATATCAGAATTGTTGTGTCATCCATGAATGCTTTGAGCGGTGGCATGTGACACATTCCACTGAGCTTTGGACCTATAGCCATTCCTTCAGCCGCATTGGGGATTACCTGCATAGCCATCACGAATAGTATCGGAGAGATGATACATCCCATCGCAATTCCAACTTCAAGGCCAATCCACTTCGTTGCGTACTCTCTGGTTGAAAATCTGACAGAAAACCCTGCGAAATACAGTTTCAGCATTGCTGCAATCTCTTGTGGAACATGATACATTTCTAGGGCCTGCCACAACATCTGGTGTGGAACGGATCCATAAGCATTTGCTAGATCCAACCAGATTACATGGAGGTTTGTTCTGTCAGACTTTGCCTTTTGAATTGCTTCCCAGATCATTGTGACATGCTCTAGACATCCTGGTGTACCTGGGATACCTCCTTTCTGAATAGTAGTGTCAATGTACCCATTTTCCAGGAGGTATGTAGTGATCCTTTTCGCCATCACTGAAAAGAATATCTTCCCTTCCACATTAAGTAGTGAGATTGGCCTGAACTGACTGATGTCTGTGGAATTTTGTTCCTTCGCCTTTCGCCATTTCTTGCTTACAAGCTGGGTTTTCCACGCATCGTGAAATCTATATTAAACACCCATTACAAGAACTCGCATACACCAGCTTTGTTAGAAAATTTATGGATATTTGCCTTCCATATTTGTCACAAGATGGAAATTAGGGCGACCTCTTTCCGATCTCTCTTTCACTACGGCAGTAATCAGTTACAATTTTGTACTGATTTTACTGCGATTTTTTCCGAGTCGCACCCTTTTCTTTCTCTGTCCACTGTAGCAGTTATTTTGTATTTTCCTTCTTACACTCCTCTCAATGAGTTTTCACATCTGTTTCTTAACCGCCCCTTCCCTAGAGCGTTGCAAGGGGCGGCAGAGGTAATATTAACGACAGGCATGTTGGAAAATCTCGCGTACCACACCTTGGCCGGGACAGATAACACGAAAATCGCCAGCGTATTTGTCTACTTGCTTATAAGGCCAGGGTACGCGACAGATAAGAGATTACTTGTCTGGGTGACACATTTTGGACAGACAAGGATGATGAGATTACTTTCGATCAAGTAATAATTTGTTACATCTGAAACACAATGTCGTATGAGTTTACAGATGTGTTGGTGAGTTCACCTGCCAGGCAATCGGATGTTTTCATACCAAATACGGAAGACTTGACCTTTACATTACGTTCAAAATGTTTCCATGTCAGGAATATTTTGAAATCCCCCCCCCCCCCCCCCCCCCCCCCCCCCCCCCCCCCCCCCCCCCCCCCCCCCCACACATTTTTTTTTGAAACGATTGGCACTTTCTTAGCTTCGTTACAAACAGATGCGGGGGAGGACAGTGAATATAACCTGACACATGTCAGTGTTAAGACATTGTGAATATCGCTTGCCAAGACGACACAACCAGACCTTGCCAGAGTGAAGCATAGAATTCAAAATTTCATTTGATCAGACCGGACACCTTTTATTGGAGTATTTATCAGGACTTACAAAACAGCCCAGAAAATCTCTGTCATTTTAAATAAGGAAATCCGGAATATCTGAGGAAACTGAACACACGGAGTCAGAGAGGGAATTAAAGTTAAAATTAACTACCCCAATACACGTGTAAAAAGGCATCGGCTAGTGCCTTAACTTCATTCATCTGAGCAAAAAAGTCTGTGAGCCAGGATTGGCTTGTTGGTAGTGGTACCAGTTGAAGTGTTCTATCTCTGGAACAAAAAGGGAACAGTGGCCTGAGCTTTAAGACGAGGGACCAACTTTGTAGACTCTCCCTGACACTCCTGGAAACGAGCTGCACCCTACATCCTTGACCAGCGACGAGCGTTATCAGTGATCAGTCCATCAAGAACCAACCCAGCGGGAGCAGAAACAACTACTGGCAGCTAAGTGCAATATATAAGCTGCCAAAGTGAACTTTTTTTTCCATAGAACCAACTATTCATAAATGATGAACCTTTTCTGTTAAACTATTCAATTAATTTCAAACTGTTAAAGCTTAAGTGATTATTAAATTTTGTTATTTGTAATTTTACAAATTTAACTTCGATTTAATCATTTTAAATGTACTGCATGTTTGTCTCAATTTACTAAACTCCCTCTAAACAGAGATATACTAGAATAATAAGAATTCCACTGAGTAAATCAGAGGAGGGGGCTTGAACGAGCTAAGATTAATCATTGCTTAATTCTTCACAAACGTTGTCGGCAGATTCTAGAATTAACGTGCTCAGCCATTGTTTTCGCTTATCTGAATATCTTGTGGATATTCAATTGAGATAGAAGCGCCATTACCCTTTACAAATCTGCCAAGAGTAATCTTGTGCGAAGGTAGACACCTTTGAAGCCCATATTAGACACTCTTGAGTTTTGGCCACTGTTGGACCACTGCTTCAAAGCAGGGGAGGCAATACCGTCACAATATTACACAAATTTCATCGGAAAATGATGATTTTTATATGACGTCATTGAACAAACGCGATCTCATGTCATGTTGTAATGTCATGTGACATGGAATTTTGCGCAACAAAATGACAGTTAATTGTCTTTTTTTTTTTTTTTTTTTTTGTATGTTTTATTAAAATTTGTTGTACAGGAGTAAATAAATAACAATTTTAAAACACAGGAATGAACTCTTCCATCACCCCTACTGATGGGACAGCACACCTCAGGGTGTATCTTGTTGTGTATTTTAGCGCTTGTGTGCTTGTATGTGTGTGTACGCCTGTGCGTGCGTGTATTTATGTATATACTGTATGTGTGTGTGTGCGTTGGTAAGAGGGCCAAAGGTTAAGACTGAAAACAATCATTTTGAGGATATCTATATGTTCAATCCCCATATATCCAATCCTTGCACGCTAGATTACTTAACTTAGTTCTTTAAAAAGTTACCCATTAAAAATCAAAGGTGTTGACTCCAGAGGCGTCCCTAAAGTATTTGGCACCCAGGGCGGATCATACTTTTGTCACCCCCTTCAAATAAAGAAACACTTGTAATTGTATTTTAACAGGACGCACTTTCATAACAGCTACTGACAGCACCCGCTTTCTTGTTGTCACCCGCCCCCTCGCACCCCCTTATTACGCCACTGGTTGAATCTGTCATTCTGCCCCCGAATGACTCACCAACTTTCATAAGTTCATTACCTGAACACTGGCCGGCAAGGGGGACTACTCAACAAGTGAGGCGACAAAACCACTTGGGGACATTTGTCACGCCGACGTCATTAGTCGCCAGACACAGCGCTTCTGATTGGTCATTACCTACTCCATTGGCGGACCAGGGGATTTCACTTCTCTGTGGCAAGATGCGGAAGTAAAGACGTTTCCCATAACCGCTCGTCTTTAGACACCTTTATTTCCACCGTCACCACTCGTCTTTGTTTGTGACATCTTCATCTTCCTTCAATCTACATTAATGTGTCTGTGATATCTTTATCTTCTTTCTCTCTATATTCATTTGTTTGTGACATCTTTATCTTCTTTCACTCTACATTAATGTGTCTGTGACATTAATTTGTTTGTGATATCATCAGCTTCCTTCACTCTACATTAATGTGTCTGTGACATTAATTTGTTTGTGACATCTTCAGCTTCCTTCACTCTACATTAATGTGTCTGTGGCATCTTGATCCTTTTTCACTCTACATTAATTTGTTTGTGATATCATCAGCTTCCTTCACTCTACATTAATTTGATTATGATATCTTCAGCTTCCTTCACTCTACATTAATTTGTTTGTGATATCTTCAGCTTCCTTCACTCTACGTTAATTTGTTTGTGATATCTTCAGCTTCCTTCACTCTACATTAATTTGTTTGAGATATCTTCAGTTTCCTTCACTCTACATTAATTTGTTTGTGATTTCTTCAGCTTCCTTCACTCTACATTAATTTGTTTGTGATTTCTTCAGCTTCCTTCGCTACATTAATTTGTTTGTGATATCTTCATCTTCCCTCACTCTACATTAATTTGATAATGATATCTTCAGCTTCCTTCACTCTACATTAATTTGGTTGTGATATCTTCAGCTTCCTTCACTCTACGTTAATTTGTTTGTGATATCTTCAGCTTCCTTCACACTACATTAATTTGTTTGTGATATCTTCAGCTTCCTTCACTCTACATTAATTTGTTTGTGATTATTTCAGCTTCCTTCGCTACATTAATTTATTTGTGATTTCTTCAGCTTCCTTCACTCTACATTAATTTGATTGTGATATCTTCACATTCCTACACTCTACATTAATTTGGTTGTGATATTTACACATTCCTTCACTCTACATTAATTTAGTTGTGGTATTTTCTTATTCCTTCACTCTACATTAATTTGGTTGTGATATTTTCACATTCCTTCACTCTGCATTAATTTGTTTGTGATATTTTCACATTCCTTCAGTCTACATTAATTTTGTTGTGATATTTTCATATTCCTTCACTCTACATTAATTTGGTTGCGAAATTTTCACATTCCTTCACTCTACATTAATTTGGTTGTGGTATTTTCACATTCCTTCACTCCACATTAATTTGGTTGTGATATTTTCACATTCCTTCACTCTACATTACTTTGGTGGTGATATTTTCACATTCCTTCACTTTACACTAATTCGGTGGTGATATTTTCACATTCCTTCACTCTACATTAATTTGGTTGTGATATTTTCGCATTCCTTCACTTTACATTAATTTGGTTGTGATATTTTCACATTCCTTCAGTCTACATTAATTTTGTTGTGATATTTTCACATTCCTTCACTCTACATTAATTTGGTTGCGAAATTTTCACATTCCTTCACTCTACATTAATTTGGTTGTGGTATTTTCACATTCCTTCACTCTACATTACTTTGGTTGTGATATTTTCACATTCCTTCACTCTACATTAATTTGTTTGTGATATTTTCACATTCCTTCACTCTACATTAATGTGTCTGTGATATCTTCACCTTCCTTCACTCTGCATTAATGTGTCTGTGATATCTTCACCTTCCTTCACTCTACATTAATGTGTCTGTGATATCTTCACCTTCCTTCACTCTACATTAATGTGTCTGTGATATCTTCACCTTCCTTCACTCTACATTAATGTGTCTGTGATATCTTCACCTTCCTTCACTCTACATTAATGTGTCTGTGATATCTTCACCTTCCTTCACTCTACATTAATTTGTTTTCTGCGACAACTGCAATTAGGAAGTCACTTCAGTCTTTTTTTAACAATGGTCTCATTTATTTCTCTCTCTTTCTCTCTGTCTCTCTCTTTCTCTCTCTCATTCTGTCGCTCTCTCTCTCTCTCTCTCTCTCTCTCTCTCCCTTACTATATTTGCTTACTGTTTAACCCAATAACATTTTCTGTCCATTATTTGATCTCTAATGCTGTTATTTTTTTATATTTATGCTTTTTTATATTCTTTTAAATTGTCATTGCGTTCCCTTGACCTTTTCTGGTATCGTTTTTATGTCGAAGCTAGAGCTTCTTGTATGTTTATATACGTCAGAAATATACGTGTAATTTGTGTGGAACATATTACTCAGTTCTGTATCCAGTCAACGATTCTGGGATCGGGAGTACTGTAAAAGCGCCAGATGAGTAAGTCATGGAACAGTCGTACACCGTTTATAATGTACCCCTGTCACTGAACATAGGGCTAACAGTTGTTGACTTCTGACATAAACTTGTTCAGATTGCGGTTAATGCCAAGTCTTAGAACGTTCACAGCGCCGTGAATTATTTTATTATACAGATAAGATAAAATGGCTAAATGGGTGACTGAATGGGTGACTGAATGGATGACTGAATGATGATTGAATGGGTGACTAGAATAAGCAACTCGTTGTCCAGTACTCTTCTCTTAAAGATAATATCAACGTACACAGCTTTTATGTGTCAACATTTGTATACGTGTCCACCAGTCCGCTTCAGTTTAAATATGGGCCACAGCAGGACCACTTTGTGTTGACTAATGTAACAAATGTATCTTCAATAACTTGCTTATGTAAATATCATAGGTTAAAGATCTCTTTGACATTATCACATGGTCAAAGGTCAAGGTAGTCCCACAGCAGATACTTCGGAGGGGAGTGAAGTGTTAGAGACGTCACTATACTAGGTCCAGCATCGAGTGGTGGGAGTGAAGTGTTAGAGACGTCACTATGCTAGGTCCAGCATCGAGTGGTGGGAGTGAAGAGTTAGAGATGTCACTATGCTAGGTCCAGCATCGAGAGGTGCGAGTGAAGTGTTAGAGACGTCACTATACTAGGTCCAGCATCGAGTGGTGGGGGGGTGACGGGTTTCCTTCCTCGGTGCCTTTTCTTGTCCTAATTCAAGTGCAAAGTCAGGTACCCATTTACAGCTGGTTAGACTGAAGCGTGTCGAACCCGTGAATCGAACCCGTCACCTTTGCCGTGACAGACCAGTGCCCTAACCACTCTTGAGTTTTGTTATCGTCTCTGTGTTCCATAACAGGAAGAAAGACATAGTTCTGGACAATATACGAATCTTGAGATAGGCAGAAATAAACCTTGATTAAAGTCTTTCACCAAAGCCAATTCAGATAGCTTCACACCAGCACAGTTATTACATCATACTTCGACACATCAGATACAGAAACAAATGGAATGTTGAACATCCAGGGCACACACAGAATGATGCTTACTACCAGCTCAACAGACGAGAACAAGTGGTAATCTTCAGACTCCTCACTGGCCACAACAGATTGCGATACCATCTATTCAACAAGCTAAAGACAGGAACTACCGATCAGTGTAACTGTGGTACTGATAAAATGACTGCTGAACATCTGCTTCAAATTTGCCCCTTATATGCGGTACAGAGAAAGTGCATATGGCCGACGCCAGCTCCTTTCGTGGAAAAGCTTTACGGGGATTCAAATAGCCTCAAACTGACTACTGCTTTCTTTGAGAACATTCAAGTGGACGTCTGAGAAGAAGAAGAAGAAAAAAGAATACTTCGATACACTTGGGATCTTTCGTCCCTCACATCAGCACAGTTGTTACATCACGCATTCCATACACTTGGGATCTTTCTTCCTTCAGATCGCCTTATTACGTCCGCTTATTCCACCTAATGTTGGAAGGTATCTGTTGAGGCTGCTTCAAGGTGCGATTTTTATCAGGGCAACTTATTATTAGTGCCAGGGTTTTGTCACACCATGTCGTACCTCAACTGAACGCAAGAAATACATGAAAGCGGTCGCTGTGAGATGAGTATCTAGGTATGATGTAGGCAGATTGGTATGTGACGTCATAGCGTCAAGATGTGTGCCTAAAATGGCTTGTGTATCAGCCAGTATATGGGATTGTGTATTCAAGAAATATTTCTGAGGATAAAAGGGTAAGCTATATGCTTAAATGAAAGGCATGAGAAAATGCCGGGATTATAATTAAATTCGATACGGGACTATAACTCCCAAGACAAAGAAGGATGTTAAACTAAAATTATATGAACAAATATAATTGAACAGTTGTTATTCCGGGAGGTATTATTCCCCGAAGATATAGGAATAAAATTAGTAGAATTGTTATACCGGGAAGCGACATACCCCGAAGCTTATGGATTGATGTGGATTTGATTTGTGGCTACTTGAGATACTGGGACGCGTAAATTCCCCCAATGTTGATGGAAAAATTATAATGAACTTTATTGATGACGGGACGCCAAATACCCCGCTGGAAATAGTGATTAATAAATGAGATTATCAAGATATGTGGAATGGAGAAGTCGAGTGACATGTTTAGAAAGTCGAATCAGATTTAAGCAAGACTGTAACACAGAGAGGGAGCATACATGCCATGTTCGTAATTGTGACCTTGTTAGTGTGTACTTACTCGTTATTAAACTGTTGCCAAATCGTCCAAGCCCAGTAGTTTATTCACTCTCTCAAGGTTAATTTACACCGTTATTAACTTTATGCAGTACTTGAGATGTTGATATGGAAAGGTGTATACAAGACGGGTGGTTGCCAGAATATTCAACAATATAAACCAAAGCAAGATGAATGAATTCTCACTTCTTCAATAATACAAATAGACCCTAGACAACAAAAGAATTCGGGCAATTTCTCCATCCCTTAACAGTATCACAAATCGGGTTTTATATTTATTTCACCTTAATGTTGGAAGGTATCCCAAATCGTGTATTGTATTTATACCACGTTAATGTTGGAAGGTATCACAAATTGTGTTTCGTATTTATACCACCTTAATGTTGGAAGGTATCTCAAATCGTTTATTGTATTTACACCACATTAATGTTGCAAGGTATCACAAATCGTGTATTTTATTAATTCCACCTTAATGTTGGAAGGTATCACAAATCGTGTATTGTATTTATTCCACTTTAAAATGTTGTAAGGTATTACAAATCGTGTATTGTATTTATACCGCCTTAATGTTGGAAGGTATCACAAATCCTGTATTGTATTAATTCCACCTTAAGTTGGAAGGTATCACAAATCGTGTATTGCAATTATTCCACTTTATTAAAGACAACAATGTTGGAAGGTATCACAAATCATATATTGTAATTATTCTACTTTATTAACAACAAAATTGTTGGAAGGTATCACAAATCGAAATATGTGGAGATACGTGATATCTGACGTGTTGAGGCATGGAATACTCTTTTTATTGACTTCCCACCTTATGCAGTACTTCTTCGCCAAGACTAACTTTCATTCAATTCACATAAAAAGTCCTTATTTTCCTTCTACGAAAGTCTACTTACTAATATAATCTCCCTTAAATATCTCTGATAAAAATTCACCAGTTACATCCCTTAGATTACCATTTCCTGCAAGAGGGCCATTGATTCAAGCAAATATTATTGCCTACTGTGCTAGCTCTAATTCTTATATTGTCTACTCAGATTATAGTTTTCTGCCTTTCTGTTTTCTATTTGTTTCTCCTGGTTCTCTCCTGGTCTATTAATATCTTTTTTCTATTTGTTTCTCCTGGTTCTCTCCTGGTCTATTAATATCTTTTTTCTATTTGTTTCTCCTGGTTCTCTCCTGGTCTATTAATATCTTTTTTCTATTTGTTTCTCCTGGTTCTCTCCTGGTCTATTAATATCTTTTAATGCAGACATTATGGAAACCATAAAATCTGGCATGCCAACGAGAAAAGAAAACCAAATTTGATAACGATTATTTGTTTGTTTGTGTGTGTTTTTTTTTTTTTCCTTCAATATTTTCACGGTTTCACGGACCTGGACATTGGAGAGAGATGGTGGAAGCCATGTAGACAAGACAGCTTGAATTAGATCTACTAAAACAAACCTTTATGCAAATAAGACCAACAGCACGGACATGTTATAAGGCTTGGTTGGATGTTTACGCTCAAGTCTTACAACACAACATAAGACTAGGTTGGATGTTTACGCTCAAGTCTTACAACACAACATAAGACTAGGTTGGATGTTTACGCTCAAGTCTTACAACACAACATAAGACTAGGTTGGATGTTTACGCTTAAGTCTTACAACACAACCTAAGACTAGGTTGGATGTGTCGTGGAATATTCTAATCCACATATATAAATTATCTAGTAAATATAAAGCCTAATAAATACATATAATAAATAAAGAGAAGAGCAATGGTAAATAACAGTGCTGTCACAAAGACTGTACTCGAAATCCCCTTGTTTTCTACTGCGTAAGCAAATTGTAACGTTTCACGTCGATATTAAAGGCTTTCTGCAACATACACGCGTTTCCCAAACACACAATAAAATGTGCTGCCTTTCTAAGAAAAACCTTGAAATATGCAAGTTGACCTAAATTTTAAATTCCATTCATGTCTTTTTCTACACTGCGTTACCAAAACGAACGAACAGATGGACAAAAGGATAAAGAGAAAGGGGAGGGCTGAAAATCAGGAACGCATGCAACACGCGTCGCGCGATACACAAATGCTGCCATCACGCGTGTAAGTCTACATGCACTAATTTTTTTTCAGACGGACAGTGATAAAATACACTACCCTTTCCCAGAGTTAGGTTTATAAATCATAAAAAACGCTTATTAGGAAAGATAACAATAGATGGGTTTACGGTTGAAAACATAACAGTACCCAGACATCACATCTTCGAAACAGGAGGTAGAAAATACATATTTTGAACGCAGCCACGTAGCTCTTTTAAATTTGGATAATTGGGTTCCTTAGGGCTTGCTGACAAATAATATGTAAAACGTTACGCAAATAGTCCAGGAATTAATAAATTATACCCAAAATAAAATAGTGAGGATGCCTGACAGCATGGAATCATTTCTGCTCATAAAATTTTTTTTTATAACGTGTTTGAAAAAAACCTTACGTTACATAAATAGCCTACCATGTAAACTCCCAATTGATTGGAGCGCAACAAATGAAAGCCTAACCACGATTGGTCGGACTATAAATACTATCTTTCGTTGTTAGGGGAAACGGGGAAAGGTAACATTTTTTCAAACACTTGTCGAAACGGGGCCTCATTGGCTAGACTCGCGGATATAATCACTTAGGAGCGTTAGTTCGAAACCACTTGTTTAAATAAGCTTGATAAAGCATCAGTGCGTTGAAGCCAGCTCATATTTTGCTAAAATAAAAGCCTGGAAGATAAGCAGATGGGAATTTGTGCCAGTGTTGTGCCAGAATTCATTGCTAATCAACGTATCTGTGTTTAATTCTAGGAATTGTGGTAAGCTTGAACCATTCAGTATCTATTAATGAAAATTGAATGTGTATTGTTGATTTATGCCTGTATATATATGTGTAGTTCAGTGGCAAACGTGAGGTAAAGCCTATAATGCTCCAGCCTGAACAGAGGGTGTCGGAGGAAAGTCAAACGGCATGGAATGGCCAAACAGTACACTGACACCTAGATGATTGACTAGAAAGAAATAATGCTGGAATTGCAGAGGCGTAGTAACCATTAAGGAGGGTAATGCTGGTATAAAGTATTTCAGATGAAGCTGATAGTTGGCCTAACGCTCTGAACTCAATGTTTGTGCTGTATTGTGATCAGTGTAAAAGAGAGTATAAGTTAGTTATGAAGTAGAAGGTACATCCTTCTTGATTTCAGGGACAGTGGTCTTGATGGTACTGAGCAGCACCTGGTCAGAGCTTTGCTGAATCCAGTGTCGGACAGCATACTCCTTGGTCCTTTTAGCTATCAGTGAGGTGTCTCCAGAGCCCAGAGGAGAATTCGAGCAGAGGAGTCCTTTTCCTGCCGCCATCACGCCAGATAAGCTAACTTGGCCAGCTGAGCTCAACATTATGTCCCCTCATCTTGAACTGACTTTGTAAAATTAACATTAAGAGGGGAATTTACTTGTCTTAATATCAGGAACTGAGAACATCTCCAATACTGGTCCCTAAAGACAAACTATTGAAGTCATGATGACAAATACCAACAGAGCTTGAACAAAACAAAACCAGTATTACCTCATATTACTACTACACAACTGACACACATAGGATATTTTTAATAATATATGTCACTACAATATTCATATTGATAAAGTCTGTACATATACTTGTAATTAAAATTGATTGTGATTCCTGGTTCCCTTGTAGTTGAATCAGGACACATATTCATTCATGCCAGTAATGAATACATATTGTTATTTGAAAAGTTATCAGTGACTCCTTAAGATATCCTCATAGAGTGTTATATGTATGTGAGTGTCACAGTGTTGTCAAGAGTAGTGGATTAAATTAAATTGTTTATCTGTCTGTTGTTGTGACTTACACTTCATCATACACATACCCTAGACACATAACGTAGTCATCACACTATTCCAGAATAATTCTGACTGAGATATATAGATATGTGGTAGCAAGTAAGGTTATATATAATACACTACTCTTAATAGATATATATACCTTCACAGCTGATCTCAGTCAGTACACTAAGTCCCCTATAAATATTTATAACATCCCACTTCACCACATATATTGGGGGCTCGTCCGGGATTTTGAATCTTTCCCTATTAAAAATATTGGGGGTAATTCACTTCAGGGAATATAAGAATTAAAAGGTATCCTTGGGTGGAATTAAATAAGGTTGAGCTCACGGTGCCTGTGTTGTCCATTAGAGATTGAATTGTTGGTTAGACATTGTATAAATTTACATGATAGACAATGGCGGACCTGGCCAAATTTCGATCTGCTGCGGTTCAGACTGCAAAAGAGTTAGGATTAGATGGGCAAGTTATGGTGCCTATGTCACGACGGAATGTGACAAATTTATTGAACGTGAAGAAAGAAGGTTTGAAGCCGAAAGAAAGTTAGAGGCTGACAAGGAAATTAAGAGGTTGCAGATTGAGGCTGAGGCTAAGAAATTGGAGGCAGAAAGAGAAGACAAACGATAGGCTGCAGAAAGGGAAGAGAAGAAATTAGCTGCAGAAAGGGAAGAGAAGAAATTAGCTGCAGAAAGGGAAGAGAAGAAATTAGCTGCAGAAAGGGAAGAGAAGAAATTAGCTGCAGAAAGGGAAGAGAGGAGATTAGCTGCAGAAAGGGAAGAGAAGAAATTAGCTGCAGAAAGGGAAGAGAGGAGATTAGCTGCAGAAAGGGAAGCAGAAGATAAAAGATTACAAAGGGAACATGAGTTACGACTAAGGGAGTTTGAGTTTCAAGGCCATGCTCCTGAAAATGGTGCCAGTCCCTTTGCCTCTGATGCTACGGTTACTCAAGGAGCCTCAACCTCAGCTATGAATTTTCATTTAGATCATTTTGTTGAGAAAGACGATGATATTGAGAGCTATATAAATAGGTATGAACTATTAGCTACCACGTATGGGTTAGAGAGAGAAAGGTGGAGCTTAAAGTTATCTCAGGGACTTCGTGGGGCAGCTTATGAAGTTTTTGCAAAAATGAGCAGAGGTGATCAGGAAAATTATGACATGCTAAAGCAGGCTCTTTTGTTAAGGTATGAAAAGAATGCAGAATTCTATAGAAAAAAATTTAGGAATGCTAAACTACTGTCAGGTGAAACCTATCACCAGTTCTCTGCACGAATAGAGACATACTTGGAGAAATGGACTTCTCTGGGGAAAACCCAAGATCTTAAGGAAATGGTCCTTATAGAGCAATTAAGAGAGTCCATGGCTCCAGACCTGAGAAAGTTTCTCATGGAACAAGGTGCAGAGAGGCTGGATGAGTTGCTAAATGTTGCTGAAAGGTATCAAGCAGCTCAAGCAGAGGTAACAGGTAATAAAAAGAAACAGGTGGACAACTTTAGGGCACCACAGAACTTTAATAAATTTGATCCTAAGGATCAAAATAAAGGTAAGCACCAATTTGATAGGCCACGGTATGAAAATAAAAATAAATTCCCACAATTCGATGAAAGGAAATATAATGAAAGAAAATCTTTCAACCAAGGAAAAAGGTGGTGTAAGAATTGTCAGATGGACAATCATGACACTGACCGTTGCAGAAGGAAACCTGTGTATATGGCAACCCTTCAGGTCAGGTCGACCTCAAGACAGGAGGAGGATATTATGTTAGATACCACTCCAGAAGAGATGAGGAAGGCACAGGCTGGGGATAAAACACTCAAGCCTTGTTTCAGAAAATTGTCAACTTGTCATACAACTCCAGGCAAGGGAGATTTTTACATGAAAAACAAGTTGATGTATAGGAAGACTGGAGCTAGATCCAATGGTCACGGACAGCTGGTTCTTCCAAAAGATATAGGACAGACTTAATAAGGAGCCTACATGTGAAACCAGATGGGGACCATGAGAAAATAGGTACCATCATTCAAAAGGTGGCTCACAATTATTATTGGCCCAAAGCAAGATGGGACATTGAAAATTTTGTAGAAAGGTGTAGCATAGCACATGAGGGAACACCCACAAGTGGGAACATGGATCAGGACCTGGACACGCCATGGGGCAAAATCAGGCCTAACAATAAAAGGAAAAATAGATTTGATAAAGTGGACCAAATGGAATGGGAAGCCCCTTTTCACGGACAAGCTTCACTTAACTGTTTTACAATGGCCACTATGCGGAGAGTGCAAAAAGATGTCTTACCCCAGGATAAGCCGAAAATCCCTCAATCGGACTTAAACAAACTGGAGGAGAGGATGTAGAGAGGAAATCTCTCATCAAGAATTTTAAGAGGGGAGACAGCCCCAAAAGAAAAATTGGTAGCGGTCGTTTTGTGAATGATAATTCTGGGAGGAAAAATCATCACTATAAAGCTTCGAGTGGAAGAGACCATACCGGTGCATGGACAAATAGGTCCACACAATTAAAGGTCCATATGTAGCTTTGTTAAGAACGTGGACTGATGAAAAGGCAGAGGAAAACATTACATCTTCATACCAATATGTGAATGAGCTGACCACTCGGTTAAAAACTGGCTGGAAACTTGCCAATGAAAATTTGAAACAAGCCAGGAAGAAACATGCTGCCTATTATAACAGGAAGGCGAAAGACAGAAATTTGGCTGTGGGAGAGAAAGTACTGCTTCTTTTGCCTGGGAGTCAGAATAAGTTACAAATTGGATGGCAGGGTCCATATACAGTTTTAGAGAAGGTGTCTAGAACAAATTATAAGATAGATAAGAAGGGGAAAGAAAAATCTATCATGTGAATCTCCTGAAGAAATATTTGGAAAGAGAACATCAGGAAGAGACACACTTGTTGACCTTGTCCATCGCCATGGAGATGAAAAAGGAACCACTTTCATCATTTGAATATCCATTACACCCCTGTGAGACAGCAGCACAGGTGAAAATCAGTACACATTTAACGAAAACTCAGAAAGAGAGAGTGCAACAGGTTCTAAATAATCATGCAGAGGTGTTAACAGACCGACCAGGGCATACAAACCTATTGGAATATGATATGAAACTAATAGACTCCACACCTGTCTGTATGAAACCATATTCGATTCCGTTTGCTAAGGAGAAAGCTTTGAAGGAAGAGATAGACTATCTGTTGAAGGAAGGAATTATTTCGCACAGTGAATCTTCGTATAGCTCCGGTGTAGTACTCTTAAGGAAGCCCTCTGGAGAACATAGACTCTGTATAGATTACAGGAGACTGAATGCTATTACAGAAGGACAGGTGGATCCATTGCCGGATACAAATCAGCTGTTTGCCAGACTAAATAAAGCTAAATATTTCTCAAAAGTGGATCTGAGTAAAGGATACTATCAGATTCCAGTAAAGCCTGAGGTTAGACCATACCTAGCTTTTAGTACCTCAGAAGGACACTATGAGTTTAATAGATTGCCATTTGGATTGAAGAATGCGCCTAGTGTCTTCTCTAGAATGATGAGAAAATTATTGGATCCTCTGAATAATCCCTGTATAACAAATTTTATGGATGATATCCTTATAGCAACAGAAACATTTGAGGAACACATTGACTCTCTGAACATGCTGTTTAATCGACTTAGGGAGGCAAATTTAACAGCCCGACCAACCAAATGTTGCGTTGGATGTAAAGAATTGGAATTTTTGGGACACACAGTTTATCAGGGAAACATGACCCCTGACCCAAAGAATTTAGAGAAACTACAGAAAGCCCCGAGACCACAAACCAAGAAGGACGTGAGATCCTTTGTCTCATTATGTGGTTTCTACCAGAAGTATATCAAAAACTTTAATTCCATATGTGCACCGTTAACTGAATTGACACGTAAAGGACATCCAGATCGCATTACATGGACACCACAATGTGAAATGACTTACCAAGAATTGAAGGAAAAGCTCACAAGTAAACCCATTTTGAAATTACCTGACTTAAGTCAAGAATTCATAGTAAGGACGGATGCAAGTAATATTGGACTGGGTGCAACTCTACTACAGAAATCAGATGCATTGGATGGGGAATTAAGCCCAGTGGCATATGCTAGCAGAAAGTTGAATAAAGCTGAAATCAACTACTCAACTAGCGAAAAAGAATGTCTTGCAGTAATATGGGCAATAAAGAAATTCAATATTTATCTATATGGGAAGGCATTTAAGTTGCAAACAGATCACAAACCTTTATCGTTTCTAGCACAGGCTAAGCATGAGAACTCTAGGTTACTCCGATGGTCTTTGCTTCTGGCTCCATATAATTTTAGCATCGAGTATATATCTGGAAAAACCAATTTGGGAGCGGATTTTTTAAGCCGCCATCCGTGTGATGAGAATCACCGTAAACCCCAGAAATAATAATAAATTTCTCTATGTGAATATAGAATAAAGGACTGACATATAATGTCTGTTTTAAGAGGGGAGGTGTCGTGGAATATTCTAATCCACATATATAAATTATCAAGTAAATATAAAGCCTAATAAATACATATAATAAATAAAGAGAAGAGCAATGGTAAATAACAGTGCTGTCACAAAGACTGTACTCGAAATCCCCTTGTTTTCTACTGCGTAAGCAAATTGTAACGTTTCACGTCGATATTAAAGGCTTTCTGCAACATACACGCGTTTCCCAAACACACAATAAAATGTGCTGCCTTTCTAAGAAAAACCTTGAAATATGCAAGTTGACCTAAATTTTAAATTCCATTCATGTCTTTTTCTACACTGCGTTACCAAAACGAACGAACAGATGGACAAAAGGATAAAGAGAGAGGGGAGGGCTGAAAATCAGGAACGCATGCAACACGCGTCGCGCGATACACAAATGCTGCCATCACGCGTGTAAGTCTACATGCACTAATTTTTTTTCAGACGGACAGTGATAAAATACACTACCCTTTCCCAGAGTTAGGTTTATAAATCATAAAAAACGCTTATTAGGAAAGATAACAATAGATGGGTTTACGGTTGAAAACATAACAGTACCCAGACATCACATCTTCGAAACAGGAGGTAGAAAATACATATTTTGAACGCAGCCACGTAGCTCTTTAAATTTGGATAATTGGGTTCCTTAGGGCTTGCTGACAAATAATATGTAAAACGTTACGCAAATAGTCCAGGAATTAATAAATTATACCCAAAATAAAATAGTGAGGATGCCTGACAGCATGGAATCATTTCTGCTCATAAATTTTTTTTTTATAACGTGTTTGAAAAAACCTTACGTTACATAAATAGCCTACCATGTAAACTCCCAATTGATTGGAGCGCAACAAATGAAAGCCTAACCACGATTGGTCGGACTATAAATACTATCTTTCGTTGTTAGGGGAAACGGGGAAAGGTAACATTTTTTCAAACACTTGTCGAAACGGGGCCTCATTGGCTAGACTCGCGGATATAATCACTTAGGAGCGTTAGTTCGAAACCACTTGTTTAAATAAGCTTGATAAAGCATCAGTGCGTTGAAGCCAGCTCATATTTTGCTAAAATAAAAGCCTGGAAGATAAGCAGATGGGAATTTGTGCCAGTGTTGTGCCAGAATTCATTGCTAATCAACGTATCTGTGTTTAATTCTAGGAATTGTGGTAAGCTTGAACCATTCAGTATCTATTAATGAAAATTGAATGTGTATTGTTGATTTATGCCTGTATATATATGTGTAGTTCAGTGGCAAACGTGAGGTAAAGCCTATAATGCTCCAGCCTGAACAGAGGGTGTCGGAGGAAAGTCAAACGGCATGGAATGGCCAAACAGTACACTGACACCTGGATGATTGATTAGACAGAAATAATGCTGGAAGTGCAGAGGCGTAGTAACCATTAAGGAGGGTAATGCTGGTATAAAGTATTTCAGATGAAGCTGACAGTTGGCCTAACGCTCTGAACTCAATGTTTGTGCTGTATTGTGATCAGTGTAAAAGAGAGTATAAGTTAGTTATGAAGTAGAAGGTACATCCTTCTTGATTTCAGGGACAGTGGTCTTGATGGTACTGAGCAGCACCTGGTCAGAGCTTTGCTGAATCCAGTGTCGGACAGCATACTCCTTGGTCCTTTTAGCTATCAGTGAGGTGTCTCCAGAGCCCAGAGGAGAATTCGAGCAGAGGAGTCCTTTCCTGCCGCCATCACGCCAGATAAGCTAACTTGGCCAGCTGAGCTCAACATTATGTCCCCTCATCTTGAACTGACTTTGTAAAATTAACATTAAGAGGGGAATTTACTTGTCTTAATATCAGGAACTGAGAACATCTCCAATACTGGTCCCTAAAGACAAACTATTGAAGTCATGATGACAAATACCAACAGAGCTTGAACAAAACAAAACCAGTATTACCTCATATTACTACTATACAACTGACACACATAGGATATTTTTAATAATATATGTCACTACGATATTCATATTGATAAATTCTGTATATATACTTGTAATTAAGATTGATTGTGATTCCTGGTTCCTTTGTAATTGAATCAGGACACATATTCATTCATATCAGCAATGAATACATATGGTTATTTGAAAAGTTATCAGTGACTCCTTAAGATATCCTTTAGAGTGTTATATGTATGTGAGTTTCCCAGTGTTGTCAAGTATAGTGGAATAAATTAAATTGTTTATCTGTCTGTTGTTGTGACTTACACTTCATCATACACATACCCTAGACACATAACGTAGTCATCACACTATTGCAGAATAATTCTGACTGAGATATATAGATATGTGGTAGCAAGTAAGGTTATCTATAATACACTACTCTTAATAGATATAGATACCTTCACAGCTGATCTCAGTCAGTACACTAAGTCCCCTATAAATATTTATAACATCCCACTTCACCACAGGATGTTTACGCTCAAGTCTTACAACACAACATAAGACTAGGTTGGATGTTTACGCTCAAGTCTTACAACACAACATAAGACTAGGTTGGATGTTTACGCTCAAGTCTTACAACACAACATAAGACTAGGTTGGATGTTTACGCTTAAGTCTTACAACACAACATAAGACTAGGTTGGATGTTTACGCTCAAGTCTTACAACACAACATAAGACTAGGTTGGATGTTTACGCTCAAGTCTTACAACACAACATAAGACTAGGAAGACACAATAGTCAGGAAATAGACAAGTCTTACAACACAACATAAGACTAGGTTGGATATTTACGCTCAAGTCTTACAATACAACATAAGGCTTGGTTGGATGTTTACGCTCAAGTCTTACAACACAACATAAGACTAGGAAGACACAATAGTCAGGAAATAGACAAGTCTTACAACACAACATAAGACTAGGTTGGATGTTTACGCTCAAGTCTTACAACACAACATAAGACTAGGTTGGATGTTTACGCTCAAGTCTTACAACACAACATAAGGCTTGGTTGGATGTTTACGCTCAAGTCTTACAACACAACATAAGGCTTGGTTGGATGTTTACGCTCAAGTCTTACAACACAACATAAGACTAGGTTGGATGTTTACGCTCAAGTCTTACAACACAACATAAGACTAGGTTGGATGTTTACGCTCAAGTCTTACAGCACAACATAAGACTAGGAAGACACAATAGTCAGGAAATAGACAAGTCTTACAACACAACATAAGACTAGGTTGGATGTTTACGCTCAAGTCTTACAACACAACATAAGACTAGGTTGGATGTTTACGCTCAAGTCTTACAACACAACATAAGGCTTGGTTGGATGTTTACGCTCAAGTCTTACAACACAACATAAGACTAGGTTGGATGTTTACGCTCAAGTCTTACAACACAACATAAGACTAGGTTGGATGTTTACGCTCAAGTCTTACAACACAACATAAGACTAGGTTGGATGTTTATGCTCAAGTCTTACAACACAACATAAGGCTTAGTTGGATGTTTACGCTCAAGTCTTACAACACAACATAAGACTAGGTTGGATGTTTATGCTCAAGTCTTACAACACAACATAAGGCTTAGTTGGATGTTTACGCTCAAGTCTTACAACACAACATAAGACTAGGAAGACACAATAGTCTGGTGTGGTGGAGTGGGATGTTATAAATATTTATAGGGGACTTAGTGTACTGACTGAGATCAGCTGTGAAGGTATCTATATCTATTAAGAGTAGTGTATTATAGATAACCTTACTTGCTACCACATATCTATATATCTCAGTCAGAATTATTCTGCAATAGTGTGATGACTACGTTATGTGTCTAGGGTATGTGTAGGATGAAGTGTAAGTCAAAACAACCACAGATAGATAAACAATTTAATTTATTCCACTATACTTGACAACACTGGGACACTCACATACATATACCACTCTAAAGGATATCTTAAGGAGTCACTGGTACTTTTCAAATAACAATATGTATTCATTGCTGATATGAATGAATATGTGTCCTGATTCAAGTACAAAGGAACCAGGAATCACAATCAATTTTAATTACAAGTTATGTACAGAATGGATTAATATGAATATTGTAGTGACATATTTTATTAAAAATATCCTATGTGTGTCAGTTGTGTAGTAGTAAAATGAGGTAATACTGGTTTTGTTTTGTTCAAGCTCTGTTGGTATTTGTCATCATGACTTCAATAGTTTGTCTTAAGGAAACTAGTATTGGAGATGTTCTCAGTTCCTGATATTAAGACAATTAAATTCCCCTCTTAAGGTGATTTTTACAAAGTCATTTCAAGATGTGGGGACATAATGTTGAGCTCAGCTGGCCAAATTAGCTTATCTTGAGTGATGGCGGCAGGAAAGGACTCCTCTGCTCGAATTCTCCTCTGGGCTCTGGAGACACCTCACTGATAGCTAAATGGACCAAGGAGTATGCTGTCCGACTCTGGATTCAGCAAAGCTCTGACCAGGTGCTGCTCAGTACCATCAAGACCACGGTCCCACAATTTCATGGAAATAAACACAGATACGTTGATTAGCAATGAATTCTGGCACAACACTGGCACAAATTCCCATCTGCTTATGTTCCAGGCTTTTATTTTAGCAAAAATGTGAGCTGGCTTCAACGCACTGATGCTTTACCAAGCTTATTTAAACAAGTGGTTTCGAACTAACGCTCCTAAGTGATTATATCAGCGAGTCTAGCCAATGAGGCCCCGTTTCGACAAGTGTTTGAAAAAATGTTACCTTTCCCCGTTTCCCCTAACAACGAAAGATAGTATTTATAGTCCGACCAATCGTGGTTAGGCTTTCATTTGTTGCGCTCCAATCAATTGGGAGTTTACATGGTAGGCTATTTATGTAACGTAAGGTTTTTTCAAACACGTTATAAAAAAAATTTTATGAGCAGAAATGATTCCATGCTGTCAGGCATCCTCACTATTTTATTTTGGGTATAATTTATTAATTCCTGGACTATTTGCGTAACGTTTTACATATTATTTGTCAGCAAGCCCTAAGGAACCCAAATATACCAATTTGAAAGAGCTACGTGGCTGCGTTCAAAATATGTATTTTCTACCTCCTGTTTCGAAGATGTGCTGTCTGGGTACTGTTATGTTTTCAACCGTAAACCCATCTAATGTTATCTTTTCTAATAAGCGTTTTTTATGATTTTAAAACCTAACTCTGGGAAAGGGTAGTGTATTTTATCACTGTCCGTCTGAATAAATATTAGTGCATGTAGTCTTACACGCGTGATGGCAGCATTTGTGTATCGCGCAAAGCGTGTTGCATGCGTTCCTGATTTTCAGCCCTCCCTTCTCTCTTTATCCTTTAGTCCATCTGTTCGTTCGTTTTGGTAACGCAGTATAATTAATGTTAGGATTAATTTAGGTCATTACGCAGTCTGCCTCTCAATGTTTTTCCAAGAAATACAGCACACGTTTCATTGAAGAAAGCGGGTATAATACAGTAAGCTTTTACTATCAATGTGAAAGCGTTACAATTTGCAGACGAAGCAGAAAACAAGGGGAATTTCGAGTACCTTCTTTGTGACAGCACTGTTATTTACCATTGCTCTTCCTTTATTTATTATATGTATTTATTAGGCTTTATATTTACTAGATAATTTATATATGTGGATTAGAATATTCCACGACACCTCCCCTCTTAAAACAGACATTATATGTCAGTCCTTTATTCTATATACACATAGAGAAATTTATTATTATTTCTGGGGTTTACGGTGATTCTCATCACACGGATGGCGGCTTAAAAAATCCGCTCCCAAATTGGTTTTTCCAGATATATACTCAATGCTAAAATTATATGGAGCCAAAAATAAAGACCATCGGAGTAACCTGGAGTTCTCATGCCTAGCCTGTGCTAGAAACGATAACGGTTTGTGGTCTGTTTGCAACTTAAATGCCTTCCCATATAGATAAATATTGAATTTCTTTATCGCCCATATTACTGCAAGACATTCTTTTTCGCTAGTTGAGTAGTTGATTTCAGCTTTATTCAACTTTCTGCTAGCATATGCCACTGGGCTTAATTCCCCATCCCATGCATCAGATCTCTGTAGTAGAGTTGCACCTAACCCAATATTACTTGCATCCGTCCTTACTATGAATTCTTGACTTAAGTCAGGTAATTTCAAAATGGGTTTACTTGTGAGCTTTTCCTTCAATTCTTGGTAAGTCATTTCACATTGTGGTGTCCATGTAATGCGATCTGGATGTCCTTTACGTGTCAATTCAGTTAACGGTGCACATATGGAATTAAAGTTTTTGATATACTTCTGGTAGAAACCACATAATGAGACAAAGGATCTCACGTCCTTCTTGGTTTGTGGTCTCGGGCTTTCTGTAGTTTCTCTAAATTCTTTGGGTCAGGGGTCATGTTTCCCTGATAAACTGTGTGTCCCAAAAATTCCAATTCTTTACATCCAACGCAACATTTGGTTGGTCGGGCTGTTAAATTTGCCTCCCTAAGTCGATCAAACAGCATGTTCAGAGAGTCAATGTGTTCCTCAAATGTTTCTGTTGCTATAAGGATATCATCCATAAAATTTGTTATACAGGGATTATTCAGAGGATCCAATAATTTTCTCATCATTCTAGAGAAGACACTAGGCGCATTCTTCAATCCAAATGGCAATCTATTAAACTCATAGTGTCCTTCTGAGGTACTAAAAGCTAGGTATGGTCTAACCTCAGGCTTTACTGGAATCTGATAGTATCCTTTACTCAGATCCACTTTTGAGAAATATTTAGCTTTATTTAGTCTGGCAAACAGCTGATTTGTATCCGGCAATGGATCCACCTGTCCTTCTGTAATAGCATTCAGTCTCCTGTAATCTATACAGAGTCTATGTTCTCCAGAGGGCTTCCTTAAGAGTACAACTCCGGAACTATACGAAGACTCACTGTGCGAAATAATTCCTTCCTTCAACAGATAGTCTATCTCTTCCTTCAAAGCTTTTTCCTTAGCAAACGGAATCGAATATGGTTTCATACATACAGGTGTGGGGTCTATCAGTTTCATATCATATTCCAATAGGTTTGTATGCCCTGGTCGGTCTGTTAACACCTCTGCATGATTATTTAGAACCTGTTGCACTCTCTCTTTCTGAGTTTTCGTTAAATGTGTACTGATTTTCACCTGTGCTGCTGTCTCACAGGGGTGTAATGGATATTCAAATGATGAAAGTGGTTCCTTTTTCATCTCCATGGCGATGGACAAGGTTAACAAGTGTGTCTCTTCCTGATGTTCTCTTTCCAAATATTTCTTCAGGAGATTCACATGATAGATTTTTTCTTTCCCCTTCTTATCTATCTTATAATTTGTTCTAGACACCTTCTCTAGAACTGTATATGGACCCTGCCATCCAATTTGTAACTTATTCTGACTCCCGGGCAAAAGAAGCAGTACCTTCTCTCCCACAGCCAAATCTCTGTCTTTCGCCTTCCTGTTATAATAGGCAGCATGTTTCTTCCTGGCTTGTTTCAAATTTTCATTGGCAAGTTTCCAGCCAGTTTTCAACCGAGTGGTCAGCTCATTCACATATTGGTATGAAGATGTAATGTTTTCCTCTGCCTTTTCATCAGTCCACGTTCTTAGCAAAGCTACATATGGACCTTTAATTGTGTGGACCTATTTGTCCATGCACCGGTATGGTCTCTTCCACTCGAAGCTTTATAGTGATGATTTTTCCTCCCAGACTTATCATTCACAAAACGACCGCTACCAATTTTTCTTTTGGGGCTGTCTCCCCACTTAAAATTCTTGATGAGAGATTTCCTCCCTACATCCTCTTCCTCCAGTTTGTTTAAGTCCGATTGAGGGATTTTCGGCTTATCCTGGGGTAAGACATCTTTTTGCACTCTCCGCATAGTGGCCATTGTAAAACAGTTAAGTGAAGCTTGTCCGTGAAAAGGGGCTTCCCATTCCATTTGGTCCACTTTATCAAATTTATATCTCTTTTTATTATCAGGCCTAATTTTGCCCCGGGGCGTGTCCAGGTCCTGATCCATGTTCCCACTTGTGGGTGTTCCCTCATGTGCTATGCTACACCTTTCTACAAAATTCTCAATGTCCCATCTTGCTTTGGGCCAATAATAATTGTGAGCCACCTTTTGAATGATGGTACCTATTTTCTCATGGTCCCCATCTGGTTTCACATGTAGGCTCCTTATTAAGTCTGCTCTATATCTTTTAGGAAGTACCAGTTGTCCGTGACCATTGGATCTAGCTCCAGTCTTCCTATACATCAACTTGTTTTTCATGTAAAAATCTCCCTTGCCTGGAGTTGTATGACAAGTTGACAATTTTCTGAAACAAGGCTTGAGTGTTTTATCCCCAGCCTGTGCCTTCCTCATCTCTTCTGGAGTGGTATCTAACATAATATCCTCCTCCTGTCTTGAGGTCGACCTGACCTGAAGGGTTGCCATATACACAGGTTTCCTTCTGCAACGGTCAGTGTCATGATTGTCCATCTGACAATTCTTACACCACCTTTTTCCTTGGTTGAAAGATTTTCTTTCATTATATTTCCTTTCATCGAATTGTGGGAATTTATTTTTATTGTCATACCGTGGCCTATCAAATTGGTGCTTACCTTTATTTTGATCCCTAGGATCAAATTGATTAAAGTTCTGTGGTGCCCTAAAGTTATCCACTTGTTTCTTTTTATTACCTGTTACCTCTGCTTGAGCTGCTTGATACCTTTCAGCAACATTTAGCAACTCACCCAGCCTCTCTGCACCTTGTTCCATGAGAAACTTTCTCAGGTCTGGAGCCATGGACTCTCTTAATTGCTCTATAAGGACCATTTCCTTAAGATCTTGGGTTTTCCCCAGAGAAGTCCATTTCTCCAAGTATGTCTCTATTCGTGCAGATAACTGGTGATAGGTTTCACCTGACAGTAGTTTAGCATTCCTAAATTTTTTTCTATAGAATTCTGCATTCTTTTCATACCTTAACAAAAGAGCCTGCTTTAGCATGTCATAATTTTCCTGATCACCTCTGCTCATTTTTGCAAAAACTTCATAAGCTGCCCCACGAAGTCCCTGAGATAACTTTAAGCTCCACCTTTCTCTCTCTAACCCATACGTGGTAACTAATAGTTCATACCTATTTAGGTAGCTCTCTATATCATCGTCTTTCTCAACAAAATGATCTAAATGAAAATTCATAGCTGAGGTTGAGGCTCCTTGAGTAACCGTAGCATCAGAGGCAAAGGGACTGGCACCATTTTCAGGAGCATGGCCTTGAAACTCAAACTCCCTTAGTCGTAACTCATGTTCCCTTTGTAATCTTTTATCTTCTGCTTCCCTTTCTGCAGCTAATTTCCTCTCTTCCCTTTCTGCAGCTAATTTCTTCTCTTCCCTTTCTGCAGCTAATTTCTTCTCTTCCCTTTCTGCAGCCTGTCTTCTTTCCTCGGCTTCCAATGCTTTAGCCTCTTTGTCAGCCTCAATCTGCAACCTCTTAATCTCAGCCTCAAACTGTAACTTCTTAATTTCCTTGTCAGCCTCTAACTTTCTTTCGGCTTCAAACCTTCTTTCTTCACGTTCAATAAATTTGTCACATTCCGTCGTGACATAGGCAACCATAACTTGCCCATCTAATCCTAACTCTTTTGCAGTCTGAACCGCAGCAGATCGAAATTTGGCCAGGTCCGCCATTGTCTATCAGGTAAATTTATACAATGTCTAACCAACAATTCAATCTCTAATGGACAACACAGGCACCGTGAGCTCAACCTTATTTAATTCCACCCAAGGATACCTTTTAATTCTTATATTCCCTGAAGTGAATTACCCCCAATATTTTAATAGGTAAAGATTCAAAATCCCAAGAGCGAGACCCCAATATATGTGGTGAAGTGGGTTGTTATAAATATTTATAGGGGACTTAGTGTACTGACTGAGATCAGCTGTGAAGGTATCTATATCTATTAAGAGTAGTGTATTATAGATAACCTTACTTGCTACCACATATCTATATATCTCAGTCAGAATTATTCTGCAATAGTGTGATGACTACGTTATGTGTCTAGGGTATGTGTATGATGAAGTGTAAGTCACAACAACAGACAGATAAACAATTTAATTTATTCCACTATACTTGACAACACTGGGACACTCACATACATATACCACTCTAAAGGATATCTTAAGGAGTCACTGATAACTTTTCAAATAACAATATGTATTCATTGCTGATATGAATGAATATGTGTCCTGATTCAAGTACAAAGGAACCAGGAATCACAATCAATTTTAATTACAAGTTATGTACAGAATGGATTAATATGAATATTGTAGTGACATATATTATTAAAAATATCCTATGTGTGTCAGTTGTGTAGTAGTAAAATGAGGTAATACTGGTTTTGTTTTGTTCAAGCTCTGTTGGTATTTGTCATCATGACTTCAATAGTTTGTCTTAAGGAAACTAGTATTGGAGATGTTCTCAGTTCCTGATATTAAGACAATTAAATTCCCCTCTTAAGGTGATTTTTACAAAGTCATTTCAAGATGTGGGGACATAATGTTGAGCTCAGCTGGCCAAATTAGCTTATCTTGAGTGATGGCGGCAGGAAAGGACTCCTCTGCTCGAATTCTCCTCTGGGCTCTGGAGACACCTCACTGATAGCTAAATGGACCAAGGAGTATGCTGTCCGACTCTGGATTCAGCAAAGCTCTGACCAGGTGCTGCTCAGTACCATCAAGACCACGGTCCCACAATTTCATGGAAATAAACACAGATACGTTGATTAGCAATGAATTCTGGCACAACACTGGCACAAATTCCCATCTGCTTATGTTCCAGGCTTTTATTTTAGCAAAAATGTGAGCTGGCTTCAACGCACTGATGCTTTACCAAGCTTATTTAAACAAGTGGTTTCGAACTAACGCTCCTAAGTGATTATATCAGCGAGTCTAGCCAATGAGGCCCCGTTTCGACAAGTGTTTGAAAAAATGTTACCTTTCCCCGTTTCCCCTAACAACGAAAGATAGTATTTATAGTCCGACCAATCGTGGTTAGGCTTTCATTTGTTGCGCTCCAATCAATTGGGAGTTTACATGGTAGGCTATTTATGTAACGTAAGGTTTTTTCAAACACGTTATAAAAAAAAATTTTATGAGCAGAAATGATTCCATGCTGTCAGGCATCCTCACTATTTTATTTTGGGTATAATTTATTAATTCCTGGACTATTTGCGTAACGTTTTACATATTATTTGTCAGCAAGCCCTAAGGAACCCAAATATACCAATTTGAAAGAGCTACGTGGCTGCGTTCAAAATATGTATTTTCTACCTCCTGTTTCGAAGATGTGCTGTCTGGGTACTGTTATGTTTTCAACCGTAAACCCATCTAATGTTATCTTTTCTAATAAGCGTTTTTTATGATTTTAAAACCTAACTCTGGGAAAGGGTAGTGTATTTTATCACTGTCCGTCTGAATAAATATTAGTGCATGTAGTCTTACACGCGTGATGGCAGCATTTGTGTATCGCGCGAAGCGTGTTGCATGCGTTCCTGATTTTCAGCCCTCCCTTCTCTCTTTATCCTTTAGTCCATCTGTTCGTTCGTTTTGGTAACGCAGTATAATTAATGTTAGGATTAATTTAGGTCATTACGCAGTCTGCCTCTCAATGTTTTTCCAAGAAATACAGCACACGTTTCATTGAAGAAAGCGGGTATAATACAGTAAGCTTTTACTATCAACGTGAAAGCGTTACAATTGCAGACGAAGCAGAAAACAAGGGGAATTTCGAGTACCTTCTTTGTGACAGCACTGTTATTTACCATTGCTCTTCCTTTATTTATTATATGTATTTATTAGGCTTTATATTTACTAGATAATTTATATATGTGGATTAGAATATTCCACGACATCTGGAAATAGACAATAAGAATAAAACACCAGTAAATGCCAGGCATGACAAGAGATCAGCCTAACAGGAGGAGACGAACAATCTTGCCGGAGATAAAACACCAGTAAATGCCAGGCATGACAAGAGATCAGCCTAACAGGAGGAGACGAACAATCTTGCCGGAGATAAAACACCAGTAAATGCCAGGCATGACAAGAGATCAGCCTAACAGCCTAACAGGAGGAGACGAACAATCTTGCCGGAGATAAAAGGACAGGAAAAGAAAGAGGAAGAAGGAGGGGATGAAAGTAGAAAAAGAGGATGATGAAAGAAAAAAAAAATGAAACACAAATCTAAGAAGATTCATAAATAGAAAAGAAGACGAAACCCAACAAGAAAGAGAAAACAGAAGAACGCAACAGGAAGGCTAGGAGTTAGAGACGACAGGTACCAAAAAAATAAAAAAAAAGATAAAAGAAGAAGAAGAAACAAGAGCCAAAAAAAAAGTGATGATAAAGAAGAAACAGTGAAAGAATTAGAAAAAAAGATGTGAGAAAAATATGACTGACCTAATTCCGTGACATAAAAATATCTTCATACATAGGCTATATTGTGCCCCAGACAAAAATGAAATCGAATGGAAACCGTTCAGAAACTTGGACAGCTAATGAAATAGGTGGCCTCGCCCTGTGCTCGCGGCTTGAGCCAAGCTAGCGTGTAACAGGTTGGCCTAGGGTCAAACGTCAGCTAGTAAAGAGCCCACAAATTTGAACAAGACGTCCTTCTGGACACCTTAAAAAATGTCTGGCCTGTTCTCTCAATGAATAACCAGGGCCTGGGTTAGACTAGGTCATGAAGTATTATGATAAATCTCAACAATTTTCTCCGTGTCTCCGTATTTGAGAGAAGACCCTCAGAACTTGTGTGGAACCTGCCAGATAAAAATAATTCATATACGATCTCTGGGCTATATATTTCAGTTAAAAACAAGGCTACATCGTAACACCGCAACTGTTCCTCTAGTCTGGCTATGAGTCAAGAGTAACCTCTGACTTTGCGTTTAATTTCATCCGAGAAGTCTTTCTCCTGTATTCACAAACTAAGTATTGCATATTTCTCTCTTTCACTTCATCAGCTGTCCTAGATTTCGCTATTGACAACTGTCTAGGTATGTTCTCATAAACCAATACAGCCATTACAACTAGTGCAGGCAAGTCAAGTTTAAAGTTGTAATACGTCATTTTTAACTTGGAACACAGGAACATTTATACGGAACGTTTCTGGGAAAGTTTTTATTATCTGCAATAACAAATCAAAGACAACAGAAAATAAGAATCATTAAATAAGAACATTAAAATAGAGATTACACTACAGCAAGAATCTAAAATACAACACACATATATTTAATAAAACTAGAAATTAGACGAAAGTGTCATATTGAAAAAGGTAAAAGAAAAAATCAATTTTTTTAATTATCGGAATAGAAGGCGTTCTTCGAGATGATTCCTGCGAATCCTTGTTAATACTGGAGTCTGTGCATGGATGAAGTATGTGAGCGAACTGGTTCATACAGTGGAGAAGTGAGTGAGTGAGTTATTGAATCACTGAATGAGTAAATGAATGATTGTGGCAATATGGAAGGAAATTACTAATTAGTTATTGTGAGTTAACAACAATTAAATAAACATATTTGAATGAATTGTTCAACATTATGTTATTATGCAATAATTTAGTGAATGCACGGTAAGTAAATGAATGAGAAATGCATGTAGTAATCATTGAATTTTCATGTCAACCAGCAGGTGACAAAGGGTAACTTTACGAGTAAATCACTCAATTTCCGAGTTAAGAGGTAGGGTGGGGGAGAGGTAGCGGGGACCATTCCTTAAAAAAGCCATTCATAACGGACCCCTAAGTTTTGTTGTAGTGTGCAGGTGTCATTTGGATATATATATATATATACGTGCCTACTGACCGACTAAATTGAAAGTGTGTACACATACGAGTCATACAACTTTATGTTGGTCACTAACATGGTTTAATGTAAAGAAAAACATTTCAAGCGACGATCCATATATACTACTGGACAAAAGTTAAGGGCCGCCATTCAGTTTAGACAAGGTTTATATAATTATTCGTGAGCAGGGTCGATTTTCCAAATGTCCGGTAGCTTGAAATCTCTCAAGAAGTCTCTGAATGGTAGAGTGGGACACTGTTAAACGTCTTGCAACATGACGAACAGATTGACCATCCTGAATCCATGCCATGGCTCGACCACGGTCTACAGTGCTGAGACTTCTCCTTGGTGGCATGGCTAATGCAGTGATCATTTCGACCACTTGTCATACTGATTTATTGCATACCAACGGTGAACACTCTTTACCGATGATCATTTTCCACGTGCATTCAAATTCAACTCACTTTTTCACCTTTTGAACTAGTGGGGCGTGTTGCAAAAACCACGAGTTTTTGCAGCAACAATGGCAATTTTCACGTGCGTGTTAAAGTGACCCAGTTTTTGGACATTTAAAAAAAAATTAACCTAGTGCACACAGAAATGTGTACAGATTTCTCTGAGCTCAGTTTTAATGACATTTTCACTTGTCTTTACAGTTTGCCAATCAATTATATAAACCTTGTCTAAACTGAATGGTGGCCCTTAACTTTTGTCCAGTAGTATATTAAGACAACTTGTCCTAGACAGACTAAAAATTCACAAACTTGTTCTCGCTGTAACGTGAGTACGTCCCACATACAACAGCTTGTATGCTATCTGCTATCACATGAAGTATCTAATTTTAGACTAGTATACAATTCTCTTGAGTGACGGACTCGTAATTTTAAACAAAATACATATACCTATCAGTGCCTAAACCAATATTCCATTCAATCCGTTACTTCCCGTTACAATTTTAATCTCCCTTGCCAAAAATATTCTTGCACTTTGTTACTAATCTCGTATCGTTTGGTCAACACGACGAGATCTGTACTGGACAAAACTGGAAAAATCTTCTAGATAATCGTTTTGGGAGAGCTTGAAAGTGACTCAGTCTTACGGTAATGAAACTTGGCCAATGTTTAATACAACAATCTGAAAGATGAAAAGAAATGGGGGGGGGAGACAGAAACTGATTACGGGCTCGTGAACTGAAGGAAATGCTTTCAGTTTTAGAGTTGGTTGAAGAGTTAGTAGAGAGACATGAGAGGTGAGAATACTGTAGCAGAGAACGACAGAAGAAGTAAAAATGAGAAGATATAGAAAGAAAAAAAAATGGTCAAGTGTGATTGTAGGATTCGCTTGTAGCGTCAAGATGTTTGATCGTAATATAGAAAATAGATTGAGCGATTGAGTCAACCGCGTTCTAAGCATAGATTGGTCCTGATTGATAGAGAGACAGTGGGAGATTTCTGCAGAACAAGAATGATAGAACGACAAGCACAGACTGAAAGAAGATTGATTGAATGAGTGCAAGACACTGGAATGACATAAATAAAAATGGAGGGAGTGGGTTTAGGGAGGAGTATGACTAGGAAAGATCTGGGACAAAATAAGGAGAGTTAGACATTAATAAATAAGAAAGCAAAATTTGAAGGAGTAATAGAGGAAAAAAAAGACCAAAAGCTGACTACAGAGCTTCGACCTGGAGAGCACTGGTTTCTGCCTTATGCGCCGTGTTTGTCCGCCATTCAAGAACAGTTTGTGGCATTATAATTGTTAAGGACATATGTGTGACCGGGGGAGGAGGAGGTAAGGAACGGCACCAAATCAAGTCTTATGTGACCGGGGAAAGGGAGGAAAATCTGTAGATCGCTTGTGCTAAGGGAAATAATCACAAGACTTTCCTTAGTGTAGTTCTTCTGTGGAAGACTGGTTATACACCAGAGATGTTGCTTCCAGAAGTAAGGAACAACCCAGGTAATTAGGAATACTCGTAAGTGCCTTTGTGGTTTTAAAACCAAACTTGAAGTTTTCTTTGAATACAGCAAATTCAACAGTCAACGAAAATTTCTGACAGTGCAGAGTATTTGATAAGTCCAAATAGTTATAAGAAATGTTCTTGATTTCGTTTTGTTTCCAGGTTAAAAAGTGGCAGCTCGAGAGAAATTTCTGGTGGGGAGGAAAGGAAAAACTGCCAGCTTTAGCCTCGATGGCAAAATGCTTACGGCTCCTCAGTAGACGTTTCGTGGCATGTCTATTCACTGTGGAAATCCTAGCTAAATTAAAATCCGAACGAGACTTTGATCAAAACTAAGTCGAACTTACGAAAACATGGAGTAAACCACAATATAATTGTAGCAGGGGTTAGTGCTTGGTCACTAATTACCCTGGTTGGTAGGGATCTCTAGACGGTTATATTCTTGTCCTAACCGTATGAGTCAAAGGCTTTGTGTTCTCAGTAGGGGATGCGCAATGTTGCTCCACACCTCGAAAGAGAACGCCTTATGTTGGTTTGACTCTAGCTCTGAGATAACTGTCTCAAGCTCTGACTGGTTACTATGATGCATCAGTCTTTATACTAGTCCGGTACTATGGCTTGCCGGATGAAATATTTCTTATTGGAGTTAAGACCGGAAACCTTCTTATGATTGGTCTTGGGGGCTAGTTGACTGTTGAAATAATCTTTAACCTAACTCACTACGAAACCTCTAGTCTAAAATTATTGTTTCTAAGTGACGATGACCAACAATTGTTCAAGGTTCTCTCTAATCTAAATGTTTTCCGGTCTGACTTGTATGGAGGCCACACAAGGTTTGATGACATCATGGGTTCATGTGTGCCATGACTGATGATGTCATTGATTCTTGACTAGTGTTTTATTTATCTCTAACTAGTCATTCATAAGTACTTTACTATAAGGCTAACAGTTGTAGCGACGTAGTAGTCTACACTGTTACATACGCCCAGGGGCCACCAAAGTGTATCCCGTAGGGAGACACTTAGTCCCTACAAAAAAATGACTAATCCCTAAAAATATCGGGGTTCATGTATCCCACCAGAAATCATGTCAGATGGAATACAACAATCAATAGATGGGAATGATGGATGAAACAATATCATTAACATTTCAAGAAGTAATTATGAAGGGGTAGGGACTGATGGACATAGTAAAGGGACATAGGTAGGTACTGATGGACATAGTCAAGGGACATAGGTAGGGACTGATGGACATAGTCAAGGGACATAGGTAGGACAGGGGAGGAAATAGTAGGAACAACTAGCACTAATAATGGGCAAAAATAGAACAGTAACTGAACAATCATCAACCAACTAGCAAACCGCTTTTATGGGTTGATAGTCATCAATATCTCTCAAACATATGTGAACCATAAAACATGATAGAACATGACAAGCGAGTTAACGTCGCAAAGGAAAACTGCACAAGCATTCTGATTTCCACACACACGCATTCTCTCCTGATTTCCACACACAGGCATTCTCTCCTGATTTCTACACACTAGCATTCTCTCCTGATTTCCACACACAACCATTCTCTCCTGATTTCCACACTGAATCATTTTCTCCTGATTTCCACACACAAGCAAGCCACCATCCACACAAAAACGTAAATAAAGCAAAGATTCTTGAGTTCAGGTCGCACTGAAGATTTATATTTCCCTTCACTTCTGTTGAAGATCTGCCAAAATGGTGACCCGGGAAATATGTTATATAAAAGTCACAATTTTAAAAAAATCGAAAACTCATCCTATTTTGTGGACATATCTGACGTTAGGAAGGAAATATTTTGGGACTTCAAGAACTGACGCTGAGTCACGCGTCACGATGACGGGTTTCATTGACGCTTGTATGTCATATCAGAATGTTGACAGCATAGACGGATGTCGGTTAATTCTATGTCAAGACCAGCGGATACTAAGGGGGGTGCGAGAAGGCGGTCCGCCCAGGGTGACAGCTAAGAAGCGTGTGCCATCGGACATTATTATGATAGGACTTACTTTTAAAGATATACTTGCAAGAGTGTTTCGTTATGGGGGGGGGGGGGGGGGGGGATGCCAAGCCAAAGGTAAGATCCGCCCCGACAGCTAAATACTTTAGGGACGACTCTGGTCTATACCAGCCTTTCTCAACCTTTTTACCCTGGTGGAGCCCTTGAAATAATCTGTCAGGTCTCACGGAACCTCTGCATAAACATTATTATATCTTTAGCTCGCGGTAATTTTAATCAATGTTATTTACAACATGACAATTTTTTGACAATTGTTGTACAGTAAAGGTACTAAAAACCGTAGGCCCAAGCATTATGAATAAAAATATAGCCTAAGACACGTGACTTTGAAAAAGACAATCGTTTATTTATTTTTTTTTTTTCAGGTACGATCTCTCGTGGAACCCCGGTTGAGAAATGCTGGTCAAGACTCTAGAGCTTGTGTTTGTGTGTGCCGACTGTGTTTGTGTGTGTGTGTCGACTGTGTTGGTGCGTTTTGGTGTGTGTGTGTGTGTGTGTGTGTGCATGCGTGTGGGTCTATAAAATCATAAATAACACATAAGGAAGGGAAACCCGAGGCCTGTAAACAGTAAATTAATATTAGACAAACATAAAGGTATGTTTTCAGGCACTCGTAAGAAATAAAGAAGTAGAACACTTGGACAACAGAAAAACAACAGACGGGAGTGGCTTACCCAGGGTTCGAACCCCGTACCTTCCGTACGACAACTCCGCCTAGCTATCAAGCGAATCACACTGACCCCACGGCCAGCTAGGCATCCCCAAAAAAGATGCTTTGCTGGCTATTTATCAGTACGAAACACATTTATTTATGTTTATACAATACCAGAAACCTACCCTCTGTTCTATACTAATGTCCTTAAGTCTTCTACTATTTACTGGACCCAGTATCAAGGTCTTTGTCTTGTTTGGACTGACACATACTGTTAATAGGAGAACAACAGAAGTGATTGCGTCATTTAAGGGCTGAGTTGCCCACTGTATACTTCCGGTGTTATCTTGTGTGTTTCGTACTGATAAATAGCCAGCAAAGCATCTTTTTTTGGGGATGCCTAGCTGGCCGTGGGGTCAGTGTGATTCGCTTGATAGCTAGGCGGAGTTGTCGTACGGAAGGTACGGGGTTCGAACCCTGGGTAAGCCACTCACGTCTGTTGTTTTTCTGTTGTCCAAGTGTTCTACTTCTTTATTTCTTACGAGTGCCTGAAAACATACCTTTATGTTTGTCTAATATTAATTTACTATAAAATCATAAATGGCCAGGCAGGCGGCAGGATGAACAGTCAGACTGGCTTTTATGACGTCAGACAGACATGCAGACAAACACAGAAACAGATAGTTACATAAATATTTAAACTAAAATCTCTGTCCTTTCTCCTTGTAAGACGTATTACTATTTGTGTTTTTTTCCCCCCATTCTACTGTTTTACCCCCGTCTTACGGCAGTTCTCCTCATATACTTATATTATACCCCATAACTGACTGCATTGTCTACCTGTTTGCTCACTTTTCACTTTTATCTCCTCTCTTACTTTCGATTCATTCACCTACTTTCATTGTTTATTATTTTTTATTTATTCTTTGTATCTATTAATTAAATTATTTTTATATTCTATTTATTTATTTTTTTATTTTTGTGTGTGGTCTCACTCGATTTGCCACTATGCCTTCACTGAAACACTTCATTAATTCACTTCGGTCTTCTATAACCACCTCATTCAGCCTCTTACCACCTGATGTATCTCGCACTGCAATTGATTTTGCATTTGCTACATTCAAGAAAACTAGATTCACTTGCCATCTCCACTTTATCCGCACCTGCCTCCGCCTTAAAGTTCTCCCTCATGGCTTCACTTCTCACTTCCACCCCTCGGCTGGCCTACTTCACCCTAGCGAACATCGCCTCTTACAGCGCATCGAGACCACATGTGGGTTCCAGCGTATGCGGGCTGTCGCAGCTATCCATTCCCGCCTCCTGGCAGATATCAGTGCTCAGCAGTCTCAGCTTCTACTCCGCTTACGTAGTCTCACCTCCAGCTACTTTCCTGCCTTCCCCATTATCCGCATTATTATCCATACCCTCAACCGACAACTGTATGATTTTTTATCCGCCCACAAAAAGGACAAACTTTCCCGCCTCTGTCCTACACCTGATACTGTCCCTGCCTCCTCTACTCCATCTCGTTCCCAGGTTGTTTGTATTCCCGCTGATCTTGCCCTCTCTGAGGGTGAGCTTTCGGTCCTCAGCAAGGGCTTGCACTTTGTCCCTCTCCAACCATCCTCTGATCAGTACAATCTCCTCCAAGATGTTCATCGGTTTCATCGCCGTCTGCGACTTCAGTTCCATTTCCACAACAATGATGATCCTCAGAGATCGCAGGCTGAATCAGATGATGCCTTTGCACGCTTCGCTCCTCCCAAGAATAAGAATTTTACACCCTCTCCTGGGGCTTCCCATGCTCTGGATTTATATATTCAGAGAACCCTCCATGACATTCAGCAACTCCAACCTCAACGCCTGCGTTATTCCAACCTTTCTTCTGATGAGTCTCATGCCCTCTCGAAGCTCCGCCGCAGAGATGACATTGTTATCAAACCAGCGGACAAAGGAGGTACCATTGTGGTATGGCGCAAGGACCTGTACCTCCAAGAAGGTAATAAGCAGCTCACCAACAGCTCCTTCTACCAGCGCCGTGACAATGATGCGACAGTCCTCAACAATCGTCTGGTCCATGACACCATCAAAAGTCTTATCGCTCATAAGTCCTTACCTTCTAGCGCTTCTCATCTCCGTATTGACAATAGTTGTCTGGGTAAGCCTGTGTTTTATATGCTTCCCAAAATTCACAAACACTCTAACCCTGGGAGACCCATTGTCTCTGCGTGTGCCTGCCCTACTGAACATATATCAGACTTCCTCGGCGGCATCTTCCAGCCTATTGTAGAGCAGCTTCCTTCCTTCTTAAAGGACACAAACCATGCTCTTACTACTTTTTCCTCTATCCAGCTTTCCCCAGACTGTACCTAAGGTTTATTTCTGTTAGATGTTTGCTCACTTTACACTTCCATTCCTCACTCTGGTGGTCTCCGTGCTCTCCGGTTTTTCCTGGACCAGCGCACGCACCCCACTATTGCTACAGAAACTCTCCTGCGCCTTGCAGAACTTGTCCTTCGACTCAATTCCTTTGAGTTCAATGGACAGTTCTTTGACCAAATTGGTGGAGTCGCCATGGGCACCAAGATGGGTCCCAGTTATGCCTGCCTCTTCATGGGCTACCTGAAGTATCAGGTGTGGCAGCAGTATCCTGGACCTTTTCCATTGATGTATCTTAGATACATAGATGATGGCATAGGTCTCACTGATATGCCTGAGGTTGACCTATCTAGCTTCATTAACTTCATTAACAACTTCCACCCTGCGATCCAATTCACCTCTTACATCTCCACTGTCTCTGTTAATTTCCTCGACATCGTTGTCACCATCACTCCGCCCCACCTCACCACTTCGGTGTACTACAAACCCACCGATGCACACAGTTACCTCCTTTATACTTCCTCTCATCCTCCGGCTTGTCGTGACTCCTTGCCTTTCTCACAACTTCTCCGTCTCCGTCGGTTATGCCAAGATGATGACAACTTTCTATGCTGAGCACAAGAAATGTTGGACTTCTTTCGTAACAGACAGTATCCAGAGGATGTTCTTACCTCTGCCTTAGAGCGTGTTCTCCCTATCTCACGTCTAGAGGCCCTAAAACCCCGCCATAACACCTCCTCTGATAGAGTCAAGTTTATAATGACCTATCACCCTCACAACACTGCTGTCAAAAGGATCATGTATCGTCACCTTCCTCTCCTCCAAGCTGACCCAAAGGCGCGGGAAGTGTTTAGTGAGCCACCCTTGCTGGCATATAGACGGGATAAAAATTTGAGGGACCTCCTAGTCCACAGCCGTTTAAAAACCGTCAACGATGGCCACTTTGGGACCAAGTCATGTAACCGAACACGATGTAAGACATGTCAGTATGTTATTTTTTTCCCCTTAACCAGCGGCACTTGGGCTTTCAGCCCTTCGGCCCAATGACATATCATTGCGAGGCTGGGGAACCTGAGGACTTTCCTTCCAACCCGGTCAGGAGCTTCGCTCCTTCCCATCCACAGAGGGTTTATCACAGGAGCCGTTCAGGCTATTCAGTCAAATTTCCGGCCGTAAACATTTCTTCAAACGCTGACGCCCGGGTTTGAACCATGAACACCTGGTCGCCAGTACAACGCCGAAGCCATTACACCAGCGCGGCTCCCGTCAGTATGTTATCGAAACACGTTCAGTCTCGTTCCCTAACGCCAAGTTCACCATCACCCATGGCTTCACATGTGAGTCACGCAACGTCATCTATGCTATTATATGCAAACGTTGCACCATTACTTACATCGGCCAAACGGGCACACGACTGGGCGACCGATTCTGCAGACACCTCTACGACATCTCTCAGTTTAAATCCACACCTGTGGCCATCCACTTCAATGGCCCGGACACCACGGTGCCACTGACATCCAGGTGACAGCCATCAGATCCTGTTCCTCGGATGCCAACAGTCGGTTTCGCCAGGAACAACGCCTCATCCATCTTATGGGTTGCCTTAAACCACACGGCTTGAATACCCAACATTCTTTTGTCTGAGACGCCTTTCTCTATCTAGTCCCTATTGTATTATGACTGTCTACTTTGATGTGATCACCCATTTTTATTTTTTATTTATTTATATATATATATATATATATATATATATATATATATATATATATATATATATATATATATATATAATAATATATATTTATATATATATATATATATATATATTTATATATATATATATATATATATATATTTTTTAAATGTTTTATTTATTTATTTATTTATTTTTTTAATAAATTTTTTTATTTTATTTATTTATTTTTATTATTTTTTATTTATATCTATTTATTTTATTTTATTTTATTTTTTTATTTTTTTATTTTTTTAAATTTATTTTTCTATTTATTTATTTATTTATTTATTTATTTATTTATTTATTTATTTATTTGTATTTATTTATTTTCTAAATCGCTTTTCCCTCACTTTATATATTATTATTTTTTTTCACTCTTTTCCGGTCCTTATTTTCATTATTTCTTATTTTTTGTTTTTAATGTACTATCGACTTCCGTTTTCCGGTTTAGTGGCAGCCATCTTGCTTCTGTGACTGGACATGTGACTGGACATAAGGGAGTTGTTTTTCTCTTATTTTTATAGTTTCATGTTCTCTACTTAATTCTCATTTTCTTTCTTTCCCTCCTGTCTTGTTTGTCTGTCCCTGACGAAGGCCTTGTGGCCGCAACGTAGGTTTTTCCTGTCCTTTCTCCTTGTAAGACGTATTACTATTTGTGTCCCCCCCCCCCCCCCCATTCTAAATATTTAGGCAGGCACACAAAGAAACCGGTGGGCACAGATATTTTGACAGACAAATAGAAGGTTAGATTAGATTGATTGATAGACAGACAGACAGGCAAGGTAGACAGACAGACAGACAGAAAGACAGACAGACAGACAGACAGACAGACAGACAGATAGATAGATAGATAGATAGATAGATAGATAGATAGATAGATAGATAGATAGATAGATAGATAGATAGATAGATAGATAGATAGATAGATAGATAGTCGCCTCCGCCAGCCGGCACAACACATCTAATAAACGTTCTTACAGCAATAAACCTCCGATAATCTATTCATAGGCTGATCTGAGGATTCGTCAAGGTCAAGTAACGTGAAAGGTCACATTTCATCGTCGCCTTCTTAATCAGACCTTGCCAAGTTCGACTACTCGTAACCTTTCAGAACGACTACCAAGATTACCTCCCCTGCCAGTCACAGCCCACTTTCGCAAAAGGAGCCGGCAGGATGTTCATACCCTGTCACGTGTTGTATCGTCAGTATTTATAGATGATTTTATGAACAAAGTCTAGGATAACATGTCTTCGACCGTTGACATGATGGAGTGACTCAATTTTGACACTTTCCACCAACTATCATCAGGAGGTGAGTAGTAAATGGCAAAAAATTTGACCCCCTGACGAAACGTGGTGTTCCTAAACCAAATGGGCTGGAAATTGGGGATCTCTTGAAAGTTATAAATCAGTTGGTTCTTTGTTCTCAATCTTTTTACGAGCATGACCCACATTTCAGAGATGGCGAAGCTGATGATCCATGTACCATAATTGACAAGTAAAAATGAATGATAGGAATTCAGCCAAAAGCACGCCGTTTACAACTTTGAGTGAGGGAAAGGTTAGGGACACGACCCTTCGCAGAGTTTCATACGACCCATCTCAATATTTTTACGACCCACCGCAATGTTCCTACGACCCATCTCAATGTTTCCTACGACCAAATTTTGGGTCTCAACCCAATAGAGTGAGAATCACTGTGCTAGAACAAAGGTTCCCAAACCAGATCATAATGACAAGCATAACGTGTCGCAAAAATTAGAGCTCTACTGTTCATGAAATCATGAAATTTTTTTCTCGTAATCTGGATGGTCGTGGCAGCGCCATTTTCTGCGGGTTGTTTTAAGATTTGTTTCTGCATGCGCCTGTCTTGTGCCAGGATTGATGTCTCTCGAAGGTCTTCCCTATTTCTGAACATCGTCTGCCCTGACTGTGTCTCTGAACTGTTCCTACTTCTTGCTCCAGTGGCTATCCTATAGAAGTTGGCAACCAATTTGATCGTGATACAATGATGGGCGTACCATTAAAGTTTGGGTGTTTTAACTATTGTTGGTACATCTATCTAAGACACCAGAGTTTGTTTGATGAAGTTCAGAACTCTGTCAATCGTGACATATTTCATTTATTTTTTAACGAAATAATACCAATAACGCAAGGAGATCGCGAAAATGTGGTCAAATGTGTCACCGCTAACAAATTCCTCAAGCCAGTATTCTAGAACTTCTTTGTTGACTCTTGTATAACTACATCTATTTCTCGCACGAAGTGGGCGGTTTGACTCAGACAGCCATATAGTTTCTCCCTCGATCGAGTTAATGTCAATCTGCTCCTCTAGTGTAGTTGACATTCTTGGTGGACATGTTCTATTGTTTGCTTATCTTCCCCCACATTGGCACATTTCTGTCTGTCTGTCTGTCTGTCTGATTTTAAATATGTTGAAGAATATTTGAGTCTCCAGTGGCTGATCTCTCACTGTGACAATAATTACTGGATCTCTTCTTGGTAAGGAGTTATGTTCATCTGTTGTTTCCGACTCTGTGTGCTCTTTACGCCATGTCCTATTTGAATCTATTTTTGATTATTGATTTTATCTTATCAAACGTTGCTCTGTCTTTAAATTTGAATTCCGCTTCCTCAAAATCTTTCAGAACACTCCACTACGCGTTTACATATATTAGATCAATGACATTACTGTGTAAGCGATATGAAAGGTAAGTCCCACACAGAACAATGTCTTTGAGACGGCGTTAGAACTTTCTTTTTTTTCTTGGAGACATTAATTTAAATTAATAGCCGTGTTTACTGCCGAGTAACGACTTCTCACCGACTTTTTCTTCTGTCAATTATTTTATTCCTCTACAAATTTCTCCTATCACTAGACAAGAAACCAAAAGTCTCTCTCTCTAGTCTTATATTACACAGCATTTGCTAGTTGATTCTCACCTACTGAAATCCGCTAGAGCCAACTCTAAATACTGTATTTTAGACAGTAGGGACACCACCAGAATGGCCGCTAATTACGAGAACCGATCACTTCAGATGATACAGTCTTATATATAACTTGTATTTCTGTTCTGCTTCATTCTAGCTGTCGAGCCATGCTATCGGTGCTATTAAAAAGTGAGACTCAGATTCATCAAAAACTGCTATCTACATTTTCTTTCTCAGCCGTAAACTCTTCTTGTGCGTTAGGTTGTCCTGCTATTCCCAGTCATGAACCGTTGATCTTCTCAGATTCTTCAGCCTTATTATTAAATTTTTTTACCGTCTCAGTCTTCTAGTGTCAAAGAATGGATGTTCCCTTCCACCAGATTTCTTCAACTTGGTCAACACGTTTTGCCTGTTTCAGCAAAAATTCCACACAAGATCGTGGTTGCGGGTTAACGCAAGCCGTATCTCCGTCAGGATTCTCACTAAAACAACAATAACAATAATAATATCAATCATTACAATAATGCCACGTATCTTCTTCTTCAAGTACCATGCCTAGTGGCGTAGGAGATCATGTCTCTCCACAACTTCCTGTCTCCAGTACAATTTATCAATTCTGCTGTTGACTTCTTTCCATGTCACGATGTCAAACTGTCCAGTATTTGCTCTCTTAATGCCACTTATAGAATTATTAAAATCATATTTTAATTTTTTTTTTATTTTTTTTTTTTATGGACAGTACGGTATTTAGCCGATCCAAATACGTCCTCTTCTTACGACTCGAGTGTCAGAGATCTCGCTCCATATAACTACTAGTATAAAATATGTTCAAACCCCGCTCCCACCGCTAAAGGTCCCACCGCTGAGTTTGGAGAAATAAGCCACAAGTATACCGGAACTTTGTGTGATGTAAAAATTGAAGACGGCCTGGTTCAAAACTTTAGACACGTGTTTATGGAGTCCACAGCTGGCGTAGGCTGAGAACCGCTGCGCCAGAGGCAACAAGATGTTTCGGTGAGAAATCTTCTTCCTCGTTCGTCCTGAAAAGGACGTTGGTTGCGTTGTGTCTGTTTACAGCGGAGCTGTGATATCTGCGCCTTTCGGCCGGCACATCCGACTTCAGCACGGCATTTTTTGGGACCGGGTTTGCCTTCCCTCTTCGATCCCCACTCTCTCAGCCAGACTGCAGTGATGCAGCCTGTTTCCAGGACCACCACGTGGAGGTGGAGTAGGGTCTTGGTCAGCTCTGGTTCGCTGACCCTGACGCAAGCAGTCAAGCTATGGGTCGCTGACTGCATTCTCTATTGCCGCATCTTTGGGTCCCGGTGAGAAATGATTTGCTAGGGTTACCACGGCTAGCAGACGTCTGAGTGTTTCAGCGAAGGTATTTCCTAAAACATGAACGACAACAGAATTTATTTTCTTGATTTTCTATATCAGTGAATTTCCTTTGTCTGGGCAAGAATTTTATTTGGACAAGCTTTTTCTCATTCCTTAAATATTTTCTGGGTTATCGAACATCAACTGCTTCAGCTATGAGGATCGCGAGTCAGTGGGCGACTCACACCAAACATTCCAATGTGAAGGTGGAGCTCACATCTGCTTCATTTCGTTGACAAGCGTGTGCTACATTTATCTGGCATGTCATTCGCGTATTGCCGGATTAGCCGCGTGGTTCTGTGGCCAGGAACAATTTATTGTCCCGGTTTCTGACAACCAACTTAAAAACAAACAAACAAAAAACGTTGAATAGAATACATCATGGAGGCTGAAGTCGATGATGTTGAAGAAAGCATCTTTACCAGATTGACATTTGTGTTTAAAAACAGAGTTCTCCAATGAAATACGCTGCACTTAAAACCAGAACGATGTTAGTGGACAAAAAGTGAGAGATTTATGTTGTCTCTTGACTTTTGTTTCTTTTCTTTTCTTCAGAGAACACTTGATAATTTATGCAAGAAATGGGATATTTTTTTTTATTATTGAAGTTGGGCAATATGTGATGAGGGCTTTTAAAAAAAACAGGGATGTTATCTGTGTGGAAAAGGCTTTTACGGCTTGGATGAAATTACACGACGGCGGTATTTCGACAGGAAGAAAAGTTGACGTTGGACAGGACAAATATTAAGGAAACCATTCTGAGAGCATTACAAGAAAGTCCTTTTTTTGAAATTTCCAGGGTAAAAGAAATAGAAGGGATCTAACAATGCCACGGAGAAGGGAACTGAAGATAAACTTACATACAATAAAGAAAACATGAGAACAGGCTTTGAAGGAATGGTACAGGACACAAGTTTGGAATGGTACAGGACACAAGTTTTGAATGGTACAGGACACAAGTTTTGAATGGTACAGGACACAAATTTTAAATGGTACAGGACACAAGTTTGGAATGGTACAGGACACAAGTTTGGAATGGTACAGGACACAAGTTTGGTGTCAGCTTCCTGGAGGCTTATGCTGTGCATGGAAGGAGTCACGCTGGTGTAGTGGTTACCAAACTGCGTTGGCGACCGGGTGACCCAGGATCAAACCCGGGCGAGTACATTTGAAGATTTTTCGTCGACCGGGATTAGAACTGGATTAACTCGAGCCCTGGCGAGGACATTTGAAGAGATGTCGTCGACCAGGGACTGGCGGCTCCTGAGCCGACCCAGCTCTAATGGGTACCTCCGAAATCGGCTAGTAACTATGACCAAAATCGCGCGCCATACTTTGTGAGAACTGCATGATACACGGACCAATCAGATGGTACCTTTATGCAGTGTTTACAAAAGCATTAGGCAGTCAAAATGGCCAGTCCTAATCTGTGCAACCAAGTGGAAGATAACATTTAATTACAGCAGTATGAAAGATGTACCATCTGGAAGAATTCACTAGTGCAATACTGGGAATGTTGCTCTACACGTCTGTGCAGAGACTTCCACGAATAGTACTATAGGAAGGGAGAAATCTCTGGTTGAATGCATCGAGACCTCAGGTTAGTCCATAATTTTGCTGTTTAGAGTACGCATATAATAAAATGCACTTAGGAAAGTAAAAGACAATTAGGTAGGAAGTTAAAGGATAATTCAGAGCGTATTTTAAGCCTTAGATGAATAAAATCGCTCCAGGAATAACGTAGATAAATGAAATCTTAGTTTTCCTGATTTGTACACATAGGCAGATTTTACATACATTTTCGGAACGCAAAACACACGGTGGGTAGTAAACTCCCTCTGGCGTCCGGCTTTGGGATATATATATTCGTAGAACGTGCACTAAATAGAAACGCAAGCTATAAGAATTCAAAAATACAGTGAGCATCAGCTTGTTAATGCAGATTGCCTTTGCCGTTTGTATCTGAAGAGCAGACTAATAGATACCCATTAACAGCTCGACTGTATGTGCCTGAGGGGTATATCCTGTCAACCCAAATACTCATAAAAGAGTCAGCCACTACTGAAAGAACTACTGGTGCAAGCGCCTGTTGAGTTCAGAGGGCCAGTCATTAAGTACCTACTGCCTGGAGGAAGTTCAACTAAATTTTCCTTCCAGGACAAGAGTGGAACCAGCTTCATTCTAACAGATGAGTTGCAAAACAAAGCAACTGTAGAGTATCCGAGTCACACCACAATTATAAACAATACTAGTTAAATGATGAAAAGTGTTTGGGCATAGATATGACAAGTGATAGCCTACCATTCAAGGACAGTGAAATAAAAGTGTTAGTAAGATATCGATATTCTCACAGCAGAGGTAGTTAACCAAAGAAAGACCTTTAAACAACTTTAATGACTTTTGATACCTTTGAACTATTTTCTAATGTTTTATTTATTTACTGTTGTAATTGAATTTGATTTCCTTGAAAGCTTTTCAAACAGAAAAGAGAAACTGTAAAAATAAATTGTAAATATTTACCAGTAGACTTACTTAAATTATTTAAGTTAAGTTACAGTTCTTGTTGGTAGATAGATTAGTTAATACCCCTAGCAGATTTAATAATAATAATAATAATCATAATAAAATTAAGGAAGGAGGATCTGGAGAGGAGCAAGTAGGGACCTAGAGTAATATATTACCATCTTCTCTAGGAACTTATACAGCTTGATCCTACCTTTGATGTCTATACACCCTTACTCTTTTCAGAGAAGGGGGTATTACTTATAAGACCAGACTCTTATCTGGCACTATCCTGGTATCACCTGATACACCTTTGTGTCCAGGATATCTTATAATTTCAATAACATCGACCCTCTCGTGACAAGCGGGAGCATGCAAAAAAAAAAAAAAAAAAAAACATGGAACCGAGAGAGAATCATGATGATCACGACGATGATAATGATGACGACAATGATGATGATGATGATGATGATGATGATGATGATGATGATGATGATGATGATGATGATGATGAAAATGATATTTTAGGACCAGAAAGCAAAACAAGACAGACAACAGAATGACATCGGCAATAAAGAGAGGAAACACGAGATAGAAGATATCCGATATAAATGAAGGTTTGAGAGAGACTAGTACTGCAGCACACTGGATGCCGATACAGGAGAAAGTGTTGAAGCAGCACACTGGATGCCGATACAGGAGAAAGTGTTGAAGCTTCATACTGGATGCCGATACAGGAAAAAGTGTTGAAGCAGCACACTGGATGCCGATACAGGAGAAAGTGTTGAAGCAGCACACTGGATGCCGACACAGGAGAAAGTGTTGAAGCAGCACACTGGATGCCGATACAGGAAAAAGCGTTGAAAGAGGAATAAGTGTACTGATGGACAGAAAGTAAAATTTTTTTTTTTTTTTTAATATTTAGAGATAAGTTGAGAAGAAAGTTGGCGATACAATAACGTGAACATAATTAGACAAATAGAAAGTTGGACTTGGAAATATTATCTACATTCTAAGATCGGATTATTATCTACATTCTCATATCGGATTATTATCTACATTCTCATATCGGATTATTATCTACATTCTAAGGTCGGATTATTATCTAGATTTTAAGATCGGATTATTATCTAGATTCTCAGATCGGATTATTGTCTGGATTCTCAAATCGGATTGTTATCTAGATTCTAAGATACAATTATCTAGATTCTCAGATCGGATTATTATCTAGATTCTAAGATAGAACTATTTAGATTCAAAGATAGAATTATCTAGATTCTCAGATCGGATTATTATCTAGATTCTAAGATAGAAATATCTAGATTCAAAGACAGAATTATCTAGATTCTTAGATCGGATTATTATCTAGATTAGACTAGATTATAAGATAAAATTATCTACATAGAAAGATGCAGATACACTTCTGTTCTTACAATTACTGTTAAAATAGTACATGTTATCGTTCTAACTGATGTTATCACTGTTAACAAAACAGCTGTTGTTCAGTCAGCCGTAGCTATTGTTACCTGTAATAAGCTGGCAGCATGTGTAACCTACATTTTTGCTAACTCACAAACAGTAGATTCGATTTGACGTCAATACAAACACCGCTGATGGAAATGGCAGCTATAAACAGTATCGATATACGGAAAATTGCAGCAATAAACAGTATCGATGTGAATATACTCGCAGCAAACAATAGTATCGATGCTTTTCATAACAGTAACAATAAAGTATATAGCTTTCTCACACTGTTGACATCTGATTAAAAAAAAACTGATAATGCAACGCTGGAAACAGACGCTGAGAAATGAAGAAAAGCTGAAAGGGTTGTTGAAACCTGGAACAACATTTATTGCAACAACAACAGACACCAACACCAGCAAACACCAACAAAAACTGACACAAACAACAACAAACAGACAACAATAACAGAGACCAACAACAACAGAGACCAACAACAACAGATACCAACAACAGACACCAACAATAACAGATACCAACAACAATAGGGCACGTTGGCTGACCTTGATGATGCGGTCACTGACCCGGATACCGTTGATGTCTCCAACCCCGCCCTCCGCGACACGTGATATGACCACTCCAGCTGGTCCGTTGTTGTTGTTGTTCTCTGGCTGGAAAGATCAATGGAGAAATATGATTATCAACAATGTTTTAATAGAAGGGCTGGTAACTATACAATACTAGTTGATAGGACAGGACCTAACAGTACAAGATAAGGTGATGATACTTCGATAGAAGGGGATGTAACAATACAAGATAGGGTGATAAAACGTTGATAGGTCATTTAACAGTACACGATAGGGTGATAAAAAGTTGATAGCAGGCATGTAACAGTACAGGATAGAGTGATAAAACGTTGATAGCAGACATGTAACAGTACAGGATAGGGTGATAAAACGTTGATAGGAGGAGATGTGTCGCAGAATGCTTTATTCAGTCGACCATTCTTTCTGTCTATACCTATGCTCCACTCCTCTTCATCATTAATTTTCGACACACATGATATTGATAGACTCCTCTACGTCAGTGTCCACCGGTCATTATCCCTTAGTCAAGGTGCAGTCCCACGTTATAGCTCTTGACCGCCCAGACATGTTTATCTTTCTGATTGCGGACAGTCAACGCTAGCCACGCGTTCAATACTTAATTCAACGATGAAACCATCTGGAAGGGTTGTTTGTTCAATAACCTTTTGTTTACACCAGAACGGCAACTGTTTTGATAGATACGAAATTAAGCTGTCTGACACAGACACTAGGATTACGTATTTGGTTCCAGTCAGCTTGAGTGTAAGACAATCATTTAAAAAATAACTAATGTTTAATCTGGAGGGTATGACTTGCAGGGAAATGCCACTCCCAAAATTGTTGAAACAAGATTGAAGTATTAGGGCACCGGGATATATCTTCTTCTTCTTCTTCGTACACTCTCAGACGTCCACTTGAATGTTCTCAAAGAAAGCAGTAGTCAGTTTGAGGCTATTTGAATCCCCGTAAAGCTTTTCCACGAAAGGAGCTGGCGTCGGCCATATGCACTTTCTCTGTACCACATATAAGGGGCAACTTTGAAGCAGATGTTCAGCAGTCATTTTATCAGTGCCACAGTTACACTGATCGGTAGTTCCTATCTTTAGCTTGTTGAATAGATGGTATCTCAATCTGTTGTGGCCAGTGCGGAGTCTGAAGATTACCACTTGTTCTCTTCTGTGGAGCTGGTAGTAAGCATCATTCTCATCATGGAGCGGCGTACGTTGTACCGGGATATATGATATAATTATTTTAGGCAAGATCTCTTGAATTTCGCATGGACGAAATTTTAACTACAAAAACTGAGTGCTTGAAGATTCTCTTTGATTTTTCCATTCTCACCAGAGACACAAGACGTCAGGAAGATACAGCACAAGCATTCCATTATAAGACGTACCAAAGTTATTAGAAGTAACTTGTAAAATTAAAAGTATAAAACGTCTTTTATAATACTTAAAGTCACAAAGTCCGAGGAAATCCTCCTCATGTGTTAAAGTTAAGAGTTGTGAATTTACAATTACCATTAACTCATATGAGAAAACTGCACCTTTACGCCTCCAGTGAAGGAATATTAGTCATTTTGTACAAAATGTCTGCATCCCTTCTATAAAGGGATAAGTCTATATGTTCATTTTCTTATTTTTATATGCGTGTTTAACATATATGAGTTGGTTATTGATGTACAGGTTGTATGAGGCTGTATGAGGCTGTCAGCCTCATCATGTCAAATAAATTGCCACATAAACCACCCTGCAACAGCTGGTGACTGCTTCGTGCGGGTTTCCTAGCAACGAACCAATAGCAAAGGTCGCCTCATAGGGAGCAGAAACAGGATTATGATATCATAATGTACATGTCAGATGTAAATACTCTATTTCAGCTTGATGTATATATAATTATGATTCATTTGCATTCTTCCGCATTCCGAACCCACTTTCATCTGACTCGGGTGTCTGAGATTTTATGCTCATGAGCATCGGGTAAAATTCAGAGGAAGATGAAATGGTAGAGGAAAGCGAAGGTTGCCTGATGCTTATATCAGGAGACAAAAGATTTAAGGGAGATTCAATTTTATATTTCTCTCAGTTCCTGGTACTAGCTACTAGAACTGAGCTCTGGACACCGTCTATAAGAGACGGGTCTAGAGGACACTCGGAGGGGCTACATTTTTGGCATCTACTCTCGCACAGCAACGAACGTGATCCAACAAGCCATTTGACTCCTGATTTGAGAAGGGACAGTCAAAACTTCCTGAGAGTATAGTATTCTCTCTGGAAAACGTCTACACCCCAGGATAGAAGAGAAACGACTAAGTAAGGAAGTCTAAATAGCATGCACATTTGTCACATAATTTTTGTTCGCTCTCTTTTCCACTTCGGCAGTATTGATCTACATTTATTGTGCGTACTAATTATATTGTTGGCACGTTCTATTTTCCTACCTCCGACAGTATTTGATATTTTCGCGTCAATGTTTACACTTGTTCCATTCATACGTGTCATGTGTGCCTGCCCATCCCCACGGAGATGAGTTACAGGTAAACCAAGATTAGCGACAAGTCGTTTTCGAGTAATGATGCCCGGTGTTTATTTGCGTAGGGAATGCCGGTCAATTATGGATCTGGTGGAATATTACAGACACACGTGAGACGTCGGAAATGCGGTAATAAACTCCCGGACAGGCTTATCTTCTTTTTCTTCGTACACTCTCAGACGTTCACTCGAATGTTTTCAAAGAAAGCAGTAGTCAGTTTGAGGCTATTTAAATCTCCGTAGAGCTTTTCCACGAATGGTACTGATGTCGGCCATGTGCACTTTCTCCGCTCCGCAAATGTTGGGCAAGTTTGAAGCAGATGTTCAGCAGTCATTTTATCTGAGCCAGTATTTCTTGGAAAAGCATTGAGAGGCCCTGCGTAATGACCTAAATTAATCCTAACATTAATTATATTACGTTACCAAAACGAACGAACAGATGGACAAAAGGATAGCGAGAAGGGAGAGGCAGAAAGCCGAACACTAAACACGCTTCGCGCGATACGCAAATGCTGCCATCACGCGTGTAAGTCTACATGCACTAATTTTTTTTCAGACGGACAGTGATAAAATACACTACCCTTTCCCAGAGTTAGGTTTATAAATCATAACAGACTCTTATTAGAAAAGATAACAATAGATGGGTTTACGTTTGAACACATAACAGTACCCAGACAGCACATCTTCGAAACAGGAGGTAGAAGAAATTGCATATTTTGAACGCAGCCACGTAGCTCCTTTAAATTAGTATTTTTGGGTTCCTTAGGGCTTGCTGACAAATAATATGTAAAACGTTACGCAAATAGTCCAGGAATTAATAAATTATACCCAAAATAAAATATTGGGGGTGCCTGACAGCATAAAATCATTTCTGCTCATAAGATTTTTTTTTTAACGTGTTTGAAAAAAATTTACGTTACAGAAATAGCCTACCATGTAAACTCCAAATTGATTGGAGCGCAACAAATGAAAGCCTAACCACGATTGGTCGGGCTATAAATACTATCTTGGTTTAGGGGAGACGGGAAAAGATAACATTTTTTCAAACACTTGTCGAAACGTGGCTCATTGGCCAGTCTCGCTGATATACACACTTGGGAGCGTTAGTTCGAGACCACTTGTTTAAATGATCCTGATAAAGCATCAGTGCGTTGAAGCCAGCTAAAATTTTGCTCAATAAAAGCCTGGAAGATAAGCAGATGGAAATTTGTGCCAGTTTGTGCCAGAATTCATTGCTAATCAACGTATCTGTGTTATTCGTATGAATTGTGGGACAGTGGTCTTGATGGTACTGAGCAGCACCTAGTCAGAGCTTTGCTGAATCCAGAGTCGGACAGCATACTCCTTGGTCTTTTTAGCTATCAGTGAGGTGTCTCCTGAGCCCAGAGGAGAATTCGAGCAGAGGAGTCCTTTCCTGCCGCCATCACGCCAGATAAGCTAACTTGGCCAGCTGAGCTCAACATTATGTCCCCTCATCTTGAACTGATTTTTTAAAATTAACATTAAGAGGGGAATTTACTTGTCTTAAAATCAGGAACTGTGAACATCTCCAATACTAGTCCCTAAAGACAAACTATTGAAGTCATGATGACAAATACCAACAGAGCTTGAACAAAACAAAACCAGTATTACCTCATTTTACTACTACACAACTGACACACATAGAACATTTGTAATAATATATGTCACTACAATATTCATATTAAATACATTCTGTACATAACTTGTAATTTAAATTGATTGTGATTCCTGGTTCCCTTGTAGTTGAATCAGGACACATATTCATTCATGCCAGTAATGAATACATATTGTTATTTGAAAGTTATCAGTGCCTCCTTTAAGATATTCTCATAGAGTGTTATATGTATGTGAGTGTCACAGTGTTGTCAAGAGTAGTGGATTACATTAAATTGTTTATCTGTCTGTTGTTGTGACTTACACTTCTTCATACACATACCCTAGACACATAACGTAGCATCACACTATTCCAGAATAATTCTGACTGAGATAAAGAGATATGTGGTAGCAAGTAAGGTTATCTATAATACACTACTCTTAATAGATATAGATACCTTCACAGCTGATCTCAGTCAGTACACTAAGTCCCCTATAAGTATTTATAACATCCCACTTCACCACATATATTGGGGTCTCGCTCTTGGGATTTTGAATCTTTAACTATTAAAAATATTGGGGGTAATTCACTTCAGGGAATATAAGAATTAAAAGGTATCCTTGGGTGGAATTAAATAAGGTTGAGCTCACGGTGCCTGTGTTGTCCATTAGATATATAGTTAGAAATTGAATTGTTGGTTAGACATTATATAAAGTTACCTGATAGACAATGGCGGACCTGGCCAAATTTCGATCTGCTGCGGTTCAGACTGCAAAAGAGTTAGGATTAGATGGGCAAGTTATGGTTGCCTATGTTACTACGGAATGTGACAAATTTATTGAACGCGAAGAAAGAAGGTTTGAAGCCGAAAGAAAGTTAGAGGCTGACAGGGAAATTAAGAAGTTACAATTTGAAGCTGAGGCTGAGACTAAGAGGTTGCAAGCTGAGGCTGAGACTAAGAGGTTGCAGATTGAGGCTGACAAAGAGGCTAAAGCATTGGAAGCCGAGGAAAGAAGACAAGCTGCAGAAAGGGAAGAGAAGAAATTAGCTGCAGAAAGGGAAGAGAAGAAATTAGCTGCAGAAAGAGAAGAGAAGAGATTAGCTGCAGAAAGGGAAGCAGAAGATAAAAGATTACAAAGGGAACATGAGTTACGACTAAGGGAGTTTGAGTTTCAAGGCCATGCTCCTGAAAATGGTGCCAGTCCCTTTGCCTCTGATGCTACGGTTACTCAAGGAGCCTCAACCTCAGCTATGAATTTTCATTTAGATCATTTTGTTGAGAAAGACGATGATATTGAGAGCTACCTAAATAGGTATGAACTATTAGCTACCACGTATGGGTTAGAGAGAGAAAGGTGGAGCTTAAAGTTATCTCAGGGACTTCGTGGGGCAGCTTATGAAGTTTTTGCAAAAATGAGCAGAGGTGATCAGGAAAATTATGACATGCTAAAGCAGGCTCTTTTGTTAAGGTATGAAAAGAATGCAGAGTTTTACAGGAAAAAATTTAGGAATGCTAAACTACTGTCAGGTGAAACCTATCACCAGTTCTCTGCACGCATAGAGACATACTTGGAGAAATGGACTTCTCTGGGGAAAACCCAAGATCTTAAGGAAATGGTCCTTATAGAGCAACTAAGAGAGTCCATGGCTCCAGACCTGAGAAAGTTTCTCATGGAACAAGGTGCAGAGAGGCTGGGTGAGTTGCTAAATGTTGCTGAAAGGTATCAAGCAGCTCAAGCAGAGGTAACAGGTAATAAAAAGAAACAGGTGGATAACTTTAGGGCACCACAGAACTTTAATAAATTTGATCCTAGGGATCAAAATAAAGGTAAGCACCAATTTGATAGGCCACGGTATGACAATAAAAATAAATTCCCACAATTCGATGAAAGGAAATATGATGAAAGAAAATCTTTCAACCAAGGAAAAAGGTGGTGTAAGAATTGTCAGATGGACAATCATGACACTGACCGTTGCAGAAGGAAACCTGTGTATATGGCAACCCTTCAGGTCAGGTCGACCTCAAGACAGGAGGAGGATATTATGTTAGATACCACTCCAGAAGAGATGAGGAAGGCACAGGCTGGGGATAAAACACTCAAGCCTTGTTTCAGAAAATTGTCAACTTGTCATACAACTCCAGGCAAGGGAGATTTTTACATGAAAAACAAGTTGATGTATAGGAGGCCGGAACTAGATCCCATGGTCACGGACAGCTGGTTCTTCCAAAAAGATACAGGACAGAATTAATAAGGAGCCTACATGTGAAACCAGATGGGGACCATGAGAAGATAGGTACCATCATTCAAAAGGTGGCTCACAATTATTATTGGCCCAAAGCAAGATGGGACATTGAGAATTTTGTAGAAAGGTGTAGCATAGCACATGAGGGAACACCCACAAGTGGGAACATGGATCAGGACCTGGACACGCCCCGGAGCAAAATTAGGCCTGATAATAAAAAGAAAAATAGATTTGATAAAGTGGACCAAATGGAATGGGAAGCCCCTTTTCACGGACAAGCTTCACTTAACTGTTTTACAATGGCCACTATGCGGAGAGTGCAAAAAGATGTCTTACCCCAGGATAAGCCGAAACTCCCTCAATCGGACTTAAACAAACTGGAGGAAGAGGATGTAGAGAGGAAATCTCTCATCAAGAATTTTAAAGGGGGAGAAAGCCCCAAAAGAAAAATTGGTAGCGGTCGTTTTGTGAATGAAAATTCTGGGAGGAAAAACCATCACTATAAAGCTTCGAGTGGAAGAGACCATACCGGTGCATGGACAAATAGGTCCACACAATTAAAGGTCCATATGTAGCTTTGTTAAGAACGTGGACTGATGAAAAGGCAGAGGAAAACATTACATCTTCATACCAATATGTGAATGAGCTGACCACTCGGTTAAAAACTGGCTGGAAACTTGCCAATGAAAATTTGAAACAAGCCAGGAAGAAACATGCTGCCTATTATAACAGGAAGGCGAAAGACAGAAATTTGGCTGTGGGAGAGAAGGTACTGCTTCTTTTGCCCGGGAGTCAGAATAAGTTACAAATTGGATGGCAGGGTCCATATACAGTTCTAGAGAAGGTGTCTAGAACAAATTATAAGATAGATAAGAAGGGGAAAGAAAAAATCTATCATGTGAATCTCCTGAAGAAATATTTGGAAAGAGAACATCAGGAAGAGACACACTTGTTGACCTTGTCCATCGCCATGGAGATGAAAAAGGAACCACTTTCATCATTTGAATATCCATTACACCCCTGTGAGACAGCAGCACAGGTGAAAATCAGTACACATTTAACGAAAACTCAGAAAGAGAGAGTGCAACAGGTTCTAAATAATCATGCAGAGGTGTTAACAGACCGACCAGGGCATACAAACCTATTGGAATATGATATGAAACTCATAGACTCCACACCTGTCTGTATGAAACCATATTCGATTCCGTTTGCTAAGGAAAAAGCTTTGAAGGAAGAGATAGACTATCTATTGAAGGAAGGAATTATTTCGCACAGTGAGTCTTCGTATAGTTCCGGGGTTGTACTCTTAAGGAAGCCCTCTGGAGAACATAGACTCTGTATAGATTACAGGAGACTGAATGCTATTACAGAAGGACAGGTGGATCCATTGCCGGATACAAATCAGCTGTTTGCCAGGCTAAATAAAGCTAAATATTTCTCAAAAGTGGATCTGAGTAAAGGATACTATCAGATTCCAGTAAAGCCTGAGGTTAGACCATACCTAGCTTTCAGTACCTCAGAAGGACACTATGAGTTTAATAGATTGCCATTTGGATTGAAGAATGCACCTAGTGTCTTCTCTAGAATGATGAGAAAATTATTGGATCCTCTGAATAATCCCTGTATAACAAATTTTATGGATGATATCCTTATAGCAACAGAAACATTTGAGGAACACATTGACTCTCTGAACATGCTGTTTGATCGACTTAGGGAGGCAAATTTAACAGCCCGACCAACCAAATGTTGCGTTGGATGTAAAGAATTGGAATTTTTGGGACACACAGTTTATCAGGGAAACATGACCCCTGACCCAAAGAACTTAGAGAAACTACAGAAAGCCCCGAGACCACAAACCAAGAAGGACGTGAGATCCTTTGTCTCATTATGTGGTTTCTACCAGAAGTATATCAAAAACTTTAATTCCATATGTGCACCGTTAACTGAATTGACACGTAAAGGACATCCAGATCGCATTACATGGACTCCACAATGTGAAATGACTTACCAAGAATTGAAGGAAAAGCTCACAAGTAAACCCATTTTGAAATTACCTGACTTAAGTCAAGAATTCATAGTAAGGACGGATGCAAGTAATATTGGGTTAGGTGCAACTTTACTACAGAAATCAGATGCATTGGATGGGGAATTAAGCCCAGTGGCATATGCTAGCAGAAAGTTGAATAAAGCTGAAATCAACTACTCAACTAGCGAAAAAGAATGTCTTGCAGTAATATGGGCAATAAAGAAATTCAATATTTATCTATATGGGAAGGCATTTAAGTTGCAAACTGACCACAAACCTTTATCGTTTTTAGCACAGGCTAAGCATGAGAACTCTAGGTTACTCCGATGGTCTTTGCTTCTGGCTCCATATAATTTTAGCATTGAATATATATCTGGAAAAACCAATCTGGGAGCGGATTTTTTAAGCCGCCATCCGTGTGATGAGAATCACCGTAAACCCCAGAAATAATAATAAATTTCTCTATGTGTATATAGAATAAAGGACTGACATATAATGTCTGTTTTAAGAGGGGAGGTGTCATGAAATATTCTAATCCACATATATAAATTATTAGGTAAATATGAAGCCTAACAAATAAAATTAATAAAGAGAAGAGCAATGGTAAAATGACAGTGCTGTCACAAGGAATGTACTCGAAATCCCCCTTGTTTTCTGCTTCGTCTGCAAATTGTAACGCTTTCACGTTGATATAAAAGCTTACTGTATTATTACCCGCTTTCTTCAATGAAACGTGTGCTGTATTTCTTGGAAAAGCATTGAGAGGCCCTGCGTAATGACCTAAATTAATCCTAACATTAATTATATTACGTTACCAAAACGAACGAACAGATGGACAAAAGGATAGCGAGAAGGGAGAGGCAGAAAGCCGAACACTAAACACGCTTCGCGCGATACGCAAATGCTGCCATCACGCGTGTAAGTCTACATGCACTAATTTTTTTTCAGACGGACAGTGATAAAATACACTACCCTTTCCCAGAGTTAGGTTTATAAATCATAACAGACTCTTATTAGAAAAGATAACAATAGATGGGTTTACGTTTGAACACATAACAGTACCCAGACAGCACATCTTCGAAACAGGAGGTAGAAGAAATTGCATATTTTGAACGCAGCCACGTAGCTCCTTTAAATTAGTATTTTTGGGTTCCTTAGGGCTTGCTGACAAATAATATGTAAAACGTTACGCAAATAGTCCAGGAATTAATAAATTATACCCAAAATAAAATATTGGGGGTGCCTGACAGCATAAAATCATTTCTGCTCATAAGATTTTTTTTTAACGTGTTTGAAAAAAATTTACGTTACAGAAATAGCCTACCATGTAAACTCCAAATTGATTGGAGCGCAACAAATGAAAGCCTAACCACGATTGGTCGGGCTATAAATACTATCTTGGTTGTTAGGGGAAACGGGAAAAGGTAACATTTTTTCAAACACTTGTCGAAACGTGGCTCATTGGCCAGTCTCGCTGATATACACACTTGGGAGCGTTAGTTCGAGACCACTTGTTTAAATGATCCTGATAAAGCATCAGTGCGTTGAAGCCAGCTAAAATTTTGCTCAATAAAGCCTGGAAGATAAGCAGATGGAAATTTGTGCCAGTTTGTGCCAGAATTCATTGCTAATCAACGTATCTGTGTTATTCGTATGAATTGTGGGACAGTGGTCTTGATGGTACTGAGCAGCACCTAGTCAGAGCTTTGCTGAATCCAGTGTCGGACAGCATACTCCTTGGTCCTTTTAGCTATCAGTGAGGTGTCTCCAGAGCCCAGAGGAGAATTCGAGCAGAGGAGTCCTTTCCTGCCGCCATCACGCCAGATAAGCTAACTTGGCCAGCTGAGCTCAACATTATGTCCCCTCATCTTGAACTGACTTTTTAAAATTAACATTAAGAGGGGAATTTACTTGTCTTAAAATCAGGAACTGTGAACATCTCCAATACTAGTCCCTAAAGACAAACTATTGAAGTCATGATGACAAATACCAACAGAGCTTGAACAAAACAAAACCAGTATTACCTCATTTTACTACCACACAACTGACACACATAGAACATTTGTAATAATATATGTCACTACAATATTCATATTAAATACATTCTGTACATAACTTGTAATTTAAATTGATTGTGATTCCTGGTTCCCTTGTAGTTGAATCAGGACACATATTCATTCATGCCAGTAATGAATACATATTGTTATTTGAAAGTTATCAGTGCCTCCTTTAAGATATTCTCATAGAGTGTTATATGTATGTGAGTGTCACAGTGTTGTCAAGAGTAGTGGATTACATTAAATTGTTTATCTGTCTGTTGTTGTGACTTACACTTCTTCATACACATACCCTAGACACATAACGTAGCATCACACTATTCCAGAATAATTCTGACTGAGATAAAGAGATATGTGGTAGCAAGTAAGGTTATCTATAATACACTACTCTTAATAGATATAGATACCTTCACAGCTGATCTCAGTCAGTACACTAAGTCCCCTATAAGTATTTATAACATCCCACTTCACCACATATATTGGGGGCTCGTCCGGGATTTTGAATCTTTAACTATTAAAAATATTGGGGGTAATTCACTTCAGGGAATATAAGAATTAAAAGGTATCCTTGGGTGGAATTAAATAAGGTTGAGCTCACGGTGCCTGTGTTGTCCATTAGATATATAGTTAGAAATTGAATTGTTGGTTAGACATTATATAAAGTTACCTGATAGACAATGGCGGACCTGGCCAAATTTCGATCTGCTGCGGTTCAGACTGCAAAAGAGTTAGGATTAGATGGGCAAGTTATGGTTGCCTATGTTACTACGGAATGTGACAAATTTATTGAACGCGAAGAAAGAAGGTTTGAAGCCGAAAGAAAGTTAGAGGCTGACAGGGAAATTAAGAAGTTACAATTTGAAGCTGAGGCTGAGACTAAGAGGTTGCAAGCTGAGGCTGAGACTAAGAGGTTGCAGATTGAGGCTGACAAAGAGGCTAAAGCATTGGAAGCCGAGGAAAGAAGACAAGCTGCAGAAAGGGAAGAGAAGAAATTAGCTGCAGAAAGGGAAGAGAAGAAATTAGCTGCAGAAAGGGAAGAGAAGAGATTAGCTGCAGAAAGGGAAGCAGAAAAGGAGGAGAAGAGATTACAAAGGGAACATGAGTTACGACTAAGGGAGTTTGAGTTTCAAGGCCATGCTCCTGAAAATGGTGCCAGTCCCTTTGCCTCTGATGCTACGGTTACTCAGGGAGCCTCAACCTCAGCTATGAATTTTCATTTAGATCATTTTGTTGAGAAAGACGATGATATTGAGAGCTACCTAAATAGGTACGAACTATTAGCTACCACGTATGGGTTAGAGAGAGAAAGGTGGAGCTTAAAGTTATCTCAGGGACTTCGTGGGGCAGCTTATGAAGTTTTTGCAAAAATGAGCAGAGGTGATCAGGAAAATTATGACATGCTAAAGCAGGCTCTTTTGTTAAGGTATGAAAAGAATGCAGAGTTTTACAGGAAAAAATTTAGGAATGCTAAACTACTGTCAGGTGAAACCTATCACCAGTTCTCTGCACGAGTAGAGACATACTTGGAGAAATGGACTTCTCTGGGGAAAACCCAAGATCTTAAGGAAATGGTCCTTATAGAGCAACTAAGAGAGTCCATGGCTCCAGACCTGAGAAAGTTTCTCATGGAACAAGGTGCAGAGAGGCTGGGTGAGTTGCTAAATGTTGCTGAAAGGTATCAAGCAGCTCAAGCAGAGGTAACAGGTAATAAAAAGAAACAGGTGGATAACTTTAGGGCACCACAGAACTTTAATAAATTTGATCCTAGGGATCAAAATAAAGGTAAGCACCAATTTGATAGGCCACGGTATGACAATAAAAATAAATTCCCACAATTCGATGAAAGGAAATATAATGAAAGAAAATCTTTCAACCAAGGAAAAAGGTGGTGTAAGAATTGTCAGATGGACAATCATGACACTGACCGTTGCAGAAGGAAACCTGTGTATATGGCAACCCTTCAGGTCAGGTCGACCTCAAGACAGGAGGAGGATATTATGTTAGATACCACTCCAGAAGAGATGAGGAAGGCACAGGCTGGGGATAAAACACTCAAGCCTTGTTTCAGAAAATTGTCAACTTGTCATACAACTCCAGGCAAGGGAGATTTTTACATGAAAAACAAGTTGATGTATAGGAAGGCCGGAACTAAATCCCATGGTCACGGACAGCTGGTTCTTCCAAAAAGATACAGGACAGACTTAATAAGGAGTCTACATGTGAAACCAGATGGGGACCATGAGAAAATAGGTACCAACATTCAAAAGGTGGCTCACAATTATTATTGGCCCAAAGCAAGATGGGACATTGAGAATTTTGTAGAAAGGTGTAGCATAGCACATGAGGGAACACCCACAAGTGGGAACATGGATCAGGACCTGGACACGCCCCGGAGCAAAATTAGGCCTGATAATAAAAAGAAAAATAGATTTGATAAAGTGGACCAAATGGAATGGGAAGCCCCTTTTCACGGACAAGCTTCACTTAACTGTTTTACAATGGCCACTATGCGGAGAGTGCAAAAGGATGTCTTACCCCAGGATAAGCCGACAATCCCTCAATCGGACTTAAACAAACTGGAGGAAGAAGATGTAGAGAGGAAATCTCTCATCAAGAATTTTAAGAGGGGAGAAAGCCCCAAAAGAAAAATTGGTAGCGGTCGTTTTGTGAATGAAAATTCTGGGAGGAAAAATCATCACTATAAAGCTTCGAGTGGAAGAGACCATACCGGTGCATGGACAAATAGGTCCACACAATTAAAGGTCCATATGTAGCTTTGTTAAGAACGTGGACTGATGAAAAGGCAGAGGAAAACATTACATCTTCATACCAATATGTGAATGAGCTGACCACTCGGTTAAAAACTGGCTGGAAACTTGCCAATGAAAATTTGAAACAAGCCAGGAAGAAACATGCTGCCTATTATAACAGGAAGGCGAAAGACAGAAATTTGGCTGTGGGAGAGAAGGTACTGCTTCTTTTGCCCGGGAGTCAGAATAAGTTACAAATTGGATGGCAGGGTCCATATACAGTTCTAGAGAAGGTGTCTAGAACAAATTATAAGATAGATAAGAAGGGGAAAGAAAAAATCTATCATGTGAATCTCCTGAAGAAATATTTGGAAAGAGAACATCAGGAAGAGACACACTTGTTGACCTTGTCCATCGCCATGGAGATGAAAAAGGAACCACTTTCATCATTTGAATATCCATTACACCCCTGTGAGACAGCAGCACAGGTGAAAATCAGTACACATTTAACGAAAACTCAGAAAGAGAGAGTGCAACAGGTTCTAAATAATCATGCAGAGGTGTTAACAGACCGACCAGGGCATACAAACCTATTGGAATATGATATGAAACTCATAGACTCCACACCTGTCTGTATGAAACCATATTCGATTCCGTTTGCTAAGGAAAAAGCTTTGAAGGAAGAGATAGACTATCTATTGAAGGAAGGAATTATTTCGCACAGTGAGTCTTCGTATAGTTCCGGTGTTGTACTCTTAAGGAAGCCCTCTGGAGAACATAGACTCTGTATAGATTACAGGAGACTGAATGCTATTACAGAAGGACAGGTGGATCCATTGCCGGATACAAATCAGCTGTTTGCCAGGCTAAATAAAGCTAAATATTTCTCAAAAGTGGATCTGAGTAAAGGATACTATCAGATTCCAGTAAAGCCTGAGGTTAGACCATACCTAGCTTTCAGTACCTCAGAAGGACACTATGAGTTTAATAGATTGCCATTTGGATTGAAGAATGCACCTAGTGTCTTCTCTAGAATGATGAGAAAATTATTGGATCCTCTGAATAATCCCTGTATAACAAATTTTATGGATGATATCCTTATAGCAACAGAAACATTTGAGGAACACATTGACTCTCTGAACATGCTGTTTGATCGACTTAGGGAGGCAAATTTAACAGCCCGACCAACCAAATGTTGCGTTGGATGTAAAGAATTGGAATTTTTGGGACACACAGTTTATCAGGGAAACATGACCCCTGACCCAAAGAACTTAGAGAAACTACAGAAAGCCCCGAGACCACAAACCAAGAAGGACGTGAGATCCTTTGTCTCATTATGTGGTTTCTACCAGAAGTATATCAAAAACTTTAATTCCATATGTGCACCGTTAACTGAATTGACACGTAAAGGACATCCAGATCGCATTACATGGACTCCACAATGTGAAATGACTTACCAAGAATTGAAGGAAAAGCTCACAAGTAAACCCATTTTGAAATTACCTGACTTAAGTCAAGAATTCATAGTAAGGACGGATGCAAGTAATATTGGGTTAGGTGCAACTTTACTACAGAAATCAGATGCATTGGATGGGGAATTAAGCCCAGTGGCATATGCTAGCAGAAAGTTGAATAAAGCTGAAATCAACTACTCAACTAGCGAAAAAGAATGTCTTGCAGTAATATGGGCAATAAAGAAATTCAATATTTATCTATATGGGAAGGCATTTAAGTTGCAAACTGACCACAAACCTTTATCGTTTTTAGCACAGGCTAAGCATGAGAACTCTAGGTTACTCCGATGGTCTTTGCTTCTGGCTCCATATAATTTTAGCATTGAATATATATCTGGAAAAACCAATCTGGGAGCGAATTTTTTAAGCCGCCATCCGTGTGATGAGAATCACCGTAAACCCCAGAAATAATAATAAATTTCTCTATGTGTATATAGAATAAAGGACTGACATATAATGTCTGTTTTAAGAGGGGAGGTGTCATGAAATATTCTAATCCACATATATAAATTATTAGGTAAATATGAAGCCTAACAAATAAAATTAATAAAGAGAAGAGCAATGGTAAAATGACAGTGCTGTCACAAGGAATGTACTCGAAATCCCCCTTGTTTTCTGCTTCGTCTGCAAATTGTAACGCTTTCACGTTGATATAAAAGCTTACTGTATTATTACCCGCTTTCTTCAATGAAACGTGTGCTGTATTTCTTGGAAAAGCATTGAGAGGCCCTGCGTAATGACCTAAATTAATCCTAACATTAATTATATTACGTTACCAAAACGAACGAACAGATGGACAAAAGGATAGCGAGAAGGGAGAGGCAGAAAGCCGAACACTAAACACGCTTCGCGCGATACGCAAATGCTGCCATCACGCGTGTAAGTCTACATGCACTAATTTTTTTTCAGACGGACAGTGATAAAATACACTACCCTTTCCCAGAGTTAGGTTTATAAATCATAACAGACTCTTATTAGAAAAGATAACAATAGATGGGTTTACGTTTGAACACATAACAGTACCCAGACAGCACATCTTCGAAACAGGAGGTAGAAGAAATTGCATATTTTGAACGCAGCCACGTAGCTCCTTTAAATTAGTATTTTTGGGTTCCTTAGGGCTTGCTGACAAATAATATGTAAAACGTTACGCAAATAGTCCAGGAATTAATAAATTATACCCAAAATAAAATATTGGGGGTGCCTGACAGCATAAAATCATTTCTGCTCATAAGATTTTTTTTTAACGTGTTTGAAAAAAATTTACGTTACAGAAATAGCCTACCATGTAAACTCAAAATTGATTGGAGCGCAACAAATGAAAGCCTAACCACGATTGGTCGGGCTATAAATACTATCTTGGTTGTTAGGGGAAACGGGGAAAGGTAACATTTTTTCAAACACTTGTCGAAACGTGGCTCATTGGCCAGTCTCGCTGATATACACACTTGGGAGCGTTAGTTCGAGACCACTTGTTTAAATGATCCTGATAAAGCATCAGTGCGTTGAAGCCAGCTAAAATTTTGCTCAATAAAAGCCTGGAAGATAAGCAGATGGAAATTTGTGCCAGTTTGTGCCAGAATTCATTGCTAATCAACGTATCTGTGTTATTCGTATGAATTGTGGGACAGTGGTCTTGATGGTACTGAGCAGCACCTAGTCAGAGCTTTGCTGAATCCAGTGTCGGACAGCATACTCCTTGGTCCTTTTAGCTATCAGTGAGGTGTCTCCAGAGCCCAGAGGAGAATTCGAGCAGAGGAGTCCTTTCCTGCCGCCATCACGCCAGATAAGCTAACTTGGCCAGCTGAGCTCAACATTATGTCCCCTCATCTTGAACTGATTTTTTAAAATTAACATTAAGAGGGGAATTTACTTGTCTTAAAATCAGGAACTGTGAACATCTCCAATACTAGTCCCTAAAGACAAACTATTGAAGTCATGATGACAAATACCAACAGAGCTTGAACAAAACAAAACCAGTATTACCTCATTTTACTACTACACAACTGACACACATAGAACATTTGTAATAATATATGTCACTACAATATTCATATTAAATACATTCTGTACATAACTTGTAATTTAAATTGATTGTGATTCCTGGTTCCCTTGTAGTTGAATCAGGACACATATTCATTCATGCCAGTAATGAATACATATTGTTATTTGAAAGGTTATCAGTGCCTCCTTTAAGATATTCTCATAGAGTGTTATATGTATGTGAGTGTCACAGTGTTGTCAAGAGTAGTGGATTACATTAAATTGTTTATCTGTCTGTTGTTGTGACTTACACTTCTTCATACACATACCCTAGACACATAACGTAGCATCACACTATTCCAGAATAATTCTGACTGAGATAAAGAGATATGTGGTAGCAAGTAAGGTTATCTATAATACACTACTCTTAATAGATATAGATACCTTCACAGCTGATCTCAGTCAGTACACTAAGTCCCCTATAAGTATTTATAACATCCCACTTCACCACACCAGTGCGGAGTCTGAAGATTTCCACTTGTTCTCTTCTGTTGAGCTGGTAGTAAGCATCATTTTGTGTGTGACCTGGATGCTCTACATCCCATTTGTTTCTGTATATGATTCTGATAAAACTCTTCGCTTCCTTAAAAAGTAACGCGTGCATCATTCTGAGGTAGATTTCCACCTTCCTTTGCCAATCTGTCAGCCTCTTTACTGCCGGTGATGTTACAATGAGATAGGATCCATTGGATCACAATGCTTTTGAATCGTTGACATAGTTTGTGGAGCACTATTCTGAGGTCTTCCAGGTCTGTATTATTTTGGCTTTTCAACGTTGCAATTATTGACTGTTCATCGGTAAAGAAAGCAAATTGTCTCTCTGTGCTTTTCTCTGTCATTATAACCTCTGCTGTAGTTTTCAAGGCCTCTGCCTCTGCTCTGAAGTTACTTGAGAATTGTCCTTTTGCCACTGACAGCTTTTTTTGTGCACCAGTGCTTAAGGTCAGAAAGACATCTCCACCTCCATTTTCTGTTGCATTTGTTGCTGACCCATCTGTGTATGCATGGGTCCAGGTGTTGCATGGGTAATATTTCTCTATGTATTTTGTCGCTATGGATTTTCTCTCTGTTGCAGTCTGGCTCTTTTTCTTTCAATTCCAGGAATGTTTTCTTTCATTTCAGTGAAACGATGTTCTTTCCAAACTGGAAGCTTGTGTGCAGTGTAGATGGGTTTAATAAGTGATATTGCATTTATGGAAACTGCTCTCTTCTGTGGTTTGGTTGATTGTACAAAGTCGCTTCGTTTGAGTCTTTGCCTTCTAAGAGCATTCATTCTATGGCACATTGGATGGTCTGTTAGTCTCTTGAATTTTTCAGCTTGGTGCTAAGCCCTGCTGTTTCTTCTGTCGTCCATTGGCTGGAGGCGTGTAATCTTTTCGAGTTCTTTTATAGATGTTGTCTTCATGCCGCCCATTATAATTCTCTTTGCTTGATTTTGGAGTCTGCTGATTTTATCGAGGTTTGACTTAGCTGCTGTTGTTCAAGCTGCAATGCCATACTCTAGGACTGGTCTCACTCGCCCTGTGTATAACGTCTTTAGCACTCTCTCATCCGCACCCCAAGTTGTTCCAGCAAGTTTTTATCATGATTGTCATTCTTTGTCTTGCTCTCATTCGATGTCTGTCAACTTGTTTTTTTTTTTCAAGTCCGACGGCAATCAAAAGTAATGCCTAGGTAGTTTGGATTTTCATTTAAATGTAGATTTTCTCCACTTAGCATTAGTGTGGAGCTCTGTGGTTTATGCGAGAAGGAAAATACTGTGTGCGTTGTTTTACCGAGAATTGACCTTCCATATAAGGAGAGTGACCGTTTGAATTTTTCAAACGCATGAATCATGCATAAAAGTCCATATACAGGTCCTAACGAGGCTAGCAACCTTAGCACGTGAAAATAATATATTCATGAACCACCACAGCAAAGCGCTGGAGATTGCTTCGTGCTAGTTCTCTCAGGGAACCAAAAGTAGAGGTAACCCCAGACTCCAAGTGGAGAAAGGATGATGATGACATAATATGTATATATTTACTATCGTTTGTAATAAGTGTATGTATATTTAAACTTTTCCAACCAGGCACAAGCCACTTGCCGCTGATCAGTCGAAACTTTTCCAGTAAATTAACTAACAGAAAGGTCCCCTGAGTTATATGGTGTACGCTCAGGGAGAGTAATAATTCAGAGAAAAGAATCGGTTGACGGACAGCAGGAAATACGCCTGATTAATATCAGGAAAACAAAGACTTAGCAGCGGAATTTGTTCTTTTATTCCCTCTAAAGTTTGTGGTACGAGTTTACGAGACAATTTGAGGTACGATTCTACGATACCAGCTGTACAGCTGTTCTGTGGTTCAAAGCTTGTGATCGACACTTGAAACCTACTTTCAACTGGTTGTGAAGATGCCTACTTTGACCAGGACTCGTGACCTCGCACCCGAGACGAATTAACGGAAACAGCAGCATCAATACTTCAGCAGTTTGGAAGCTAAGTGGCTCTTTTTAGCAGGATATACAACATAATTTATTGACCTATATTCCACAACTAAGCTTCCTAAAGCCGATATTAATTTCAATGACGAAACTTATTTTTTTTAGTAATCACCAGTTTCTATTTATTTACATCTGTTCCAAAGTAATTGATATATATATTTGTTATATGTGGTTTTTACAAATTCATAGTCGATTTAGTCATTACAGAGAGAAGTGCACACGGATGAATCAGCATCTGTTATCTGTCTATTTTTACATCTATAGAGCCAATTAATAAGGAGAATTTCACTGTTAATTCAGTTGGGGGCTTGTACGAGCTAAATTAAATTATATAATACCTCTTCTCAAAAGTTGTCGGGCAGATAACGTTAACATTGTTAAGACACATTCATAATTGTTCTTGACTTCAGGAATATCTTGTGAATACTACCTCAAAGTAGAAGCATCATCATCCTCTTATCTGCTTCTCTGTCAAGAGTAATCTTGTGCGAAGGTAGATACTCTAGGTTTTGGCTATTGTTGGACCATCACAGCACAGCAAAGGGGAGTCAACGCGTGACAACATTGTACAATATAGTCATTGTTAAAATCAAGACTGACAGTCAGACAAGACAGGTGTAGACTGATAGTCAGACAAGACAGGTGTAGACTGACAGTCATACAAGACAGGTGTAGACTGACAGTCAGACAAGACAGGTGTAGACTGACAGTCAGACAAGACAGGTGTAGACTGAACGAAATGAAAAGACAATAACGAGGGGATGCTCTAGAGAAAAGATGAACATTTGGAACTGAAGTAATTGGTTTTTTAAACACCTGGAGATAGAAATATGGAGAGAGAACGAACGAACGAACGAACGAACGAACGAACTTTATTTTCAAAGGGTTGAGAATTTTGCACGCAGGCCCGTTTGACATTCTGCCCTTCCTTTCTCTCACCTTTCATACTGAATTCATTTATTCCCATATGCATTTTACATATCAATGTCAAGGAATTCAACGTTGCAAAGTAAAATAAAATAGCACACTCATATTAACATTAACTACTTATAAACATGACATAAAATATGTAGAAAAGTACAAACATCGTCAGAGAGAGAGAGAGAGAGAGAGAGAGATAGAGAGATAGATAGATAGATAGATAGATAGATAGATAGATAGATAGATAGATAGATAGATAGGTAGGTAGGTAGGTAGGTAGGTAGGTAGGTAGGTAGGTAGGTAGGTAGGTAGAGGGGAGGGATGTCGATAGAGAGAGAGAGAGAGAGAGAGAGAGAGAGAGAGAGAGACTATTCAAAATAAACAGCAATACATATAACTGCTCGTTCAATGTCCATGCTTCAGCATCATACAATAATGAAGAGCGAATGTAATGTTTGAAAATAAAATACTAAAATTGATTGGGTTTAGACAATTTTTAAACTGAAATTAAATACTGCAAGTTCTTCTATGACGTGTCTTCTTGGATGTTGTCTTCTATGATGCGTCTTTTATGACGTGTCTATTACGTGTCTTCTACGTCACGTCTTCTATAACGTGTCTTCTATGACGTGAATTATTTGATGTGTCTTCTATGTCATGTCTTCTATAACGTGTCTTCTATGACGTGTCTTATTTATGTGTCTTCTATGCCATGTCTTCTATAACGTGTCTTCTTTGATGTGTCTTCTTTGTCGTGTCTTCTGTAACGTGTCTTCTCTGCCATGTCTACTATAACGTGTCTCCTATAACGTACCTTATATAACGTGCCTTCTATGACGTGTCTTCTATGGCGTGTCTTCTAAAACTTGTCTTCTAAAACGTGTCTCCTCTGACGTGCCCTCTATAACGTGTCTTCTATAACGTGCCTTCTATAACGTGTCTTCTATGACGTGTCTTCTATAACGTGTCTACTACAACGTGTCTTCTATAACGTGCCTTCTATGGCGTGTCTTCTAAAAATTGTCTTCTATAACGTGTCTTCTATTATTTTTTTTTAAAACCAGCTGCACTTGAGCTTTCAGCCCTTCGGCTCAATGACATGTCATTGCGAGGCTGGGGAGCCAGTGGACTTTCCTTCCAACCCGGTCAGGAGCTTCGCTCCTTCCCATCCACAGAGGGTTTACGTGTCTTCTATAACGTGTCTTCTATGGCGTGTCTTCTATGGCGTGTCTTCTATGATGTGTCTTCTATAACGTGTCTTATATGACCTGTCTTCTTAGACGTGTCTTCTATAACGTGTCTTCTATGACGTGTCTTCTATGACGTGTCTTCTATACCGTGTCTTCTATAACGTGTCTTCTCATACGTGTCTTAAATGACGTGTCTTATATGACGTGCCTCTATAACGTGTCTTCTATAACATGTCTCCTATAACGTGTCTTATATGACCTGTATTCTTGGACGTTTCTGCTATAACGTGTCTTTTCTTACGTGCCTTATATAACGTGTCTTATATAACGTGTCTTATATAACATATCTTCTTGGACGTATCTTCTAAAATGTGTCTTCTCTTACGTGTCTTATAGGACGTGTCTTCTATACCGTGTCTTCTATGACGTGTCTACTATAACGTGCCTTGTATACGTGTCTTCTATAACGTGTCTTCTATAACATGTCTTCTATAACGTGTCTTATATGACCTGTCTTCTTGGACGTGTCTTCTATGACGTGTCTTCTAACTTGTCTTATATGACTTTTCTCTGAATTGTCTTTTTTATCGTGTCTTCTATGGCGTTTTTTTTTCTCTGACATATCTTCTTTAACATGTTGTCTATAACGTGTCTTCTCTTACGTGTCTTCTATAAATTGTCTTCTATAACGTTTCTTCTATGCTTAGTACACGAGGTACGTTGACACAAAAAAGCGTTACCGATGAGGTTCAGGACCAATGATAAATGAATAGGTGCACCATCACACAAGCTACTCGGGTAGACCCCAGTCACTACCCATACACCCCAAATGGCTTGACGGAAATAGTGGAAGATAAAAACCAAATATCAACTGTGCGATATATTAGGGGGAAGAACAACAAAGACATGGATATTGCACAAGAGCGGTAACATGTGAACGATGCTAGGATATACCAACATCGCCAGAATATATGAATAATTTATGTGGTCTGTGATGAGAACAACCCATACTGACAGCATAGAAAAAAGAAGATAGCACTAGAGTCCCACATAGTAGATAGACTGTGATGGCTCAAATATTTCACAGACTGACAGTCGCATAGACACATTAATTTGTTAACATAACTACACAGTATGATCAATTTCTTCACTGTTATTCCTTCAACTCTCCCTAATGATCTTCTCTCCGACATCTGCCAGTCCTGGAGACCCTGACAAGGGTTGACCCTGTTGACCTATGACTAACCTATTACACTTCATTACAGAATGAGATTTTTCTGTGAGGTGCAGATAACTCTATAAGGGGAGTCAACAAGTCGGGAATAACGGGCATGAGTTGTCTTGGAGAGCAGCATTACCACCGAGTAAATGGTCCACATCAGCCACCAGGTCTTCGAGAACAGCAGCACTCTTGTGAACTAGATTCTCTATCAATATATTTATTGTTAGTCCAATCTTGGAAACTAGATTCTCTGTCAATATATTTATTGTTAGTCCAATCTTGGAAACTAGATTCTCTGTCAATATATTTATTGTTAGTCCAATCTTGGAAACTAGATTCTCTATCAATATATTTATTGTTACTCCAATCTTGGAAACTAGATTCTCTATCAATATATTTATTGTTAGTCCAATCTTGGGAATTAGATTCTCTGTCAACATATTTATTGCTAGTCCAATCGTGGGAACTAGATTCTATGTCATTGTCAATGTATTTATTCTTAGTCCAATCTTGGGAACTAGATTCTCTGTCAATATATGTATTGTTAGTCCAATCGTGGGAACTAGATTCTCTGTCAATATATTTATTCTTAGTCCAATCTTGGGAACTAGATTCTCTGTCAATATATTTATTCTTAGCGCAATCTTGGGAACTAGATTCTCTATCAATATATTTATTCTTAGTCCAATCTTGGGAACTAGATTCTCTGTCAATATATGTATTGTTAGTCCAATCGTGAGAACTATATTCTCTGTCAATATATTTATTCTTAGTCCAATCTTGGGAACTAGATTCTCTGTCAATATATGTATTGTTAGTCCAATCGTGGGAACTAGATTCTGTGTCAATATATTTATTCTTAGTCCAATCTTGGGAACTAGATTCTCTGTCAATATATTTATTCTTAGCGCAATCTTGGGAACTAGATTCTCTATCAATATATTTATTCTTAGTCCAATCATCGCTATTTATAGATCATGGTACACATTTGTTAACTCTCTTTTATTGAAGGTAACATTTGTTGACTATCTTTTACTGAAGGTAACATTTGTTGACTATCTTTTACTGAAGGTAACATTTGTTGACTATCTTTTACTGAAGGTAACATTTGTTGACTATCTTTTACTGAAGGTAACATTTGTTTGACTATCTTTTACTGAAGGTAACATTTGTTGACTATCTTTTACTGAAGGTAACATTTGTTGACTATCTTTTACTGAAGGTAACATTTGTTGACTATCTTTTACTGAAGGTAACATTTGTTGACTATCTTTTACTGAAGGTAACATTTGTTGACTATCTTTTACTGAAGGTAACATTTGTTGACTATCTTTCTATTATCAGTATTTCAAACAAAATGTTTCAGACACCACCACTACACGAGAACATGTCACGTGAGCAGGTATGACGGTATTGCCTCCCCTTACCTCTGCAGTAGTGGTCCAACAATGGCCAAAAATCAAGAGTATCTAATATGGGCTTCAAAGGTGTTTACCTTCGCACAAGATTACTCTTAGCAGAGATATAGATAGAAGAAACAAAACGCTTCTATCTCCAGGGAGTCTTCACAAGATATTCAGATAAGCGAAAACAATGCTGCTTTGGCTGAGCACGTTAATTCTAGAATCTGCCGACAACTTTTGTGAAGGAATTAAGCACTTATTAATGGCAGCTCGTTCAAGCCCCCACCCCTGATTTACTCAGTGGAATTCTTATTATTCTGGTATAGCTCTGTTTAGAGTGTGTGTAGTAAATTGACTGAGACAAACATGCAGTAACTTTAAAATGATTAAATCGAAGTTAAATTTGTAACATTACAAATACCAAAATTTAATAATCACTTTAGGTTTTAACAAGTTTCAAGAATTGAATAATATTTTAGGAAAAGGTTTTCATCACTGTTGTGATGGTATTTAACAGAAAAAAGGAGGTCACTTTTGGCAACGGATATTTTGCACTTAACTGCCAATGGTAGTTTCAGCTGGTACCACCACCTATAACTATGGTAAAAGAATATAAATGAAACGCTCTCCTGAGTATTGCGTTGTCCAACCCATAGTTATGGGTTCCTATCTTCCCATACCACCATCCCATTTAACTCAGAATTTACCCTCGATGAGAATTAAATTGAATCCCTCGGGTGTAGTGAAATATGAATCATATCTCGGCCCTCATTCAAAACATTACACTGTACAGAAATTCCGAGAAGCCAAACAACCAATCAAAACGGCAGCTCGGGTCAAGCAATGCTAATAATTTGTAAGGCTTTTTAGTAGGAAGACGAGAAAGTGTAGATGTTAATACTTTTTTGAAAGGCAATGTGCAGAGATGAACGAAATATATCAATGATGAGGAACATAATTCGATAACAGGGATCATTAGCTATTGGCAGATATCTATATGTGACAGGGGCTACGTGTGGCTGAGGCGAACTTATGTCGATGTGGCTACCTCACACCCAAGACCCATGCACTAAGAAAATTTTATTAAGGATCGTTTGACAGGGGTTGCAATTATTGGTTGCTTGCAACCTTTTCAGCAGCAGACTTAGCAATCAAGCAACACAAAGCCTTATACAGATCAACATTTAATACTACAGAACACCCAGACAGTGTTCGTAGACTTTCTGAAAAACAATATATAAAAACAATGTCTAAGTGAAAATCAATAGCATAAATAACAACACTTACCATTCAGAAAACATGCGCCCACTACAGTCAGCCATGATCTATCAGCTACAGGTACCCATTCATACCACGTGCATTTATGGTTACGCCATCTTGCGAGAACGGCATACAGCCACGCTAACAATCCAGCTAAGCTGCGTCGTTGTATATTCTATAGTAACATTACATTATAATACTAAATATTATAGAAATAATGGCTTAGCAAAGCTATTTAAGGCGGTACAGATAACCAATAGAGATTTTACACTGTAAAACTATGAAACTAAGAAAGCTAACACCAATTAGCTATAGCCGATCTTACTAATACTTACACCACATTATCAGTCTAACATTACTGAAAAAGCACAGGACTTTATTCTAGTAAGCTGTAACATAATAAATTGCAGCACTCGCCACACTAAAATAAACTATTTTGGCACCCGCACCGTAGTTAATAAATATAACAATCTAAATCGCGCCACAATTAAATATTATTCAAACCGACAACGTGTCGGATTTACATTAGAACAAAGAAGGTTTCCTTAACCCCAAACAATATGGAAATATTTAACCGTAAAATTTCATTTACACAAATGTAATAACTGAATATGCCAGTTCTAGTACCGGCCACGTGTTATATTTCCTTAACAAGGACCCACGCCATGTCAGAATAGATTTAGATCTAACATCAACCGCACACGAAATAAATACCACAGAATTAAGTATATACTTATTTAAAATACTACGGCACAAAGATGGTAAACCTAATATCCTATATCCTTTCTAACACTGTAAAGACTTTAGAATGTTGGAGAAATATTATATCTACTCGCAAGTCCTAGGCATGATCTTGCTCGAATTAGACTTCAGATCTCAATAGCTTGTTCTCTCTCCGCGACAGGCGATTGGAATGATAAAGAAATTTCAACTGACGCGCTAGCCTGGACGCTTCTCTTCTCTGATTGGCTGCTACTCCTTCAGCGGCATTACTAATGTTCTATTTTTAGATGTGACCTAAAAATGGCTGCCACATGCTATGTCGTGGTAGGAGGTACAGAACAACCGACAAAATGGCGATGGCGCTGTCACATATAATTCTCTGGAAGATGTTTAGAACCGGAGAAAATGTGTATTTAAGGCATCGAAGCATGAACCATGTTGTGCTTTGCCATGTTTAGGCTGCTCCAGTGAAAAGTCGGATTAATCTGGACATAAGAGAGATACTGTAATAAATAGAGCTTAGCCCTAAGAATAATATAAGCGTTGGATTTAGGAAATCCGTTCAGAGATAAAGAAGCTAGAACGATTTCAGGTTTTCCATACTAGCACAGAACGCCTAAGATTTTCACTTTTTCTAGTCTACAAAATACTTTGGCCTTGATGCTTTCTCGTACGGGAAACCTTGACCTATAAAAGGCGGAAGGTACCAATAGTAAAACACTTGCCACAAAATTCAAACTTCAGACACGAGCGAAATCGTCTACTACCAGACTCCATTGCCATCTGCAGGGTAACACAGTCTGTCGAGCCATTAAAAGCCGCTCTGCATGTATTTGGGGGTAAGAAAGAATGTTATTACATATGTATATATAATTATATTATTAATATGTGCCTTAAAGAAGTGGATAAGTGTGTGTGAAATCATTGTGTAATTCTTGGAAATAATTCAAACATGTGTTAGCACAATTTAATTGTGAAATGAAAGCAGATGGACGTGTAGATTGTGATGTTAGTTTTAGGAAAGTATTTTGAAGATGTTAAGCTTGCTGGAATGGACCACCTTATTGGAAAGATGGAAAGAATGAAATTATTTTACTGTACAAATTGAGTTATAACATAACTCTTTCCACAAGGCCTATCTGATTATAAGGAAGCAAATCATGAAAAAACTGTAACCAGAGAGTTACTAGAGTAGTATGCTATTAATTAAATGAATTATCTTATTTTTGACTTGCTATGATTCTCATGAGTAACCACATCTTATCTGATCTGTCTCATCTTACCTCCTGACTGGTTAAGGAGTCAGTGAGAGATACTACGTAGGTTATATATATTATATTTCAGGTTATATCCTGCCTTGAAGAGTTTACTCAATTCTACGTACCTAAGTCAGCCGGAGGAAGCTGTTGTTGTTCTGAGCGCTTGTGAAATGTCAGAGGGTCTTCAACAGTGCTATTTTTAAGATTGGAAGAACCCCAGTTGTGGGATTCTTTCCACTTCCATTGCTGGGCCAGGCCTTGAAGCACTTTTCGAAGATAAGTAGCCTTGTTTGAGGTTACTTGACTTTACAAAAAACCATACCACACAAAATAAATTAGCAGCTTAAGATTATAAGAATCTAAGAATATGGACCATATAACCTACGAGTTTATTCTTTACAAGTAAACATTGAAATGATAAAACAAGTATGTGGTGTTAAAGAACATAGCAAATGCCATGATAACTTGTGATATAATAATATTAACATTTGTTCAAGGTTAGCACAGAAGAAAGACAGTTTTCATCAAAGATCAAGAAAACAGATGAAGATGAACTTTAATTAACTTTAAATCTAATATAAATACTTGACAGTGAAACTATTAATAAAAATTTTGAATCAATTTCAGATTATTTGAAAATTATCCAACAGAACAAAGAAAGATCCTGTACATAAATAAATTATAAATTATACCAACAGTCTTTATTGAATTATTTAAGTTTGGTTCTTAATTCTTGTTGGTTAGTTAAGTACCCCTAGCAGAGTCAGTATCTAAGGTTAGTCGGGAGAGGGGCACCATAGAAACCTAAGATAATACATTACCACCTCAACTAGGAACCTATACAGCTTGACTATACCTTTGATGTCGATACGCCATTACTCTTTTCAGAGAATGGGGTATTTCTTGTAAGACCAGTCTCTTATCTGGCACTATCCTGGTATCATCTGATATATCTATTTGTCCAGGATATTATCATCATCATTATATCTTTCGTCTCGCTACATCGGGATAAAACTTTCTTTACATTTAAATTGAATAGCGTTCATTGTTGCTTTATATTTAAATGAAAAGGTTAATAGTACAGATAGAATATGTTTACATTTACATTTCCACTGATTTGAAAAGTGTTCACAATATAAATTGAATATGTTTTCATTTATGTTTACACTGAAAAGTTTGAAACTTCCAGTAATTTTAAAAGTGAATATGTTAACATCGACATTTACACTGGTTTGAAACTGTAAGTATTATACTTAGAATGTAAATCATTTCTTTCATCTTTTCCTCCCTGCTCCTTAAGGAAACTGGGATTCTTTATTCGTTTAGTTCTCTTTAAGAAACTAGCGCTAAAGCAGTCGCCAGCCCGTGCAGTGGTGATTCATGAAATCATCATTCTATACGCTGAGGTTGCCAGCCTCAAATGACTTGGACATCCACGAGCGATTTTCACACATTAAAATCCACATGGGAATACACGTGTTTATGTTAGTTCACATGTTAGTAATAATGTAAAATGACAACTTACGCCAATCCTGGCTCACATACATTTTGCTCAGATGAATAAAAGAGACTTGAATCGGCCTCTTACACGTGTCAGGAGTGTCGTTGCTTTAACAATAGATTCCCTGTCTGATTCCGTGTGTGGTCCTTCAGTTCCCTCAGTCCCGGTTTCCTTGTTTAAAATAATAGAAATTTCCTGGGCTGTTTTTTGTAAGTCCCGATACATACTCAAATAAAAGGTGTCCTGTATGTTAAGAAGGAATTCTGAATTCTAGGCTTCACTCTGGCAAAGTCTGTAGTCTTGGCAAGCGATTTCTCACAGTAGTTTTGACTGACTGAAGCGTCAGGTTTTATTCACTGCCTTCCCACGCATCTGTTGTTATGGCGCACAACTGATCAGCCAATCTGATTTGAATATTTTGCATGACACATTTAGTGCTAAATTTCAAACATTACTTTTCTGAAAATTGGCTGCGAACATCCGATAGCCCTGTGTACCAACTTACAAACGCGTCGATAACCTCGCACGACAATGTGTGTAAGATGTAACAAATCATTACTTTATCAGAAAGCAATCTCTTATCTGTTTCTGTCCATCAATTGTCTCCCCGTACTCTGGCCTTTATCAGCGCTTAGCAAATACACTGGCGATTTTCGTGGGGCTAATCCTTCGTGGACAAGATTTGGTACAAAGGAATTTTACCATCCTGCCTGTCGTTAATATTATTTCTGCTGCTCCTTGCAAAGCTTAGCGAAGGGACAGGAAACAAAAAGACGTAATAACATATCCCTGAGAAGGGTGTAAGAAGGAAAATACATAATATCTGCTATACATAGCAGAGAAAGAAAGAAAGAAAGAACGTGCGACAATTGAAAGCACGCAATAAAAATCAGTACCACAAATGTACCGATACTGCCGGAGCGAAACAGAGATCGAGAGGGGTCGCCCCATTCTGTCACAGCAGGATGGGGAAGGGTGGTCGGCTGTAGAGGTGCCGCTATATTCCTTAAGGAATAATAAAAGAGTGCATGAATGAATAAACCAATCAGTCAAACAACGAGTGAATGAATGAATCAATCAATACAGAACAAACGAACAATTGATCGAGCCAATGAATAAATGTATGAATGAATGAATGAATGAATGAATGAACATATGTATGAATGAATGAATGAACGTATGTATGAATGAATGAATGAATGAATGAATGAACATATGTATGAATGAATGAATGGACATATGTATGAATGAATGAATGAACATATGTATGAGTGAATAAATGAACATATGTATGAATGAATGAATGGACATATGTATGAATGAATGAACATATGTATGAATGAATGAATGCATGAACATATGTATGAATGAATGAATGCATGAACATATGTATGAATGAATGAATGAACATATGTATGAATGAATGAATGAATGAACATATGTATGAATGAATGAATGCATGAACATATGTATGAATGAATGAACATATGTATGAATGAATGAATGCATGAACATATGTATGAATGAATGCATGAACATATGTATGAATGAATGAATGAACATATGTATGAATGAATGAATGAACATATATATGAATGAATGAATGCATGAACATGTGTATGAATGAATGAATACAACGCTATGTGGAACCAATCGTGAAGCTATATAACCCGCCGGGTTATATAAATTAGTGAACAACCACCAGGATAACTTCCCCTGACGTACAAGACGACTAACAAAAGTGGCGCATGTGGCTAGCAACATCATCATGTCCAAGACGACGCTACGGAAACTATCACTGTAAAAAGTATATGAATTTCTCTGTCGAGGAGATCAACTAAGTGGTACTGACCTCATGCTCGTGAAAAATAACGTGGTACACCAGATACAAACGACTTGATGACGTTCGCTAAAATCTGCGACCTGTTTATAAAATCACACATAAATAATGTGCTTAGTTGGCAGTTTGTCTGAGCATGGCCCAGGGGCCCCACGATTCGAGGGGCCCCATGCTGGGATGCTGCCATATTGTTCATAAGACATCTCTTGGCAGAGTGGATAATTACTCGAAATTACTGGAAAGGTCTGGGATTCAAATCAAACATAACGTGGGTAAGTTGACGAAATGTTTGTTGAAAGTACCATTAAATTATAAATCTATAGGTTTAATTTTATTGACCGTTTACATTTTTATTCCCGTGGGTGGGTAGGGCTGGTAGGGGCCCAGTGCACAGCTTTGCCCAGGGACTACAATGCTGTTAAGACGGCCCTGGTGGTGTCGTCTTGAAAGTGAACGTGCTCGAATCTCCGTAGTGCCTCTTTGTTGCGCACAGATTCTTTTGTGTGGTAGTCTGTGGCACACAGATTACTGTTGGTAGGCATACAAATGTAAAGTATAACTATTTGTCTGATGAAAAGTATTTTATTTGAGAATCAATGATTCTTAGTCTAAGGGACAGAACCCTGATTGATCGATGTTATATTCGGTTATATGGGTTATCTGTTCTTGTGTCTCAATCTGGCGTATGAATACTAGATTTACGTCATTTTGCGTCTGGTATGGCCAGAAACAGATTGGTCTTGCTTAAAATGTTTATGGCCCGAATTTATATTTATTCCTTGACTATTTAAGGTGATTCGGTCTTATATCTTTGTATCTTTGTATTTCTATGTCGGTCTATTTTTTGAGCTGAACTCTGGGGTCAAAGGCATTTCAGCGCATGCGTCGATTTGGGGTGTCGACAGAGAAGCGGCTGTCATGTCGTCGCTGCTATGGGCTGGTCGATTAGAATGCCTGAAGATTGTTCTCTGTGATTTATTCTAGGAAGGAGATTGTTTCTCTGTATGACTGTAGTATCAGAGATTCTCCTAATGTTGATTATTAACGCCAAGGAATGGCGTGCGTTATTCGCTAGTGTGTGTTTTCCTAAAGCCAGGTAAAACCAAATCCTTTTTGCTGAACTTTTTTGCTAAGCCTAGATGAGAGACATATTATCGTACATCTAGGATTATTGACTACAGATGAAGATGACGTGTTATCTAGCAGCACTAGATTACTTGATGTAACCAGCCTTATTGATAGCAGAAATGTATAGAAGCCCAATGAGGACATTTATGTACGAATTACGAATTAATTCTGCTTCATAATTTTTCATCCTGGGTGAGCGAAGCTCACGGAGGAGAGCCATTTTTTGGATCCCGCCATTGTAAGCGGATCATCGTCGGAGAACAGAAAAGGTCCTATTATCTGATGATGGTACAGAGATCTATGTATTATGAAAAAAAACCCACTACTGTGGTTTAACATTGTTGCTATAAACATTTGATGAATTTACGGCTTGAAAAACTTAGCCAGGAGAATGTTCTGACAGTGAACCATTGTTGATGATTAGGTATCTACCTTAACTGACGCGATTAGTCAGTTGGAGCATGAGATGATAGACAACCAGAATATTGAGTGCTTGCCTACTATCGTTCCATTGTATTTTCATGCCACATAAATGTACACCTGATATTGTCACCCATTTTTCAAGTATACGATGATTTTTTTGCCAACCTATTCAAGTGACTGTAATCGTGATGTCGAAGTGTACGTCCATTATTAAATGTATGAAACGTCATCAGCAGTCTACCCTTTATTGACTTCTAACTATGATTGAGTGAGTGACTTGTCAACTCAACAGAACTGTACACACATTCGCGTCCTTTACATCTACATTCTCACTCGATGTCAGCACTGTGTCGAAACGAGTTGACCATTCATTTATGTGACCAGCATAACCTGATGAAAGCAGTAACATCACAACAAAAAACGCGTTTTATCAATGTGGTAGGCCAGATTTCTGGGTCACAGGCAGTAACTAGGTCAGCGCTAGTTGACATTTGTATTAGAACAGACATCATTGTATAGCAGGGTATTAACTGTGTTAGCGAGAAGTGCTTATATTTCAACGGTGGTGTCATGGAATATTCTAATCCACATATATAAATTATTAGGTAAATATGAAGCCTAACAAATAAAATAAATAAAGGAAGAAGAATGGTAAATAACAGTGCTGTCACAAAGACTGTACTCGAAATCCCCTTGTTTTCTACTGCGTAAGCAAATTGTAATGCTTTCACGTTGATATAAAAGCTTACTGTATTATTACCCGCTTTCTTCAATGAAACGTGTGCTGTATTTCTTGGAAAAGCATTGAGAGGCCCTGCGTAATGACCTAAATTAATCCTAACATTAATTATATTACGTTACCAAAACGAACGAACAGATGGACAAAAGGATAAAGAGAGAGGGGAGGGCTGAAAATCAGGAACGCATGCAACAGGCGTCGCGCGATACACAAATGCTGCCATCACGCGTGTAAGTCTACATGCACTAATTGTTTTTCAGACGGACAGTGATAAAATACACTACCCTTTCCCAGAGTTAGGTTTTAAAATCATAAAAAACGCTTATTAGGAAAGATAACAATAGATGGGTTTACGTTTGAAAACATAACAGTACCCAGACAGCACATCTTCGAAACAGGAGGTAGAAGAAATTGCCTATTTTGAATGCAGCCACGTAGCTCCTTTAAATTTGTATTTTTGGGTTCCTTAGGGCTTGCTGACGAATAATATGTAAAACGTTACGCAAATAGTCCAGGAATTAATAAATTATAACCAAAATAAAATATTGGGGGTGCCTGACAGCATAAAATCATTTCTGCTCATAAGATTTTTTTTTAACGTGTTTGAAAAAAATTTACGTTACAGAAATAGCCTACCATGTAAACTCCAAATTGATTGGAGCGCAACAAATGAAAGCCTAACCACGATTGGTCGGGCTATAAATACTATCTTGGTTGTTAGGGGAGACGGGGAAAGGTAACATTTTTTCAAACACTTGTCGAAACGGGGCTCATTGGTCAGACTCGCTGATATACACACTTGGGAGCGTTAGTTCGAAACCACTTGTTTAAATAAGCTTGATAAAGCATCAGTGCGTTGAAGCCAGCTTATATTTTGCTCAATAAAAGCCTGGAAGATAAGCAGATGGGAATTTGTGCCAGTTTGTGCCAGAATTCATTGCTAATCAACGTATCTGTGTTTATTCGTATGAATTGTGGTAAGCTTGAACCATTCAATATCTTTTAATGAAAATTGAATGTGAATTGTTGATTTATGCCTGTATATATATGTGTAGTTCAGTGGCAAAGGTGAGGTAAAGCCTGTAATGCTCCAGCCTGAACAGAGGGTGTCGGAGAAAAGTCAAACGGCATGGAATGGCCAAACAGTACACTGACACCTAGATGATTGACTAGAAAGAAATAATGCTGGAATTGCAGAGGCGTAGTAACCATTAAGAAGGGTAATACTGGAATAAAGTATTTCAAATGAAGCTGACAGTTGGCCTAATGCTCTGAACTCAATGTTTGTGCTGTGTTGTGATCAGTGTAACAAGAGAGTTTAAGTTAGTTATGAAGTAGAAGGTACATCCTTCTTGATTTCAGGGACAGTGGTCTTGATGGTAGTGAACAGCACCTGGTCAGAGCTTTGCTGAATCCTGAGTCGGACAGCATACTCCTTGGTCTTTTTAGCTATCAGTGAGGTGTCTCCTGAGCCCAGAGGAGAATTCGAGCAGAGGAGTCCTTTCCTGCCGCCATCACGCCAGATAAGCGAATTGGCCAGCTGAGCTCAACATTATGTCCCCTCATCTTGAAATGACTTTGTAAAAATATATTAAGAGGGGAAATTAATTGTCTTAATATCAGGAACTGAGAACATCTCCAATACTAATTTCCTTAAGACAAACTATTGAAGTCATGATGACAACTACCAACAGAGCTTGAACAAAACAAAACCAGTATTACCTCATACTACTATCACACAACTGACACACATAGGATATTTTTAATAATATATGTCACTCCCAGATTCATATTAATACATTCTGTACATAACTTGTAATTAACATTGATTGTGATTCCTGGTTCCTTTGTATTTGAATCAGGACACATACACATTTATGACATTAATGAATACATATTGTTAATTGAAAAGTTACGAGTGACTTCTTTAAGATATTCTCATAGAGTGTTATATGTATGTGAGTGTCACAGTGTTGTTAATAGTAGTGGATTAAATTAAATTGTTTATCTGTCTGTTGTTGTGACTTACACTTCACCATACTCATACCCTAGACACATAACGTAGCATCACACTATTCCAGAATAATTCTGACTGAGATATATAGATATGTGGTAGCAAGTAAGGTTATATATATATTACACTACTCTTATTAGATATATATACCTTCACAGCTGATCTCAGTCAGTACACTAAGTCCCCTATAAATATTTATAACATCCCACTTCACCACATATATTGGGGTCTCGCTCTTGGGATTTTGAATCTTTAACTATTAAAAATATTGGGGGTAATTCACTTCAGGGAATATAAGAATTAAAAGGTATCCTTGGGTGGAATTAAATAAGGTTGAGCTCACGGTGCCTGTGTTGTCCATTAGAGATTGAATTGTTGGTTAGACATTATATAAAGTTACCTGATAGACAATGGCGGACCTGGCCAAATTTCGATCTGCTGCGGTTCAGACTGCAAAAGAGTTAGGATTAGATGGGCAAGTTATGGTTGCCTATGTCACGACGGAATGTGACAAATTTATTGAACGTGAAGAAAGAAGGTTTGAAGCCGAAAGAAAGTTAGAGGCTGACAAGGAAATTAAGAAGTTACAGTTTGAGGCTGAGGCTGAGACTAAGAGGTTGCAGATTGAGGCTGACAAAGAGGCTAAGAAATTGGAAGCAGAAGAGAAGAAATTAGCTGCAGAAAGGGAAGCCGAGGAAAGAAGACAGGCTGCAGAAAGGGAAGAGAGGAAATTAGCTGCAGAAAGGGAAGCAAAAAAGGAGGAGAAAAGATTACAAAGGGAACATGAATTACGACTAAGGGAGTTTGAGTTTCAAGGCCATGCTCCTGAAAATGGTGCCAGTCCCTTTGCCTCTGATGCTACGGTTACTCAAGGAGCCTCAACCTCAGCTATGAACTTTCATTTAGATCATTTTGTTGAGAAAGACGATGATATTGAGAGCTATATAAATAGGTATGAACTATTAGCTACCACGTATGGGTTAGAGAGAGAAAGGTGGAGCTTAAAGTTATCTCAGGGACTTCGTGGGGCAGCTTATGAAGTTTTTGCAAAAATGAGCAGAGGTGATCAGGAAAATTATGACATGCTAAAGCAGGCTCTTTTGTTAAGGTATGAAAAGAATGCAGAATTCTATAGGAAAAAATTTAGGAATGCTAAACTACTGTCAGGTGAAACCTATCACCAGTTCTCTGCACGAATAGAGACATACTTGGAGAAATGGACTTCTCTGGGGAAAACCCAAGATCTTAAGGAAATGGTCCTTATAGAGCAATTAAGAGAGTCCATGGCTCCAGACCTGAGAAAGTTTCTCATGGAACAAGGTGCAGAGAGGCTGGGTGAGTTGCTAAATGTTGCTGAAAGGTATCAAGCAGCTCAAGCAGAGGTAACAGGTAATAAAAAGAAACAGGTGGACAACTTTAGGGCACCACAGAACTTTAATAAATTTGATCCTAAGGATCAAAATAAAGGTAAGCACCAATTTGATAGGCCACGGTATGACAATAAAAATAAATTCCCACAATTCGATGAAAGGAAATATAATGAAAGAAAATCTTTCAACCAAGGAAAAAGGTGGTGTAAGAATTGTCAGATGGACAATCATGACACTGACCGTTGCAGAAGGAAACCTGTGTATATGGCAACCCTTCAGGTCAGGTCGACCTCAAGACAGGAGGAGGATATTATGTTGGATACCACTCCAGAAGAGATGAGGAAGGCACAGGCTGGGGATAAAACACTCAAGCCTTGTTTCAGAAAATTGTCAACTTGTCATACAACTCCAGGCAAGGGAGATTTTTACATGAAAAACAAGTTGATGTATAGGAAGACTGGAGCTAGATCCAAGGGTCACGGACAGCTGGTTCTTCCAAAAAGATATAGGACAGACTTAATAAGGAGCCTACATGTGAAACCAGATGGGGACCATGAGAAGATAGGTACCATCATTCAAAAGGTGGCTCACAATTATTATTGGCCCAAAGCAAGATGGGACATTGAGAATTTTGTAGAAAGGTGTAGCATAGCACATGAGGGAACACCCACAAGTGGGAACATGGATCAGGACCTGGACACGCCATGGGGCAAAATCAGGCCTGACCATAAAAGGAAAAATAGATTTGATAAAGTGGACCAAATGGAATGGGAAGCCCCTTTTCACGGACAAGCTTCACTTAACTGTTTTACAATGGCCACTATGCGGAGAGTGCAAACAGATGTCTTACCCCAGGATAAGCCGAAAATCCCTCAATCGGACTTAAACAAACTGGAGGAAGAGGATGTAGAGAGGAAATCTCTCATCAAGAATTTTAAGAGGGGAGAAAGCCCCAAAAGAAAAATTGGTAGCGGTCGTTTTGTGCATGAAAATTCTGGGAAGAAAAATCATCACTATAAAGCTTCGAGTGGAAGAGACCATACCGGTGCATGGACAAATAGGTCCACACAATTAAAGGTCCATATGTAGCTTTGTTAAGAACGTGGACTGATGAAAAGGCAGAGGAAAACATTACATCTTCATACCAATATGTGAATGAGCTGACCACTCGGTTGAAAACTGGATGGAAACTTGCCAATGAAAATTTGAAACAAGCCAGGAAGAAACATGCTGCCTATTATAACAGGAAGGCGAAAGACAGAAATTTGGCTGTGGGAGAGAAAGTACTGCTTCTTTTGCCTGGGAGTCAGAATAAGTTACAAATTGGATGGCAGGGTCCATATACAGTTCTAGAGAAGGTGTCTAGAACAAATTATAAGATAGATAAGAAGGGGAAAGAAAAAATCTATCATGTGAATCTCCTGAAGAAATATTTGGAAAGAGAACATCAGGAAGAGACACACTTGTTGACCTTGTCCATCGCCATGGAGATGAAAAAGGAACCACTTTCATCATTTGAATATCCATTACACCCCTGTGAGACAGCAGCACAGGTGAAAATCAGTACACATTTAACGAAAACTCAGAAAGAGAGAGTGCAACAGGTTCTAAATAATCATGCAGAGGTGTTAACAGACCGACCAGGGCATACAAACCTATTGGAATATGATATGAAACTGATAGACTCCACACCTGTCTGTATGAAACCATATTCGATTCCGTTTGCTAAGGAGAAAGCTTTGAAGGAAGAGATAGACTATCTGTTGAAGGAAGGAATTATTTCGCACAGTGAGTCTTCGTATAGTTCCGGTGTTGTACTTTTAAGGAAGCCCTCTGGAGAACATAGACTCTGTATAGATTACAGGAGACTGAACGCTATTACAGAAGGACAGGTGGATCCATTGCCGGATACAAATCAGCTGTTTGCCAGGCTAAATAAAGCTAAATATTTCTCAAAAGTGGATCTGAGTAAAGGATACTATCAGATTCCAGTAAAGCCTGAGGTTAGACCATACCTAGCTTTTAGTACCTCAGAAGGACACTATGAGTTTAATAGATTGCCATTTGGATTGAAGAATGCGCCTAGTGTCTTCTCTAGAATGATGAGAAAATTATTGGATCCTCTGAATAATCCCTGTATAACAAATTTTATGGATGATATCCTTATAGCAACAGAAACATTTGAGGAACACATTGACTCTCTGAACATGCTGTTTACTCGACTTAGGGAGGCAAATTTAACAGCCCGACCAACCAAATGTTGCGTTGGATGTAAAGAATTGGAATTTTTGGGACACACAGTTTATCAGGGAAACATGACCCCTGACCCAAAGAATTTAGAGAAACTACAGAAAGCCCCGAGACCACAAACCAAGAAGGACGTGAGATCCTTTGTCTCCTTATGTGGTTTCTACCAGAAGTATATCAAAAACTTTAATTCCATATGTGCACCTTTAACGGAATTGACACGTAAAGGACATCCAGATCGCATTACATGGACACCACAATGTGAAATGACTTACCAAGAATTGAAGGAAAAGCTCACAAGTAAACCCATTTTGAAATTACCTGACTTAAGTCAAGAATTCATAGTAAGGACGGATGCAAGTAATATTGGGTTAGGTGCAACTTTACTACAGAAATCAGATGCATTGGATGGGGAATTAAGCCCCGTGGCATATGCTAGCAGAAAGTTGAATAAAGCTGAAATCAACTACTCAACTAGCGAAAAAGAATGTCTTGCAGTAATATGGGCGATAAAGAAATTCAATATTTATCTATATGGGAAGGCATTTAAGTTGCAAACAGATCACAAACCTTTATCGTTTCTAGCACAGGCTAAGCATGAGAACTCCAGGTTACTCCGATGGTCTTTACTTTTGGCTCCATATAATTTTAGCATTGAGTATATATCTGGAAAAACCAATCTGGGAGCGGATTTTTTAAGCCGCCATCCGTGTGATGAGAATCACCGTAAACCCCAGAAATAATAATAAATTTCTCTATGTGTATATAGAATAAAGGACTGACATATAATGTCTGTTTTAAGAGGGGAGGTGTCATGGAATATTCTAATCCACATATATAAATTATTAGGTAAATATGAAGCCTAACAAATAAAATAAATAAAGGAAGAAGAATGGTAAATAACAGTGCTGTCACAAAGACTGTACTCGAAATCCCCCTTGTTTTCTACTGCGTAAGCAAATTGTAATGCTTTCACGTTGATATAAAAGCTTACTGTATTATTACCCGCTTTCTTCAATGAAACGTGTGCTGTATTTCTTGGAAAAGCATTGAGAGGCCCTGCGTAATGACCTAAATTAATCCTAACATTAATTATATTACGTTACCAAAACGAACGAACAGATGGACAAAAGGATAAAGAGAGAGGGGAGGGCTGAAAATCAGGAACGCATGTAACAGGCGTCGCGCGATACACAAATGCTGCCATCACGCGTGTAAGTCTACATGCACTAATTGTTTTTCAGACGGACAGTGATAAAATACACTACCCTTTCCCAGAGTTAGGTTTTAAAATCATAAAAAACGCTTATTAGGAAAGATAACAATAGATGGGTTTACGTTTGAAAACATAACAGTACCCAGACAGCACATCTTCGAAACAGGAGGTAGAAGAAATTGCCTATTTTGAATGCAGCCACGTAGCTCCTTTAAATTTGTATTTTTGGGTTCCTTAGGGCTTGCTGACGAATAATATGTAAAACGTTACGCAAATAGTCCAGGAATTAATAAATTATAACCAAAATAAAATATTGGGGGTGCCTGACAGCATAAAATCATTTCTGCTCATAAGATTTTTTTTTTACGTGTTTGAAAAAAATTTACGTTACAGAAATAGCCTACCATGTAAACTCCAAATTGATTGGAGCGCAACAAATGAAAGCCTAACCACGATTGGTCGGGCTATAAATACTATCTTGGTTGTTAGGGGAGACGGGGAAAGGTAACATTTTTTCAAACACTTGTCGAAACGGGGCTCATTGGTCAGACTCGCTGATATACACACTTGGGAGCGTTAGTTCGAAACCACTTGTTTAAATAAGCTTGATAAAGCATCAGTGCGTTGAAGCCAGCTTATATTTTGCTCAATAAAAGCCTGGAAGATAAGCAGATGGGAATTTGTGCCAGTTTGTGCCAGAATTCATTGCTAATCAACGTATCTGTGTTTATTCGTATGAATTGTGGTAAGCTTGAACCATTCAATATCTTTTAATGAAAATTGAATGTGAATTGTTGATTTATGCCTGTATATATATGTGTAGTTCAGTGGCAAACGTGAGGTAAAGCCTGTAATGCTCCAGCCTGAACAGAGGGTGTCGGAGAAAAGTCAAACGGCATGGAATGGCCAAACAGTACACTGACACCTAGATGATTGACTAGAAAGAAATAATGCTGGAATTGCAGAGGCGTAGTAACCATTAAGAAGGGTAATACTGGAATAAAGTATTTCAAATGAAGCTGACAGTTGGCCTAATGCTCTGAACTCAATGTTTGTGCTGTGTTGTGATCAGTGTAACAAGAGAGTTTAAGTTAGTTATGAAGTAGAAGGTACATCCTTCTTGATTTCAGGGACAGTGGTCTTGATGGTAGTGAACAGCACCTGGTCAGAGCTTTGCTGAATCCTGAGTCGGACAGCATACTCCTTGGTCTTTTTAGCTATCAGTGAGGTGTCTCCTGAGCCCAGAGGAGAATTCGAGCAGAGGAGTCCTTTCCTGCCGCCATCACGCCAGATAAGCGAATTGGCCAGCTGAGCTCAACATTATGTCCCCTCATCTTGAAATGACTTTGTAAAAATATATTAAGAGGGGAAATTAATTGTCTTAATATCAGGAACTGAGAACATCTCCAATACTAATTTCCTTAAGACAAACTATTGAAGTCATGATGACAACTACCAACAGAGCTTGAACAAAACAAAACCAGTATTACCTCATACTACTATCACACAACTGACACACATAGGATATTTTTAATAATATATGTCACTCCCAGATTCATATTAATACATTCTGTACATAACTTGTAATTAACATTGATTGTGATTCCTGGTTCCTTTGTATTTGAATCAGGACACATACACATTTATGACATTAATGAATACATATTGTTAATTGAAAAGTTACGAGTGACTTCTTTAAGATATTCTCATAGAGTGTTATATGTATGTGAGTGTCACAGTGTTGTTAATAGTAGTGGATTAAATTAAATTGTTTATCTGTCTGTTGTTGTGACTTACACTTCACCATACTCATACCCTAGACACATAACGTAGCATCACACTATTCCAGAATAATTCTGACTGAGATATATAGATATGTGGTAGCAAGTAAGGTTATATATATTACACTACTCTTATTAGATATATATACCTTCACAGCTGATCTCAGTCAGTACACTAAGTCCCCTATAAATATTTATAACATCCCACTTCACCACAGGTGGATCTTCTTGTGTTCTACTCTATATTGAACATTGTAATAGTTTAGGCCAAGAAGTATTAATTTATTAAAGTGGCAATTTATTAGTTAGTTGATAATTAGAAACTATACCATTATGCCGTAAAACTGAACCTCCTTTGCAACACATATTATTCACATGCTATTTGATTACATTATATGACATATATGTATTTATGTTTAAGTATTACATGTTATAGTGTTGTGTATATGTCTGTGGGCGGTTGGGTAAGGTGACTAATATAAGATTTCCCACGTAATAGAGGGATTATATTAGTGTTCGATAGGCGCGAATTTTCTTAATTGAAAATTTGCTAGCGACAATTTGTTGCTATTGTTGTTAGTTGTGACGACGTGTTGTTTTTTCTTCGTTGTTTTTGTAATATTTTTTCTGTTCTTTAGTTTTGTTTTGATTTGTTTGTACTTGTGGGTCTACCATTTCCTGTTATTTAGTTCTATACAACTTTATATTTATACACTGTGACGTCATTTGTGTTGTTTATTTCCTCGCAGTTATCATCACAGGTTCTGTGATTATTTTCTTCAGTTTTCCTATTTAACTTATTTGTTTTCTGCGAATGTTTTCGTATTGTCTTTCTTGATTGTCCTTTGTTTATGTTGTTGGTTGACATATGCTATAAGGTATATTTGATCATACACTATATGTAGTGCACTTGTGGTATAGAATAAACTTGTAGTTTATTACTATCATTATTATTATTATACAAGTGAGTATACAAGACCTTATTAAAGGCTTGTCTCCCACAGAGATTGGGATAAAGGGAGCTGGTTATTCAAGTTTATTAAAACTTGCTCTCATTTACTTTGAAATAAATTTCATTGACTTTTTCAGGTAACTAGTCACATATTGTTAAACATGATGTCGACTTTAGACTACTTTATTGAGCAAGGGAAATCCCTAGGCAAGACTGGCGCTAAGTTGGAAGAGTATGCTGACAGTCAATATGACAAAGCACAAAAATTGCAGATGCAGTTGGAGGAAAGGAGATCCCAGATGGAAGTGGAGAAAGAAGCTGAACAGTGGCAGAGAGAACATGAAGATAAACTCTTAGCTGTGAAACTGGAAGAAACGATAAATGAGCTTCAAAGAGATAAGAAAGCTCTTACTGATAAGTTATCAGCAATGAATTCTGAAAATACAATATTAAAGGATAAAATGATGATGTTGATAGAAGATAATAAGAAAGTCTATGACTCTTCTCTTAGTCAGAAGAAAGAGTTAGAGAATGAAGTGACCTCATTAAAAGAGATGTTGGATAATCAAGTAGATAAGGTGAGCTCTTCCACGCTTGATTTAAAACTACTGTAGAAAATTATAGAAACATTAGCTCTTCCTCATGAGAATAAATTAAAACAATCTCAAATGAAGGAGAAAAAGGAATTTGAAGATGAGATGAGTTTTTCTAAATATGAACAGTGGTTAGAAAGTGATATGAGCTTGGCTCAATACGAGCAGTATTGTAAAGAAAATGCTTGCACCGGGGACTTGAAACAAGTCAAAATGGACAATGAGAAATTAAGGGTTGAGATCCAGTCACTACAACTAGAGTTGACACAGTTGAGAGCGAATAAGATAAAGGATGAGAAAGTTGGTGAACTTATGACTACTCATCATAGTGCTATGGAAGCACTCAAACTTGAACTTGTTCAGGAGAAGGCTAAGGTCTTAGAAAATACGTCTCAGATGACGAAGTTGAGAAAAGATCTTAAAGATAGTATGGCTAAAGAGAAGACTCTTATTTCTCAGTTACAAGACATAAGGTTGGTTGATGACAGAAAAATTAAAACCAACGAAAGAATATACAAAGCTGTTACTAGAGAGAAAGCTATGGCAGAGGTGGAAGTTACAAAACTTCGTAAGAGAGTTGACAGTTTATTAGATATTGTTTTGTACAATAATGTGTTATCTACTACTAAGGTGGATAGACTGAAACATAAACATGATGGTCAACATGTTACAAATGCAAAGAGCCAGCGACAGACACTCAATGCTCATAGTAACACTAAGCAATATGCAAGCAAATCTTTTCGTGGAAAATATGGTTTCCCACGAAATAACGATACTGCCTCTAATGGGAGTTGGCGTCAGGCCAACAAAGGTAAATTAAGTTTGGATCACGGTGAGGACTTTGATAAGTGTCATGATAAGATTCCTCAGGGAAACCGTGCATCGAATTTTCAGATTCCTGATAAGTTGATAAAAGAAAACAAAACTGTTAGTACCCATCGTACTCAGCTCAGACAGTACGATGTACCTGTTAAGCACAGTGACGCAGGAAAAAATAAAAGCAATTTTGCTAAGAGAGATAATCGTGATTGTGGACATTACCAAACGCGTCCATATGATAATAGTTCTTCTTCAAAGAACTGGAGGCAAGTTAATTGTCCTCAACATTATGGTCCTAGTGACTATAAGAACTTTCATAAAAGTTATCAACATTGTAATGATTGTTCTCCAGGACAACAAAAACCATCAAATAGATATTTTGCTCAGAAGAGAAATAACAATTATAACTATGTTAACTGGAGTTCAAATAAGAGCAATGGGCTCAACAGAGATAAGAATTTTGATAGATCTCGTTGTGATGGTAGATCTCAACATGATTCCACCTAACTGTTAAATCTTGGACTTTTTAATGTGTCTAACTTTACAGCAGTTCGTTTTCTATATCAAAATATGTACATATTTGTAATATATGATATAGTGATTATATAAACACTTAGCGGTTCACTAATGTATATTCACCGCTACTCTTTTTGATGATTTTTCTTTTGTCAATCATGAACTTATGGTACTTAATATGAAATTGTAATTGAAATTATGGTATGCATTGTTTCATTGCCAGTATGGTAGTATGCGTTGGTGACACCTCCCTGGAAATATTTATACTTAGAGAAATACTTTCTCTGAGATGTTGAGATATATTCTCACCGGTCGAGCTATACTTCGGCTTTGTCTTAATTTGGCGTTATTAATCGCCGATATTTCTCATCTGCGCATTATACGTGCGTCGTGAGCCTATGGTATGTTGCTCTCAGATGGAAAAAAAATGATTTTCATTTTTTTCCCGGGGGGTGTGGTAGTCTGTTGCGCACAGATTCTTTTGTGTGGTAGTCTGTGGCGCACAGATTACTGTTGGTAGGCATAAAAATGTAAAGTATAACTATCTGTCTGATGAAAAGTATTTTATTTGAGAATCAATGATTCTTAGTCTAAGGGACAGAACCCGGATTGATTGATGTTATATTCGGTTATATGGGTTATCTGTTCTTGTGTCTCAATCTGGCGTATGAATACTAGATTTACGTCATTTTGCGTCTGGTATGGCCAGAAACAGATTGGTCTTGCTTAAAATGTTTATGGCCCGAATTTATATTTATTCCTTGACTACTTAAGGTGATTCGGTCTTATATCTTTGTATCTTTGTATTTCTATGTCGGTCTATTTTTTGAGCTGAACTCTGGGGTCAAAGGCATTTCTGCGCATGCGTCGATTTGGGGTGTCGACAGAGAAGCGGCTGTCATGTCGTCGCTGCTATGGGCTGGTCGATTAGAATGCCTGAAGATTGGTCTCTGTGATTTATTCTAGGAAGGAGATTGTTTCTCTGTATGACTGTAGTATCAGAGATTCTCCTAATGTTGATTATTAACGCCAAGGAATGGCGTGCGTTATTCGCTAGTGTGTGTTTTCCTAAAGCCAGGTAAAACCACATCCTTTTTGCTGAACTTTTTTGCTAAGTCTAGATGAGAGACGTATTATCGTACATCTAGGATTATTAACTACAGATGAAGATGACGTGTTATCTAGCAGCACTAGATTACTTGATGTAACCAGCCTTATTGATAGCAGAAATGTATAGAAGCCCAATGAGGACATTTATGTACGAATTACGAATTAATTCTGCTTCATAATTTTTCATCCTGGGTGAGCGAAGCTCACGGAGGAGAGCCATTTTTTGGATCCCGCCATTGTAAGCGGATCATCGTCGGAGAACAGAAAAGGTCCTATTATCTGATGATGGTACAGAGATCTATGTATTATGAAAAAACCCACTACTGTGGTTTAACATTGTTGCTATAAACATTTGATGAATTTACGGCTTGAAAAACTTAGCCAGGAGAAGGTTCTGACAGTGAACCATTGTTGATGATTAGGTATCCACCTTAACTGACGCGATTAGTCAGTTAGAGCATGAGACGATAGACAACCAGAATATTGAGTGCTTGTCTACTATCGTTCCATTGTATTTTCATGCCACATAAATGTACACCTGATATTGTCACCCATTTTTTAAGTATACGATGATTTTTTGCCAACCTGTTCAAGTGACTGTAATCGTGATGTCGAAGTGTACGTCCATTATTAAATGTATGAAACGTCATCAGCAGTCTACCCTTTATTGACTTCTAACTATGATTGAGTGAGTGACTTGTCAACTCAACAGAACTGTACACACATTCGCGTCCTTTACATCTACATTCTCATTCGATGTCAGCACTGTGTCGGAACGAGTTGACCATTCATTTATGTGTCCAGTATAACCTGATGAAAGCAGTAACATCACAACGAAACACCTTATCACTCTTATTTTCTTTATTTTCTGTTATTGTTAAGGATAGATTTGGGGTAATATATTGTAGCATGTTACACGCTAGCACATGTCCATTTTATTTGAGGAATTGTGTTTGCCTGTAGACAAACTACTTTTTGCACGAAGCGTTCACCCGTGGTGAGCGACAGTCACTAGTGACGTAGTTCGTCACATGTCGTGGGTTCGAATTGTTAATTATTTGGCCTTCCGTATTCGTTCACTGGTTTGAGGTAGACGTGATTTTTCTAAGCTCCAGGATTTTTATGAAGAGTGTGGTTTTCTAACTGGGGCATATAATGGATTTTTTCGACGGCCACCACCTTGTTAAGAACGTTCCAGATGGGGAAGGAAACTTATTGAGAAGTCTTGCACAACCCCTTTTGATATTTTCGTAAGGAGTATCTCAAAGATATTGAGGTAACTGAGTTTAGGTCGCCATCATCAGTTTGTTCGCCACATTACTTGGGTACCGGGAATATTGCCCTACCTACTAGTACACGGCCAGGATTGATAACAGATTTAAGGATATCTCTATACTTGTATATATTTACTCTAGTATTAACTGTGGAGATGAAGAAGCCCTATTGATTGAGGCTCGTTATTGACTGACGTAACTGGTTATCGCATTTACATGTTTTCCTGCCATATACTATGCCACGTATATATCTTGATGGATGTCTCCTTGTGATGAACATACAATAAATGTCAACCATGTATTCCCATGGACCTGTTCACCTGCCGGCTTTTGTTGTATATGGTGACCATAATGTCCTGTATGAAAACCTGCAATCATTCGCGTATCCTGCATGATCCTCTATATTTTCTCCAGACGTAACAGTTGTATAGGGACCTTATTAATTTTTTATTTTCTTTCATTCATTCTTTCTTCCTGTCTTTCAAATGCCTACAATGTACCTATTATTGTTTACAACACTGCACAACAATTTACTGTCGGTTAGAGATCTTCGTGGTTTAACATGGCGGATAGTATTTCCTGCCAAACTGACTCACACATAATAAGATTTGTCTGTCCCACGTCCGTCCCTAATGAAATGATTTGAGATCACGTGGGCCACTAATGTTTGAGATGCACGGAGAAGAGTACACGCCATTTACTGGGATAAAGAATAATGAATAAGCCGAGCTGCGGGAGAAGTCAAGAATGGGAAACCGGCAGAAGTCAAGAATGGGAAACCGGCAGAAGTCAAGAATGGGAAACCGGCAGAAGACCAACGTGGAGCAGACAGAGGCTAGAAATGGATAGTTATCAGTGAAAAGGGTGAACATAAAGCGGCACACACTTTGTTTTCTGCGCTTGCTGAAGCTGGGATGTTGAATGATTTTGTCCTGATACAGCCTTATCCATTCAACAACGAACTCCTTTCATAAACTGGACATATATATTGTGGTGAAGTGGGATGTTATAAATATTTATAGGGGACTTAGTGTACTGACTGAGATCAGCTGTGAAGGTATCTATATCTATTAAGAGTAGTGTATTATAGATAACCTTACTTGCTACCACATATCTATATATCTCAGTCAGAATTATTCTGCAATAGTGTGATGACTACGTTATGTGTCTAGGGTATGTGTAGGATGAAGTGTAAGTCAAAACAACAACAGACAGATAAACAATTTAATTTATTCCACTATACTTGACAACACTGGGACACTCACATACATATAACACTCTAAAGGATATCTTAAGGAGTCACTGATAACTTTTCAAATAACAATATGTATTCATTGCTGATATGAATGAATATGTGTCCTGATTCAATTACAAAGGAACCAGGAATCACAATCAATTTTAATTACAAGTATATGTACAGAATTTATCAATATGAATATTGTAGTGACATATATTTTTAAAAATATCCTATGTGTGTCAGTTGTGTAGTGGTAATATGAGGTAATACTGGTTTTGTTTTGTTCAAGCTCTGTTGGTATTTGTCATCATGACTTCAATAGTTTGTCTTTAGGGACTAGTATTGGAGATGTTCTCAGTTCCTGATATTAAGACAATTAAATTCCCCTCTTAAGGTGATTTTTACAAAGTCATTTCAAGATGTGGGGACATAATGTTGAGCTCAGCTGGCCAAATCAGCTTATCTTGAGTGATGGCGGCAGGAAAGGACTCCTCTGCTCGAATTCTCCTCTGGGCTATGGAGACACCTCACTGATAGCTAAATGGACCAAGGAGTATGCTGTCCGACTCTGGATTCAGCAAAGCTCTGACCAGGTGCAGCTCAATACCATCAAGACCACGGTCCCACAATTTCATGGAAATAAACACAGATACGTTGATTAGCAAGGAATTCTGGCACAATTACTGGCACAAATTCCCATCTGCTTATGTTCCAGGCTTTTATTTTAGCAAAAATGAGAGCTGGCTTCAACGCACTGTCGCTTTATCAAGATTATTTGCACTAGTGGTCTCGAACTAACGCTCCTAAGTGAGTATATCAGCAAGTCTAGCCAATGAGGCCACGTTTCGACAAGTGTTTGAAAAAATGTTACCTTTCTACGTCTCCCTAACAACCAAGATAGTATTTATAGTCCAACCAATCGTGGTTCGTCTTTCATTTGTTGCGCTCCAATCAATTTGGAGTTTACATGGTAGGCTATTTCTGTAACGCAAGGTTTTTTTTCAAACATGTTATAAAAAAAATTTTATGAGCAGAAATGATTTCATGCTGTCAGGCATCCCCAATATTTTATTTTGGTTATAACTTGTTAATTCCTAGACTATTTGCGTAACGTTTTACATATTCTTTGTCAGCAAACCCTAAGGAACCCAAATATCCAAATTTAAAAGAGCTACGTGGCTGCGTTCAAAATATGCAATTTCTACCTCCTGTTTCGAAGATGTGCTGTCTGGGAAGGGTAGTGTATTTTATCACTGTCCGTCTGAAAAAAAATTAGTGCATGTAGTCTTACACGCGTGATGGCAGCATTTGTGTATCGCGCGAAGCGTGTTGCATGCGTTCCTGATTTTCAGCCCTCCCTTCTCTCTTTATCCTTTAGTCCATCTGTTCGTTCGTTTTGGTAACGCAGTATAATTAATGTTAGGATTAATTTAGGTCATTACGCAGTCTGCCTCTCAATGTTTTTCCAAGAAATACAGCACACGTTTCATTGAAGAAAGCGGGTATAATACAGTAAGCTTTTACTATCAACGTGAAACGTTACAATTTGCATACGCAGTAGAAAACAAGGGGATTTCGAGTACAGTCATTGTGACAGCACTGTTATTTTTCCATTGCTCTTCTCTTTATTAATTTTATTTGTTAGGCTTCATATTTACCTAATAATTTATATATGTGGATTAGAATATTCCACGACACCTCCCCTCTTAAAACAGACATTATATGTCAGTCCTTTATTCTATATACACATAGAGAAATTTATTATTAGTTCTGGGGTTTACGGTGATTCTCATCACACGGATGGCGGCTTAAAAAATCCGCTCCCAAATTGGTTTTTCCAGATATATACTCAATGCTAAAATTATATGGAGCCAAAAGTAAAGACCATCGGAGTAACCTGGAGTTCTCATGCCTAGCCTGTGCTAGAAACGATAACGGTTTGTGGTCTGTTTGCAACTTAAATGCCTTCCCATATAGATAAATATTGAATTTCTTTATCGCCCATATTACTGCAAGACATTCTTTTTCGCTAGTTGAGTAGTTGATTTCAGCTTTATTCAACTTTCTGCTAGCATATGCCACTGGGCTTAATTCCCCATCCAATGCATCTGATTTCTGTAGTAGAGTTGCACCTAACCCAATATTACTTGCATCCGTCCTTACTATGAATTCTTGACTTAAGTCAGGTAATTTCAAAATGGGTTTACTTGTGAGCTTTTCCTTCAATTCTTGGTAAGTCATTTCACATTGTGGTGTCCATGTAATGCGATCTGGATGTCCTTTACGTGTCAATTCAGTTAACGGTGCACATATGGAATTAAAGTTTTTGATATACTTCTGGTAGAAACCACATAATGAGACAAAGGATCTCACGTCCTTCTTGGTTTGTGGTCTCGGGGCTTTCTGTAGTTTCTCTAAATTCTTTGGGTCAGGGGTCATGTTTCCCTGATAAACTGTGTGTCCCAAAAATTCCAATTCTTTACATCCAACGCAACATTTGGTTGGTCGGGCTGTTAAATTTGCCTCCCTAAGTCGATTAAACAGCATGTTCAGAGAGTCAATGTGTTCCTCAAATGTTTCTGTTGCTATAAGGATATCATCCATAAAATTTGTTATACAGGGATTATTCAGAGGATCCAATAATTTTCTCATCATTCTAGAGAAGACACTAGGCGCATTCTTCAATCCAAATGGCAATCTATTAAACTCATAGTGTCCTTCTGAGGTACTAAAAGCTAGGTATGGTCTAACCTCAGGCTTTACTGAATCTGATAGTATCCTTTACTCAGATCCACTTTTGAGAAATATTTAGCTTTATTTAGTCTGGCAAACAGCTGATTTGTATCCGGCAATGGATCCACCTGTCCTTCTGTAATAGCATTCAGTCTCCTGTAATCTATACAGAGTCTATGTTCTCCAGAGGGCTTCCTTAAGAGTACAACTCCGGAACTATACGAAGACTCACTGTGCGAAATAATTCCTTCCTTCAACAGATAGTCTATCTCTTCCTTCAAAGCTTTTTCCTTAGCAAACGGAATCGAATATGGTTTCATACAGACAGGTGTGGAGTCTATCAGTTTCATATCATATTCCAATAGGTTTGTATGCCCTGGTCGGTCTGTTAACACCTCTGCATGATTATTTAGAACCTGTTGCACTCTCTCTTTCTGAGTTTTCGTTAAATGTGTACTGATTTTCACCTGTGCTGCTGTCTCACAGGGGTGTAATGGATACTCAAATGATGAAAGTGGTTCCTTTTTCATCTCCATGGCGATGGACAAGGTCAACAAGTGTGTCTCTTCCTGATGTTCTCTTTCCAAATATTTCTTCAGGAGATTCACATGATAGATTTTTTCTTTCCCCTTCTTATCTATCTTATAATTTGTTCTAGATACCTTCTCTAAAACTGTATATGGACCCTGCCATCCAATTTGTAACTTATTCTGACTCCCGGGCAAAAGAAGCAGTACTTTCTCTCCCACAGCCAAATTTCTGTCTTTCGCCTTCCTGTTATAATAGGCAGCATGTTTCTTCCTGGCTTGTTTCAAATTTTCATTGGCAAGTTTCCAGCCAGTTTTTAACCGAGTGGTCAGCTCATTCACATATTGGTATGAAGATGTAATGTTTTCCTCTGCCTTTTCATCAGTCCACGTTCTTAACATAGCTACATATGGACCTTTAATTGTGTGGACCTATTTGTCCATGCACCGGTATGGTCTCTTCCACTCGAAGCTTTATAGTGATGATTTTTCCTCCCAGAATTATCATTCACAAAACGACCGCTACCAATTTTTCTTTTGGGGCTTTCTCCCCTCTTAAAATTCTTGATGAGAGATTTCCTCCCTACATCCTCTTCCTCCAGTTTGTTTAAGTCCGATTGAGGGATTGTCGGCTTATCCTGGGGTAAGACATCTTTTTGCACTCTCCGCATAGTGGCCATTGTAAAACAGTTAAGTGAAGCTTGTCCGTGAAAAGGGGCTTCCCATTCCATTTGGTCCACTTTATCAAATCTATATTTCTTTTTATTGTCAGGCCTAATTTTGCCCCGGGGCGTGTCCAGGTCCTGATCCATGTTCCCACTTGTGGGTGTTCCCTCATGTGCTATGCTACACCTTTCTACAAAATTCTCAATGTCCCATCTTGCTTTGGGCCAATAATAATTGTGAGCCACCTTTTGAATGATGGTACCTATCTTCTCATGGTCCCCATCTGGTTTCACATGTAGGCTCCTTATTAAGTCTGCCCTATATCTTTTTGGAAGAACCAGCTGTCCCTGACCTTTGGATCTAGCTCCAGTCTTCCTATACATCAACTTGTTTTTCATGTAAAAATCTCCCTTGCCTGGAGTTGTATGACAAGTTGACAATTTTCTGAAACAAGGCTTGAGTGTTTTATCCCCAGCCTGTGCCTTCCTCATCTCTTCTGGAGTGGTATCTAACATAATATCCTCCTCCTGTCTTGAGGTCGACCTGACCTGAAGGGTTGCCATATACACAGGTTTCCTTCTGCAACGGTCAGTGTCATGATTGTCCATCTGACAATTCTTACACCACCTTTTTCCTTGGTTGAAAGATTTTCTTTCATTATATTTCCTTTCATCGAATTGTGGGAATTTATTTTTATTTTCATACCGTGGCCTATCAAATTGGTGCTTACCTTTATTTTGATCCTTAGGATCAAATTTATTAAAGTTCTGTGGTGCCCTAAAGTTGTCCACCTGTTTCTTTTTATTACCTGTTACCTCTGCTTGAGCTGCTTGATACCTTTCAGCAACATTTAGCAACTCATCCAGCCTCTCTGCACCTTGTTCCATGAGAAACTTTCTCAGGTCTGGAGCCATGGACTCTCTTAATTGCTCTATAAGGACCATTTCCTTAAGATCTTGGGTTTTCCCCAGAGAAGTCCATTTCTCCAAGTATGTCTCTATTCGTGCAGAGAACTGGTGATAGGTTTCACCTGACAGTAGTTTAGCATTCCTAAATTTTTTTCTATAAAATTCTGCATTCTTTTCATACCTTAACAAAAGAGCCTGCTTTAGCATGTCATAATTTTCCTGATCACCTCTGCTCATTTTTGCAAAAACTTCATAAGCTGCCCCACGAAGTCCCTGAGATAACTTTAAGCTCCACCTTTCTCTCTCTAACCCATACGTGGTAGCTAATAGTTCGTACCTATTTATATAGCTCTCAATATCATCGTCTTTCTCAACAAAATGATCTAAATGAAAATTCATAGCTGAGGTTGAGGCTCCCTGAGTAACCGTAGCATCAGAGGCAAAGGGACTGGCACCATTTTCAGGAGCATGGCCTTGAAACTCAAACTCCCTTAGTCGTAACTCATGTTCCCTTTGTAATCTCTTCTCCTCCTTTTCTGCTTCCCTTTCTGCAGCTAATTTCTTCTCTTCCCTTTCTGCAGCTTGTCTTCTTTCTTCTGCAGCCTGTCTTCTTTCTTCGGCTTCCAATGCTTTAGCCTCTTTGTCAGCCTCAATCTGCAACCTCTTAGTCTCAGCCTCAGCTTGCAACCTCTTAGTCTCAGCCTCAAATTGTAACTTCTTAATTTCCCTGTCAGCCTCTAACTTTCTTTCGGCTTCAAACCTTCTTTCTTCGCGTTCAATAAATTTGTCACATTCCGTAGTAACATAGGCAACCATAACTTGCCCATCTAATCCTAACTCTTTTGCAGTCTGTACAGCAGCAGATCGAAACTTGGCCAGGTCCGCCATTGTCTATCAGGTAAATTTCTACAATGTCTAACCAACAATTTAATCTCTAAATATATCTAATGGACAACACAGGCACCGTGAGCTCAACCTTATTTAATTCCACCCAAGGATACCTTTTAATTCTTATTTTCCCTGAAGTGAATTACCCCCAATATTTTTAATAGGGAAAGATTCACAATCCCAGGAGCGAGACCCCAATATATGTGGTGAAGTGGGATGTTATAAATATTTATAGGGGACTTAGTGTACTGACTGAGATCAGCTGTGAAGGTATCTATATCTATTAAGAGTAGTGTATTATAGATAACCTTACTTGCTACCACATATCTATATATCTCAGTCAGAATTATTCTGCAATAGTGTGATGACTACGTTATGTGTCTAGGGTATGTGTAGGATGAAGTGTAAGTCAAAACAACAACAGACAGATAAACAATTTAATTTATTCCACTATACTTGACAACACTGGGACACTCACATACATATAACACTCTAAAGGATATCTTAAGGAGTCACTGATAACTTTTCAAATAACAATATGTATTCATTGCTGATATGAATGAATATGTGTCCTGATTCAATTACAAAGGAACCAGGAATCACAATCAATTTTAATTACAAGTATATGTACAGAATTTATCAATATGAATATTGTAGTGACATATATTTTTAAAAATATCCTATGTGTGTCAGTTGTGTAGTGGTAATATGAGGTAATACTGGTTTTGTTTTGTTCAAGCTCTGTTGGTATTTGTCATCATGACTTCAATAGTTTGTCTTTAGGGACTAGTATTGGAGATGTTCTCAGTTCCTGATATTAAGACAATTAAATTCCCCTCTTAAGGTGATTTTTACAAAGTCATTTCAAGATGTGGGGACATAATGTTGAGCTCAGCTGGCCAAATCAGCTTATCTTGAGTGATGGCGGCAGGAAAGGACTCCTCTGCTCGAATTCTCCTCTGGGCTATGGAGACACCTCACTGATAGCTAAATGGACCAAGGAGTATGCTGTCCGACTCTGGATTCAGCAAAGCTCTGACCAGGTGCAGCTCAATACCATCAAGACCACGGTCCCACAATTTCATGGAAATAAACACAGATACGTTGATTAGCAAGGAATTCTGGCACAATTACTGGCACAAATTCCCATCTGCTTATGTTCCAGGCTTTTATTTTAGCAAAAATGAGAGCTGGCTTCAACGCACTGTCGCTTTATCAAGATTATTTGCACTAGTGGTCTCGAACTAACGCTCCTAAGTGAGTATATCAGCAAGTCTAGCCAATGAGGCCACGTTTCGACAAGTGTTTGAAAAAATGTTACCTTTCTACGTCTCCCTAACAACCAAGATAGTATTTATAGTCCGACCAATCGTGGTTCGTCTTTCATTTGTTGCGCTCCAATCAATTTGGAGTTTACATGGTAGGCTATTTCTGTAACGCAAGGTTTTTTCAAACATGTTATAAAAAAAATTTTATGAGCAGAAATGATTTCATGCTGTCAGGCATCCCCAATATTTTATTTTGGTTATAACTTGTTAATTCCTAGACTATTTGCGTAACGTTTTACATATTCTTTGTCAGCAAACCCTAAGGAACCCAAATATCCAAATTTAAAAGAGCTACGTGGCTGCGTTCAAAATATGCAATTTCTACCTCCTGTTTCGAAGATGTGCTGTCTGGGAAGGGTAGTGTATTTTATCACTGTCCGTCTGAAAAAAAATTAGTGCATGTAGTCTTACACGCGTGATGGCAGCATTTGTGTATCGCGCGAAGCGTGTTGCATGCGTTCCTGATTTTCAGCCCTCCCTTCTCTCTTTATCCTTTAGTCCATCCGTTCGTTCGTTTTGGTAACGCAGTATAATTAATGTTAGGATTAATTTAGGTCATTACGCAGTCTGCCTCTCAATGTTTTTCCAAGAAATACAGCACACGTTTCATTGAAGAAAGCGGGTATAATACAGTAAGCTTTTACTATCAACGTGAAACGTTACAATTTGCATACGCAGTAGAAAACAAGGGGATTTCGAGTACAGTCATTGTGACAGCACTGTTATTTTTCCATTGCTCTTCTCTTTATTAATTTTATTTGTTAGGCTTCATATTTACCTAATAATTTATATATGTGGATTAGAATATTCCACGACATATATATATACACAAACATACACACATCAAATCTGACATAAAATTGTTCATATAAAAGTTTATACATATTCCATGACGTCATCACCATTCTCTTTCTGCTCCCTGTGGAGCCCGGGGCTACCTATGCTATTGGTTCCTTGTTAGGAAACTCGCATGAAGCAATCACCAGATCATGCACTGGTGGTTTATGTGGTAAGCTATTTTATATGATGAAATTACCAGCCCCATATGCAACTGTACATCAATAAGCAATTCATACATGTTAAGTGCAAACATAAAATAGGAAAATGTCCATGTTACAACTCACCCCAATATGATTGGGTTAAATTATCCAGACTTTGATGCAAGGATGGCCGATAGAATGTTTTACAGCTGTTTAAGATGCAGTCTTTCCCCGTGAGCTAATATTAATTGCTATGTTATAGCTATTTGCTTTTAACACAAGGCAGATTTATAGAGTTCAGGATTATAAAATCCTTTATTGAATAATGGTACTGGTAATTTCACACAAGCTAATACTTATTCTGGCCATAACCACTCGGCGGCGGGATTATCTTCCCCGCTCTGCAGTGCTGGTCCACTAATGGACAAGCGCCGAGTAAAAGGATAAGGGTTTTAAAAGGTATCAACCTTCGCTCAAGATTACTCGTGGCAGAGAGAATGATGCTTCTATTTAAGGGAACTTCACAGGAATTGTACAGAATGGGAGGCATAACAACTGAGATCATCTGAGCTGTTTTGAACTTCGCCACTTCTGTGAAAAAAATTATTGACTCGTATTTTCTTATCTCCAAGCTGAAGGTTATTCAGCAGAATATTAATTTACTAGCTCTGTATGGTTATGTATTTAAAAAATCTGAGTCATTCGGGTGCAAATTCTCTCAATAATGATTAAATCAACTATAGATTTATAATTACATAGAACACGTTTAATAATCATTTATTGGTGATCAGGATACAAAATAACTAAAGTTATTTTAAAAAGAAAAATAATCAATTAATTTTGATAATCGTGGGATGATTTGGGTGGAAATTTTATAGAGTCTATGTACTGTGCCAGTACTTTTGGACTTATCTGGCCTGGTGTTGGCAATGATTCGTCGATGATCTCAGGTTCAGTCACTGCTGGTTCCTAGGGGTGTTTTGGACTATTTCATCTCTTCATGAGTCAGATATTGTGGTAGCAGCACGTCCCTTGCAACAAGGCCAGCGTAACTATTTAGATTGTTCAGGCAAGCGTCTTCAAGACTCGTCTGATGTAGGCGTCTAGCGTCGACTGCTGGCAACTTGTACCACAAACGAAGAGGAAACAAATGCCTCTTTTTAAGTATCGGGTCCTGATATTAACAGCAGGCGACCCTCACTTTTGTCCTCCCTTTTATCTTCTTCAGACTTGTTCCTCTATTCCTGAGCATTATTTTTAGACCCGTTGAGTCGAATGAAAGGGATTTTTCTATGCATAAATATTTATGCATATAAAACTTACTAAAATGTTTGAATAATAAATATACACCGTGATATTATCATTTATTCGCTGGTTCCTATGGAACATGGGGCTACCTCTGTTGTTGGTTCTTTGTGAGGAAACCCGCACGAAGCAGCCACGAGCTCTTGCAGTTGTGTTTCATGTGTCAAGCTATTTGAAGTTGCCAGCTACATGTGCAACTGTACACTCACAAGCAATTTATACATGTCAAAAATGCAAAATATAAATGACAAAATGTAAACATCACTATTTACCACGATTATCGCGTGAATTACAGACGTGATGCATTGATAAGGTCCGAATATTGCCGGGCAACAGTTTTAAGATCCCATCACTCAAGTGGATAGGGTTGCTCCTCTAAGTATAATCCCAACTATTCATGCTGTAGGCAGGCTCGGTGGACTCGTGACTCCCAGTACTATAGTTGAGGTTTTATCTTTTCTAATTTCAGATGATCCTCTAGCACTATGTCCAGTCCTATACTGGAATCTTGATTCTTTTCGTTATCCAGTCTGTCTGAGATTTCTCCATGATGAAACAGAAATGCAGTGTGTAAGTCTTAAAATATACTATGTTAAAGGCGAAATTTTCGCTCCCACGCACATGTTTCTCCGTTGGGGAAAGATTCAATATGAAACCGTTTAATCAACCATTCCAATTCCAAACTAACCGCTAATAAGCGTCTGATTTTTGTAGGGGTTTCTCCCACTCTCATGCTGAACATTGCTACATGACTAAATAAGATATTGCCCTTACATGTTATTTTCAAACTCATCTGCACGTACTCCATGACCATATAAGGTCTTGTCACTTCCGTGTTACTTGTCATGTCTATAAAAATCAATACATCATCAATTTATCCCTGATTGTCACTGATAATGTCTTCCAGGATGTCACTTTCTCGTAGTTTATTACAACAAAGTCATCTGTCGGAAGTGTTAATCAATATTCGTATTCCACTCATTTTCATCTGGTCATGTCTGCAGAATTAACACATTACTTTAAAACACCATCTGTTGTCCAGGTTCGAAAACCCCTGGCAACATGGTTTTGTGGCACTTATCTGCAAGCCATGTTCCCGAATCAAACATTCGTTATTGACATTTCCCGATACAAGTCTCGGTTTGTCACCAAATGTCTCGCCATCATGCGTCTGGTTTAACAATAAGAATATCGCTAAATGAAAACTTTTAATTCGTTTTGTGTTAATCAAACTAACACGTCGACTTGACTATAATAAACGGTCAGGTAAACCGGGTGGGAGTGACAAGATAACATCGATCAATGAAAGCGTACACAAAATAATGAAAAAAGGAGCATGAGGAGGGATATTCGAGTAGCCTGACGGAAAAGATTGAAGATAAGAAAAAGAGGACAAACGGATTTCGTCACACTTCTTATAAATTTTTTTATCTGCCATGTCCTCGTATGCTCTACTTGACGAAGATTAGAAAATTAAGGGGGGAAACTCTAAAGCGCAACAGGTTCGAAAGTTGAAACTTTGCCCGCGCAAAATGTAACCTTGTGAGATTCTCTTGGGTGAAACCCAGTCACAATTTAGTTTAGTTCATTATCTAATACGCCAATCGTAATGTAAGGAATCTTGTTTTAGTAAATTCTTCCCCCCACCCCTCACCCTGAAATACTGACATGACCACATAAGGCTTTGCACTTTAAGTGTTACATTTACCGGAACCATTATGTTATATTCCTAGTCCTAATTCTGCAATCTTGTTAAGAGACCTGCTAGAAATCATTACGTGGTATGTATGGTGTCCAGATTGTTACAATCACGACAAACCTGGAAGCTGCATTTTTCTGCACGTCATTCCCGTATGTTATCTTTAATTCACCGTCTTCGACCAGGATGACCGGAAATACTAATTCAATCTAAATATTGTGTCTTAATACCTCATTGCTGATAAATATACTCCTAGACTATCGTCTCGAGTTTATCTAACAAACATCCTAGCTTTGGCGGAAGCAATACTTGCTTCTATCAAGTGACCGTCAGTCTAAACAATGCAGCTGGCGTAAAACGGCCGACTGAATGTTGACTTAATCTTATTGTTCCATCTGGCTAGTCGTTGACTTCCCACGATCAAAGGATAACATGTCACGCGCGTTCAAGCCTAAAACGTGTGCGTATGTCGAGGTGTGACCTACCGAGAATAAGATAGTGTCGGTTGAGGAAGGCGAAAAAGTAAGATAATGAGCGAATGAACAGAAAATAAAGGAATGATTGAATGAATACAGACGGAGAGAAGTGTAAAAAAAAAATCTGATGAATGAATATGACGTATTTCGTCACAGAATGACTACCTGTTTAACAGTCTGTTTGTCAGTTCACCCACTGTTGTCGAAGGACGTATAATTGTCTTGTCATTTCTCTATTCCTGTACTACTAGCAAGCCGCAAGTTATTCACGACCAACAAAAGATGTATTGACGACAGTGTCGTGGACTATAGCAGGTCATAGCAAACGCTCAAGATGGCCACCGTTTCCTACGAAGAATCTTAAGGACCTGTGAAAGTATGCAGAGCACTCACAAAAAAGGAGTTATCGTATATTTTTCTTTCTGTTCTCCGTACAGCCATGTTTCTCCATAGCATATCTACTAGCAAAGCTTCTCCATAGCATATCTACTAGCCAAGTTTCTCCGTAGCATATCTACTAGCAAAGTCTCTCCATAGCATATCTACTAGCAAAGTCTCTCCATAGCATATCTACTAGCCAAGTTTCTCCATAGCATATCTACTAGCAAAGCTTCTCCATAGCATATCTACTAGTCAAGTTTCTCCATAGCATATCTACTAGCAAAGCTTCTCCATAGCATATCTACTTGAAACGTTTCTCCATAGCATATCTACTAGCAAAGTTTCTCCATAGCATATCTTCTAGCAAAGTCTCTCCATAGCATATCTACTAGCCAAGTTTCTCCATAGCATATCTACTAGCAAAGCTTCTCCATAGCATATCTACTAGTCAAGTTTCTCCATAGCATATCTACTAGCAAAGCTTCTCCATAGCATATCTACTTGAAACGTTTCTCCATAGCATATCTACTAGCAAAGTCTCTCCATAGCATATCTACTAGCAAAGTCTCTCCATAGCATATCTACTAGCAAAGTCTCTCCATAGCATATCTACTAGCAAAGTCTCTCCATATCGTATATACTAGCTACTCATTTATTTTTTAAGAAAATTGTTCAAGTTTTTTTTTTAACCTGGTCACAAATGGGAAAATGCTTATGCTCTACAAATTTCACGTCTTAGCACTGTTTTCTCACTGTAGAATATTTTGTGCATGCCGAAATGCTTTATCGCCATTTTAGCGCAGTGTTACTGTAGAATATTTGTGCATGACGACAACGAGCGGTGTTGTATTTCCTCTCGCAAATACAAATCGATGTATCAATGTGTGTTGTGCATTTTTTTTTAAATTTATTACCATAACAAGTCTATCTACAGTCTCTTTTCTGTTTAATGTGTAAAAATATCCCATGTGCTCTCTCACGGAAATTCTGAATATCAAACTATACGGTTTTCTTTTAAAAAAGTGTGTAATGCCGCTCAGCGCCATCTTTCGATTCATGTTTTACAACACAATAACGTTTGAATGATTCTATTTTCGTCCTTCTGTTTTCCCTACCCTTCCTACCCTAATTCTTTAAATGTAAGAAAACGTGTAGAATCAAGGAGTGTGCAGTTGGCTGAATTCCCTAATACGTCTCTTTCGTGCAGATTGACCAACTTCTAAATAAAGATTGACCAACTTAAGATCAATAAACAAAACCAAAAGGTAATGACCAGTCGATAATCGCAATTGTGTCCCAGGGGTCATCTCACTGCGTGTGACCCAGCCTGACCCCTTCACATGTGAAAGCTTCCAAAGCGCGTGACTCTGGCATCTGTCTTTGACAGTGCACCAGACCTGTCGATCATCTCGGAAAAATGAACACCCTTCGTCGTTTTTTCCCTTTTTAAAACAACAGCTTCTCCCTTTGTTCTCCTCTCTTGTGGGGGAAGTTATAATAACACGTCTTAAATAACACAGTGCGCGCCCGTCTTGAGCTGTAAACCTTTCTTTCTTTTCAATAAGCCTATTTTGTTTAGTTGTGTGTATGTGTATATATATATATATATATATATATATAATGTCTGTCTGTCTGTCTGTCTGTTGGTCCATCCTTGCATCTACCCGTCTGTGAGTCTGTCTGTCAAGAAGTAGACTACTGTCAAAAGAAACTGTCGTTAAATCTTGACCAGATTGAATATGTGAACCTATTTGGTAGGTGGATATGCTCTCATGTAGTGACGTAGCTGGTATCTGAACAGTATATAAATAAATATTACACACACAAAGGTATGTTTCAGGCACTCTGTTTCAGGCACTCTGTTTCAAGTACTCTGTTTCAAGTACTCTGTTTCAGGCACTCGCGAGAAATAAAGAAGTAGAAATAGACAAAAGAAAAACATCAGAAGTGATGGGCTCGCCGGTGGTTTGTAAACACCTTTCTAATGTCACAGCTGTATAAAAGACGAGAGAAAGGAAGGGCAGAATGTCAGACGGGCCTGCATGCCCAATTCTCAACCCTATGAAAATAAAGTTCGTTCGTTCGTTCGTTATTTCCTAGTGTACCGTACTTGATATTTTCTGATTATATCGCCAGTTGAAATGTTTGTTTTAACATGTTCATATCAAAGTAAATATATTCATAATTATCATCACTTTCCTTCGCGACTCTTACTGGAGCATGGAGAGACCACTAAATCTGGTTCCATGAAGGAAACCTGCCCCAAGCCAGTCACGTGATGTTGTCGCTGTGGTTTCTGTGGCGTTTTGTTTAACTTGATGAGTTTGCCAGCCCCATGTGCTACCTCATATTAGTGGCCTTGTACGACACGCCTGAAGGTTCAGTAGTCTTATTCTGTCTCTGCCAACTTCCTGGAGTGACAATATATTTGTATGCTGCATTTTTTATATACATTAATGTTGTACATTTTACTTACGTAATGGTAATGTGCTTGTTACGTATGGTACATAATCTACATGGTACATTAATTGTTAATGACAAATTATGCTGTGATTATTTTCCGTACCTTTCATATTACCATATGATATACATTATTCTGAAAAGTCTTCATATTACCAAACATCACATACATTATTGTAAAAAGTAACCTATCAGGATTGCTGACATGGAAGCTAATCAGAAACGACGGAACAAACTAGATAGAACCTTCAGGTCTAGAGGCATCAATAATCGCATGGATGTCTCAAAACTTATTGAAGATAGCTAGCAAAGATGAAGGAATGAGAGAAGTACCAGTAGTTGACGTTTGTCAGTTACCTACCTTGAGAAGCTGAAGGTTGTAACACAGCAGGACAGCCGATAAAATTGATGGAAACATTAATAAAAGGACATGAAAGACAGAAGATGCTGGACAACAACATGTCATGAATCATCAAACTTTCGTGACCTTTGCCATCAGGACTCCAATAATCATAGGTATCAGAACTGTATAATCCACACTTCTAAGATTCTGAATTGTCCTGTCATCGAAATTTAATTCTGACATTCTTGTCATCAATTTCAGCTTTAGTTATATTATTAACTGATACCTTCTTTCTTATATGCGTTGTTTGTCAATTTTTTTTTCAGAAATTTTTTGCTTTATCAAATTTAGGTGAATATATTTACACTTGTCAGTTTTATAGAATTTAGGGTGTGTTTAATTTCTTCATGCCACGAAAAATAATGTCGCATACAACCAGATGGTTTAACCGTACAGAATGGTATCAGTTTGTCGCCTGCAGCTTTTCTCTGTTCAATTCCATTATGTTCTGGAAACGTTTTTGTATTTATACTGTCCTATTCTTCATGTTCGTTCTAGCCGCTGTAAGGAGCACTACATATTTTCATATTCACGAAGCACAAACGCGAAATTGTGTAGAACCGTCACGCAAACTTCCATGAAGAGATACGCGAAATTGTGTAGAACCGTCACGCTAACTTCCATGAAGAGATACGCGAAATTGTGTAGAACCATCACGCGAACTTCCATAAAGAGATACGCGAAATTGTGTAGAACCGTCACGCGAACTTCCATGAAGAGATACGCGAAATTGTGTAGAACCGTCACGCGAACTTCCATGAAGAGATACGCGAAATTGTGTAGAACCGTCACGCGAACTTCCATGAAGAGATACGCGAAATTGTGTAGAACCGTCACGCGAACTTCCATGAAGAGATACGCGAAATATATTACACTTCATTAGCCTTTTTGATGCCCGAATCATGCCATAAGTCCCTATGTCATGTCTGGGTAGCGGTCAAGTAAACAGCTACATTCGTTCAGTGTTTGGGTTGGGCAGTTTAGTAAACAGTTTACAATGGGCTGGGAGCTTTGGTTAAAAAACAAAAAACCGACAGAGGATACAAATGTTTTGCTTTCATCAAAAATTGTTGTTTTTGTACCTCCCTGACGATGTTGTTTTTGTACCTCCCTGACGATGTTGTTTTTGTACCTCCCTGACGATGTTGTTTTTGTACCTCCCTGACGATGTTGTTTTTGTACCTCCCTGACGATGTTGTTTTTGTACCTCCCTGACGATGTTGTTTTTGTACCTCCCTGACGATGTTGTTTCAGGGAGGACAAGATGAATAAAAAGCGAAAGCGTGCTGGGTAAACCTATGGTTGAGAGGTGAGTTGCTACGTGTGTGGCATTGTTGAGAGGTGAGTTGCTACGTGTGTGGCATTGTTGAGAGGTGAGTTGCTACGTGTGTGGCATTGTTGAGAGGTGAGTTGCTAAGTGTGTGGCATTTTTCCTGGCTCCAGTTGGAGCAGAGGTACAACATTGGTTAGATGACCAAGGAAAGATGTAGATCATAATGGATGAAGTATGTCTTGCTGTTCAGCACAAGTGATACACATACAGTGAGTAGTTATGCGACTGAATTAGACGAAGTTGCGAATCTTGCATATATCAGAGAACAAGAGTTAATGTTAAAATGAAATGAACATACAGCTGCAAATAAATTTCAATAATGATCATAAATTTATATGTACATATTAGATATACAAATCAGGTATTATGAATAATAAAATGTATCGACATACCCTTTCAACGAATTCACTACTGCACTGGTTCTTGATGGCTTTAGGTCGTTAATTTCAAAGACTTAGAATCCTAATTAAATGTTGCCCATCCAGTTGGTACAGTGTGAATCGTGGCTGTATGACCGGGTCCCAGTCTTGGTTCTTTGTTGAGTGTCAGAAACTGTAGGGTTCCGATATTTAATAGGGCATCCTATTCCCTCCCCTAAGCATCACGTGTTTGGTGGGCAGGTCTCAAGATGTCAAAAGTATTCCTATGCTCCAATACGCTCGCTTTGGTCCAGAGTGGCAGATTTAATCTCAAAAATAGGCTGTCCTTTATCTGGGCTTCGCTGTCTGTTACATACTCGTATGTCCTCAGAATCGCAACTATTCCCCGTTCAGAAACTTTATGGTGGGCAATAATAATGGCTTAGCCAAGGGTAGGATCAAAGCGTCACAATATATAAAACCTGGACAAACTATTCACGTGGAACCCATATCGGGAGAAGATATAAATGAAGACTCAATGCTATTTATTACGAAAGGAATAGCAGAAGTCACAACAAACAGAGACTTCCCGGTTATGATAGTCAACACATCTGGTAAAACGACAACCATTGCTAGAGGTGCTATCATAGCTCAAGTACAATCATCCTCCATACGAGACACCTACATAACTAAACAAGGTAACTGTTAAGGGATAGAGAAATTGCCCGAATTCTCTCGTTTGTTGTCTAGGATCCATTCGTTTTAATAAAGCTGTGGAAGTTCTTTTATTTTTTGATTTGGTTTGCATTGTCAAATATTCTGGAAGTCAATCTTATTAGATACCTCCTTCTGTCAATTTTCAATTACTGAATAAGGCTATCAACTGGTTAACTGAACCTTGAATGATTGAACGAACCTCTCGACTTAGACGATTTGGCAAACAGTTTAATACACAGTAAGTACGAATTCACAAAACGTCACAATCACGAATATGGCATGAATACTCCCTCTAACTTTCAGTCTACCACTATCTTGGTTCGCTTGTATACAATGTCACTCAACTTTTCCCTAGTTGATACTTTTATAATATCATTCCATGATTCAATTTAGCATCGGGGTATTTAGCCTCCCGGCATATCAAATATTCTTTATATCCTTTTCCAACAACATCGGGAGATTTGAGCGTCCCGGTATGTTTAATATTTATACATCATAACTTCCACTTAATAAACTTCGGGGAATGAGTCCTCCCGTTATAACACTGTTCAATTATATTTTCAACACACTTCTTTGTATTGGGAACCACCGTCCCGTACTGACTTCAACTATAATCCTGGCATATTCTCATGCCTCTCATTTAAAGCACATAGCTTACCATTTTTCCTGAGATATTTCATGAATACATACTCCAACATAATGGCTGATACACAAGCCATTTTTAAGCACACATCTTGACGCTCTGACGTCACATCCATCTCTCTGCATCATGCCTAGATACTCATCTCACCGCGACCGCTTTCATATATTTCCTGCGTTCAGTTGAGGTACAATATGGTGTGACAAAACCCTGGCACTAATAATAAGTTGCCCTGATAAAAATCGCACCATGAAGCAGCCTCAACATTACCCCTCACGCTCCCGAGCGTTTACTTTAGGAAACGCGCAAGATCCTGCAGGGTATAACCTTAAGCAATCTTACGTACGGATATACCTTACAGACAAGCAATCTAATGAGAAGTATCAGGAATTTGACATATATACATAAAACTATGAAGAGCAATTATTAAATAACCAAAATTGCAATAAAATTTGAGTCCATATATCCGGACGAAATAGCAAGTCCAGAAGACATAATATGATGTCCAAACAAACTGGAACCATAAACCTGGATGCAAAGTTCCATGTGAAATATATCAGTCCTGGTGAGTTGCAAATCGCGACAACAAGTCAGCCAACCAATTGTCCTCACCGCGAATATGCTTGATTTCAAAAGAAAACTGTTGCAGTAGCAGAAACCATCTGTAGATTCTTGAGTTCTTAAATGCTTTTGGTTTCATTGAGGTCAAAGGATGATGATCTACCTCAACGTAAAATTTTCGTCCAAGCAAGTAGCGAGAAAGTTTTGATATGGTCCAGACGAGAGCAAGGAGCTCTCTTTCTCCCGCCGAATATTTCTTCTCTGCTGCAGACAACTTCCGGCTCACAAAGAAGCAAGGATGGAGTACGTCGTTGACAAGTTGCATCAAACTGCCACCGATTCCCATCTGAGAAGCGTCTGTGCGAATATAGAAGGGTTCATGGATATCTGGCAGAATCAAAATAGGATGATTCGCAAATAGTATTTTAATCTTATCCAATGCTAACTGACAAGTCTTTGACCACAATAATTTAAGAGGAGCACCTTTGCGGGTCAAATCTGAAAGAGGACCAGAGATAGACGAAAAGTCCGGAATAAATTTATGATAATAGTTGATGAGCCCTAACAGACTACGGACCTCTTTCTTATTTTTCGGTATCTGAATGTTCAGGATTTTATTCACCAGACTATCCGAAGGATATAGTCGATGATTACCGATTTTATGCCCCAGGAAAGATATTTCCTGAAAACCTATCTGAACTTTCGAAGGTCTAACTGTCAAATGGTGCTTTCTAAGCTGTTCTAGCAAAGAAATGAAACCTACAATATGTTCTTCCCATGTGTTATGGAATAAACAAATGTCATCTATATATGTGATGATATCGGGTCTATCGCCAACCAAACGGCGCATCATGCGAACAAATGTCGCAGGTGCATTCACCAACCCGAAACACATATAATTCCATTCAAATAAACCTTTTGGTGTGGCAAATGCTGTTAAATGTCTAGAATTTTCGGACAAAGGAATTTGCCAGTATCCTTTTGCCAAATCTAGTTTAGTAAATAATGTAGCGTTAGCCAGCTGTGGAAGAAGATCATCCAAAATTGGAATTGGCTCAGCATCTGTGACTGTAACTTGATTTAGTTTCCGAAAATCAATACAGATGCGTAGGGATCCATCTGGTTTCTTCACCAATACCATTGGAGAAGAATACGAAGACGAAGAGTGTGAAATAATACCCAAGTTAAGCATATCTGAGATTTCCTTATCTACCCTATCTCTGTAGTGAAGCGGAATAGGATATGGTCTGATTTTAATCGGAGTAGAATCAGTGATCACAATCTCATGAGATATTAAGTCAGTATGACCTGGATGTTCTGAAAATACGCCAGAAAAAGAACGTAAAACATCACGGATTTGACTTTGTTCAGAATGCGAAAGTGATGAAGAAATAGAAACATCCTGCCACGTCTCATGAGCAGACATAGAAGGTAAAGTAAATTCCAATGGAATATCAGATGTAGCATCCTCAGACTGAACAACAGCGCATGAGGATCTATGAACCTCATCCAAGACATCCATCAATTCAGCTGGTCTTGGCGTGTATAATTTCAACATATTTAGATGATACGTTTTAATTTTACCTTTAATATCAATTGAGTAATCAACATCTGTGATCCTTTTCACTACTTTGTATGGCCCCTGCCATGAAATTAACAACTTATTTTCCTTAATAGGTAAGAGCAGTAAAACTTCTTCCCCTGGGATAAATGATCTTAGGGTACGAGATTGGGTATGTAGCAACCTCGATTTTTGAGTTGCCGTTTGTATACTCTGTGATGCGATCTGACATGCATCCACTAACCTTTGTCGTAAATCAACAACGAACTCGTAACTACTGCGAGTTGCGTCATCCTGAGAAGTACCAAGGATTAAATCCTTCAGTAGATATAACAGGCCTCTCGGATTCGCGCCATACACGAGTTCAAAGGGAGAGAATCCAGTACTCTCCTGAGGGATCTCTCTGTAAGCAAAGAGAACCGATGGGAGAATCTTATCCCAATCCCGAGGGTGTGCATCAGTAACCTTCCCAAGCATTAACTTAAGAGAGCCGTTAAATCTTTCACAAACCCCATTTGAACTTGGTCTATATGGACTTGTGAATGAATGTTTTATGCAATACAAGCTTTCTATCGCGCTCATAAGTTCCGACTTAAACTGTGTCCCTCTATCCGACAGTATTTCCTCAGGAAAACCTATCCTTGTAAAAATCAAGTTCAAAGCCTCCGCAACTGATATGGTATTAATGTTTTTTAACGGTATGGCCTCAGGCCATCTAGTGCACAAATCAATGCACGTTAAAATATATTGAAAACCTCGATCCGACATTACAGACAATGGACCGATGATGTCTATAGCTAGTTTCTTAAATGCGCGCACAGGCACATCTGTGACTTGCAAGGGTGCAGTCTGGTTCTTACCCCTGCGTGCGACTTTTTGACAAGTATGACAAGATCTACAATATCTTTTTACATCTGTGTTGATGCCAGGCCAATAAAAATTTGTAGTAATTCGAAACAAAGTCCGATTACGACCTAAGTGTCCTGCCATAGGTACATCATGACCTGTATTTAAAACCAAAGGTCTAAAACTTTTTGGTACCACAATTTGTTTCTTTACCTGATCATCTCCCTTTTTAAAACATCTAATCAAAACCTTATTGCGAAACTCAAACCAATATGATGAGCTTTTAGTAATCTTAATTTGTTTTGTTTCAGCCAAAGTGAATAATTTCTTTAAAGATTCATCCTCATTTTGTTTTTGTGTAAAGATAATCGGAGAAATGTTTTGAGCATTTCTCAGTGGCGTCTCCTCCATGACAGATGGAGATGCATCGGTCAAAATGCTTGCTTCATGCTGAGCTCTTGTAGTGACCGCATTCGCCATCAATGGGTGCTTGTTGACCCACTCGGCAATTTCCTCAGGTGAACAGTCTTTTACACCTGGAATGTTACCAAGTATCACGTCACTTACAGGGTTCTCCAAGCTACACACGAGTACAGTCCCTGAATAAAATGGTGTGTCGATCTCCGCCTTTGCCATGGGAAACCATTCAATGTTACCACCAAAAGTAACACATTTCAGTGACTTTCCTGTAAATGATGATTTATCCAGCAACGATTTCCGTATCCCGACAATCGTGCATCCTGTGTCCCGAAGAATGGTGGCTGGTTTGTGATCTATAAACCCTTTGTGTAATGTAAGGCGACCAATAAAATCGCAGACAGACATCGCTGGTAAAATATGGCCACACAAAAGTCTAGTTTTAGCACCTGGCTCATAAAGTGTATTACACTCAGTGCAATTGTTATCTTTGCTTGAGCGTACAATGCATGCATTAGCCTGTTGAACATGGCTATCATGATCACAAAGTGGGGTACAGACGTTAGCATGGTCTGCTTTCCCTTTTGCCAGTTTACAATCATTTTTGTGATCAGGTTTGTGATTGCATTGTTTGCCGTGCTTATTGTTTACCCCATCAAAATTACACCTACCATTTCCATTGAAGCGTTCACCTGAATTTCTTCTATCAAATCTGTGATGTATATCATCACTGCTATTACCGTAGTGTTGTCCACGACCTCGGTTAGAGTAATTAGAATATCTATACCCACCGAAGTGAGATGGTGACTGACGACGAGGAAAATTGTACCGTCCTCGAAAGGAAGATCTATAATCACTCCTATATCTGCCCTCTGTACTCCTTGGGCGAGAACGGTGGTCACCTACTCCTCCGTCGTGGTACGAAACACATACAGGTAATGCATTATCAAAGGAAACCTTACGCATTTCCTTGTTTGGATGTGCAGACATGTAGTTTCTCCCCAATTCTTGACACTCATTGATAGATTTTGGCTTTCTCTCCTGCAAAAAACTAACAAAATCTGCGCCACAGGTAGATAAAACTTTATCCCTGAGCATTAGGTCAAATAATTCATCAAAAGATTTATTGATACCCGATAAATCTATCCAGCGACCCAAGTACAATTTAATAGAAGAGATGAACTCTCCAAAATCTGCATTCTTGGACGGAACTGCAGAATGAAATCTGGATCGAAAACCCTCCTCAGTGAGCTGAAATTTTGCCATCAAAGTATTGGCAACAATATCGAAATCAGATCGACTTGTTTCATCAATTGACATAAAACAACGCATTGCTTCCCCTGTTAGGTAGTCTGAAAAGATAATAGGCCACCTATCTTTTGGGATCTTCAAATCCATAGCCCTCATTTTAAATCTCATAATGAACGAGTCCATGCAGTCCCGTTTATCATCAAAATTTGGTAATTTAATTTTTGGATAATTAAAATTATTACCCTGAGAACCTTGTGGATTAGCACCAGTATGCTGTGCATTAATCTTTGCAATCTCAATCTCCTTTTCTTTATCAGCCTGTAATTTCAATGACTGCAATTCAACAGCATTTTTGTGTGCTTGATCCAGCTGAAGAAGTTCCAACCTACGTAGTTCCATTTTCTGCCGTTCTAGCTCTCTAGATGCTTCTTGATCTCTACGAGTGGCTTCTTGTTCTTTTTCTTTTTGAACCATTTTTGCCCTTTCCAACTCTCTAACAGCCTCCTGTTCAATCAATTTCTTCTCTTCAAGTTCCATTTCCTGTTTCTTTGTGACTTCCTGTTGAGCCAGTTTCTTCTCTTCCAGTTCTCTTTCGTGAACTAATTTCTTCTCTTCCAATTCCTTTAATTCTTTTGATTGAGCAAGTCTTTTCTCTTCCAATTCCCTTGCCTGATCAAGCTCCTGCTTCTTTAAATCTCGTTGCTCCTTCCGTTCCATACGTTCCAAATAGTCATGATAGTTTTTCTCAGCATAAGCCTCTAGCTCAGCTGCAGATTTGCCTAAACGCAAACCTATGTCAACAAACTCTGACAATGACGACATCTTGTGTTCTGATTCGAATCAACAAGTGTCAAATCTCCCCTTAATATCAATTAATTAATTACAATAAATTATGTTGTTGACTGAATTTATACCTTATGAAGGAATGAACATACCAAGAATGAGAGACGAGCACAATGAAAAAGAAAGGTACAAGTCAATGATTATGATAATAAGTAACATGTCGAATTACAGCACATTACTCGACAAATATAAAGGAAATAAAATAAACAAAGACATGTTGACAAGCAGCTACAAATTTGAATAATTACTTGTAAAATAAACAAGACAGAGAATCACGAACAAAAACAGCAAATCGTCAAATTTCACACTGAGACAAGAGTGATAGAAAAACAGCTGTGCAGACAATGACCCACTTACGTAAATTAATGAATGAAAATATATAACGTGGACTTGACGGAACAATCTAAACAAATATTGATGTCTGTTATGCAGTCAAAGACTAAAATCCCACTGTTATTTTCTTTGACTGGACAACCAAAAACTAATAACCTAATAGGATATCGTCATTTGCAAAATTTCCGAAATTTTTTTACAAATAGCGAGCATTTACTTTATACAAATAGACATGCAGATGAAATAACAAGTAGAACTAGATGTTAACTAGCAAACGTCTCCGAAATGGTCAAATACTGTCATGCATTAGACAATTTACAACTCTACTTATCTTTTTTGTATCTCAGAACCTCTCCAGATACGGAATCAGTGTGTTAGTGCCACACCTCAACTTCAGGACTCCATAAATTGACGAAACTATTTCTTGATTCCCATTTCTGCGAACGTCCGTTTGCAAGTTTTCCGGCTTTGATGACGTCATTGAGTAAAATTTGCCAGATTGTCATTTATCTTTCAACTTCGAAAATTGCGTGCTGCTAGTATTTAAAATCTTGAATGTAGAGTTGTAAAGTTCGAACCGAATCAATATGATGTCGAAGCGTTGAATCTTGACAGTCCTCAAGGTCAGGTCAACGATCTTTGATGCATCTACATGGAGCAACCGTTACATGTCATCTTCAATTGTGAAATTCAGTGAATGTACAGTTTTCATCGACACTCTACAGTCGTATAGTTCTTCAAATGTTAAAAGTCCTGCGTAGAAGTTCCGTGTAGTAGTCCAGCCTCAGTTGATTTCATTTTTGAAAGAAGAAGGAAAAAACGGACGACCGCCCCCAGTTTATTTCTTTCCTGTTAAGGGATAGAGAAATTGCCCGAATTCTCTCGTTTGTTGTCTAGGATCCATTCGTTTTAATAAAGCTGTGGAAGTTCTTTTATTTTTTGATTTGGTTTGCATTGTCAAATATTCTGGAAGTCAATCTTATTAGATACCTCCTTCTGTCAATTTTCAATTACTGAATAAGGCTATCAACTGGTTAACTGAACCTTGAATGATTGAACGAACCTCTCGACTTAGACGATTTGGCAAACAGTTTAATACACAGTAAGTACGAATTCACAAAACGTCACAATCACGAATATGGCATGAATACTCCCTCTAACTTTCAGTCTACCACTATCTTGGTTCGCTTGTATACAATGTCTCTCAACTTTTCCCTAGTTGATACTTTTATAATATCATTCCATGATTCAATTTAGCATCGGGGTATTTAGCCTCCCGGCATATCAAATATTCTTTATATCCTTTTCCAACAACATCGGGGGATTTGAGCGTCCCGGTATGTTTAATATTTATACATCATAACTTCCACTTAATAAACTTCGGGGAATGAGTCCTCCCGTTATAACACTGTTCAATTATATTTTCAACACACTTCTTTGTATTGGGAACCACCGTCCCGTACTGACTTCAACTATAATCCTGGCATATTCTCATGCCTCTCATTTAAAGCACATAGCTTACCATTTTTCCTGAGATATTTCATGAATACATACTCCAACATAATGGCTGATACACAAGCCATTTTTAAGCACACATCTTGACGCTCTGACGTCACATCCATCTCTCTGCATCATGCCTAGATACTCATCTCACCGCGACCGCTTTCATATATTTCCTGCGTTCAGTTGAGGTACAACATGGTGTGACAAAACCCTGGCACTAATAATAAGTTGCCCTGATAAAAAATCGCACCATGAAGCAGCCTCAACAGTAACACTGATCGACATAATGCAGGCGAGAGTCATATCCATCAATCCCCGCCCCCGCATCAGACCACACAATACACCCCCGCCACCCCATTGACTCTGCTGCATGGCACGTTAGGTCTAGAGGTAAGACTGATCGAGATAGGAGGTTTCATAAACAAAACATCACTTCGCAGAACCATAGCCATCAGTCCCCGCGTCAGACAACACAATACCCCCCCCCCCCCCGCCGCCTCCAAGGTTCAGTGCAAGTGCTTCGACAAACCATAATACCCCCATGGAGAAAGACGGAGAGTTCAAAACAAGCTAAACAATTGCCCGGAGGATACCTGGAAGCACCGAAAAGAGAAATGGTATACACGGATGGCACAGAATATTATCAGAACTCCCGCAAATATCGAACACGAAGACAACCAGAAATCGATTATCAGTTTAAATACCCAGATATGGTTGATCAAGAGATCATTATAGTAGCCTATCGGAGTACACAGTCTCCTAAGCCTAAGGAAAAACGTAGCCCCACGAGGAACACTGGCGAACTGTGAGTGAGATTTGTCGCGCGATGACATTTTTCACGCGAATGTAAGAAAAAAATGTAAGAAAAAGTACGGTGCTCCGTTTGGCTTAGAAATTTCAACACTTTTAATCTGTGGGTGAATAAAGACACAAGTACCAATATTTCATTTATTTATTTTTTATTTATTTTATTTTATTTTTTTAAATATTATATATGTATATGTGTGTGTGTGTGTGTATGTATATATATATATATATATATATATATATATATATATATATATATATATATATATATATATATATATATATATATATATATATATATATATATATATATATATATATATATAATTTTTTCTTTCCTTTTTTTTTGGTTCTATTTATTTTTTTTTTAAATTAAGTTTTTATTTTTTATTTAAATTTTTTTTTTTTTTAATTTTATTTTACTGTTTTTTATTTTACTTTTTGAGTTACTTTTTCTAATTTAATTATATTATCAATAGGGTTACTATAGCGAAAGTGGCGCAGTATACTTCCGAAGACTAAATCTATTGTCCAGTTCAGAGTATTCACAGCCGTATGCGTAACGACCAGAAAGTGTTGACAGCAGAAAATGGTAACAGTAGTTATAGGAGACAGGCAGAAGAAACATATGGACGAATTTTGGTTTCGCCACATCTAGTTTGTTTAGTCAGTTCTGACTAGTTTCCATGTTAGTGTCGGTTCTATCTAATTTGTTTAGTCGGTTCTGACTAGTTTCCATGTTAGTTTTGGTTCTCTTTAGAGCATTCTCATTTCCGTGTGTAAAGATTTCTTGCAAAGAATTTTGTTTCTCTGGAATGCTGTCTTTACTTGGGTTTTTCTGCTACAAGATTTTTTTAAAAATATATCAGGGTATATCAGTTTTGGACTTTTACAAAGGTGCTCTTGTGATTTGGGCAGTGCAGCCTAGAGATGTATCTTTGTCTTGGGCATGGTTGCCTTATTATTGTTTTTAGCGAGAAGCTTGTGGGTCGTCCACATATCCCGTCACGCAGTGAGGGGGAAGGGGGTTTTAAATTTTGAAACAACCTGCGATGTTGGTGGGGGTGACTTCACACAAAAAATGTGTGAGTAAAGTTCGCTGCTTTCATTAATGATAATAATAGTAATAGCCCCTTCAATCATAACTGACTATGAGCACGCGCCCCTGAGGTGACAGCCTTCAGCTGCTTATTTTTCCTGGTGCTCCTTTCGACGTTTTCTTCTCTCTTCTGCTTGTTGTGTGAGCTTCTTTTCGCCCAATTTGAGGTGGCGCCGTAAATAGGATCGCCACTTGGTGCGATCGGCAGCTTCATCCTCCCACGTTGCTGGATTTATGTCCAGTGCCCTCATGTCTCTCTTGCACACATCTTTGAATCTCAGCTGCGGTCGCTCAACTGTTCTTTTGACATCTGCCAGTTGTCCGTAGAAGATATTTTTTGGCATGCGACCATCTTCCATGCGGCGGACATGGCTAAGCCAGCGTAGTCTGCGTTGTCTAAGCAGTGTGTACATGCTTTGAAGGCCAGCACGTGATAACACCTCGACATTTGTCACTTTATCTTTCCACAAAATGCCGAGGATGTGGCGTTGACACCATAGATGGAAGGTTTTGAGTCTTTTTTCTTGCTTAGCATAGGTTGTCCATGTCTCCCTGTCATATAGAAGTGTGCGGGTGACGCAGGCGTTGTATACCGCGGCTTTGGTCTTCGTTGTGAGTTTGGAGTTTCCCCAAATACGTGATGTGAGGCGGGCAAAGGTAGCTGCAGTCTTTGCCAATGCGACTGTCAATTTCTGTGTCCAGCGAGAGTTTGTCATTGATGGTAGACCCAAGGTATGTGAAGTGGTGCACCACTGCCAACTCATAGTTATCGATAGTGAAAACTGCTGCAGCACCCACATCCTGACTAAGCACATTTGTTTTCTTTAGACTTATTGTGAGGCCAAAGTCCTTGCATGCTTGAGGAAGCGATTCATCAAGCTCTGAAGCTCCTGTTGGTTTTAAGTGACGACTGCAGCGTCATCAGCGAAAAACAAGTCTCTTATAGTGACCCTTCTGATTTTTGTTTTTGCCTTCAGCCTTGCGAGATTAAACAGACGGCCATCTGACCTAGTGTGAAGGCATATTCCTTCAGTTGCATCTCTGAAAGCATGTTTCAATAGTAAGGCAAAGAAGATCCCGAAGATGGTTGGAGCCAGAACGCAGCCTTGTTTAACGCCACTTCGTATATCAAAGGCTATGATGTGCTTCCAGCATACTGGACTGTTCCCTTCATGTCGTCATGGAATGACTTTATCATTTCTAGCAATTTAGCAGGGCAGCCTATTTTCATGAGGATTTTGAAGAGTCCATCCCTACTAACCGGGTCAAATACTTTTGAGAGGTCTATGAAGGCGATATATAAAGGCCTTTTCTGCTCTCTGGATTTTTCCTGAAGCTGGCGAAGAGAAAAGATCATGTCTGTTGTTGATCTACCAGCTCGGAATCCACATTGTGACTCTGGATATATGCGCTCAGCTAACTTGTGTAGTCGCATTAAGTTTACTCTGGCAAAAACCTTACCAACAATACTAAGAAGAGAGATGCCTCTGTAGTTATTGCAATCACTTCTGTCTCCTCTATTTTTGTACAGTGTTACAATCTTGGCATCTCGCATGTCTTGAGGAATAGTTGTCTCTTCCCAGCACTGGCACAGCATCCTATACAGGGGATGTAATAGCGTGCTCTTACGGCATTTGATTAAATCAGGAGGAATCCCATCACTGCCTGGTGCTTTGCCAGAGACCAAGCTATCAATGGCCTTGCTGAGTTCCTCTAATGTTGGTTCAGCATCCAGCTCCTCCATAGGTGGCAGACATTTGACAGCATCAAGGGCTGCATGCGTGACGGTATTTTCTCTAGCGTAAAGCTCAGAGTAGTGCTCGACCCACCTCTCCATCTGCTTACCCTTATCGGTTAGCTTCTGTCCGCTGATGGTTTTTAGAGGTCTCGTCTTACTTTATTGGGGACCAAGGGCTTTCTTTATACCGTCATACATTTGTCTAATGTTGCCTGTTTGCGCTGCGGTCTGGATGCTTTCACTGAGCTGGAGCCAATAGTCATTTGCACAGCATCGAGCAGTTTGTTGAACTTTGCTTCTCGTAGCCTTCAGGATTTGTAGGGTTTTAGCACTCGGTGAACGTTTGTATTCAATCGCAGCACTGCGCTTAGCTTCACTGACAGGTGACATCCCATCTGATGAAGCATTGAACCAGTCATTTTACTTTGCTGTTTTCTTACCAAAGGTGGCAAGTGCAGTACTTTCAATGGTGTTCCGTAGATGCTCCCAGTTCTCTGTAACAGTATCACCATGCTGAGGGCTGCTGAGCACTTTCTTGAAGGTCGCAGTAAATTGAGCGATCATGACAGGGTCTGACATCTTGCTGGTGTCGATGCGTGGTTTCCCTTCATGTCTGACACGATAGAGTTTTCTTGGTTGAGATCTGATTTTGCAGCAAACCAAGGAGTGATCTGTATCATAGTCTGCACAATAGTACGAGCGCTTGGAGAGCACAGACCTGAGAAGTGGCCTTATGACGAGAATCGGATCCAGTTGGTGCCAGTGCTTGGATCGTGGGTGTCTCCATGACACCTTATACTGGGGTTTTGTCAGAAAGTATTTGTTTGTCACGCAGAGGTCATCATGGACACACAACTCCAAGAGCCGTTGTCCATTTTCATTCATCTTGCCAATACCAATTTATTAATGATATCGGAACACAATATATTATGTAACTTCAATTCTCAAAGTCTACTTTCATCCGCCATAGTTAACAACTCCCTCGTGGACGACAAATATTAATATTATAATCTCAGCTGAAATATCAGAAAATTGTTATAACTTTTAACTGTTCAAAATTGTTTATTTTTATTATACATTTGGAAAAATGACAACGAATAGAAATCAGTCATTGAGAAACAATTCAGTTTTTAAAACCTTGAGTTTTGGTGGATTTTCCCGAAGTTTTTGTTGTGCACTATTTTATGAACTTAACAAGAAGTTATTGATGTGTTTACTTTACATGTAATTTATTTGTTATTGTTTGAAAATATGCAATATTTTCATAAATTAGCCACATCTGAGCAGCAAAGCAGTTATTATAAAAGTTATTATTTTTTACTTGAAAGATTGTCATTTTATCTGACATAGTTAACTCATTTAAATTCGATGACATATGTTTTTCTTGTCAGTATTACAAAAAATAATTGAGGTAAAATAAAGGAGATGAAGTATTTTTTTAAGGGGCGGGGGGAGGGGGTTCTGGGTTTTTGTGATGAAATGTGACTAAGAAGGGTTTAAAATGGCCTAAATTGCGTGACGCCATATGAGGATGACCCCTTTGACCCTCAAGTGTAAGTAATTTCCTGTAGCCATTTTATAAACCAATGGTTACGACAACAAACAATGTTTTCAGGATCTCATGTAAGTATGTAACGCGCTCGTGTTCCTGTGGGTACCAAACATTTGACCAGATAAACATGGGCATGTACACTAAACATAAAAACTCACATATACATGCACATATAAACTGACATGTGTGAGCAGACAACAAAGACATGTGTGAGCAGACAACAAAGACATGTGTGACCAGACAACAAAGACATGTGTGACCAGACAACAAAGACATGTGTGAGCAGACAACAAAGACATGTGCGAGCAGACAACAAAGACATGTGTGAGCAGACAACAAAGACATGTGTGAGCAGACAACAAAGACATGTGTGAGCAGACAACAAAGACATGTGTGAGCAGACAACAAAAACATGTGTGAGCAGACAACAAAGACATGTGTGAGCAGACAACAGAGACATGTGTGAGCAGACAACAAAGACATGTGTGAGCAGACAACAAAGACATGTGTGAGCATACAACAGAGACATGTGTGAGCAGACAACAAAGACATGTGTGAGCAGACAACAAAGACATGTGTGAGCAGACAACAGAGACATGTGTGAGCAGACAACAAAGACATGTGTGAGCAGACAACAGAGACATGTGTGAGCAGACAACAAAGACATGTGTGAGCAGAAAACAAAGACATGTGTGAGCAGACAACAAAGACATGTGTGAGCAGACAACAAAAACATGTGTGAGCAGACAACAAAGACATGTGTGAGCAGACAACAAAGACATGTGTGAGCAGACAACAAAAACATGTGTGAGCAGACAACAAAGACATGTGTGAGCAGACAACAAAGACATGTGTGAGCAGACAACAAAAACACGTGTGAGCAGACAACAAAGACATGTGTGAGCAGACAACAGAGACATGTGTGAGCAGACAACAAAGACATGTGTGAGCAGACAACAAAGACATGTGTGAGCAGACAACAGAGACATGTGTGAGCAGACAACAAAGACATGTGTGAGCAGACAACCAAGACATGTGTGAGCAGACAACAAAGACATGTGTGAGCAGACAACAAAGACATGTGTGAGCAGACAACAGAGACATGTGTGACCAGACAACAAAGACATGTGTGAGCAGACAACAAAGACATGTGTGAGCAGACAACAAAGACATGTGTGAGCAGACAACAAAAACATGTGTGAGCAGACAACAGAGACATGTGTGAGCAGACAAAAAAGACATGTGTGAGCAGACAAAAAAGACATGTGTGAGCAGATAACAAAGACATGTGTGAGCAGACAACAAAGACATGTGTGAGCAGACAAAAAAGACATGTGTGAGCAGACAACAAAGACATGTGTGACCAGACAACAAAGACATGTGTGAGCAGACAATAAAGACATGTGTGAGCAGACAAAAAAGACATGTGTGAGCAGACAACAAAGACATGTGTGAGCAGACAACAAAGACATGTGTGAGCAGACAACAAAGACATGTGTGAGCAGACAACAAAGACATGTGTGAGCAGACAACAAAGACATGTGTGAGCAGACAACAAAGACATGTGTGAGCAGACAACAGAGACATGTTTCCAAAATGACATATACAGAAATACTTATACTTTCACATACAAACATAATGTATTTTTTTTAAAAGACAATGCTCAACGATTTGAGAGGGGGCGGGTGTGAAGTGGTGACACTGGCAATTTTAACGAAAGTAATATTTGGTTAGCGTCAGAAACACAGGCACGCACACACAGTCACACATACGCAAATCTGATAAACACCCCACACACGTACATGTGAACGATCCGAACCGGCATCCTTCAAGGGCACATTAAATGACTAACAATTATCTGTGTTGACGGAAGGAGAGCACGAGATTAATTCTGTTCGGGGACAAAGGACTGATCATTGTCCCAGGCTGCAGACGGCTAGACGCGGAAATCGCGGCATTCTCACAGAGTGACCACAGTGGACACCGGGCATGCGCGTGGCTTTAGTTGTGTCAAACATTCAAGTTTCTCTTCAAGAGGACGCACACGCACTCTCCAAACGTATGCTGGATACCACGATTGTCTCTTTATAACATTTTTCTTTCTTTCTCTCTTTCATCTTGTTTTTCTATGAATGTGCACTCACCTCAACCTGTGAGTTAACTTATACCTCTTATTGTGTCTTTCTTCTAATTCGTAGTTCTCTATTAGTTTGTTTTTCTCATTCTCTGTGTGTCTTTCTTCCTCTCTGATTGCCTTAGTCTCTCTATTTCTGTCCATGCTTAGATTTAGAATTTCTCTGTTTGTCATTCTCTCACCCACCTGTCGTTCTTTCTCTCACTCTGTCAAGGGCTTTCTCTCACCCACCTGTCGTTCTTTCTCTCACTCTGTCAAGGGCTTTCTCTCACCCACCTGTCGTTTTTTCTCTCACTCTGTCAAGGGCTTTCTCTCACCCACCTGTCGTTCTTTCTCTCACTCTGTCAAGGGCTTTCTCTCAGTTTTTCTGTATTGCTCCACGCCGTTTGCCTTTTTCTTTTAGTTTATCCTTCCCTCTCTCGATCTCTCTAAGTCTTCTCTCTCACTCTCAGCTAGTCTTTCTCTCTTAACTTGTCTTAGTGTATCTTTCTGTCTCTCTCGCTACCTCAGTTATTCTCTCTCTCTTTCTCTCTCTGTCTCTCTCTCTTTCTCTCTCTCTTGCTCCCTCAGTTATTCTCTCTCTCTCTCTCTCTCTCTCTCTCTCTCTCTCTCTCTCTCTCTCTCTCTCTCTCTCTCTCTCTCTCTCTCTCTCTCTCTCTCTCTCTCTCTCTCTCTCTCTCTCTCTCTCTCTCTCTTTTTCTCTCTCTCTTGCTCCCTCAGTTATTATCTCTCTCTTTCTCTCTCTCTGTCTCTCTCTCTTTCTCTCTCTCTCGCTCCCTCAGTTATTCTCTCTCTCTTTCTCTCTCTCTCGCTCCCTCAGTTATTCTCTCTCTTTCTGTCTCTCTTTCTCTCTCTCGCTCCCTCAGTTATTCTCTCTCTCTTTCTCTCTCTCTGTCTCTCTCTCTTTCTCTCTCTCGCTCCCTCAGTTATTCTCTCTCTTTCTCTCTCTCTCTCTTTCTCTCTCTCGCTCCCTCAGTTATTCTCTCTCTCTTTCTCTCTCTTTCTCTCTCTCTCTTTCTCTCTCTCTTTCTCTCTCTTTCTCTCTCTCTGTCTCTCTCTCTTTCTCTCTCTCGCTCCCTCAGTTATTCTCTCTCTCTTTCTCTCTCTCTTTCTCTCTCTTTCTCTCTCTCGCTCCCTCAGTTATTCTCTCTCTCTTTCTCTCTCTCACTCCCTCAGTTATTCTCTCTCTCTTTCTCCTCACTTAGCCTAATTCGCCACTCTCAGCTAGACTTTATCTCTTAACGTGTCATTTTCTCTGTCATCATACATCATCATCATACATCATCATCATACATCATCATACATCATCATCATACATCATCATCATACATCATCATACATCATCATCATACATCATCATCATACATCATCATCATACATCATCATCATACTTCATCATACATCGTCATACATCGTCATACATCATCATCATACATCATCATACAATATCATCATATATCATCATCATACATCTTCATCATCATACATCATCATCATCATCATACATCATCATCATACATCATCACCATCATCATACATCATCATCATACATCATCATCATACATCATCATCATACATCATCATACATCATCATACAACATCATCATACATCATCATACATCATCATACATCATCATCATACATCATCATTATACATCATCATACATCATCATACATCATCATCATACATCATCATCATACATCATCATCATACATCATCATCATACATCATCATACAACATCATCATACAACATCATCATACATCATCATCATACATCTTCATCATCATACATCATCATCATACATCATCATCATACATCATCACCATCATCATACATCATCATCATCATACATCATCATACATCATCATCATACATCATCATCATACATCATCATACAACATCATCATACAACATCATCATACATCATCATACATCATCATCATACATCATCATCATACATCATCATTATACATCATCATACATCATCATACATCATCATCATACATCATCATCATACATCATCATCATACATCATCATACAACATCATCATACATCATCATACATCATCATCATATATCATCATCATACATCATCGTCATATATCATCATACAACATCATCAGACATCATCATACATCATCATACAATATCATCATATATCATCATCATACATCTTCATCATCATACATCATCATCATACATCATCATCATACATCATCACCATCACCATACATCATCATCATACATCATCATCATACATCATCATCATACAACATCATCATACAACATCATCATACATCATCATCATACATCATCATCATACATCATCATCATACATCATCATACATCATCATCATCATACATCATCATCATCATACATCATCATCATCATCATCATCATCATCATCATACATCATCATACATCATCATCATACAACATCATCATACAACATCATCATACATCATCATCATCATCATACATCATCATCATACATCATCATACATCATCATCATCATCATCATCATCATCATACATCATCATACATCATCATACATCATCATCATACATCATCATCATACATCATCATACAACATCATCATACAACATCATCATACATCATCATACATCATCATCATACATCATCATCATACATCATCATCATACATCATCATACATCATCATCATACATCATCATCATACATCATCATCATACATCATCATCATACATCATCATACATCATCATCATCATCATCATCATCATACATCATCATCATCATCATCATCATCATCATCATCATCATCATCATCATCATCATCATCATCATCATCATCATCATCATCATCATCATCATCATCAATCATCATCATCATCATCATCATCATCATCATCATCATCATCATCATCATCATCATCATCATCATCATCATCATCATCATCATCATACATCATCATCATACATCATCATCATACATCATCATCATCATACATCATCATCATACATCATCATCATACATCATCATACATCATCATCATACATCATCATCATACATCATCATACAATATCATCATATATCATCGTCATACATCTTCATCATCATACATCATCATCATCATCATCATACATCATCATCATACATCATCACCATCATCATACATCATCATCATACATCATCATCATACATCATCATCATACATCATCATACAACATCATCATACATCATCATACATCATCATACATCATCATCATACATCATCATCATACATCATCATCATACATCATCATACATCATCATACATCATCATACATCATCATCATACATCATCATCATACATCATCATCATCATACATCATCATCATACATCATCATCATACATCATCATCATCATCATCATCATCAACATCATCATCAATACCACCATCATCATCATCATCATCATCATCATCATCATCATCATCATCATCATCATCATCATCATCATACATCATCATCATACATCATCATCATCATACATCATCATACATCATCATCATACATCATCATCATACATCATCATACAACATCATCATACAACATCATCATACATCATCATACATCATCATCATACATCATCAGTATACATCATCATACATCATCATACATCATCATCATACATCATCATCATACATCATCATACAACATCATCATACATCATCATCATATATCATCATCATACATCATCGTCATATATCATCATACAACATCATCAGACATCATCATACATCATCATACATCATCATCATACATCATCATCATACATCATCATACATCATCATCATACATCATCATCATACATCATCATCATACATCATCATACATCATCATCATACATCATCATACATCATCATCATACATCATCATCATACATCATCATCATAATTAATTTTCACCTGCCGGTGGAGCAGCACAAGCCATCACCATATATTGGCCAAGTCATCCTGACCTTTCAAGGTCTGTCTCAAATTATCTTTATTTTTTTCTTTCCGTGTTTCTGTCTCACAGTTTGTTCTTCTTGTTGTTTGTAGTGCTCCCAGTTTGTTATTCTCACTTGTTCTGTTTGTTGTTGTTCTCTCTGTCTCTGTCTCTCTCTATCTGTCTTTGTCTCAGTTTTCTCATAGTCAGCCATTATATCTATCTATCTATCTATCTATCTATCTATCTATCTATCTATCTATCTATCTATCTATCTATCTATCTATCTATCTATCTATCTATCTGTCTGTCTGTCTGTCTGTCTGTCTGTCTGTCTGTCTGTCTATATATCTATCTATCAACCTACAATCCTATCTATACCTACCTATTTATCTATCTATCAATCTATCCATCAATCTATCAATTTATCTCTCTATCTGTCTGTCTCTCCGTTTGTCGCTCCGTCCGTACGCCCGATCATCCGTCCGTTTGCTCGTCCGCCCGTCTGTCCGCCTGGCTGCCGACCCGAACGTCTGTTAATCTGTCTGTTAGTCCGTCTATTTGCCTTTGTCTGAATCATCTCCCCGTCACTGTCTGTCATTTCTATTTTGTTTCTTTTGGTTATCTCACTTGTGTCAAGTTGTCTCTACCATTAATTATCTTCTCTTGCTCGTCTGTCGCCCACATAAAACAGTAGTCTTCTGTCTCACACACTAAAGTCTCAGTTTCCTGTCACAGACCTCGTCTTTCTGTGCACTAAACTAAACTCTACAAAGTTTTTTTTATATATTTGTCTCTTACAATACAGTCTCAGTTTCCTGTCTCACACACACACACACACACACAATACAGTCTCAGTTTCCTGTCTCACACACACACACACACACACACACACTACAGTCTCAGTTTCCTGTCATAGACCTGGTCTTTCCCTTCTTCTTCTTTGATCCTTAACCGCCGACCGTCAAAGCAGTCAGTGGCCATCACGCCTGGTGGCGTCTTGTAGGGCAACAACAAATTGATTCCACTTTGCTCCAAGAGAAGTAAGATGGATCAAGATGTCACAGACACATTAATGTAGAGTAAAGGAAGCTGAAGATATCACAAACAAAGACGAGTGATGATGGTGGAAATAAAAACCCGAGCCAACAAAAGGAATTTCCTAGACGATCTTGCAAGACAGGCAGAAGAGGCAGCACTGAGAAATGAACAAAGCACAGTATACAAAATAACTAAATTCATCAGCGGAAAACGAGGTGCAAACAATATTACATTAGTAAGAGATAAGCAAGGAAATCTCATCACGACAGCAGAGGGACAGGAAACAAGATGGGCAGAGCACTTCAGAGAAACTCTGAACAAGGAACCACCAGAGACACAATTGAATGTTCATGAGGCTGAAAACGACCTAGATGTTAATACAGACATTCCACGAAAAGAAGAAATCATCACAGCAATCAAAGGGTTAAAGAACGGAAAAGCTCCTGGCCATGATAACTTAAATGCAGAGCTATTTAAGACAGACCCTGAGCTAGCAGCAGAACTATTAGAACCACTATTTGCACAAGTGTGGAAAACGGGGACAACACCATCAGATTGGAACAAAGGAATAATTGTCAAATTGCCCAAAAAGGGAGATCTTGCAGACTGCAATAATTGGAGAGGAATCACTCTTCTCTCAGTTCCCAGCAAAATACTTGGCAGGATAATTATACAGAGAATTTCAAAAGCAGTAGACCACAAACTGAGGAAAGAACAAGTAGGATTTAGAAAGAACAGAAGATGTGTAGATCATATATTCACTCTCAGGAATATTATAGAGCAGTGCTCAGAATGGCAAAGACAGCTGTACATTAATTTCGTTGATTTTGAAAAGGCTTTTGACAGCATACATAGGGACAGTTTATGGAAAATACTGAGGGCTTATGGAATTCCAAGCTGCATAGTGTCAATCATAAAAAGCCTCTATGCCAACTTTACGTGTAGTCGTCTTTCCCTGCACTAAACTAAACTCTACAAAGTTTTTTTTATTTCTATCTTAGCCGTTCTTTGTTATTTCTTGTCTCTTATTTCGGGTCTTTTATTTCATGTCACTCATCTTATATTTAATATATCTCATCTGTCCATTAATCTGCTTCCTCACCATTCATATTACACAGTTTATTTTCATTTTTCTTAATCAGATTCTCTGTTTCCATCCCTCACCTTGTGTCTTGCCCAACTTTCACTCACTCACTCTCTACGTCATGCTATTTCTCGCTCAATCACTCTCTTCTTTATACTCTCACATACTACTCATTTTAAGTCTCCTGCTATCTCTCTCTCTCTCTCTCTCTCTCATACACAAACACATACCACAAACATGCACTTCAGTGGCAGACCACTCCCAGACATCAAAGAGGAGAAAATGGAAGAGGTCATACCCTCCCTAATGAGGGAAGCTCTTCCCGTCTTTCTGAATTTCAGCCTTGATTAAAGACAATGGCCCCGATTGGCTGATATTCTTCAGATCTGAGTCGGAACGGATTGACACAAAGAATTTGATTGGGTGATTTTGTCAGCCTCTTCAGGCGTAATTAGATTTTCGTCGAGGGACATCCAAAAAATGTTGACGGAATTCGAGGATTTCCGGTGCACGAGGACACATTTTTTTGACAGATTCTTTTTTGGTGGGGTTGTGTAAACAACAAGATTATTTGTAATGAAAATAATAAAAGGACTAAACAATTGGTGTGTGAGAAGAAGAGTTGACTTTACATTATGAATGACTTATCAAGGGAGAAGAAGAGTTGACTTTACATTATGAATGACTTATCAAGGGAGAAGAAACGACGTTAGAAGCTACCATGTTCCACAAAAAGCTAACCCATATTTTGACGTGTTTAAAAAAATAAAAGACGGACGAAAAAAAAAGCAGCTTCAGGAAAACATAATCTTTGTCAATAACTGCATGAGTAACATCTGGTGAATTCAATGTCAGAAATGTAATGGTCTTGACCTAGAGAAAACCACCTACAAATAGAAGGTGTAGCGAAAGGCAAATAAATGTGGACAGTATTTCAACATCATCATTCCTGTCGTCATCTGGAAATAGAAAACAAAAACACGACGGTAGATAAATAAACACGTGATAAAGAAACTTTAATCAGACCAATAGAATGCGGTACAAACTGAGAAACATACTGCTCCACAAGTTGCCACGGACAACAGCTGTTGACGGTTTATGCTCTATCAGGACCTGAAGGGCTTGACAAGAAAGATGATGATATCGTTTACAATGATGACGATGATACAAACAAAAACAAGATGGTAATATATTGCTTCAAAATAGTAAAGAACGTGACTATTTTAAACTGTTGAAATACTGTGACGTAGCTAATTTGCATGAATTTGAAATAGCTGACCAAACCCTTACATTTGTTTATGTCTCACTACGTACGTGTGTAATAGGTAGATATATTTTTGTCCAAGCCAATGTCCCGAGCCCAATAACGATGCCATGAAACTATGGATGTTTTACCCGGCCTCTGATAACATCAAAGTTCAGGATCAAAGTGATCAGAACGTCGCTGTCACGTCTGATTATGGGCCACGTAGATCTGGCCAGAGTTTCGCTGTTTCTGCGACTTCTTTTTTCGCGAATTTCCAAGTAACGCGAGTTGATTTTTAACAGCTTAAATTAAGTTTACGTGGCCAAGTTTCGCTTTTCTGAAATTCCAGGGGGAAAAAATATTTTAAACACAGGCTTTTAATGCACTAAAAAGCCACAAATAATTCTTCACGAAGTTTATAGCGTGCAGTCAAAAAATGTAACATCAAATTGACAAAAATCGTGAGGCGCTTAAGCGCTTTTATCCATAAGTGTCTAATGAAATATGAAGCAGAAGTTAATTTCATGTAGAATCAGCGCCCCATACTTTTTGTCAATTTGATGTTACATTTTTTGACTGCAAGCTATAAACTCCGTGAAAAATTATTTGTGGCTGTTTAGTGCATTAAAAGCCTGTGTTTAAAATATTTTATTTATTTTCTTCTTTTTAGTGTTATTTTGTTGTTGTTTGTACATTTAAGTTAAATGTAATCGATCCGCTAATGACAATATCAGTTTGCGATAAACGAGTCCAGAACCCGGGAGGCGGATTTCATTATTCAATATACTACACGGAAAGTTAATATTTAGTCATGGCATGTTCTTATAAAAACTTTGAAATAAATAAAAGAAGATCGAACCCACACCGGCTTTGTGCATTCGTGTCAGCGTCCAAGTTTTAATTTTTAAGACGTGAGCGTCTATATAATTGTCAGCCAGCTGTGTCCTGACATTGCAACTTCATTTTAGCTAGTTCATTTTTAGAGATATACTTTCATTTGTAATGGTCCTTAAACGTGCGGCGAGTGATGGAACTGCTGCAAGTGCTGAAATAAGTGCAACAATGTCCATAACACTGAATCAAACACGAGATGTGATACGATAATCATGAATTTTGTATTAACATTTAGTGAATTTATTAAACAACTAAAAACCCTGTAGTGAAGTGGCTCTACCATCAAGTTTTGGCGTTAGTACGTCTGGCAGGGTAGACAAATGTGAAACAAGCATACGTCAACATCGGAGCAATCTTTCTCCAACCGTTGAGTCCAGGATTTAGGTTGTGTGCGATGTGATCTGTCAAAATTCTTGCAATAACGAAAGTTGTGTTTGCATGTGTCCATTCATGTGCGTATGTGTGTGTGTTGTGGTACACTTTATTATTATTGTTACTACGTTATATGTGTATTATTATTATTTAAAATACCAGAATACGCTGTATGTTACACGTAGTTTATAGATTTTCCGCGATTGCATGCATTCCTTTATTGTACATGTATTTTGTGAGAAATATTCTTTCCATCTTTCCATTACTTCCTTCGGGGCAGTAAGCAGTTTGCCTTGCTTGTCCTTTATAAATTTGAGAGAGCATTGTTTTTCCTTCCTCATGTTCTTTAGGGTCTTATAGAACAATTTCTGGTTTTCTTGCGCATCTTTTTCTAGCTTTTCTCCAAATTCTTCCCAGGACTTCTGTTTTGCTGCTAGCACCTTGTTCTTTGCTTCTGTTCTGAGTGTCACATATTCTCTATATTTCTCCATTTGTCCTGTTGTGTTTTTAGCTCCTAAGTATTGTTTCCATGCCATTTTCTTCTCTCTTATTTTCTCTTTGACTTCCTCTGTCCACCAAGGTGTCCTCTTTCTCTTGTTCCCAAGTCGGACTTCACCACATGCTTCTGCAGCAGCTGTCTTTATGATGTCCTTGATTTTAATGATTACTTACAGACAAAGAATATAATCATTGTAGTGATTACTTGCGGACAGAGAATATAATCATTGTAGTGATTACTTGCAGACAAAGAATATAATCATTGTAGTAATTACTTGCAGACAGAGAATATAATCATTGTAGTGATAACTTGCAGACAGAGAATATAATCATTGTAGTGATTACTTGCAGACAGAGAATATAGTCATTGTAGTGATTACTTGCAGACAGAGAATATAATCATTGTAGTGATTACTTGCAGAGAAAGAATATAATCATTGTAGTGATTACTTGCAGACAGAGAAGAACAACAAAGTGTTGACAGATTACTTGCAGGCAGAGAAGAACAACAAAGTGTTGACAGAGTAATAAGGTAAGGGAAGTAACACAGACGACAAGGATGGAGACGACAACGACTGGGTCTCCAGAAATCCCAACATGCACTAATCACACCAAATAATGATAATAAACGCCATGTTTTGTGGGCGAGATAATCCTTAAAGAGGAAGACGTAGACACATTTATGTCGCTGCTCAGTAATATAAAAACTCATCCGCCTCTCAGTAACGCGTCATGTTTCCACCATTTATCCTCCAAGGAATCGAGTAAACAGAGATAATTCTCAGACAAATTACAACGTTGTTTCCTTTTTTTTAACTAAATAATAATAAAATAGAGATAATCCGTTAACAATTATCAGGATTTAAAATTATAACCAGAAATTTTTTTTTTTTTTCCCCACAGTTGATGAGCTGAGTTAAATTCGGTGTTTAAGAACGTGGAAATGGGCGACAAAAATTGGTCCTTAGGCAAGCGTTAAGGAAAACAATTAATGCTCCCTGAGGAAAAAATAAAATAATGGATGCTCTTTAAAGCAGACAATGGCGGTTGTTCTGTGTTACGTCTTCCAGAAACTGGAGGGCTTTAAATGTCGGGGACAGAGGGGATGGTGGCAAGGACGGACGGCGGAAATGACAAGAGCTTGCCGGGTTACAAACAAGAACTGCACGTGTGTGAATATTAATATTTGCGACACAGAGAAAGAGAAAACACGCGCTCAAGAACACGGTTTCCACACGTGCCAAAACCCGAGCGTGTGTGTGAGAGACTGCTACCCATACAGAACATGACGTGAAATATGTAACAATGATTGTCACTTACACAACATATATATAGCAGTCATCGTCAGCATCACCCTCCTGCTCCCTGGGGAACATATGACTTCAACATCTTAACGGCGAGTCTTGTCGTAATGTGTAGTCTTTTCAAAGTCTCTTGATGACCTGTTTATCCCGTTCACGTCTTTCTCTTTTCCATTCTCAGTGTATTATTTCGGTCTCTCAGCATTTCTTTTACCTTGGAGAATCTGAAACTACGACTGACCTGTAACATACTGACCGACTTTAATTTCGCTTCGGTCTATGAATGCCTGGCGACATATTGCCAGGTCATATGCGTGTATCAGAAATGTGTCCACGTGTTCACGGTCCAGCAGCCTACAGAAAACATTAATAACACATAAGGAAGGGAAACCCGAGGCCTGTAAACAGTAAATAAATATTAGACAAACATAAAGGTATGTTGTCAGGCACTCGTAAGAAATAAAGAAGTAGAACACTTAGACAACAGAAAAACAACAGACGTGAGTGGCTTACCCAGGGTTCGAACCCCGTACCTTCCGTACGACAACACCGCCTAGCTATACAAGCGAATCACACTAACCTCACGGCCAGCTAGGCATCCCCAAAAAAGTGATTGCGTCATTAATAGGCTGAGGTGCCCATTGTAAACTTCCGGTGTTATCTTGTGTTTCGCACTGATGACCTGTCAGTAAAGCATCTTTTTTGGGGATGCCTAGCTGGCCGTGAGGTTAGTGTGATTCGCTTGTATAGCTAGGCGGTGTTGTCGTACGGAAGGTACGGGGTTCGAACCCTGGGTAAGCCACTCACGTCTGTTGTTTTTCTGTTGTCTAAGTGTTCTACTTCTTCATTTCTTACGAGTGCCTGACAACATACCTTTATGTTTGTCTAATATTAATTCAGCCTACAGAAAGAGTGTTTTACCAGCACGTGCAAGATGTGAAACATAGTTTATGTGATAAGTAAAATAGCTGGACCAAAAACATGAAATTGCTGACAGGCAACGCTGAGAATAAAGAAATGCGGATTGAAAAACGGTTCATCTTTCATTCCAGGCGCACCAGCACGTGAGAGAACCATGCCCAGACGTAGTACTGCAGAGGCAGAGAGAGAGAGAGAGAGAGAGAGAGAGAGAGAGAGAGAGAGAGAGAACGAGTTAGAGGAATGCTAACAGGCGGCATGTCCCCCAGGAAGCAGCTAGACAATTCAACTGCAACCAGTCCACCATCGCTCCGCTACTGCAGCGTTTTAACGTCACCGGATCCACTGCAGGACGTCTCGATCAAGGACATCCCAGAGTCAAGGCACATTAACAGGATGCCTATAGCGACACCTGTATCTGTGGAATCAGTTCTTGGCAGCAGCTGCAACATCATGCGTGAGAAGTGGCTGATGTATCTCCTAGCAACCTGCACGACATCGCCTGCAAGCGGCAAGACTTAGCGTCAGACATCCGACGCTGCTCCGGTCTTAGCACAGCGACACCGGCAGCGACGTCACCAATTGGGGGGGGGGGGCAGAGAATCATCAATAGTGCTCGCACGTTAACGGCAAACTGTCCTGACGTGGTCTTCTATATCCCCAGATCTGGCACCCATGAAACACGTATGGGAACGAGACTGGACGGGAACTAACCCATGACAGACGACCACGGACCCTGAATGATCTGCGACACACCCTGACCGAACCATGGGATCGACTACTCCAGGAGTTCCTGCTCAGACTTGTAAACTTGGTGCGGAGATGATGACATCCCTGCAGTGCTGCCAACGGTCACCACACGCGCTACTGAACGCTACTGTGGCACCACTGAAACCAGTGACTTTAAAATTTGACCACTTAGTTTATTTTTAGGGCCATTTGTGACGTGTACTGGAAAAGAGCCTACAGTAATCTGACAGCTTATTGTAACCTCATAGCTGCTCTCTGATTTGCGAGCTAAACATGCATTATACTACCTGTCCTTATTTCTGCAAAGTACCATTTTGTCCACGCCTCTTTTCTTTAAACACGGGCTAACGCAGTGTTTACCAGCTTAGTGACCTATCAGTCATAACAGGAAGCAAATCAGGCTTTGTTTACTTCGTTCTACTCATGCGAGCTCATCTGTCAATCATAATACCTGATAGACAGACAGCACGTGAGAGAGCGACGGCACAGACCTTTTGTAGTTTTACGCAGGGAAAGTCTAGAACTCCCCTGTGCTCTTTGATCTCGAGACGCGGGCATTCTGAAGAGAAACCCGCTAGCAGAACCAAAGTCTTTGATGTCGGTCAACAACCTCAGACGAGAGACTCTGGTAGTCTGAATCGTAAGCCTTTCATCTTGAGCGATAGCTTCTGAATCTTCGTCCCATACACAGGAGCACGAAATTAACACCATTAGAGATCAGAGAAATCTAATGATATATATACTGCTGTTTTCTTAACCCCGCTATCAGAAGTCAGTCAGAATTTGAATAGTCTAGGGCGCAGTCCGAGAACTATTTTTCTTGTTGGAAGTGTTTATAAGTGATTTGTGGAGATTTTCGTTCTGAATTTGGTAAGAGGAAAATAGTGCTAAGGATTTAAAAGTGGTGATACCATTTAAACACTTATACTTCTCTTAGATTTTTTTCTCGCTAGTAAGACCTATTAAATAAAATAACGCGTAGCGATTTTCATACCAGATATTCAATTAAAATGTTAGTCCACCGCCCGACCGCTAACTCACTGAGACGAGACGGCAATTATGTTTACAGTGTAGACGGACGTGACACTTAAACTCCCCCAGGGGAGAGAGATAAACTCGACTGTTAAGCAGACCGGACCTTATAGGCGTTAGGCGACTGATAGCGGGAGTATAGAATACATATTTATATTTCATTTGTAATTTGTTATTATAGCGTCTATTATTTTTAAATGCCATACAACAAACAAACAGACACCGACAATTTAATAGCTATTTAATGACAGGCGGTTATTGTTGTAGGTGGTGCGTATGAAAAATTAAATAATAATTAACACCGTACGCTGACCGCCAGCCGCGAGCAGGGGTGGGTGATTTATCATAAACTTGGTCCGACCCAGATTAGCGGCCAGCGGCGTCTGCGAGCATGTAGGCGTAGGGAAAATTAGTCTTTTGAACTTAGTCAGGACTGACAGAGAGGATGAGAGATCGTCTTGTCCCCGTCGGTATATATAGAGATATCTACATAGAATGATAGCATTTTTTTCCCACAAATGTTCTCTTATATTTTTCGCAGACCTGATCTCAAGGGCGACCAGGGTCTTTTACTTTTCTGGTTCGCTATCCATTTCATTTATAAGCGTATACTCGCCGATGATATTGGATGACAATAAATATAAATACTGGACTTACAAAATCCAGATTACCATTTTTACCAGCCCACATTGGTGTGTACATGTAACATTATTATTGTTCCCCGACTCCTGACAGTCGTATTCAAGTGGATTATATATACATATCTTTATACACTGTGCAGAATCGGTGCTCTGACACAAAGTTGGCCAATAGAAGAACCATCATCGTCATTTTTTAACATTTTTTAGCAACCAGATGTATCCCAATAGTGGAAATATTCCCCTCTCTAAAGGGTAAACCTCAAGGATTCTCACATTTCCAACTATTGGTAGGAACACCTATATCCAGATAGAAGCACCATATTCGGCGTTCACCTCACTAGTTTTATTTTTTGGGATGAACTGGGGCCAATTTGGATTGTCGACAGCTGGGGGGTGACAGTGTAATCATAGTGAAATAGGAATTATGTTCATGGAATAATTCTGTTACCAAGGGATACCACAGACCTACTATAGGAGCCAATTAGGTAAGAGTATGAGAAGTGGCAAGTGTGCGAGAGAATGTGTGATGATTTTCTTGTTTTTCTGTGAATTATCCATAAATCTGATTGTCTAAATTTTGTTTACTTTACTTGATCTTATACCAGTATTGTTTTATTCTGCAATCTAGTGCTAACCTTCAACCTTTGGGTTAATAATTTTTTTGGTTTTTTTCTCCATACGGCGAAGGCGCACCTCTCTTTTTTATTTCCTATGTATGTAAATGATATCTTTTAGATAATTGGTGTTGTCAAGTTTAGTGATAATAAACTACAAAGAAATTTAACTTTGTGTGTTGGTCAGACCCATACCCATTTATCCTTAGTTTTTCACGTTTGTGTGTCATTGTTGTCACATATTGTTGTGTGTGTGTGTGTGTAGAGTAACCTGTTCTTTCATTAGACTGGGAGGCAAAGATTGTCCTATAATAAAGCATAGTTGTACGGAAAGGCTGGATGAGAGTAACCTACTCACTCCAGAGACATATCTTTCCCCCAACCTACCACCTGTGAAATCTATTTTCTATACATTCTCGTGTATCAGTCAACCTTTACTCTTTACTTAGACTGGGCTCAATAAACCAATTAACCTACCGTACGACACCATTGTTACGACACACAAGAGCTCTGTTTCACGACTTACAGCAACAATTCAGACAGTTGAATTCCTCGTCCATTCATATCAAATTCATTCAGGTTAATTCATTCTCACACACCTCTGTGGATTATTATGTCACTTATATGTCATTTATTATATCTGTCTTTGTTATCGTTATTGTTGCTGTTGATCAGAACCGACATCACTGCACTCTGGGCAAGCTCATAGGTGCACAGTCTCTCTCATCAAATGTCGAAGGGTATGAATGCTAACCGTTCCTGTTTTGCGTGGTTGAATACAAGGCGGATGAGTCCTTTCATACGTTCATCCCTGCTAATCAGCCCCTTACGTTTGATGCCAAATTCCAGCTGTCTTGGCCTTAATAATTCATCTATTACAGTCTCGCTCTCTAACAAGCAACCATTAATTGTCTTTAGTAGTTCTCTCTTATCCATATCCAGCTTCCCCCTATGAGTGCTCTCGAGGCTAGTCTGTCAGCTCTTTCACTGTTGCATATCCCTGCATGACCAGGGCAGTAGATCTACACCAGTTTCTGAAGATTCGAGGCTTTATGGGTGTTTTCCGTTCATGATGTAGCCATCCATGTCGGATCTTCCGAAGTATGGACTGGGAGTCTAACACAATAACTGCCCTGGTTAATGTAGCTTCAGACAGCTACCTTAGGCCTACAGTAGCTGTCTCTCATGCTAGAGGTTGTTGTCATGTAAGCTCCGCTCTCTTCGGCGACGATCTTACCTTTTACTCTAGCCGAGAAATCGCATCCTAATCTCTCACCACGGAGTATAGACCCATCAATTTACACAATGGCATCATCATCCCTGGCATGATCATTTATCAGTTAATTACCTTCCAGCTCTGTGTTCCCATTGGCCCAAGCTCTGCACCCTCTGCCAAGGCTGATGACGACTTGCTGGTACTTTGTTCAGTTCTCACCTGACTTACTCCACTCTTTCCCCCTTGGATATATGTTCAACTGTGATCACGTGTCTTATCGTAGCCTCTGCCTGTGCCATTCATGACATCCCTCTTTATTCTTTCTCTCTTGATGGCAGCAATGTTCCCATTCAGTGGTGTTTTTTTTTTTTTTTTTTTGTCTGTGGTTACCCACATACATACAGGCTTCTGTCTGGGCCGTGGCATATCTAGGTCTGATCGACAGCAGTCCAAGCATATATCACATCATCTAAATGGCAATATCTGGCGTACAGCCCAAGGCTATACGCTTCGCTTCATTTTTTTAATGCATTCCAAACGTTCACATTGTGATACTGACAGCGTGAATATTCCCAGGCCATACACGATTACTGATCTGGCACGAGCTGATGATACAGAAACACAGTCGCCTGCTCCAGGTGTGTAACTGCCATTGATTTTACGGCTGCCAGACCTGTCGTGCACTTTTCTATAATCCCCTCAACGTGCTAAGTTTTTTATAGCACGTGATAGAGAAAGGACTCCACATTATTTCAGCTTGTCCTTATCTTTCTATGTTCTGCCAATCAAAGAATAATGTCTGGAAGATTTGCTGTCACTATGGAGTTGTTCAAGGAGCACGACAGCACACAGGCCTGGGTGGGTTTGACCTAGGACTTGATTTCCTCGCACCATTTAGAAACCACCTACAGTGTCTCATGTATGCGTGTGACCTTTGTCCTGTGTGAACCAGTACTGTCCACCTACAGTGTCTCATGTATGCGTGTGACCTTTGTCCTGTGTGAACCAGTACTGTCCACCTACAGTGTCTCATGTATGCGTGTGACCTTTGTCCTGTGTGAACCAGTACTGTCCACCTACAGTGTCTCATGTATGCGTGTGACCTTTGTCCTGTGTGAACCAGTACTGTCCACCTACAGAGTCTCATGTATGCGTGTAACCTTTGTCCTGTGTGAACCAGTACTGTCCACCTACAGTGTCTCATGTATGCGTGTGACCTTTGTCCTGTGTGAACCAGTACTGTCCATCTACAGTGTCTCATGTATGCGTGTGACCTTTGTCCTGTGTGAACCAGTACTGTCCATCTACAGTGTCTCATGTATGCGTGTAACCTTTGTCCTGTGTGAACCAGTACTGTCCATCTACAGTGTCTCATGTATGCGTGTGACCTTTGTCCTGTGTGAACCAGTACTGTCCATCTACAGTGTCTCATGTATGCGTGTGACCTTTGTCCTGTGTGAACCAGTACTGTCCACCTACAGTGTCTCATGTATGCGTGTGACCTTTGTCCTGTGTGAACCAGTACTGTCCACCTACAGTGTCTCGTATGCGTGTGACCTTTGTCCTGTGTGAACCAGTACTGTCCACCTACAGTGTCTCATGTATGCGTGTGACCTTTGTCCTGTGTGAACCAGTACTGTCCACCTACAGTGTCTCATGTATGCGTGTGACCTTTGTCCTGTGTGAACCAGTACTGTCCACCTACAGTGTCTCATGTATGCGTGTGACCTTTGTCCTATGTGAACCAGTACTGTCCACCTACAGTGTCTCATGTATGCGTGTGACCTTTGTCCTGTGTGAACCAGTTATTGTAACTGAAAATATGTGTCCTATTCAGCACCAGCTTCTTTCATCTTATTTTTATTTGCCTAGTTTTTTTTTTTATATTACTTGACTTTTTTTCTATCCACTTGCCGTAACACGTCGTGAGGAGATTCAGTTTTCGTTCTTAATCCAAGTGTGTCACATTGTCAGCTGTAAGTCCTTGTCGTTATAGGATTTCTGTAATGCTGTCAAAGTTCTTGTTATTATTTTCCACATAAATGTTGTTGTTGTGGTCGTACCATTATCATTGTTCTGTTCTGCTCACGCCCCCATTTATGACAATATATAGCTTCTTGATTGTTCTTTGTGTGTCTTCTTTATGTTTCCAGTAGGACTGTCTTGATATGTGATTCTTATTTCTGTGTTGGACTTGATTTTTTTTATTACCATATATTTCCAAAAGCAATGATTTTTGTATTCTGATTTTGATATTATTGTGTAACCTTCCAACTTTGTACATATATGTCCGTAAATAAATAAATGTGTGTGTGCGTGTGTATATGTGCATGCGTGCGTATGTGTGTGCGTGCATGCTTGTATATGTGGGGGTGGGTGGGGGTGGGTGTGTGTGTGAAAGATAGAGCGATAGAGAGAGAGAGAAAGAGAGAGAAAGAGAGATAGTCCACATTTTGCAGGGATGTACCTTCCAATACAATCTGGCTATCCGTTACTGCATTTAAGCTCATAATTTTTCTCTATGTGTTTTGATATCCAACTGTTGTTGGATACAACCTCTCATCACATATTCTAATTTTGTCTAACGTCTGTTTACGGTTAGGACACAGAACGGGCAAGTTGTGGCCAACATCTAGATCAAGCTGATGTTTTGTTCTGTGTCCACTCAATCGCATTCTGTTCTCAACGGGTTCTGCATGCTGTACTTACTTCATTAACAAATCTTTATTTCATGTCTTCCTATGGTTGGTTTATTAGGTTAATACATTTAGGGCGAACTCCATAATGTTTAATCAGCTTCTAGAGCGGTGCTCTGTCTAAATTGTCGAATGCCTTTTTATAGACCACAACTCAATTCCAAACTTTGTTCAACTATTATTCTCAATGTGGTTATCTGGTCAGTATAGGATTTGTTTTGCATAAAACCTGCGTGTTCGTCTCTCAATTGTTTGTCTATGGACTCTTTTAATCTCTCAAAGATGATCCTGTTTAATCATTTTCCTGACACTGATAGTAACATTATTCCTCTGTAATGTGTGCACTGTTACAAATCTCCCTTCTTACGCTACTTAACCAGATGTCTTTTCCTTCCATTCTGCTGGTATTTCTTCTCTCTCGCAGACTTTACTAAGTAATTTGTATATTATGTATAATTTATAGAATTGTCAGCATCTGCTTTGATGGCTGCTGCTGGAATGTCATCTGGGCTAGCAACTGTTTCATCTCTTACACTTTTCTTGATTTCTTCTTTCTTGTATTTCAAAGTTATCCTGTTCTGCTGACCGGATATTAGAATGGCGGGAGGCGCCTTGTGGAGCTGGTATATTTAGAAGTTACGTTGCGCTGTTGTACAGTTCCTTCATATTTCTTTCAGCTATAGCATCCTCTGCCTCTCTTCCCAACTGGTCAATAGATTTCCTTTTGTCTTTCCTGATGTTTCTCCTCCTTACACTCATTGTAATTGTGTTATTATTTATTTATGTGTTAATACGTGTGTTGTTATGTTGACAGTTATTGATTCAGCCATTCTTATTCTCATCTCGACCGTTAGCCATCCTATTATAAGCGCTGACGTTATCAGAAACGTTCCACTTGTTTCTCTCTTTATTTCATGAGCTAGAATGATTGAAGAGATTGTTAAGGATACTTGTTTACGAGCACAATCACATAATGGCTAATGCTGCTATACACCTAAACAAATATTGTCCTCGGGAAACAGGAGACAAGACAACTATAAAATGGCTCCCAAACATGACTCAATAAACTCAAACGTACGGTACTGAAACTGCAGCACTTCCTCCACACAAGATGGCGAATGCGGAAGTAGTAATAATTATAGATATTTTTCTTACATTTCTTATCCCGCCTCAATTAAAATGTATGACCCTGCCCAGCATTCCACGAGACTGTGACACAGGAACTAGTTCGCAGCCTTTAGCTAATGGTGTGATAGTGCGCACCAGTGCGTCACTGGAGCTGTGCCAACCCGTGATCAAATCAGGCCTGGTGGTTTCTTTAAATGAAGGGGAAATTTAATTGCGAAATGAAATCTTCGCGGACAATGGAGTGTCGTAATTTATAGGACTTTGTATGTCACGTGGTTCTGAGCTGTCACGTGTCAGAAACTTCTGGAAGAGATTTGCGATGGAGAAAGTGGAGAGCATGAATTGTTAAGACACTCGGAGATGTGTGTTAATGTGTGATTCAGAGATGTGTGTTAATGTGTGATTCAGAGATGTATTTTAATGTTTGATTTTCATATTGTTAAAGTGTGATTAAGAGATGTGTGTTAATGTGTGATTTGGAGGTGTGCGTTAATGTGTGATTCAGATATGTGTTTTAATGTGTGATTCGGAGGTGTGTGTGTGTGTGTGATTTATAGATGTGTGTTTGTATGTGATTCAGAGATGTATGTGTGTGTGTTTTAGATATGTGTGTTTTGTGTGTGTGAATCAGCGATGTCTTTATGTGGTTCAAAGATGTGTATTTGCGTATGATACCTAGATGTCTGTGTGTGATTTATTGATGTCTGTTTGTGTGTGATTCATAGATGTGTGTTTGTGTGTGATTCATAGATGTGTGGTAGTATGTGATTCATAATGTTTCTGTGAGATTCAGAGATGTGTGTTTGTTCATGATTCGGAGATGTTTGTATGTGTATATATGTGTGTGTGGGCGTGTTTGTTTTGTATGTGACAATGAAACAAACATATTTCAATTATGTTTATGAAGCTGAAGAAATTATATGACTCTGGCGTCATATTTATGTTAATCAGCTTGAGACTCTGTGTCATATTTAAAATACCTAGAGACAACAATCGCTGATGAAGGATCCAGAAAATGGTTCACAACAAAACAGTACAGACAATGGTAGCTCAAGCAAAACTTCAGTCAAAATGGTAATCCAAAATTATGTCCTGTCGAACCAATTTAAACGCTTGCACTGCCTTGTAATTTCTACTTTCCCATATTCTCGCAAAATTTGGACTACGAACGTAGATTTGTCAACAGCACCACTAAAGTCAACATAACCAAAGACAAATACCTTTTTTTTAAGCAGCACCACCAGAAAACACCATCACCAGAAAACACCATCACCAGAAAACACCATCACCAGAAAACACCATCACCAGAAAACGCCATCACCAGAAAACACCATCACCAGAAAACACCATCACCAGAAAACACCATCACCAGAAAACACCATCACCAAGCTTCGTCTTCGCTCCCCGTGGAGCATAAGACAGCAAGTCTTTCTCTCTTCCACTCTGACCTCTACCGTTATTATCTATATTCTCTTTAACCTTCCCACTTTTCTAATACCCTGGTGGTCCCAGTCTATGGCATATTTGACGACATTAGTTGCTTCCTTCCGACTCCTATCTTTAACACACAAAACACTGTTTTTGTTTGGGTTACTTCCGTAGATAAAAAAAAACAACAACAAACACATAATAAAAAACATAGACAGTATCAGTAAGAGCATACTAAAGACATCATAACTATATAGCTACACCGCTACAAGCTACACTCATATATATAGATACACACACACACACACACTATGACAGCACCTACCGTGTACCCGCCCATTATGTTAAATCCCAGAGATCCAAATGTGTCTCTGTGTAAGGTCATCCTTCTCCAGGTCAAGTCTCCGTTTGTCTGCAAGCAATCATTACAATGAATATATTATCTGTCTGTAAGTAATCATTACAATGGTTATATTCTCTGTCTTTAAGTAATCATTACAATGATTATATTCTTTATCTGCAAGTAATCATTACAATGATTATATTCTCTGTCTGTAAGTAATCATTACAATGATTATATTCTTTGTCTGCAAGTAATCATTACAATGATTATATTCTTTGTCTGTAAGTAATCGTTACAATGATTATATTCTTTGTCTGCAAGTAATCATTACAATGATTATATTATCCGTCTGAAAGTAATCATTACAATGATTATATTCTTTGTCTGCAAGTAATCGTTACAATGATTATATTATCCGTCTGAAAGTAATCACTACAATGATTATATTCTTTGTCTTCAAGTAATCATTACAATGATTATATTCTCTGTCTGTAAGTAATCATTACAATGATTATATTCTTTGTCTGTAAGTAATCGTTACAATGATTATATTCTTTGTCTACAAGTAATCATTGTGTGTTAAAGATAGGAGTCGGAAGGAAGCAGATGATGTAGCATTCTTAAGTTCAACAACAAGACAATCCCAAGAAGCAATAAATAATTTGTGTCATCTCTCGGTTAAAATAGGTCTCCAAATAAATGCCTCTAAAACTAAAGCTATGAACTTTTCTAACGAGACCTTTGATATCATCTTGAACGGGGAAAAACTACAGAAAGTTGAAAGTTTCAATTATTTAGGCAGTAAAATGACTCAGGATGGTGACACAACAAGAGAAATCCATACTAGAATTGCTTTGGCAGCTAGCGCCTTCAATAGATTATCTAACATTTGGAAATTACGATCATTGAATATACATACCAAGCTTCGTCTGTTTAATTCAAATGTTATCTCAGTGTTAACATACGGCTGTGAGAGTTGGAAAATAACAAAATCATTGGAGAACAAGCTGAATACATTCGAGAACAAATGTCTTAGAAAACTCATGAACATCAGTTGGAAAGAATTCAAGACTAATCGACAAATAAGAGAAGATTCTAGGCAGAAATATGTCTCCGACTATATAAGGAAAAGACGATGGTCATATATCGGGCATGTCCTACGAATGCAAAACAACAGAATACCACTACAGGCGCTCACTTGGGTTCCTGAGGGTAAGAGGAAAAAAGGAAGACCAAAAGAAACACTCAGAAGAACAATAATAAGAGAAGGAAGAACGTTGGGCCTAAATAATGTGCAAGAGCTAAGAGGAGTGGCGTCACAACGAACAACCTGGAGAGCACTGGTTTCTGCCTTATGCGCCGTGTTTGGTGCTTAAAGAATTTATTATTATTATTATTAATCATTATAATAATTATATTCTTTGTTTGCAAGTAATCGTTACAATGATTACATTCTTTGCCTGCAAGTAATCATTACAATAATTATATTCTTTGTCTGTAAATAATCGTTACAATGATTATATTCTTTGTCTGCAAGTAATCATTACAATGATTATATTCTCTGTCTGTAAGTAATCATTACAATGATTATATTCTTTGCCAGAAAGTAATCATTACAATGATTATATTATCTGTCTGTAAGTAATCATTACAATGATTATATTCTCTGTCTGTAAGTAATCATTACAATGATTATATTCTTTGTCTGCAAGTAATCATTACAATGATTATATTCTTTGTCTGTAAGTAATCGTGACAATGATTATATTCTTGGTCTACAAGTAATCATTATAATGATTATATTCTTGTCTGCAAGTAATCGTTACAATGATTATATTCTTTGTCAGCAAGTAATCATTACAATGATTATATTCTTTGTCTGCAAGTAATCATTACAATAATTATAGTCCATGTCTGTAAGTAATCATTACAATGATTATATTCTTTGTCTGCAAGTAATCATTACAATGATTATATTCTTTGTCTGTAAGTAATCGTTACAATGATTATAGTCTTTGTCTGCAAGTAATCATTACAATGATTATATTCTTTGTCTGCAAGTAACCCTTATAATGATTATATTTTTTGTCTGCAAGTAATCATTACAATGATTATATTATCCGTCTGAAAGTAATCATTACGATGATTATATTCTTTGTCTGCAAGTAATCATTACAATGATTATATTATACATCTGAAAGTAATCATTACAATGATTATATTCTCTGTCTGTAAGTAATCATTACAATGATTATATTCTTTGTCTGTAAGTAATCGTTACAATGATTATATTCTCTGTCTGCAAGTAATCATTACAATGATTATATTCTTTGTCTGTAAGTAATCGTTACAATGATTATATTCTTTGTCTACAAGTAATCAGTTTAATGATTATAGTCTCTGTCTGTAAGTAATCGTTACAATGATTATATTCTTTGTCAGCAAGTAATCATTACAATGATTATATTCTCTATCTGCAAGTAATCATTACAACGATTATATTCTTTGTCTGTAAGTAGTCAATACAATGATTATATTCTTTGTCTGTAAGTGATCACAACAATGATTATATTCTTTGTCTGTAAGTAATCGTTACAATGATTATACTCTGTCTGCAAGTAATCATTGCAATAATTATATTCTCTGTCTGCAAGTAATCGTTGCAATGATTATATTCTTTGTCTGTAAGTAATCATTACTTACTTCTTTCCCTTTTACCGTGAGGTGTAGAGGTTTGGAAGAGAGAGCGCCAGACTATCCTATCGGCTGTCTTCCTCCTGGCCTGGTTCCATTCTAGTCTTCTGTCCTTCAAAGATTGTCTAATGTTGTCCTCCCAGCGAACTCTGGGTCGTCCTGGGGGTCTGGATCCCTGGCTCTTTGTTTCCCATGCTTGTCGTGGTAGCCGATCTTCTCCCATTCTGCAGACATGGCCAAACCATCTTAGTTGGGACTGTTCTAGTTGGGTTTGCAGGGGGTGGGATTTTACGCCTTGGCGTATCGTCTGGTAGCGGACCGTGTCTCTTCTTGTTACTTCAACCTTCTTCCTCAGATACCTAATTTCTGAGGTTTGGATCTGGCTTTTGTGGGTTGTAGTCATTGCCCATGACTCGCATCCATATGTCAAGACTGGGACATAGGTGGAGCGGTATACAGCCATCTTCGTTTTCTTACCAACCTATCTCTTGCTGAGGAATCCTCGATTTATGGCCTGAAAAAGTCTCCCAGCCGCTGCTTTTCGAGTGGCCAACACTTCTTTGATGCCTCCCTTTCGGTCTATAATAGCTCCGAGGTATTTAAAGTGGTCGACCTGCTCCAGGACCTGTTCTCCCAGCTTAATCTAATGTCTTCTTTCTTCTCGTGATATCACAATGGATTTTGTTTTAGAGCTGCTTATGACCATCCCTCTCTTCTCCAACTCTTCCTTCCAGACTTGCAGGTTGGACTGGAGATGTGCCTCTGATTTAGCAATCAGGGCAACATCATCAGCAAATGCCAGCTCTGAAATACATACCTGTCTCATCTTCCAGTACCCCACTGAATACTTTCTTGTTCTCTCCTTACATGACTTGATAACATCGTCCATGAGGAGTATGAAAAGATAAGGTGACAGGATATCACCTTGTCTTACACCAGTGGTGGTCCTGAACTCTTCTGACTTATGGTTTGCTGTCCTCACATAATTTCTGCAAGACTTGTAGAAGCTCTGTATAGCATGAATCAGAGGTGCAGTAATGTTCTTCCTTGCCAAACAGTCCCAAAGTTTGCTCCAGGGGACCCTGTCAAATGCCTTTTCCAGATCTATGAAACAAAGATGGATCTCACTCTTATACTCAAGGGCCTTTTCACTCAGCTGTCTGAGTGTGAAGATTAGGTCTTGAGTACTTCGGTTTGCTCGGAATCCGCACTGGACCTCATCCAACTGTGGCTCAGCTAGGCGTCGGAGTCTCTGCTCTAGGATTCTAGAGTAGATTTTACCAGGGACACTGAGAAGGGATATGCCTCTATGGTTTCCACATTGTCGATTGTCACCCTTTTTGAAAATTGGATTTATGATGGCAATCTCACAGTCCTTTGGTATGGTCTTGTTGCACCACGCTGCCTGTAGGACCCTTAAGAGTAATAGGTCGCCTGATGCTCCCATGTACTTAACCATTTCTGATGTTATACCATCATGCCCTGCTGCTTTGCTCATCTAGATTTTCTCCAGCGCTGCCTTCAGTTCTTCCATCTTTATGTCATCTTCATCACCATTTGTTTCCTCTTCTGTGCTAGTGGTTATCATTTCTGATGCTTGACCTTGCTCACCATCAAGGAGTTCTGAGAAATATTCTTTCCATCTTTCCATTACTTCCTTCGGGGCAGTAAGCAATTTGCCTTGCTTGTCCTTTATAAATTTGAGAGGGCATTGTTTTTCATTCCTCATGTTCTTTGGGGTCTTATAGAACAATTTCTGGTTTTCTTGCGCATCTTTTTCTAGCTTTTCTCCAAATTCTTCCCAGGACTTCTGTTTTGCTGCTAGCACCTTGTTCTTTGCTTCTGTTCTGAGTATCACATATTCTCTATATTTCTCTATTTGTCCTGTTGTGTTTTTAACTCCTAAGTATTGTTTCCATGCCATTTTCTTCTCTCTTATTTTCTCTTTGACTTCCTCTGTCCACAAGGTGTCCTCTTTCTCTTGTTCCCAAGTTGGGCTTCACCACATGCTTCTGCAGCAGCTGTCTTTATGATGTCCTTGAATTTAAGCCAGAGGGTTTCCAAGTCATCAGGTTGTTCTTCTGTGTTTCTCACCGCTGTAGCAAGAAGCCCCTGATATCTGGTCTTAATTTCTGGCTCTCTCAGCTTGTAGGTCTTAATGCTCATTTCTTCCGTTCGTTTACTTGGTTTCTTGTGTGATGTTGGGCAGTTCCTAGGCTGAGCAACTCTTTCAGTTGTTCTTTTGATTGTAAGCAGGTAGTGATCACTTCTAATCTCTGGCCCCCTCCAGACTCTAGCATCCCGGACATATTTGAATGAGCTCACTGACTTCTCATTCTATGTTGGTTCACACCTAGTGTATGCATGTATGCGCTTATGGGGGAACTTTGTGTTGGTAATGATCAGATTCTGCTCACTGCAGAATCTAAGGAGTCGTTTTCCATTGTCATTGAGAGTATCTTCTCCATATCTTCCGATAACTCTACCCCATCTAGCATGGTCATTTCCAACTCTGGCATTGAAATCTCCGAGCATGATAATTTCATCTAGGCAGTCATCCACTGTCCTTTGAAGCAGCTCGAAGAATTCCTCCTTGACCTCTGCTCTCTCATCCTCATTTGGCCCATACACTATGACCAGGTTGACTATGGTTTCTCCTTCTTTTAGTTTTACAACCATAATGCGCTCCGAGACAAAGTTCCATCCCTTGATACTATCTTTCTGGTTTTTGGCCACAATGCAACCCACGCCCCCTTTAGCTCTTTCAGATGTGGGTCCACCACTGTAGAGCAGCGTGTTGCCATCGAGATCCATGACTCCTTGTCCCTTTTTCTTTGTTTCCATAATAGCCAGGATTTCTAGTTTTGCTTTCCTCATCTCTTCCACCAGCTCCTCTTCTTTCCCATTTATACTTCTTGTGTTCCAAGTTCCATAAGTCGTAGTCCGTAGTCCGTTCCAGTTCGTCGCCTTTAGAATCAGTCCGGTTTTCTCTCTTATATTACTCGTAGTCAAAAGTTTAAAGCAAACAGGTGATTGGCCTGTTGTGCCTTTGCATGGTGGAGGGGCTGCCTCCTTACGGCCTCCATGCAGGCCGCCCTCCTCCTTTTTCAGCCGGGCTTGGGACTTGCGTAGGCGGAGTTGTATAATCATTACAATGATTATATTCTTTGTCTGCAAGTAATCATTACAATGATTATATTCTTTGTCTGCAAGTAATCGTTACAATGATTATATTATTAGTCTGCAAATAATCATTACAATAATTATATTCTTTGTTTGACTGCAAGTAATCATTAAAATGATTATATTCTTTCTTTGACAGAGTAATTATTACAATGATTGTATTCTTTGTTTTTCTGCCAGTAATCCTTATAGTAAGTACATTTTCTGTTTACAAGTAATAATTGCAATGATTATGTTCTTTATTTGTCTGCAAGTAATAATTAAAATAAGTATATTTTTGTGGCTGCAAGTAATCATTGCGATGGTTAAATTCTGCTTTCTCTTCAAGTAATCTTTACAATGGGCATATTCTCTGTCTACAAATAATCATTACAATGATTATACTCTCTGTCTGCAAGTAATCATTGCAGTAATGTGAGTTGTTGAACACTGGTTTTATATGTTTGAGACTGTTTATGTTCTTGAGTCAATCGTGCAAATTTCGCGAATATATTAATACTTGATGCAATAAGATGCAAGCTCAACGTAGGCACATCAACAAGTGCCAATACTGTGATAGTCCAAACTCGTTAATTGAAAGTTCATACATTGTTTATTGACATCACATCATACGGGACGAAACACTCAACGTTGACGGTTAATAGATAATTCGACATGATGATTAAGGATGCATGTCCTCAATAATAATTCAAATAAATAGTCTCAGAAGAATCCTCCAGCAAAATTCTGACTAGGTCTCTGAGTGAAAACATCAATAGTCATAAAGGTCATGAAGTAATCAGTACAAGGTTATATTGATCACGGTTGACCTTTCCTCAAGGACAAGAGATTCTCATTATACTTGGTAGTATCTAAGATCCCGATCTAAAGAAGTCCTCATCAACAAAACATATTAGAACGTAGGTGCAGGTTCCTACTAAATACCTTCTAGGCATGTAAAGTTACTTAGGCATAGATACTTGAATTACCTCTTGTATTAGCCGTGACTACCCCAACGGCTTCCTAATATTATATAGATAACGTAGATCCACGGTAGTTACCGCCGATCCCCTTGATAGGCATTTACTGGCATACAAAAAAATATATCTACAGCTGTGAATCCATTTCGGTACAGGCTAGTCACCTGTTATCGACTAGATACTCACGACTGTGGAGAACGATCATTATTATCACAATAAGTATATACTTGGCTCTTCCAACGACTCAGCACTTACGTGGATGACCACCGGCTACGACTGCTAATCCGCAGGACCGGGTCTCAATATAAAATACTTTACCCAAAACACGGGTCTCGAACTCCCAAAGCTTCATTATTGGAACTTGGGATTCTTGCTTCTCAAACCCATTCATGACGTCAACCGACTGTCTAGATACACGTGCGGACAGGATAACCCCTATACCCTTTAGTGCACAACCGTGCGCTAATGAAATCAAACTCACCAATAAGACTTACTCACATGTAAGTCGGTGCGTCAAGTTTATTACAGAGGTAGGACCATGTATTAATAATATAAGACTACCTTCATCTGTAAAGGAGTGTAGAGGTCTACGAAAAGGGCTCTACAGATTCCTTACCAATCCCCCCAAAAAAATTAATTATATTAATTTTTTTCTTTAATACCGACACTAGAGGTAAGTCAAGTTTACATATTCGTATTTAACAATATATCATGATAAAAATACTAAAATATGAAATTCCAGTTAACTCAAATCAACAAAAGGTATGCATAAAAGCATACATCCACAATTGCACACCTTTGGTATAATGTGGTCAATGAAATGAAATATCATATTAGAATATTGAATTAAAACAAATGTAAACGCCAATACAAAGAAATGATGAGAAACCAATGAATAAACGGAAAAGTAATGGATATGCATTTAAAATGACAAGTGAGAAAATGAATAAAAATGAAATAATACAATTTAAACACGTATAAGATCAACGCACTTAACTGTGTCTCTAAGTCCTTTTGAGGCACTAATGAAAGTACTAATGTTAAATTAATGTGCTTAAATACAACTATTGATAAATCCACTTAAATATTGTAGAGTTAATTACATTAATCATTATTTTAACTAACTAAGTATCTAAGTTTAATAATCTAATTAATTCATTTATTTCACTCTAATAATGTGATTAATTACCTAAATACCGAAAGTTCCATTTTCCTGTTAGTGAACAGTTTATAATATAACAAGTTCAGTTCCACGAAGAAATCAGAGTGGTAGAAATGTTATTTCGGTGAGAAAATATAATCCTTTTCCAACGTTATTATCTTTTCAATGTCATAATTAAGTGAATGTTATTCTCACAAGGATAGTCATATACCTTAAAGTTCCATGTTATTTTGATACATAAGCATTGTAGATTTCACTTGAATGAATGTTAATGACTCTTATAATAGAGGTATCACACGCAAAAAGTTGCACTCGACGAACTGTCAGTGTCAGGGTTCAGTTATCTTTAGTGCGTAGCTGTTAACTCGATTCATTCTGACATCTTGACAAGATGTCAGCGAGAACATTCTGTGTGCCAGGTATTGATCGAATTGTGAAACTATATGGTTGTAGAGCGATCGCATACCTGGTAGATTTGGCAGATTTCACGTCCTTTGTGTTGAGTGCAGTAAGAGCTTTTTGGTCTGATTCCACAATGAAGTGTGATCCAAGCAAATATCTCTGAAGTTTATTTATTGACCAAACAAGCCCGAGAAGTTCCTTATCCAAAACTGAGTAATTCTGTTCAGTTGGGGTTAACTTCCGTGACACATAGAGAACTGGATGCAAGGTGCCATTATATTCTTGTAGTAAGACACTTCCCACGCCGTAATTAGAAGCATCGCTGCGTAATACAAATGGCAAATTCTTATTAGGCAATCTTAACACAGGAGGAACCGAAAAAAAATTCTTTATGATATCCAACGCGATTTGATGTTCGTTAGACCACCGAATCACGTTAGCTGCACCTTTCCTAAGTAATGAAGAGAAAGGAGCAGTAATGGACGAAAGATGTGGTATGAATTTCCCATAGTATTGTACTAGTCCTAGTAGAGATCGCACTTGTTTCTTTGTTTTAGGTGTGGAGATATTAAGGATTTTAGAGACATTACTGTCCTCTGTATATAACATACCGCGACCAATACGGTGCCCCAAAAAAGAAATCTCGTGGAAACCCACAAATGCCTTTGATGGCTTAGCAGTTAAGTTATGATTTTGTAACGTGGACAGTAATGAGTTTAATCCTTCTAAATGTTCTTCCCATGAGTCACTGAAAAGACAAATGTCGCCTATGTACGCAATGACGTTGGGATGATGAGATAGGATTCGACGCATCATGCGTACGAATGTGGCAGGAGCGTTGACTAACCCGAAAGGCATAAAATTCCATTGGAATAGGCCCCGGGGCGTCGAGAAAGCAGTGAGTGGTTTTGCCCTTTCTGTCAATGGAACTTGCCAATAGCCTTTTGACAGATCAAACTTAGAGAAGAAAGTAGAATGAGATAATTTTACTAATAAATCATCTAAAAGTGGCAAAGGTTCAGCGTCAAATTGTGTGACTTTATTTAATTTTCTGTAGTCTACACATAGACGAATGTTATTATCTATGGACGAATACGGATAGGTGTTTCATCAGTTAGGAGAATATCATGCTGAATAGCTGATGTATGACCTGGAATGTCAGTGAGAACCTTATCATACATTTGAAGTAGTGATGAAACTTGCTGTCGTTGATCAGTCGAAAGAGATGAAGAAATAGTAACATCATTCCAGTTTTCCGTGGAATGAAGAGGTACAACTGGTATGGGCAATTGTACATCTTGAAAAGAAGATTCTTCTTCTTGTATAACTGACAAATTAGTATAGTTATGAATGTGAGGAGTAGGATCGTCAGTCGCTTGAAATACTGATTGTAAATAATCAGGACGTGAATAATACTCTTTCAACATGTTAATGTGAAAGGGTTTGTGTTTTCCGTTAATATCGACGATGTAGTCGACATAGGATATTCTTGAGATGATCCTAAAAGGACCTCTCCATGTGATAAGTAGACGATTATTATGCGAAGGCAGTAAAACAAAAGCCTCTTCACCAGGAATAAGCTGGCGAAGACGTCTATACCGATTTGCAAATAGACGAGCTTTTTCTTTAGACTCTTCGGATGATGCAGTAGCTAACCTACAGGCATCTATTATTCTCTTTCTTAAAGAGATGACATATTCATATGAGGATTGAGTTTCTTCAGGTATGTTATCTTCAACCAATAAATCATGGATTAAAGACATAGGTCCGCGTGGTTGTATGCCAAAAACTAATCGGAAGGGAGAAAACCCTGTGGCTTGGTTTTTCACCTCGCGATACGCGAAGAGAGCAGCGGGTAGGACCCTGTCCCACTCCTGAGGGTGATCTTGAGTCACCTTACCCAACAACTGCTTAAGTGTCCTATTCTGTCTCTCAATTAACCCATTGGACATTGGATGGTATATTGAACTGAGAGATCTATCTATACCCAATGTCTTCATAACCTGTGACATGGATTCGGAAATAAACTGGACACCATGATCCGATAGGATCTTACGCGGAAAACCAATGCGTGAAAAGATCAGCATTAACGCTTCTGCAACACTGGCAGATGAGGTGTTCTTAAGAGGTATGGCCTCAGGCCAACGCGTACACATATCGATACAGGTAAGAATATGTGTATGTCCTCTTGCAGATGGCAATATAGGACCAATGATGTCGATTGCCATTTTATCAAATGGTCTAATAGCTATGTCCGCAGCTTGGATAGGAGCATCATGATACGGACCCTTTACTTTAACTTCCTGACATGTCACGCAGGAACGACAATAGAGATTAACATCCCTATGAACGCCAGGCCAATAGAATGCGGATAGCACTCTAGATTTGGTTCGCGAAAACCCCATGTGACCTGCGCATTGTGAATCATGAGCATGTCGTAATATTCTGGGTCTCATAGCAGACGGGACCAGAATTTTGGAACGCACCAATGAATCTGTTTCTCTTATTAATCTAACTAAAATACCTTTTTTTAGAGCGAATTGGTGTCTAGACTTTGCAATTTTGTTGTTATTATTTCTCTTAGTCGCCAATTGAAAAAATCTCTGCAAAGAATTGTCATTCTTTTGTAAATTAGCAAACAGCTCCCTTGAAATAGGAGAATCATCATCATTACTATTATGAACCGTAGGTTCAGAAGTTGATTCACGCGACAATTCAGTAGCTTGCGCTCTGGTAACAACTGCATTTGCAGAATGAATGTGTCGCTTTTCCCATTCATTAATTTGCTCTGGTGTACACTCTTTTATACCGTGTATACAACCAAGTATTACATCGCTAACTGGATTCTGCAGAAGACAGGCATGGATCTTCCCTGAAAAGAAAGGTGTATGTAAGTTAATGATGGCTGTAGGGAAGGTTTCCACAGTACCCCCAAATGTGACACACTTGACCACGTTGCCTGTGGCCAAGGAGGGGTCGATCAGAGAGTTCCGCACTCCCACCGTGCTGCAGCCTGAGTCAAACAAGACAGAGCAAGGAATAGAGTTGATGTATCCTTTGTTAAATTTTAAACAACCCTTTCCATGGTGAACCGATGCAGAAGTAGCTGTACAAACTGCTGGTAGACTTGGTAAAATGTGTCCGCATCGCAGCGTTGTGATCGCCTTGGGCTGGAATAGCGTTGAGCATTCTTGACATGTCTTTACCTGTTCTAGATCGATACAAGACATAGCGTTATGTTGATTAACATTATTATCATTAACTTTGTTAGTTTGTGATTCAATTGAAGCAACATTTGAATGTTGTCGTGGTCTGCTCGACGATCGATCTCTACGTCGCGATCGAATTTGACTTTGTCAGTAAAATTGCTATAATTACTGTTTCTGTTATCATTAAAATTTGGATGAGTCCGCCCAAGAAAGTTATCACTGTTGTGATGTTGGTGAAATGACTTATTCATAAATCTATTTCTATTTTCAGGATGATATGATTGAGATCTCCAATGTTGTTTATTATTATTACCTTGATTATATCTAGGATTGTTGTTAATAAAATCTCAAGATCTGTGAGATTGACCCAATGATACATTAAATGGAGCAGAATGTGGGTATTGTTTCCCCTTTTGAAAATGACCAAAGTTGAAATTATTATTACTTCCCCTTTGAAAATTTCTACTCATCGAACGATTTCTAGGGAAATTGTTTTGTTGCATAGCGAAAGCAACGGGTAAATCGTCTTTAAGCTGCGCATTGCTGACATCCATGTTGGGATGAGCTGTGCAGAAATTTTTACAATGATCTGACATTTCTTTTATATTTCCAGGCTTACGTTCATGCAGGAACGCAAGAAATGCAGGACTTACTGCCGATAAAACTTTATCGCGAAGTAATAAATCGAAAATACCCTCAGACGATTTCTCTACCTTGGATAGTTCTATCCATCGTTCTAAGGTAAGACGTATTTGAGAAAGAAAATCATCAAAATTCTTGCTAGATTGTGGGAGCATAGACTTGAACCTAAGTCTGTATTGGTCTTCTGTAATTTGAAATTTGTTTAGAATAGCGGCCCTGAGAGCATCGTAATCATTTTTTTCTATAGAGCTAGTAGTGTGATACACAGCCATTGCCTCTCCTGTTAGTAATCTGGATAAGTGGGTGCAATATAATGATTTATCCAAGTTGTACGACCGACATGTAGCTTCAAATCTGTCCAAGAAAAATATCACATCGTCGGATGGTGGAGTAAACTTTGGCAATTTGAGATGAATCTCTCTACAATTCTCATGTCTAGATGAAGACTGGCCTTCCTGAGTCTTTTGCGTATTACATTCACTTGCCAATCTTATTCTATCAAATTCCAATTCGGCAAGTTTCAACTCATGCTGACGTTTTTTATCATTCTCTTCTGTCTCAAGCTGAAGCCTTCTTGTATTTTGTTCAGCTATTAATCTTCGTTCTTCCATTTCCTTTTGTTTAACTTCCATCTCAATTTTAAGTAGTCTTTCCTTCTCTGCCGCATCTCTTTTAAATTTTTCTTCAGCCTCGAATTTTTTCTGTTCGGACTCACGCTGAAATCGTTTCTCTTCTAATTCAGCGGCTAATCTCATTTTTTTCTCATTTTCCTCCGCCTCAGATTTCAAATTTTCCAAACGTAACTTTTCAGCATCCAATCTTTGAGATTCCAACCTTTGAGATTCTTTATATTCTGTCATAGCAAATGATCTAATCTCTTCAGGAGGTATATTAAGCGCCTTAGCTTGCTTAATAAAATAATCTAAGGTAGACATTATTCAATATTATTCTGAAATATTTCTACATAAAATGTTACTTCACCAAATGGTCTTCGTTCCTGTCCTAGAACGGTAAATTCAAGTCATATAATAGGCAATTATATTAATAATTAATAAAGTAATTTATACAATGAAATGTTATGAAAGCATAAACGTGACAGACAATAGGCACAATACTGACAAGACACGATAATGAAAGACGAGTGGACACAATCGTAGAAATCAAATAAAATAAAAATGTGGAACTAAAATAGGATGTCGTAAAAAATTACGATGACATCTACGATCAGATAATACACAAGACAGTTGACAACACAGTGTATATACATCAATGGTGTAAGAAACTGAACGACAGTCAGGTTAGAAGGACGCATAATACTAACAAAATACATTATAAAACTAAGTACGAGTAAAATAACTATGAAAACAACAATTAAAACTTGACGGAACAGCTAAACAAATACTATCATAAGAAGCAAGTAGCGATCGGAACTACAGCAAGGTTTCTAGCCTTGAACCGGAATTATCGCTCAATTGAAACTTATAGATCAAAACCTACAGAACATCTGACAAAAAGTAAATTAATATTAGACAAACATAAAGGTATGTTTTCAGGCACTCGTAAGAAATAAAGAAGTAGAACACTTGGACAACAGAAAAACAACAGACGTGAGTGGCTTACCCAGGGTTCGAACCCCGTACTTTCCGTACGACAACTCCGCCTAGCTATCAAGCGAATCACACTGACCCCACGGCCAGCTAGGCATCCCCAAAAAAAGATGCTTTACTGGCTATTTATCAGTAAGAAACACAAGATAACACCGGAAGTATACAGTGGGCAACTCAGCCCCTTAATGACGCAATCACTTCTGTTGTTCTCCTATTAACAGTATGTGTCAGTCCAAACAAGACAAAGACCTTGATACTGGGTCCAGTAAATAGTAGAAGACTAAAGGACAATAGTATAGAACAGTGGGTAGGTTTCTGGTATTGTATGAACATAAATAACACATAAGGAAGGGAAACCCGAGGCCTGTAAACAGTAAATTAATATTAGACAAACATAAAGGTATGTTTTCAGGCACTCGTAAGAAATAAAGAAGTAGAACACTTGGACAACAGAAAAACAACAGACGTGAGTGGCTTACCCAGGGTTCGAACCCCGTACCTTCCGTACGACAACTCCGCCTAGCTATCAAGCGAATCACACTGACCCCACGGCCAGCCAGTAAAGCATCTTTTTTTGGGGATGCCTAGCTGGCCGTGGGGTCAGTGTGATTCGCTTGATAGCTAGGCGGTGTTGTCGTACGGAAGGTATGGGGTTCGAACCCTGGGTAAGCCACTCACGTCTGTTGTTTTTCTGTTGTCCAAGTGTTCTACTTCTTTATTTCTTACGAGTGCCTGAAAAACATACCTTTATGTTTGTCTAATATTAATTTACTGTTTACAGGCCTCGGGTTTCCCTTCCTTATGTGTTATTTATGTTTATACAATACCAGAAACCTACCCTCTGTTCTATACTAATGTCCTTAAGTCTTCTACTATTTACTGGACCCAGTATCAAGGTCTTTGTCTTGTTTGGACTGACACATACTGTTAATAGGAGAACAACAGAAGTGATTGCGTCATTAAGGGGCTGAGTTGCCCACTGTATACTTCCGGTGTTATCTTGTGTTTCTTACTGATAAATAGTCAGTAAAGCATCTTTTTTTGGGGATGCCTAGCTGGCCGTCGGGTCAGTGTGATTCGCTTGATAGCTAGGCGGAGTTGTCGTACGGAAGGTACGGGGTTCGAACCCTGGGTAAGCCACTCACGTCTGTTGTTTTTCTGTTGTCCAAGTGTTCTACTTCTTTATTTCTTACGAGTGCCTGAAAACATACCTTTATGTTTGTCTTATATTAATTTACTGTTTACAGGCCTCGGGTTTCCCTTCCTTATGTGTTATTTATCTGACAAAGAGCCCGAATCGGCTTCGAGATGAACCTCGTTTGTCAGATCGACCTCCCTACCTCCCACGAGAAACATCAAACATAGAACCTGCAACATGAAACATGAATAAAAAGTAGTGGACATATTACTGAGTCAAGGCACAGTTAAACGTAAAACGGTGTAATCACCACACGACGTTTTTACTTATCTCAACCGGCTAAAAAACAATATTCCTCGCATCCGGGACTGTATGCTTAAGTCCTCTACTTGAAGTACTGTAATGACGAAGTCTAATGTCGAAACTTGACAGTTAAAATCCCTGGGTTGTCCTTGACATTGGATGCCCGTTAGAATTGCTGCAAGGTCCAAGATGTTGTCGCCTTGAAAGATACCATATTTCTGTTCAACCGAGTTTGATTGTAGGCTTGAGTTCGATTCCGCTACTGAAAACTGGATATTTTCAGAGCACACTGCGCCGCCATATTGTTGAACACTGGTTTTATATGTTTGAGACTGTTTATGTTCTTGAGTCAATCGTGCAAATTTCGCGAATATATTAATACTTGATGCAATAAGATGCAAGCTCAACGTAGGCACATCAACAAGTGCCAATACTGTGATAGTCCAAACTCGTTAATTGAAAGTTCATACATTGTTTATTGACATCACATCATACGGGACGAAACACTCAACGTTGACGGTTAATAGATAATTCAACATGATGATTAAGGACGCATGTCCTCAATAATAATTCAAATAAATAGTCTCAGAAGAATCCTCCAGCAAAATTCTGACTAGGTCTCTGAGTGAAAACATCAATAGTCATAAAGGTCATGAAGTAATCAGTACAAGGTTATATTGATCACGGTTGACCTTTCCTCAAGGACAAGAGATTCTCATTATACTTGGTAGTATCTAAGATCCCGATCTAAAGAAGTCCTCATCAACAAAACATATTAGAACGTAGGTGCAGGTTCCTACTAAATACCTTCTAGGCATGTAAAGTTACTTAGGCATAGATACTTGAATTACCTCTTGTATTAGCCGTGACTGACCCCAACGGCTTCCTAATATTATATAGATAACGTAGATCCACGGTAGTTACCGCCGATCCCCTTGATAGGCATTTACTGGCATACAAAATAATATATCTACAGCTGTGAATCCATTTCGGTACAGGCTAGTCACCTGTTATCGACTAGATACTCACGACTGTGGAGAACGATCATTATTATCACAATAAGTATATACTTGGCTCTTCCAACGACTCAGCACTTACGTGGATGACCACCGGCTACGACTGCTAATCCGCAGGACCGGGTCTCAATATAAAATACTTTACCCAAAACACGGGTCTCGAACTCCCAAAGCTTCATTATTGGAACTTGGGATTCTTGCTTCTCAAACCCATTCATGACGTCAACCGACTGTCTAGATACACGTGCGGACAGGATAACCTCTATACCCTTTAGTGCACAACCGTGCGCTAATGAAATCAAACTCACCAATAAGACTTACTCACATGTAAGTCGGTGCGTAAAGTTTATTACAGAGGTAGGACCATGTATTAATAATATAAGACCACCTTCATCTGTAAAGGAGTGTAGAGGTCTACGAAAAGGGCTCTACAGAGTGTATAAGTTTTTCGTGAGTTTTGGAAAGTACAACTAACATATAAGACTAACAAAACACACATAGCAGCGGCACTAGGGTTGTTGGGAGGTAATTTTTTTTTTCGTACTCCCGCTTTTACTCTAGGAAAATCTAAGGTTACATTTTACGTGAGTATCCGATTTTCCCTGTACGCTGACATGTGTCCTCTCGCCATTCAGGCAGATACTCGCCCGTCTTCGGAGAGAGAGAGAGAGAGAGAGAGAGAGAGAGAGAGAGAGAGAGAGAGAGAGAGAGAGAGAGAGAGGTACTAAAACATAGAACGGTAATAGTAGGGTTGTAGAGCTGTACTAAACATAAAACAGTGGTAGTAGGGTTGTAGATAGGTACTGAAACATAGAACAGTGGTACTAGGGTTGTAGATAGATACTAAAACATAGAACAGTGGTACTATGGTTGTAGAGGTGTACTAAACATAGAACAGTGGTAGTAGGGTTGTAGATAGGTACTGAAACATAGAACAGTGGTAGTAGAGTTGTAGAGGTGTAATAAACATAGAACAGTGGTACTAGGGTTGTAGATAGGTACTAAACATAGAACAGTGGTACTAGGGTTGTAGATAGATACTAAAACATAGAACAGTGGTACTATGGTTGTAGAGGTGTACTAAACATAGAACAGTGGTAGTAGAGTTGTAGATAGGTACTAAAACATAGAACAGTGGTAGTAGGGTTGTAGATAGGTACTAAAACATAGAACAGTTGTACTAGGGTTGTAGATAAGTACTAAAACACAGAACCGTGGTAGTAGGGTTGTAGATAGGTACTAAAGCACAGAACAGTGGTAGTAGGGTTGTAGATAGGTACTAAAGCACAGAACAGTGGTAGTAGGGTTGTAGATAGGTACTAAAACACAGAACAGTTGTACTAGGGTTGTAGATAAGTACTAAAACACAGAACCGTGGTAGTAGGGTTGTAGATAGGTACTAAAGCACAGAACAGTGGTAGTAGGGTTGTAGATAGGTACTAAAGCACAGAACAGTGGTAGTAGGGTTGTAGATAGGTACTAAAACACAGAACAGTGGTAGTAGGGTTGTAGATAGGTACTAAAGCACAGAACAGTGGTAGTAGGGTTGTAGATAGGTACTAAAGCACAGAACAGTGGTAGTAGGGTTGTAGATAGGTACTAAAGCACAGAACAGTGGTAGTAGGGTTGTAGATAGGTACTAAAGCACAGAACAGTGGTAGTAGGGTTGTAGATAGGTACTAAAACACAGAACAGTGGTAGTAGGGTTGTAGATAGGTACTAAAACACAGAACAGTGGTAGTAGGGTTGTAGATAGGTACTAAAACACAGAACAGTGGTAGTAGGGTTGTAGATAGGTACTAAAACACAGAACAGTTGTAGTAGGGTTGTAGATAGGTACTAAAACACAGAACAGTGGTAGTAGGGTTGTAGATAGGTACTAAAACACAGAACAGTGGTAGTAGGGTTGTAGATAGGTACTAAAACACAGAACAGTGGTAGTAGGGTTGTAGATAGGTACTAAAACACAGAACAGTGGTAGTAGGGTTGTAGATAGGTACTAAAACACAGAACAGTGGTAGTAGGGTTGTAGATAGGTACTAAAGGACAGAACAGTGGTAGTAGGGTTGTAGATAGGTACTAAAACACAGAACAGTGGTAGTAGGGTTGTAGATAGGTACTAAAGCACAGAACAGTGGTAGTAGGGTTGTAGATAGGTACTAAAGCACAGAACAGTGGTAGTAGGGTTGTAGATAGGTACTAAAACACAGAACAGTGGTAGTAGGGTTGTAGATAGGTACTAAAACACAGAACAGTGGTAGTAGGGTTGTAGATAGGTACTAAAGCACAGAACAGTGGTAGTAGGGTTGTAGATAGGTACTAAAAAGCACAGAACAGTGGTAGTAGGGTTGTAGATAGGTACTAAAACACAGAACAGTGGTAGTAGGGTTGTAGATAGGTACTAAAACACAGAACAGTGGTAGTAGGGTTGTAGATAGGTACTAAAGCACAGAACAGTGGTAGTAGGGTTGTAGATAGGTACTAAAGCACAGAACAGTGGTAGTAGGGTTGTAGATAGGTACTAAAGCACAGAACAGTGGTAGTAGGGTTGTAGATAGGTACTAAAACACAGAACAGTGGTAGTAGGGTTGTAGATAGGTACTAAAACACAGAACAGTGGTAGTAGGGTTGTAGATAGGTACTAAAACACAGAACAGTGGTAGTAGGGTTGTAGATAGGTACTAAAACACAGAACAGTGGTAGTAGGGTTGTAGATAGGTACTAAAGCACAGAACAGTGGTAGTAGGGTTGTAGATAGGTACTAAAGCACAGAACAGTGGTAGTAGGGTTGTAGATAGGTACTAAAACACAGAACAGTGGTAGTAGGGTTGTAGATAGGTACTAAAACACAGAACAGTGGTAGTAGGGTTGTAGATAGGTACTAAACACAGAACAGTGGTAGTAGGGTTGTAGATAGGTACTAAAGCACAGAACAGTGGTAGTAGGGTTGTAGATAGGTACTAAAACACAGAACAGTGGTAGTAGGGTTGTAGATAGGTACTAAAGCACAGAACAGTGGTAGTAGGGTTGTAGATAGGTACTAAAACACAGAACAGTGGTAGTAGGGTTGTAGATAGGTACTAAAGCACAGAACAGTGGTAGTAGGGTTGTAGATAGGTACTAAAACACAGAACAGTGGTAGTAGGGTTGTAGATAGGTACTAAAACACAGAACAGTGGTAGTAGGGGTTGTAGATAGGTACTAAAGCACAGAACAGTGGTAGTAGGGTTGTAGATAGGTACTAAAACACAGAACAGTGGTAGTAGGGTTGTAGATAGGTACTAAAACACAGAACAGTGGTAGTAGGGTTGTAGATAGGTACTAAAGCACAGAACAGTGGTAGTAGGGTTGTAGATAGGTACTAAAGCACAGAACAGTGGTAGTAGGGTTGTAGATAGGTACTAAAACACAGAACAGTGGTAGTAGGGTTGTAGATAGGTACTAAAACACAGAACAGTGGTAGTAGGGTTGTAGATAGGTACTAAAACACAGAACAGTGGTAGTAGGGTTGTAGATAGGTACTAAAGCACAGAACAGTGGTAGTAGGGTTGTAGATAGGTACTAAAAAACACAGAACAGTGGTAGTAGGGTTGTAGATAGGTACTAAAGCACAGAACAGTGGTAGTAGGGTTGTAGATAGGTACTAAAAACACAGAACAGTGGTAGTAGGGTTGTAGATAGGTACTAAAACACAGAACAGTGGTAGTAGGGTTGTAGATAGGTACTAAAACACAGAACAGTGGTAGTAGGGTTGTAGATAGGTACTAAAGCACAGAACAGTGGTAGTAGGGTTGTAGATAGGTACTAAAACACAGAACAGTGGTAGTAGGGTTGTAGATAGGTACTAAAGCACAGAACAGTGGTAGTAGGGTTGTAGATAGGTACTAAAAGACAGAACAGTGGTAGTAGGGTTGTAGATAGGTACTAAAACACAGAACAGTGGTAGTAGGGTTGTAGATAGGTACTAAAGCACAGAACAGTGGTAGTAGGGTTGTAGATAGGTACTAAAGCACAGAACAGTGGTAGTAGGGTTGTAGATAGGTACTAAAACACAGAACAGTGGTAGTAGGGTTGTAGATAGGTACTAAAACACAGAACAGTGGTAGTAGGGTTGTAGATAGGTACTAAAGCACAGAACAGTGGTAGTAGGGTTGTAGATAGGTACTAAAGCACAGAACAGTGGTAGTAGGGTTGTAGATAGGTACTAAAGCACAGAACAGTGGTAGTAGGGTTGTAGATAGGTACTAAAGCACAGAACAGTGGTAGTAGGGTTGTAGATAGGTACTAAAACACAGAACAGTGGTAGTAGGGTTGTAGATAGGTACTAAAGCACAGAACAGTGGTAGTAGGGTTGTAGATAGGTACTAAAACACAGAACAGTGGTAGTAGGGTTGTAGATAGGTACTAAAACACAGAACAGTGGTAGTAGGGTTGTAGATAGGTACTAAAACACAGAACAGTGGTAGTAGGGTTGTAGATAGGTACTAAAACACAGAACAGTGGTAGTAGGGTTGTAGATAGGTACTAAAAACACAGAACAGTGGTAGTAGGGTTGTAGATAGGTACTAAAGCACAGAACAGTGGTAGTAGGGTTGTAAGATAGGTACTAAAGCATAGAACAGTGGTACTAGGGTTGTAGATAGGTACTAAAGCACAGAACAGTGGTAGTAGGGTTGTAGATAGGTACTAAAAAACACAGAACAGTGGTAGTAGGGTTGTAGATAGGTACTAAAGCACAGAACAGTGGTAGTAGGGTTGTAGATAGGTACTAAAACACAGAACAGTGGTAGTAGGGTTGTAGATAGGTACTAAAAACACAGAACAGTGGTAGTAGGGTTGTAGATAGGTACTAAAGCACAGAACAGTGGTAGTAGGGTTGTAGATAGGTACTAAAACACAGAACAGTGGTAGTAGGGTTGTAGATAGGTACTAAAGCACAGAACAGTGGTAGTAGGGTTGTAGATAGGTACTAAAGCACAGAACAGTGGTAGTAGGGTTGTAGATAGGTACTAAAACACAGAACAGTGGTAGTAGGGTTGTAGCTAGGGTTACTAAAACACAGAACAGTGGTAGTAGGGTTTAGATAGGTACTGCGAAAAACACAGAACAGTGGTAGTAGGGTTGTAGATAGGTACTAAAGCACAGAACAGTGGTAGTAGGGTTGTAGATAGGTACTAAAGCACAGAACAGTGGTAGTAGGGTTGTAGATAGGTACTAAAACACAGAACAGTGGTAGTAGAGTTTGTAGGTAGGTACTAAAACACAGAACAGTGGTACCAGGGTTGTAGATAGGTACTAAAACACAGAACAGTGGTAGTAGGGTTGTAGATAAGTACTAAAGCACAGAACAGTGGTAGTAGGGTTGTAGATAGGTACTAATACTAAAGCACAGAACAGTGGTAGTAGGGTTGTAGATAGGTACTAAAGCACAGAACAGTGGTAGTAGGGTTGTAGATAGGTACTAAAGCACAGAACAGTGGTAGTAGGGTTGTAGATAGGTACTAAAACACAGAACAGTGGTAGTAGGGTTGTAGATAGGTACTAAAACACAGAACAGTGGTAGTAGGGTTGTAGATAGGTACTAAAACACAGAACAGTGGTAGTAGGGTTGTAGATAGGTACTAAAACACAGAACAGTGGTAGTAGGGTTGTAGATAGGTACTAAAGCACAGAACAGTGGTAGTAGGGTTGTAGATAGGTACTAAAACACAGAACAGTGGTAGTAGGGTTGTAGATAGGTACTAAAGCACAGAACAGTGGTAGTAGGGTTGTAGATAGGTACTAAAAACACAGAACAGTGGTAGTAGGGTTGTAGATAGGTACTAAAACACAGAACAGTGGTAGTAGGGTTGTAGATAGGTACTAAAACACAGAACAGTGGTAGTAGGGTTGTAGATAGGTACTAAAGCACAGAACAGTGGTAGTAGGGTTGTAGATAGGTACTAAAGCACAGAACAGTGGTAGTAGGGTTGTAGATAGGTACTAAAACATAGAACAGTGGTAGTAGGGTTGTAGATAGGTACTAAAACATAGTACAGTGGTAGTAGGGTTGTAGATAGGTACTAAAACACAGAACAGTGGTAGTAGGGTTGTAGATAGGTACTAAAACACAGAACAGTGGTAGTAGGGTTGTAGATAGGTACTAAAGCACAGAACAGTGGTAGTAGGGTTGTAGATAGGTACTAAAACATAGAACAGTGGTAGTAGAGTTGTAGATAGGTACTAAAACATAGAACAGTGGTAGTAGGGTTGTAGATAGGTACTAAAACATAGAACAGTGGTAGTAGGGTTGTAGATAGGTACTAAAACACAGAACAGTGGTAGTAGGGTTGTAGATAGGTACTAAAACACAGAACAGTGGTAGTAGGGTTGTAGATAGGTACTAAAACACAGAACAGTGGTAGTAGGGTTGTAGATAGGTACTAAAACACAGAACAGTGGTAGTAGGGTTGTAGATAGGTACTAAAGCACAGAACAGTGGTAGTAGGGTTGTAGATAAGTACTAAAACATAGAACAGTGGTAGTAGGGTTGTAGATAGGTACTAAAACATAGAACAGTGGTAGTAGGGTTGTAGATAGGTACTAAAACACAGAACAGTGGTAGTAGGGTTGTAGATAGGTACTAAAGCACAGAACAGTGGTAGTAGGGTTGTAGATAGGTACTAAAACATAGAACAGTGGTAGTAGGGTTGTAGATAGGTACTAAAGCACAGAACAGTGGTAGTAGGGTTGTAGATAGGTACTAAAACATAGAACAGTGGTAGTAGGGTTGTAGATAGGTACTAAAACACAGAACAGTGGTACCAGGGTTGTAGGTAGGTACTAAAACACAGAACAGTGGTACCAGGGTTGTAGATAGGTACTAAAACACAGAACTGTGGTAGTAGGGTTGTAGATAGGTACTAAAACATAGAACAGTGGTAGTAGGGTTGTAGATAGGTACTAAAACATAGAACAGGGGTACTAGGGTTGTAGATAGGTACTAAAACATAGAACAGTGGTAGTAGAGTTGTAGATAGGTACTAAAACATAGAACAGTGGTAGTAGGGTTGTAGATAGGTACTAAAACACAGAACAGTGGTACCAGGGTTGTAGGTAGGTACTAAAACACAGAACAGTGGTACCAGGGTTGTAGATAGGTACTAAAACACAGAACTGTGGTAGTAGGGTTGTAGATAGGTACTAAAACATAGAACAGTGGTACTAGGGTTGTAGATAGGTACTAAAACATAGAACAGTGGTAGTAGAGTTGTAGATAGGTACTAAAACATAGAACAGTGGTAGTAGAGTTGTAGATAGGTACTAAAACATAGAACAGTGGTAGTAGAGTTGTAGATAGGTACTAAAACATAGAACAGTGGTAGTAGAGTTGTAGATAGGTACTAAAACACAGAACAGTTGTACTAGGGTTGTAGACACGCAATTTACTAAAGTTGTTTTTTATCGCAAGTTAACCTTTAACTCTGGTGCAGAAAGGGTAAAACGAAAGACCAGTAGAAATCTAAGTCAAAAAAATTATGTTTGGCTTGCGTATTAAACAAGCACAAGTTATACAAATGGACTCATATAAACATATACGACAATTTCTCGTCTTCTTCAAGTGTTATGCCGAATGGAGTATGTGATCATGTCTCTCCACAACTTCCTCTTTCCAATATGTTTTTATCTAGTCTGCTACTGACTTTCCCCATGCCACGATGACAAAATGTTCAGGGGTTTTATGTTTGTTGCGGTCTTATACATTGTTGCCACCAATTTTCCTTTTTGTTACAAGATATTTCAATTTTTCTTCACTCATAATAAGCTCAAAACACGCGGACTGTTCCTGTCTGATGCTTGTAGTCAACTGTCTTTGCCCACTGTTCTCTTTGACAACATCCTCATTAGTCTGTTGACCTGCTGAAGTTGTTCTCTCACATTTTCTCTAAATCCGCATCTATGTTGCCTTAATGGATCTTATTGTTTGTCAACTACTTAGCCAAAATTCGTTTTGTTGTTGTTTTTTATTTTATTTATTTGCAGGATCGATGTTATGTATTACTGAAGAATTCTCTCTTACTTCCGGTGACAATGATTTGTTGCGTATGATGTTTTATTTCATTCTCTAGAGTGCTGTTGTTGTCTGTGTAATATTTCTCTTGTATTTTTTCATCTGATCTTCTAACATATTGGCCCTATAAAATAAAGCTCAAAGTTTGATCACCACACAACACAGTAACATACTGAAATAGACACATATACGTTGATATGTAACCTAACTCCCTCTTTCATACCTCGTCCACTGAAGCTTCAGGATTCTGCCTATTGTAGATACAACACAGATTGTTTAAATTTACTTTGTCTTTATACATATGTAATTATGTGTGTAGTACTGATTAAAGAACACATAATGGTTCTGTATATTATTAGTTTATGCGTATATTAAAATCCAAGAGATAGGGACTGAAGTATGTGTTTCTAGCCAAAAAAAACAAGAGACTTTTTTAATATCTTGCGACAAAAACATGACGACATTATCAGACGTGTGTACACAGTTACAAGCTGACATTATCAAACATGTGTACACAGTTACAAGCCGACATTATCAGACGTGTGTACACAGTTACAAGCTGACATTATCAAACGTGTGTACACAGTTACAAGTTGACATTATCAGACGTGTGTACACAGTTACAAGCTGACATTGTCAGACGTGTGTACACAGTTACAAGCTGACATTATCAGACGTGGTGCGGAATGCTGGAGAGTTACAGAGAAGGAAATGTCGAAATTGTCCTCTTTTCACACAACATGCCTAAGAAAAATTCACCGAATCTTTTGGCCAAATACCATCACTAACCAAGATCTGCTTACTCGTAGCAAGCAAGAGGACATGCACACCATCATAGCTGGCAGACGCTGGAGCTGGGTTGGTCATGTCCTCAGAAGAGACCCCGATGCCATCACAAGAACAGCTATGCTTTGGACCCCTGAAGGAAAACGAAAGAGAGGCCGACCAAAAACCACCTGGCGGAGGACTGTGGAGGCTGAAATGCAAAGAATGAACCAGAGTTGGGGCACTGTACGAAGGATGGCCACCGACCGAGCAAAGTGGAATCAATTTGTTGTTGCCCTACAAGACGCCACTAGGCGTGATGGCCACTGACTGCTTTGACGGTCGGCGGCTAAGGATCAAAGAAGAAGAAGAAGTACACAGTTACAAGTTGACATTATCAGACGTGTGTACACAGTTACAAGCTGACATTATCAGACGTGTGTACACAGTTATAAGTTGACATTATCAGACGTGTGTACACAGTTACAAGCTGACATTATCAGACGTGTGTACACAGTTACAAGTTGACATTATCAGACGTGTGTACACAGTTACAAGTTGACATTATCAGACGTGTGTGCACAGTTACAAGCTGACATTATCAGACGTGTGTACACAGTTACAAGTTGACATTATGAGACGTGTGTACACAGTTACAGCTGACATCATCAGACGTGTGTACACAGTTACAAGTTAACATTAACTAGAGAAAGTGTCTTGTCCACCTACGCTGATCATAGGAACTCCAAGAAGAACACGCATTCTCTGGGGTTTTCTAGGGTTCACTTGTGGGAAAACGTTATATCAGGATGTACTAGTCGTTTGTTGGAAAACGTTATATCAGGATGTACTAGTCGCTTGTTGGAACAAATTACACCAGGCTGTACAAGTCGTCTATTGGAAAACGTTATACCAGGCTGTACAGGTCGCTTGGTGGAAAACGTTATACCAGGCTGTACAAGTCGTCTATTGGAAAACGTTATACCAGGCTGTACAAGTCGTCTATTGGAAAACGTTATACCAGGCTGTACAAGTCGCTTGGTGGAAAACGTTATACCAGGCTGTACTCCTCGCTAGTATGAAACGTTATTTCCAAGAAAAAATAAACACCACTATCAAAACGAAAATTTAATATACCTTCTGTTGTATTCAGAATGATTCATCAGCGCTGTTGTGTGGAACCGTAAACATTACCCCAAAAAAATGATAAACGTGTAGTTTTACAGATAAGTAATACCATACTATGATAGACCGTTCTTAAGATAATCTCATACAAAACAAAGTATTATTTGTTACTGAGAAAGGCATCCGCGTATAGATATGTCATGAAAACTTAACCTAATGGTACGTCAAAACACAACGAAATGTTTCATTAACAGTTCAGAAAATAAAGCATTAAATCTACGGGCTATACAGCTATGACGAAAGTAAACCTAAACCACAGGTGAAACCATTGCGAGTTGTTTCGTAAAATCATAACAAACCCATACACCACATCAACGTGAAACTTTACAACCAACTTAAACTAAATCATAAATCGAAGAACCACAAAACTGTCACTGAAATTAAAACAAAGTCCAAAGAACTGTGAAACTTTTCATCCAATCAAAACCATCTCATATATCAAAGTGATGTTACGACTTTTAGAAAATCATTTTCAACTAATAAATCAAAGCACTGTGAAATGTGTCACGAAATTATAATGACGTTGTGATAGATAAAGATACTCCGACGACAATAAATGAGAAAACTATCTCGCGTGTAGTAGACCACTACATGAACCACTAACTACAACCACATGTCCATGATATTCTGTGCTCACTGACGTAGAAACCTCAAGGCGACCAGGACTACTCACGGACAGATGGTTAACTGGCGCCAACATCTCGCGGTGACCACGGCTAATTTGCATAAGTACAGCGGTGATTAATATTCATGTCCGTCCTTGAAGCAAGTTGACAAATTCAAAACATGGAAGAGAAGATGAGACAATTCGGGAACAAATCGCTTTAACACGGTATCCATCAAGGTTGCCTTTGAAGTTTTTGGCCTGGGGGAACGAGAAGGAACGACTTGGGGAAATTTCAAGAGCCCTGGGTCGCGTGGCCTTGGCAGGAACCTAGAAGCCTCGCTCGAGAACTATGTCTTCTGTCCTGGAAGTCGCTTCAGGGAGGTTGAAACAATGGACTTGGAGAATCGACAGTGCATCGGAAAGTTCATCAGATGCAGTTTTTTTCTCCCTGGTGGGATGGAGGGAATGTTTTTTTTTTTTTTTTAAACTGCGCGCAAACACGCGCGCGTAAGGAAACGTGGTATCGATATAGAACTCGAGGACAGGCGAAAATGATTTCATAATGGCTGAAAACGTTGTCAAATCACGTGACAAGAGAGGTAACAGAATATAAGATTTTGAAATAAATTCTCTATTTCAAAAACTTTCTTCAATATTGGAATAAATTCCCTATTTCAACAACTTTCTTCAAAATTTAAAAAAATTCTCTATTTGAACAACTTTCTTCAATATTGGAATAAATTCTCTATTTCAAAAACTTTCTTCAATAATAGAATAAATTCTCTATTTCAACAACAATATCATAATAAATTCTCTATTTCAACAACAATATCGGAATAAATTCTTTCATTCAACAACTTTCGTGTGAGCGTTTATCACTGGTGATCTTACATGTAAGCATAGCAATGCGCATGTCCTTGTATCACGTGCTGACAGAAGTCCCGTATGTAAAGATACTAGCTAGCCACACGACCTCCGCCCGTTACGAGTTTTATTGACACACACACACATTCATCTAACTTCATCACACAAGAACTGTTATCAAATTCTATTCTCTTCCTTCTCTTCGCTGTCATCTATCTTCAGCTTCAACCTTTCTTCCACCTTTGCTTCTTTTTTTTTCCTTGTTATTCTCTTCTTTGTCGTCTTCTTGTTCTCATTGCCGTCTTCTTCTGTGTATTCTTGTTCTCCTTCTTTTTAATCATGTTCTTCTTCTACTTATTATCACCGAGCTAGCTCTGTTATCTACGAACACTGACAGTATCTGTCTCAATGTTTGTTCTGTTCTTGATAATGACCTGTCTCAATGTTTGTTCTGTTCTTCATAATGACTTCTCTCAATGTTTTGTTCTGTTCTTGATAATGACCTGTCTCAATGTTTGTTTTGTTCTGTCTAATGACTTGTCTCAATGTTTGTTTTGTTCTGTCTAATGACTTGTCTCAATGTTTGTTCTGTTCTTGATAATGACCTGTCTCAATGTTTGTTCTGTTCTGTCTAATTACTTGTCTCCAGTTCTTATTTCCATGTTTCCTCATCTATTTCTATGCTGTCGAAAGAAAGAAAGAAAGGCAGACACATATGCAGATAGACAGACAGACAGGAGGACATACAGAGAGACACATAGACAAAGAAACAAACACACAGAGTACCATACTAAATAGTATATGTTTTCTAGCGACTTTGATGCACACGATTACGTTAATTAAACTGATGGGTCAAGATGATAATGTAATTGTCATTGTAAAATGGAACCATACACTAAAGACATCGGACGTTTAGGGAATAATTATTCCTCAGCCACTATAATGAACAAAAACAAAATCATGAAAGCAATGGTGGGTATCAGGTGATAGTTGGGATAGAGGTTGTGATGTAATGAGTAAATTATCATAGTGTGACCTAACTTGTGTTTTGTTATAAGTCGAGTATCTTGCTATATGTATCAGAACTTATTATTTTGATGATCACTCGATTAAGACTTCTTGCTTGTCATAGGCTGAATAACTGGGGAGTGCTGGGGATTTTTGTGTAGGTTGTACCGTTTATTGTATGATAACACTGGGAATCTAACCTGTGAGTACTCAACTCCGACCTCGCTGTATCTACATGACTTAATGAAACACTCGTACAACATGGAGGTAATTTTATAGCAATGGCTTACTTGTGGACTTAAGACAATTTCCTGCCACATTCTCTCTCTCTCTCTCTCTCTCTCTCTCTCTCTCTCTCTCTCTCTCTCTCTCTCTCTCTCTCTCTCTCTCTCTCTCTCTCTCTCACTTTCTCTCTCTTTCTCTCTTTCTCTCTCTCTTTCTCTCTCCTCACTCTCTCCCCCCCTCTCTCTCTCTCTTCCCCTCTCACACTTAAAAAGACAGTACTTATCAAGCAGCAAGCCAACGTTAATACACTTTCGTTCCTTCACAGATGACATGAGCAAGTAAACACACCATTCCTACATCACAGATTGTATTGACAATCAAACAAGGCATACCTAAATCACAGATCACAAGCACATACAACACCCGTGTGTTACCGGGGCCCGAAAGGGGAGCAAAGAATAGTAACACTGCACCCTACCACGCATGTCGTAAAAGGCGACTAAGGAGGGTATGGGCATGGGGCTGTTTACCCCATCCCATAAAAACTTCGCACAGTGGGCTGATCACCTGCTTGCCAACCAATCTGATTATGGAAACAATGATAGATTGTTTGGTCTGTTTTTGTTCCACAAAGACGCCACTAGGCGTGGTGGAAACAGCGATAGATTGATCAATTTGTTGTTGCCCTAAGACGCCACTAGGCGTACTGGCCACATACTGCTTTGCCGGTTGATGGCTAAGGATGGAAGAAGAAGAAGCACATACAAACACAACTTTCCTCAGTAACAATATACAAAATAAAGGAAATAACATACCTCTTTGCCCTCATCTGGAGAGCTACTCACAACATGTTTACTTTTCAGGTCATTGATGGTTCTGTTAAACTGATCTGCCTGACTCCCGAGCTGTCTGTTCAGGAATGTCACCTGTTCACGAAGCGTCCGCTCCCTTCTGGAGAACTTGCTGTGCATCACCGCAAGTCTCTGCTCGAGGCCATGTAGCAACTTTTCTTGTGACTTCATCAGCACTTTCAGAGCTTCATAACAATCATGGTCGTTCATAGTTTGAAGGTACAGCACAAGGCCACAGCCCTTGTCGCATTCTCCGATAGGACGACATGAACAAGTTTCCGTCTCGTGGAGGTACATATCTTTTAGAGATAAAACCTGGTTGCAGCCCGGGTTGCTACATGCGGTAGGCTGGTACCCACATCTTTGAGTATGAGTCATGAGATCTGTCAGCCTGAAGGTTTCCGTACATCCGTGTTCGAAAAATTCACATTTGACCTTGAGGTTCAGGATAACCTCTCTCAAAGGTAGAACGTTCTCAAGGTCTGTCGGTGCTAGATTTCTGCATTTCTTAGGACACTGACCATGACTAGAGATCCAAGGAATGATGCAGCCGGAGCAGAAAACATGTCCACAAGATGATCTGACAGGATTGTCTAACACGTCATGGCACAGGAAACACTTCTTGTCTTCAGCCACACTCGTCACAAACTTGGCGCTGTCAAATCCCATTGTTTATATTTGTTCCAAAAGTAAAACGCTGAGAACTAGGACGCAGGTACCAGCTGTTGACCTGATCCAGCAACAGGTACAAGCCTAGTCCATAAACTTAATGACCACAAACTTTCAGATCTGGTTTGGAATCTTATGACTGGATTCACAAATTGTGTTATAGCTTTAGCCTTATCTGCTGTCGACAAAAGAGCTTGACAGGAATAAATCTGTGATGTTTGTTTTGTTACTCAGAATGTAAAGTTGTGAAATACCCAGCCCATATTCTCGGTCGGCTTCCTAGTGATGATAATCTCTTCAGAGACTTTTGTGATAGGAAATACTCTGGATCTCAGTTCTGAAATAAAACACAATAGAAATATCTTTACACCTTTTGTTTAGTGACGTTTAGATGAGAGAAATCTGCAACAACAGCAACATGTCAACGTTACTCACAAGCCGCTCAACACTCCCACTCTTATAGCCTCAACTCACTAGCCCTGTTTCACTCCCACTCTAAGTCTCTACTCACAAGCCATTCTCAACCTCTATGTGACGAAATGGACGACCTCTTTGCGATCTTTGTTTCACTCCGGCAGTATCGGTACATTTGTGGTACTGATTTTTATTATTTGCTCTCAATTGTCGCAATTTTCTTTCTTTCTTTGCTTGTGTGGCAAATATTTTGTTGACATTCCTCTCTGTGATGTCACCTGTTTGTTACCCGGACATCCTAGCTTGCGGTGAACAATTGAGATAAGATAGTCGCCGGCGTGTTTAGATTGAACCGCTGATAAGACGACTCGTTTGTAACCCAGATGGACAGACTCAGAGATTTTGCTTACTCATACGTCAGATAACGAAATTACTGTCTGTGTGACACATGTGAGCAGACAAGTGTGACATAATCGCTTCCGGGCCGACTTGTTATGACAACATTACTTTCTAATAAAGTAATAAGTATTACAGCTTACGAATGTTGTCATGTGTGTCTACCGATCTGCCTTTGAGAGTGTATGCAAGGCATCAGATTTCCATTTATGGTAATACGTGACCTTTGCAGGCAGGCACCTTATTTCACGTGGAACTATTTTGAAAATATCCCACCATATCTGCATGATTTGAAATGTTTGGATCTTTCTAATTAGATTCATAACAACAATGCGTGGGAAGATAGGAATATAGTCTGACCCTTTCGTAGTTTTATTTCATTGTGAATTTCACGCTCGCCAAGACAACATCAGACCTCGCCAGAGTGAAGACTAGATTCATAATTCTATTTTTTAACCGGACTTTTTATTGGAGAACCAAATAAGACTTACAAAGCACAGGAAATCGCTACATTTTAATGAGGAACACCGGGACTAGGAAACTGAAGAAACACACGGAGTCAGAGAGGGAATCTATTGTCAAATTAAAGACTCCCCAGACGCGTGTAAAAGACCGACTCGTCTCTTTTATTCATCTGAGCAACAAGTCTGTAGCCAAGATATATATATATATTACCATGTGAATTTTAATGGGTGAAATTCGCTATTGGATGTCAAAGTCATTTGAGGCTGGCAAACTCAGCGTATATAATGATGATTCATGAACCAGCACTGCACGGGCTGGTGATTGCTTTATGGATAGTTTCGTAAAGAGAACTAAAAGCATAAAGTAGCTCCAGGTTCCCTATGGAGTAGGGAGGGAAAGGTGAAAGAAATGATGTACATTCTAAGTATAATACTTACATTTTTAAAGCAGTGTAAATGTCCCTATAAACATAGCCACTTTAAAATTAATGTAAGTTTCAAGATTTAAACCAGTGTAAATGTCTATGTAAAAATATTCATTTTAAATTAGTGGAAGTCTCAAACTTTTCAATCAGCGTAAAACATAAATGAAAACATATTCAATTTATAATGTGAACACTTTTCAATCAGTGGGGATGTATATGTAAACAGACTCTATCTGTATTATTACCCTTTTCATTTAAATGTCATGTAAAGCTAAAGCTATTCTGTTTAAATGTAAAGGAAGTTTTATCCCGAGGTATTAAATTTAATTCTCATCGAGGGTAAAGTCTGAGTAATTGGGATGGTGGTATGGGAAGATAGGAACCCATAACTATGGGGTGGAAAACGCCTTACTCGGAAGAGCGTTGCGTTCTATTCTTTTATCATAGTTATTGGTGGTACCAGCAGAAAGTACTATCTCTGGAGAAAGAAGGGAGCCGTGGCCTAAGCTTTAAGACGAAGGACGCACGTGGTAGACTCTCCTTGACGTTTCTGGGAAACGAGCGCGAACAGAGTGAAAAGACCCAACCCATAAGAAGGAACAGAACCGTCATTGGCAGTTAAGTTCAAATATATGCTGCCACTTGAACTTCTTGTAACATCTCACATTCTCTAAAGACTGTGATGATAATTTTTCTTGATCCATAACTATTCAAATTATTTTCCAACTGTTAAAAACTAAAGGGATTATTAAATTTTGTTATTTGTAATGTTACAAATTTAACTTCGATTTAATCATTTTAAAGTTACTGCATGTTTGTCTCAGTCAAATTACTACACATACTCTAAACAGAGCTATACTAAAATAATAGAATTCCACTGAGTAAATCAGGGGTGGGGGCTTAAACGAGCTTAACTTAAGAAGTGCTTAAATCCTCCACAAAAGCGTCGGCAGAATTACAGAGTTAACATACTCAGCCAAAGCACTATTGTTCTAGCTTATTCTGAATATCTTGTAAAGACTCCCTTTGTAATAGAAGTGTCATCACCCTTTTATCTACATCTCTGCCAAGAGTAATCTTGTGCGAAGGTAGATAGATACCTTTGAAGCCCATATTAGATACTCTTGAGTTTTGGCCACTGTTGGACCACTACTGCAAAGCAGGGGAGGCAATATCGTCACACTCTGCATTTATTGTCCCTACTCACTCACTTCACTGCCTTACACTAACCCCACTTCACTCCCACTCTTATTATCTCTACTCACTAGCCCCGTTCCACTCCCATTCTTATTTTCTTTACCAAGAAGCCCACTTCACTCACACTCTAATTGTCTCTACTCAGTAAACCCATGTCAGCCCCACTCTTATTATCTCTACTCAGAAGCCCCACTTGACTCCCACTCCCACTCTTATTGTATCTACTCAGTAGTCCCGCTAGGTAATCGAATATCCTGAGGTAAGAGGTACCAACAGTAAATGTACCTCCCAAGAGATGTTGACATGAAGAATCAAACAAGTTATAAATATAAAAGTGTTCACAAGTTACTATTTCCACAGGCGATAGATCGAAAACATGGATTTAAATTTGTCTCCAGTTGTCACATATTTCTATGAAAGGTTAGAACAATAAAGGGGACCCAAAGATGCAGCAATAGAGAATGCAGTAAGCGATCCATAGCTAGACTGCTTGCGTCAGGGTCAGCGAACCAGAGCTGACCAAGACTCTACTCCACCTCCAAGTGGTGGTCCTGAAAACAGGCTGTATCACTGCAGTCTGGCTGAGAGAGTAGGGATCGAAGAGGGAAGGCAAACCCGGTCCCCAAATATGCCGTGCTGAAGTCGGATGTGTCGGCCGAATGGCGCAAATATCGCCAGCTCCGGTGTAAACAGACACAACGCAACCAACGTCCTGGTGTCCCTGAATTTTAAGAACATTTAGCCAAATTCATGACCGTTATAATGAATGCATAAATATCGATAAGAAACGGGACAATCCTTCCACTTTAATTGAACAAAATTCGATATGGAAAAGACAGATAACACCGTGGTAATAAAATGTTTGTATACATCATTGTTACCGCTGACTCTGTATTATTTCATGACTTGTAGAAACGTCATTCGCAGATCGACCAACAAATATTTAACATCGGCGTTAGCCAGTTATCTTTAATGGCTTCACATTAACTTACCGCGTACATAAAAGTACAGGAAGTGAAAGAAAGAAAGAAATTTATAGAAAGAAGGAAAGAAAGAAAGAAATGAAGAAAAATAAAGGGAGGAAGTGTTGGACAAAGAAAAAAAGATGACGATGAAGACGAAAATGGACAAGAGAAGAATGGGAAGTTATAAAAAAAATATAGCACATGAACTTCACTAAACAATGTTAACATTACAGTTACAGCAAAAACAAAAGCAGGTACTTTAAATATACTCCATTCTCAAAAAATAATGCAACAGAGCAAGCCTAAGGTAATAATCAGCTAGGATATCTGGAAGTTATCCAAACTAATCTAGCTGGATAGAAAGATAAAACATTTTGATTTACAATAAATATGGCTGCTTCGAAATACCGTACACGGGTACACAATACCAGTAAATTCTGTCAATCCGTGAATATTATTCCCGAACAACCTCAGCTCGCTCACACTTTCCCTCAAAGTATTCCAAGTGCGGTAGATCCGCCAAGCGACAGTTCAGTGGAATATCAGCATTGGTCGATGACAACCCAGTCTATAACCCGCTAAATGTTGCCCTCGTGTTGTCCTCGCCAGCTCTGACGTGTTTGGGTGACGAGAGTATTCAAGATTAACGTCTCCACGAGAAGAAAGCTAGAGAGATGGAGGTGACTGTTGCCTGCCGTGGTGCCGCTCTTGTAGTCACTTTATTCAAGTCATTTGTTCTCTACACTAACGATCAGGTTTTGTTTATCGTCGTGTCACATCCAATTTTGCTTGAAATGAAAAAAAAACAACAACAAAATAACGAGTTTTTAACTAGTAAAGGCAAAACATAGGACCCCAAACATATAAAAAATTGTGAACGACATGAAAAATTACTGACAAATGACAACAGTCATACACTTTTATTCCCTGTAAGATAGCGTATGGAGCATTTATTATGTGTGTGTTTGTTTTTCTTTTTATGTGCACTTGGCAACGACAATGAAAATTGTTTCTATTTTTTTTTTTTCGTTTTTTGTGAGTTTTATGAGATGTGTTAGAAATTGTTACTGTGGTAACGGGGGGTGACGGCGTGGAAAACTAAACCAAGAAAATGGTACATTTCTTTTTTTTTTTTAAATTTAAATTTGTAAACATTGTTTTGATTTATCGTTTTATTAAAAAAATACGACGGTGATGCCCGTTGCCTTCCGTTGGTTTGTGTAATAATAATAATAATAGCCCCTTCAGTCATAATTGACTATGAAATACGCCCCTGAGGTGACAGCCCTCAGCTACTTATTTTCCTCGTGTTCCTATCGGCGTGTTTTCCTCTCTTGCCTTGCCAGAGCTTCTTTTCGCCCAATCTGAGGCGGCGCCGTAGAGAGCTTCTTTTCGCCAATCTGAGGCGGCGCCGTAGAGAGCATCGCCACATAGTGCGATCGGCAGCTTCAACCTCACAGGTAGCTGGATTTATGTCCAGTGCCCTCATGTCTCTCTTGCACACATCTTTGAACCTCAGCTGCGGTCGCCCAACTGTGCTTTTGCCATCTGCCAGTATTCCGCAAAAAATGTCTTTCGGGATGCGACCATCTTCCATGCAGCTGAAACACCCAAGACAGCGTAGTCTGCGCTGTCTAAGGTTTGAGTACGGTTGGCTATTAGCCTTTGACTAAAAATTCTAAGCCACAAGGCAGTGGGGAGGGGGGCAGGAGAAATCAAGACGTCACCATGTCACCAGTTGTCACGTCAGACGTCTTCCGTGGTGTTTTATATCTGACACTTTATACAAATACCTGACACTTTATACAGATATTTGACACTCTATACAGATATTTAACACTTTATACAGACATCTGACACTTTATACATATATTTGACACTTTATACAGACATCTGACACTTTATACAGATATTTGACACTTTGTACAGACATCTGTCGTAGATTTTTGATAGGGGAATTAAGACGTAGATTGGTCCCTTCTGAATAGAAATAGAACAGGTGATAGCTCTGTGGGAGATAATAATAGAAATAGATTTTCACGAGTGAGATGGTGGAAATTAGGTAATTCTGTCTCTGAGACTCGAGAAAGAAATCTCTCGCTCAGCCTATCTCTACAACAGAAAGTTTTTGTCAGACAAATTACTCAGTTATATAGATGTAATATATATCACCCACTCACACACATAAGTGACGACAGTAGACGTAAAAACTATAACAAATGGAATATAGATATTTTGGAACAAGCTGACTGACACACTCGAATAATGTTTATGTAGATTTTATTAACATAAGAATATTCACTACAACAATTAAGTTTGCATATCAAGCACATATATATACACATAGGTTAAAGAATTACTAAAAGAAGAATAGACCCATAGGTGTAATCTTTTCCCTCTATGTTTAGCCCACGATCCTGTTAGAAGAAAAGTGATAGCCCCAAAGAGTCACGGATTTATACGCTATAGTCTAAGATTTCCCTCTAAAGTTAAGAACAGGTTGATACATTAATCTATTCTAAGGGGAAAAAAACATCATTAGCAACAAACTTGCATAAATGAAATTACAAAGTGGGTGCACAAATCAAATCATAAAGGAATCACTCAGTCCTGCATTCTCTCTCTTCATTCAGCCGTGGCCACAGGCGTGCTTTCTTACCTACAACTTGTGTAGTAACTGCTGGAACAATACTTAGGACACGCACATACAGCAACTCCCGTGTTATTTTTGGCCAAGGGAGCCCCAGCTCCACAAAGACAGGTTGAATTCACTTCTCTAGGGAACGTTCTCTTGGTTATTATTATTTAGGATTACTGTTTATGTCACATTTAATTTGTCTAGGCAAGAAAGTTAACAGCGCGCACAGTGTCAATAGCTTGAAGTTTCCAGTAACTAGGAATGACAGGTCGGTGACTTCTCTCCGTATAACAATTTTTTTTGGGTCACACCACAATTAGTAAAAAATGTCGGAAAGTATTACTGTTTGTAATATTTCGCCACAGGGCTGCATGTAATAGAGATTGTTGGGAAGAATTATAATCTGGCTCGATAGGTCCAGTTATTGCATTTAGTTTTAAAGTTAGTGAGATGAGTACTCTGTCTCTTTCTGGATGCAAACACCATGCCAGACAGGTTGTAACTTGGAAACTCACTTATTTAAATACATTAAATGTTTCTTCTTGATACTTCTCATATATATATATATACTGCAAACCAAACCGCTGGTAGATGTTGGGCTGACCCAGAATACTGTATAAAGAAATAGAAACATACAGAATACTAAATCATAATATTATACACATCCTATCCTACCCTCGCGTAAAATTATAATATTATATTCACTTCGGTTATTTTAACTTAAATCAGAACTATAAGCTTAGAGCTTGTCTCATCGTTTAAAACTCCCGTGAATTAAATCATAGTCATTTAAAAGAATCAATCATCATGAATTAGAAATACGTACATATTTCGTCAACACTCAAGATGAATCTGTGCATTTATTTAGATGGTTAACTATTCTCTGACTGGTTATTAGTAGCAGTTTAATTAAATTGATTAATAGCCGAATGAGTTTAGCTAGAAATTATAATTTGCTTTGCTATCCACTGTAACTTAAAGAATATAACTGACATCATTTAATCACTCTGCACATAAATCTAGTGAAGATATAACAGACGATTTACCACTTAAATCACTCACAAATACTATCAATATAGTTACCTTGCACAGTACTACTTAAAAACTATCCTCCAACGCCACTGAGAAATTCTACTTAAATAAAAGTGATTTCTAGAACGTAGCTAGGTTGTCTAGCAAGACTGTGGGTGTCTGAATGAATGAAGTCTAAAACTGCTCTGGTATAAATATCTCTCTGATGAAAGAAAAATCATTACATTATCGAAACCCCAGACTCTCTCTGCCACATGTTCGCAAACAGAGGAAAATCTGCATAAATTCTATCTCATTCTGCGAATTTCTCACGCTGAAGCCAAAACAGACTCGCAAATCTCTCTTAAATCTTGCGTAACATGATTTACCAGACCGTGCAAGAGATTTCTGCTCTCGAGAGTTCACACTATTGCTGCCTCCAGACTATGGTCATAAACGAAATACACAAACGCTCGTCTTTCATCTCAAATCTTACATCGTGAATAATTAACTTATAGGCGCGCAGATTTGAGAAAAGTGATAGACGATCGTTTTACTACTTATCCCTGTCGAGAATGAATTAACACGATTCGGTGTTCAGAATCAAATGAAACTGGTTCACTCGTGCTAATCGGGTCTGCTGGAAATCGTACCTCAAAGGAATGCAATAAATGCTAACAGCCATAAACGGCTTGCTAAATTAGAAAAGAAAAAGACAAAGGTACGAATGGGAGAGTATTCGTTAACAATCAAGCGAATGCGAAAAAATTAAAAGATCGAAAGAGAGGTAAAAGAGCGGAATTAAAGGAAAAGACAAGTGTAGAATAAAGAATAGATTCTGAAATTTATTAATCATAATCTCTCTGCCACAACATCTGACACTTTATATTTGACACTTTATACAGACATGTGACACTTTGTACAGATATGTGACACTTTATACAGATATGTGACACTTTATACAGATGTGTGACACTTTAGACATATATCTGACACTTTATACATGTATTTGACACTTTAGGCATATATTTGACACTTTATACATATAATTGACACTTTATACATATATTTGACACTTTATACAGATTTTTATCACTTTATACATATATCTGACACTTTATACATATATCTGACACTTTATACAGATATCTGCCTCTTTATACAGATATATGACACTTATACAGATATCCGCCTCTTTATACAGATATTTGACACTTATACAGATATCTGTTAGTGCACTGGCTTCCTACATATCTAGCACAAATCTCCAGTGTGACAAACAATCAAAAATATAAATGTCACCTCACATCAACCACATATCTACCACACATCTACAGTGTGACAAACAAACATATAAATGTCACCACACATATAGACCTACCACACATCTCTGCTGTGACCAAAAAAAAAAGTATTCCTTTCACAAGCAATGAAGTTCCCTCCAGCAGTATTCTCGTTTTGGTAAGTAAACACACTACTAGATACTAGACAATCGTTTCAACAGAAGTCAGCACATTACAATGTCGTCATGTAAACGTGACCAAAACAAAATATTACTTCCTGTCAAAACAAAATTTAAAACTCACGACATCCAAGAAAGACTGAGACATGCGTGTGTCAGGTGACGTTGTATGATCACACGCCATCTTAGTTGTCTTCCAATGATTTAAAAAGTGTCTAAACAGCGACCCAGTGAATGACATTCATATTCTACTCATAAATACTGTTTACCCCTGCTGGGCTGTTCTTACGTGTTATCTCCAGCCTTGTCTAGTGAGGTGTGTGTTGTTCATTATACCATGTTTTTTTTTAATACACGAGTGAGAAACCCTTTTTTGTCTGCTCTGTCTGCGACAGAAAAACAAATGAATGCAAAGCTCTAGGTGACTGAATCTTGCTCTGAACTAACTTTGCGATGTCAAGTCCCATAAACGCGTATTAAAAACTCCACAATATTTTACAGCTGCGGAGTCCAGAAACACAAATTAACAACACTACAACATGTGATAAATGTAGAGTTTACACTAATACATGTATCAATTCTACAACATGTAATAACTACAGAGTTCACACATGTACATATATCAACTGTACAACATGTAATCACTACAGAGTTCACAAATGTACATATATCAACTCTACAACATGTAATAACTACAGAGTTCAGACATGTACATATATCAACTCTACAACATGTAATAACTACAGAGTTCACACAAGTACATATATCAACTCTACAACATGTGATAACTGCAGTGTTCACACATGTACATGTATCAACTCTAAACATGTGATAACTGTAGTATTCACACATGTACATGAATCAAATCTACATCATGTAATAACTATAGTATTCACACATGTACATGTATCAACTCTAAACATGTGATAACTATAGTATTCACACATGTACATGAATCAAATCTACAAAATGTAATAACTACAGAGTTTACACATGTACATGTATCAACTCTACAACATGTAATAACTACACAGTTCACACATGTACATGTATCAACTCTACAACATGTAATAACCACACAGTTCACACATGTACATGTATCAACTCTACACCATGTAATAACTACACAGTTCACACGTGTACATGTATCAACTCTACAACATGTAATAACTACACAGTTCACGAATGTACATGTATCAACTCTACAACATGTAATAACTACACAGTTCACACATGTACATGTATCAACTCTACACCATGTAATAACTACACAGTTCACACATGTACATGTATCAACTCTACAACATGTAATAACTACACAGTTCACACATGTACATGTATCAACTCTACAACATGTAATAACTACACAGTTCACACGTGTACATGTATCAACTCTACAACATGTAATAACTACACAGTTCACACATGTACATGTATCAACTCTACAACATGTAATAATTACAGGATTCACACATGTACATGTATCAACTCTACAACATGTAATAATTACAGGATTCACACGTGTACATGTATCAACTCTACAACATGTAATAACTACACAGTTCACACGTGTACATGTATCAACTCTACAACATGTAATAACTACACAGTTCACACGTGTACATGTATCAACTCTACAACATGTAATAACTACACAGTTCACACATGTACATGTATCAACTCTACAACATGTAATAACTACACAGTTCACACGTGTACATGTATCAATGTCACGGATTGCCTCCCTTAGCTCTGCAGTAGTGGTCCACCAGTAGCCAACACTCAAGAGTATCTAGTGTGGGTCTTCAAAAGTGTCTACCTTCACCACAAGATTACTCTTGGCAGAGTTGTAGATAGAAACATAATGATGCTTCTGTCTCAAGGGACTTTTCACAAGATTGTTTTCAGAAGTCAAGAACAATGCTGCGTAGGGCAGAGCACTTTTAACTTAAATCTGATCCATCGCCTTTCGTGAAAAATTAAGCAATGGTTTTAGCCCGTTCAAGCCTCAGCTGGTGTAATCCATCGAAATTCTGTTATAAGTATTTGCTCTATAGATGTAAATATATGTCTAGATGTATATATATATTAAAGAGTCTTGCTCGTACGTTTGCTTTCATACCTATAATAACTGAATCAACAATGATTGTTTTGTTTCAAAATAACATGTAACAAATTTAATCATCAATTAGTTTTAATATATTAAAATAACGATGAAATGGTGGTGAATTTTAGATGTATATAAAAAAGTGGTCTTCGTTGAGACAGGGGTTGAGAATTTATACAAACTTTTGTCCTTTTGCTGTTTCCTTTAATAAGAACTTAGCTGGTCTAAGTGAGTCCTGCAGCCGTAGTTTCGTCAATCCTTTTGTGACGAGGGCACTCCTTCAAACAACCCGTCCAATGTAGGTGGTTAGTGTTGAATCTTTGCTCTTGACTCACACTAGTGGCGTAGAAGCTTTAGTCTTGCAGCTTCGTACCACGAGCAGTCTGATAGCTTCGTACCACGAACAGTCTGATAGCATCGTACCACGAACTTTAGACAAAATAAAAAGAACGAATGCCTCTGCTAAGTACACTTGTGGGCTGCACATTAACAGGCGCATTGTCTAGCTGTTCACCCACCAATGTTAGCCTCTCTGAATAATTAGACATTTTGAGTATACACAGCGTAATTCAGGGATTATGATTAGAAATCACCACGATTCTTCTGGTGGGTATTCTAATGGGAAAATATGTGCTTGGACAGCGCGAGGGCAAAGGCTTGTCTGAATTACAATTATCAAGTTACATATATCTCACAAAATGATACTTTACACTTTAGGCACATGTGCTGTAATCATCGTTCGTTCGTTCGTGATAATCCATGGCCCGCGAGTTATTCACTCTTATGCCCTTCAGGGTGCGAGTTATTCACTCATACCCTTGAGCCAATTATGGGAGGTAATTTGTGGGCTTTGTTTCAACCCCAAGGGAGCATCCTAGACTCAGCAGCATGTTACACCAGGCCCACTTGGGCGTGTGTGCGACGCCAAGAGGTTTGATAGCTCTCAACCCGGTGCAGGGGGGTTATATCTCTGAGACAAGACTGACACGAGCAGCCAGTCACCTACCGTGGCACGAGCAGCCAGACAGCATAGTGTCGCGGTGGCGAAGCCACCGCCTGCACCAGGCTGCCAAAGGTGGGCTTTCTTGCAACCCCAGGGTGCATCCTAGACTCGGAGGCATTATGCACCAGTCCCACTTTGGAGTGTGTGTGCAATGTTCCGAGGTTTGATGGCTCTCTACCCTGCAAAGGGGGTTATATCTCCGAGGCGAGAAGCGGACGCGGGCTTTATTGCAACCCCAGAGAACCTCCTGCCAAGTGGCGTGCGTGCAATGCCAGGCGAAGGGAGGTTCTCTACCCTGCAAAGGGGGTTATATCTACGAGACGAGTATACGATATCTGGCAGAGCATCCAGTCACTGTAGCGGCGGTATCGAGGCGGAAGCGCATCTACTGCCGATCCTCTACCACTGCCGAAGGACGTCATCAAACGGACACATAGCTCTGCCTTGTCTGAACTGGGAAGACCCGGCAGCCGGGACCACGCACAGTCTTGACAGGGCACGGCATATTTGTTTGCTTGTTTGTTAATGGCGCCGTCACAGCCGAACCTCTACCACTGCCGAAGGACGTCATCTAAACGGACACATAGCTCTGCCCCTTCTAAACTGGGAAGCTTCGGCAGCCGGGGCCACGCACAGTATTGAGAGGACAAAGATCGCCTGCACGGGCTGTAATCATCACTCATCACTGCTCCATTCGGAGTTTAAGGTTGCTGCTACTGTAGCTTTTCAATATGAACTAGCATGAAGCAATCACCAGCGCTTGCTGTAGTGGTTTATGAATATACTATTTTCATATGTTGAGGTTGCCAGCCTCATATATATAACCACTTATCAAGAAAAACATATCAAATTCACATTTGTAAAATATAGGATCACAACTTACCCCAAATGGGATCCACCATCTCCTGGCACAGTTAGAATGGACACAGCAACTTAGATTAGATGCTTCGAATACTGGGTCTGGGGTTATTTTAGAATCCCTCAAATGACTTGATTCTGATTCCTTAAGTCTCCAGTCTTTGTATTTAAAATTGCGGATTTACTTTTAAGTTTCAAAGTTGCCCAAATACTCTGTCCTGGTCCTTTCGTATGAAATCTAATTCCTATTCTCTTCTGGCTCTCTCTCTCTCTCTCTCTGGAGTTGTTACTTTGATGTTTAGCAGTGCAGTGTGTCTAAGTCTCAAATTGTTAGATTATAAATCTCAATTTTCGCTCCAAGTCCCTTATGGCAATTCCGACGAATTTGCCAATGAAATCCAATGTCTATTCCGTCACTCAAATCAAACCAATCGTAAACTCTTTAGAATTATGTGGGGCGGGGTTTTAGATCATTAGAATCCCCCGCATGTTTTAAAATATTTTAAAATTTAAACACATGACCTATCTCTCAAAATGGTATGTTTACTTTAGTCGCTATTATACAGAAGGGCGAACACATCTGTAATATCATCCCTCAATGATTGCCTGGCTCATAATATCTCCTCAGACGTATTTTATCTGTATTAATTACACAGAAAATGTCTGGGCTAAAGAGATGAGCTGATTATCAACCACATACTCAAATCGTTCACAAGACAGATAATTGCTGATACAGCACGGCGCATTAAGCATTAACATTATTCGACGACACACCTGGCCGTATATTGTTCTTTCCGCCCAAGGTGTCAGAAGGCGCTGTGATAACCTCGAATTCCAGGAATTCACTCGGTCTGGGTCGGAAATGAGTTATGACAACGTTACTATTACTCTTCACGTTTACTGTCTGCATCAAAGGTGGCTAGACGTGATAAAATAAAAGTATTATCCGCTGACCTGTTCAATTAGCTTTGTCATGCTATGATTCACATGGTGAAACGTAAATAATAATGGGAGCGGCTAGGCAAAGACATTTAAGTGCATACTGTCACGTAGCGTTTAAAGGATAAGAGAATTATTTAGCGGAAATAATAGATCTGATGTGGAAGATTTGGCTCAAGGAATCCCTGCTGGGTTTTCCCACTTCCGAAGGGTGACGAAGAGGGTAAATTCTCCTAACTCGACAGGTCTGGAAAAGATTGTAAGGAGATATTTGGTCTCTCGCTACCATCGTCCCCTTCTCAGTTATCTATTATTATTATTCTTTAAATTATATTATATTTTACGAGCCCCCCTCCCTTATAAAGGAAGATAAACATAGACAATATTCAACATCTAATGGAAGGAACAAAGCATGGGGTACAGTATATACACCCAATTGGTTTATTGCAACTAAAATGAATAGATGGTGAATGATAGTATTGTCGATGGAATTAGTGTCTGCTGTATGTACTATGTGTCTCACAATTCAAGTGTGTTTCATCATGGATGACAAACATATGTGGCATTGATTAGGTGAGTTCCCTTTTTCGTGGGACTTAGCTTTTCAGCCCCTGGCTGATAGTGAAGCGTGGTTAGTTCACCGGTCTCCTGACGTTGCCCCAGGTAGGTCTTGAATGGTTCGGATTTGCCTTCTCTGTGCTCGACTCCGTATTCTGCGCTGAGATTGGACTGTCGTGCAAGGCTCCACCATAGACTGAAGACAAATACGACGGCTTCATTAATTTACTAGCTTTAGAAAGCAGTCTTTCCCTAAGCCGTCCCTCTGCCAGTCATCTCAGATTTTAGTCTCTAACATCATATGTCTAGAGTCTAATCTTGAATTCAAGTTTCTCCTGTCTGTCCTTTATTATATTTCTCTGCCCCAGTGGCAGTATTATAATTCTTTAGACTGATTTATCGTCAACTTAACCCGATGAATTATTATAAATGTCAGTTAAACCCCCAAATTTATCATAGAAATGTCGGCAACAGTATTCTAGTTCTGTGCCTCTAGCCTACTCGTCATGTCATTATGATGAATTTAACAAATAATTGGACATCCGTGTTTTAGAATTGTCTGACAACATTATCACACACTTCATGTCTGGTCGCATCGTCATATAATTTATAATGAATATATGTCACGGTCTGTCAACATTATCGTTAATATTAATTTCCGTTAGTCTAAACGTCGGGTCGAAAATACTCAAATATTATGGAAATTAATAGCTATATATATATTCCCGTTAACATTCTTATGAACATGTTGTACATATCCCGTGGGATCATAAATACACTCGATCACATATGGCTGGATGTGATCGTAAAACAAAAATATGAATAAAGTAAACATACCAATCTTGCGTCGATTTTGCAAGGTACTACACATTTCATCACATTATATTCTAGCGAGATTTCACTTACCTACTCAAAGATGGACGCTAACCCGCAATTTAGACACGTGGCTTCAGTGCTTTTAATGCGAGAATTCGCCGATATCTGGGTTAGACCTAGCTGTCTCAAGATTTCCTGGGCAAGTGAAGAATGCTCGTGTTGGCGCACTTTTAGCGGGACATTTCCGCTTGGACACGTGATCCATAGCGGGCATCATGTGACATTAGCCTCGTTTAGACGCTCCAATCAATAATGTTAAAAGTCACGTGATGTTTTCCTAAGTGGCCTAAACTGGTTCTCCCAAGTTCAAGCAGTCCTAAATTAAAACGGGTTTCTTGCTACCGAGGTCATTGGTCAACAATGACGTCGTATCTAAAAATAGCGAGGAGAAAATACCGAACGCTAGGAGATTTTCCGCAAGTGACAATTCCCGGGACTTCGCAATCATGCATTGAGGATGAGAAAAAATGATGTCACGTAAATAATAAAAAAAATGAAGAGAAGATTGGCCAAGTCGTCACACATACAATATGTCAAATAATATGACGATCGGTGAGGAAATTGAAGAAATGAATTGATACTGCCGGAAAGAAAGAAAGTTATCAAAAAGTGCACAACTGATTTCCTCACAATCAACTCTACAACATGTAATAACTATAGGATTCACACATGTACATGTATCAACTCTACAACATGTAATAACTACAGGATTCACACACGTACATGTATCAACTCTACAACATGTAATAAATACAGGATTCACACATGTACATGTATCAATTCTACAACATGTAATAACTAAAGGATTCACACATGTACATGTATCAACTCTACAACATGTAATAACTACAGGATTCACACATGTACATATATCAACTCTACAACATGTGATAACTACAGGATTCCCACACGTACATTTATCAATTCTACAACATGTAATAACTACAGTATTCACACGTGTACATGTATAAACTCTACAACATGTAATAAATACAGAATTCACACATGTACATGTATCAGCTCTACAGCATGTAATAATTACAGTACTCACACATGTACATGTATCAACTCTACAACATGTAATAATTACAGTATTCACACATGTACATGTATCAACTCTACAACATGTAATAATTACAGTATTCATACATGTACATGTATCAATTCTACAACATGTAATAACTACAGGAATTTACACACGTACATGTATCAACTCTGCAACACGTAATAATTATAGTATTCACACATGTACATGTATCAACTCTACAACATGTAATAATTACAGTATTCACACGTCTACATGTATCAACTCTACAACATGTAATAACTATAGGATTCACACGTGTACATGTATCAACTCTACAATATGCAATAACTATAGGATTCACACGTGTACATGTATCAACTCTACAACATGTAATAACTACACAGTTCACACATGTACATGTATCAACTCTAAAACATGTAATAACTATAGGATTCACACATGTACATGTATCAACTCTACAACATGTAATAACTATAGGATTCACACATGTACATGTATCAACTCTACAACATGTAATAACTATAGGATTCACACATGTACATGTATCAAATCTACAACAGATAAAATCTCAATCTTAGATCGCTATCAAGCGACTGTATGCACAAAACCAAACGAAAAAGCAGCTCTTATGTGTAACCAATATTGTTCTATGGATGTCAGTCGTGGACAGTGAATCAACTTGCATTCAAGTTAGCTGAGTAAGAAATGTAGCGCCAGATAGAAAACCTACGCATCAATAACATTCCACCAAAAAAGAAAATATCAGAAGGTAGACACAGAAGATCATTGAAGGTGAGACAAGATAATAGCCAGTCTTAAATTCTGGAACTTTCACAAGACAGAGAATTAATGGTGAGTGCGATAAGACATCATCTATATGGACTGTGGTGGTGGTGGTAGTTGTGGTAGTGTTTATGATGATGAGGATGAAAATATGTGTCTGAAAAAAAATGATCAAAAACAAATGAACAGGCAAAGAAAAACTACGAAACAGAAATGAGAAAGCCACTAGTGTGAGAATAAGAAAAAGATCATTACAAACATAACAGTGTGACAACGAAATAAAGTACTACTCTAACATAACAATGTGAGAAAGAAATAAAAAACCAGAAAAATATCAGTGGAACAAATAGTGAGGACAAAAATAGAATAAATGCATTAGAAGTCATCAGTTAGCATGACAAGGCAGTCCTTGTTCTAGTATCCTATATTAGAAGAAATTTAGATAAACTTTAAACACAGGAAGACAGGAAGGTGAAGATGGGTTTCAGACAGATGCGAAAAACATGGAAAGAAATAGAGGATTATGTCACGTGACTAACGTTTGGTGATCTTTGATTCAGTTTGCATTTTGAGAAATCACCAAAGTTTTGCTTACATTCACATTGTATTTTCTTGATAATTAAGTGTACCCAAGATAACCATTTTAAAACATGGTCACTCTTGTGTCCCAGTCATCCACTATCTTAGCTGAAGTTTTCAGTAACATCATTTTCAGTTTCACTTCTTTTATTGTTTGCTTTGGGCCCGGCTCATAGGCCTCATGGTTAGAAACAAAACTTTTTTTTGTGTGTGATCGGCCTGGCCTATAAGCCTCGTGGTTAGAAACAAAATATTCCTGTTGTTTGTGGTCGGCCTGGCCTATAAGCCTCGTGGTTAGAAACAAAATATTCTTCTTGTTTGTGGTCGGCCTGGCCTATAAGCCTCGTGGTTAGAAACAAGATATTCTTGTTGTGGTCGGCCTGGCCTATAAGCCTCGTGGTTAGAAACAAAATATTCTTGTACTTTGTGATCGGCCTGGCCTATAAGCCTCGTGGTTAGAAACAAAATATTCTTGTTGTTTGTGGTCGGCCTGGCCTATAAGCCTCGTGGTAAGAAACAAAATATTCTTGTTGTTTGTGATCGGCCTGGCCTATAAGTCTCGTGGTTAGAAACAAAATATTCTTGTTGTTTGTGATCGGCCTAGCTTATAAGCCTCGTGGTTAGAAACAAAATATTCCTGTTGTTTGTGGTCGGCCTGGCCTATAAGCCTCGTGGTTAGAAACAAAATATTCCTGTTGTTTGTGATCGGCCTGGCCTATAAGCCTCGTGGTTAGAAACAAAATATTCTTGTTGTTTGTGATCGGCCTGGCCTATACGCCTCGTGGTTAGAAACAAAATATTCTTGTTGTTTGTGATCGGCCTGGCCTATAAGCCTCGTGGTTAGAAACAAAATATTCCTGTTGTTTTTGATCGGCCTGGCCTATAAGCCTTGTTCTTATCATTCTTTTCCTTTACACTCTTAACAGAGCACGGAGCTCTCACAGTAACTGGTCCTCTCACTGTAACTGGTCCTCTCACAGTAGCTGGTCCTCTCACAGTAACTGGTCCTCTCACTGTAACTGTTCCTCTCACAGTAGCTGGTCCTCTCACAGTAACTGGTCCTCTCAAAGTAGCTGGTCCTCTTACAGTAACTGAACCTCTCACAGTAGCTGGTCCTCTCACAGTAACTGGTCCTCTCACAGTAACTGGTCCTCTCACAGTAGCTGGTCCTCTCACAGTAGCTGGTCCTCTCACAGTAACTGGTCCTCTCACTGTAGCTGGTCCTCTCACAGTAGCTGGTCCTCTCACATTAGCTGGTCCTCTCACATTAGCTGGTCCTCTCACTGTAACTGGTCCTCTCACAGTAGCTGGTCCTCTCACTGTAGCTGGTCCTCTCACAGTAGCTGGTCCTCTCACAGTAGCTGGTCCTCTCACAGTAGCTGGTCCTCTCACAGTAGCTGGTCCTCTCACAGTAGCTGGTCCTCTCACAGTAAGTGGTCCTCTCACAGTAACTGGTCCTCTCACAGTAACTGGTTCTCTCACAGAAGCTGGTCCTCTCACAGTAACTGGTCCTCTCACAGTAACTGGTCCTCTCACAGTAACTGGTCATCTCGCCGTAGCTGGTCCTCTTATAGTAGCTGGTCCTCTCACAGTAACTGGTCCTCTCACAGTAGCTGGTCCTCTCACAGTAACTGGTCCTCTCACAGTAGCTGGTCCTCTCACAGTAGCTGGTCCTCTCACAGTAACTGGTCCTCTCACAGTAACTGGTCCTCTCACAGTAGCTGGTCCTCTCACAGTAGCTGGTCCTCTCACAGTAACTGGTCCTCTCACAGTAACTGGTCCTCTCACAGTAGCTGGTCCTCTCACAGAAACTGGTCCTCTCACAGTAACTGGTCCTCTCACAGTAACTGGTATTCTCACAGTAACTGGTCCTCTCACAGTAGCTGGTCCTCTCACAGTAGCTGGTCCTCTACAGTAACTGGTCCTCTCACAGTAACTGGTCCTCTCACAGTAGCTGGTCCTCTCACAGTAACTGGTCCTCTCACAGTAACTGGTCCTCTCACAGTAGCTGGTCCTTCCACAGTAGCTGGTCCTCTCACAGGAAGCTTGCCCCAAACAGTCACGTGATCTTATAACTGTGGTTTCTGTGGTAGTTTTCTATGTTAAGATTACCAGCTCTAACCCCCCCCCCCCCCCCACCTTATATTAGACGTTTTGTCCGACATGCTCGAGGGTGCAGTAGTCCTATTCTGTCCTCACGTTCAGAGACCCCCGGGAACTGCCCGTCGCCAGAGGCGTAGCAGTTGAAACAAAATGACTGGTAACACTGGCTAACAAAAAAAAAATTTTTTTGTCTTTCTCTAACATTTCTATGTTTTTCTAGTCAATTTTAATGCGCTGTTTTTAAATCTGCAAACCGTTTTTCTCTATCAGGTCGGGATCTCTAGAAATACGCAATTGAAGTTTTTTAACAACGCATACAGTATTACAACATCATTCGTACAAGAAGTATAACAGTTATGTAGGCTTGAATTTCTTTGCAGTCGACTTTCGTCGGTGAATGGCATGTGGTACATTGCGATGAAGCATCCAACAATAATCGGCAAGCATGGTCACACTCCACTGTCCTTGATAACGTGACTCCATTACGGCGATATCTTGATGGAATCGTTCTCCATGTTCATCGCTGACTTCGCCAAGGTTGTCAGGGAAAAAGTGAAGATGCGTATCGAGCAAATGGATTTTGAGGGACATGTTACAGCCCATAATTCTGTATGCATCTATGCACTGCTTAACAATATGCACATAGTCGACAGATTTGTGATTTCCCAGATAGTTATCGACGATCGATTTGAATGCCATCAATGCGCGAAGTTCACTACCATGTAACAAGTTCTCGAATTGTTTGTCTGCAATAACTTTCCTAATCTGAGGTCCTACAAAGATACCTTCCTTTATCTTTGCATCGCTAACTTGCGGAAACTTTTCTCGAAGATAAGTGGAAGCTTTGCTCGTTTTATCTAACGCTTTTACGAAATTCTTCATGAGCCCCAACTTTATATGTAACGGTAGTAAAATGATGCTGTCTTTGTTAACTAATTACATTTTTATGCCCAAGCTGCATACAATCCATGATAGGCCACACCTTTCTTGCATAATGTTCCTGTCTGTTGCGGCTGTCCCATTCACATAGGAAGCAACAAAATTTAGTATACCCAGTCTGCATGCCCGTGAGAATTGCATTGACCTTTAGGTCTCCACAAATCCGCCATTGGTAGTCATTGTACTTTATTTTTGCCAAAAGTATAGCCATATTGTCATAAGTTTCTTTCATATGAACAGAGTAGGCGACTGGAATTGATGAAAATAAATTTCCGTTATGCAATAACACGGCTTTTAGACTAGTCTTGGAAGAGTCGATAAAAAGTAGCCATTCGTTGACTATGTGCTCATGACCGAGGCGCACCATTAGACCGTTTACATCTTTGCAATAGCAAATGTCATCATCCATCTCAAAGTATTGAACAAGTTCTCTGTGTCTATGACGAAATTTAGATATCGGAGTATTGGGCGCTAAAAGATTCCATTCTTTGAGTCGCGAACCGAGTAATTCCGCTTGTAAATGGTAAGAGCGAGATCATGTATTAGATCTGAAAGTTCTGAATGGTTAATTAAGTGAACACCATCATTCACCGGTATATAATTCGAGTCAGAATTAGTTTCTAAAGCAGGTAAACTATCACTTTCTGATGGTTCATTCACGTCCAACGGATATTGTTCTGGTGGAACTGGGATCGGACACGTGATTGGATCATGAGGCACTGGTTTCGAAACCGATTCAATATTTGGATAAACCACCGACTTTCTAGTTTTAAAAGTGAAACCATGGATATTTGTCAAGCAGAAGTAACAATCAGTAGCGTGATTTGTCGGTTCACGCCATATTACTGGCACTCCAAAAGGCATCGACTTATGCTTCGGCGATTTTCTTAACCAACCTGCCAATGTATTTGCACAAGTCGAACAAACTGCATTTGGCTTCCAAGATTTATTTGCATCATCAACTTTCGAATCGAAATAAAGTTCATATGCTTTCTTTAGTAATGGTGTAACGTTTTTCTGGTGAACACGATCGGTAAAATATCCGCACATGTAACAGAACAGATCAGCCGAATTTCTACAACTTCTAGAAGCCATATTTCGCTCAGAATTATTTCAAAATACAGTAACTATTTGAAAAATAGCGTAACATATGTCATGCATCTTTTAGCAGTATAAAAAGTAGAATTATTTTGCATTTTATTAATTTTTAATAAGTTATATAGTAAAAATGAAACGGAGCAAATAACGGTTTCCCAAAAATATATTTATTCACAAATATCTTAAGAACCCGATGTGAAAGAGATAAACGGATTTCAAATTTGAAATCAGCGCAAGAAACTGACCTAAGAACACTTATTCTTATATAAGAAAGAAAAATGTTGTTTGTCAGTGTAATTAATCAATGCAAGTGGAAGTAACCAACGATACACACATTTCAGATAGGAAACAAGAGTTGTCTTTAAGGGAAATAATAATTACCGCTGTCTGTGTCATCAGCACATTCTGGAATATGGTCCTCCATATTTTTTACTGTATACTGTTCTATGAACCAATTATATTCTTTTTATTACTTAAGTAGACTAGCTTTACATTTACCGTTGCCAACAAATTGCGGTCAGTTGTTGAAATAAATGTTATTTATCATTTCAGCCCCAGAGCTTGATGACTGGCTTCTCTCAAGCATGCAAGGACTTTGGTCTCACAATTAAGTCAACAGTTTAAGTCTAAATTCTCTCAAGCATGCAAGGACTTTGGTCTCACAATTAAGTCAACAGTAAGTCTAAATTCTCTCAAGCGTGCAAGGACTTTGGTCTCACAATTAAGTCACAGTAAGTCTAAATTCTCTCAAGCATGCAAGGACCTTGGTCTCACAATTAAGTCACATTAAGTCTAAATTCTCTCAAACATGCAAGGACTTTGGTCTCACAATTAAGTCACAGTATGTCTAAATTCTCTCAAACATGCCAGGACTTTGGTCTCACAATTAAGTCAACAGTAAGTCTAAATTCTCTCAAGCGTGCAAGGACTTTGGTCTCACAATTAAGTCACAGTAAGTCTAAATTCTCTCAAGCATGCATGGACTTTCGTCTCACAATTAAGTCACAGTAAGTCTAAATTCTCTCAAGCATGCAAGGACCTTGGTCTCACAATTAAGTCACATTAAGTCTAAATTCTCTCAAACATGCAAGGACTTTGGTCTCACAATTAAGTCACAGTATGTCTAAATTCTCTCAAACATGCCAGGACTTTGGTCTCACAATTAAGTCAGAGTAAGTCTAAATTCTTTCAAGCATGCAAGGACTTTGGTCTCACAATTAACTCACAGTAAGTCTAAATTCTCTCAAACATGCCAGGACTTTGGTCTCACAATTAAGTCACAGTAAGTCTAAATTCTCTCAAGCATGCAAGGACTTTGGTCTCACAATTAAGTCACAGTAAGTCTAAATTCTCTCAAACATGCAAGGACTTTGGTCTCACAATTAAGTCACAGTAAGTCTAAATTCGCTCAAGCATGCAAGGACTTTGATCTCACAATTAAGTCACAGTAAGTCTAAATTCTCTCAAACATGCAATGACTTTGGTCTCACAATTAAGTCACAGTAAGTCTAAATTCTCTCAAACATGCAAGGACTTTGGTCTCACAATTAAGTCACAGTAAGTCTAAATTCTCTCAAGCATGCAAGGACTTTGGTCTCACAATTAAATCAACAGTCTAAGTCTAAATTATCTCAAGCATGCAAGGACTTTGGTCTGACAATTAAGTCAACAGACATTGCGGTGTCTAAGTTTAAAGACAACAAATGTGCTGGGCCCGGATCTGGATGTTGCACCAGTTATTACTGTCAATAGCTTTGACTCGTCAGAGGTGGACCAATTCACATAACTGGGGTCTACATTAAATGACAAACTCCCCCCCCCTTCTCTCTCCCTCTCCCTCCCTCTCTCTCTCTCTAAATTCTCTCAAGCATGCAAGGACCTTGGTCTCACAATTAACTCACATTAAGTCTAAATTCTCTCAAACATGCAAGGACTTTGGTCTCACAATTAAGTCACAGTATGTCTAAATTCTCTCAAACATGCCAGGACTTTGGTCTCACAATTAAGTCAACAGTAAGTCTAAATTCTCTCAAGCGTGCAAGGACTTTGGTCTCACAATTAAGTCACAGTAAGTCTAAATTCTCTCAAGCATGCATGGACTTTCGTCTCACAATTAAGTCACAGTAAGTCTAAATTCTCTCAAGCATGCAAGGACCTTGGTCTCACAATTAAGTCACATTAAGTCTAAATTCTCTCAAACATGCAAGGACTTTGGTCTCACAATTAAGTCACAGTATGTCTAAATTCTCTCAAACATGCCAGGACTTTGGTCTCACAATTAAGTCAGAGTAAGTCTAAGGTCATTTACCGTTCCCACTCACAATGCTACACGTAAATTCGGTCGGTACAACCCGACCGAACACAAAAGGTGCCAAACAGAAGGATTACGTTTTGAACGCTACTAAAGCGGTTAAAAAGAAAACTCGAAGTTTGAAGACCAGCACGCTATACACGCCATGCGTAACATTATCTTATAAGAACAATAACCAGTGTGCGATTCTGACGTTTTCTACCTTAATCGAATATGAAGCTTTACGTAGCCTGTCTAAGGCATACTATGAATCTAGTGCAACTGTTGAAGCAAGGACTGACGCTAATGGTTCATATGTAGAAGATGTTATTTCCACAGGAGAGGTTGTCCTACATTTCTATAACACAGCAAATAAAGTAATGATACAGGGCGCAGAGTGCGCTATTAAAGATTGGGTTAGTACGGACCTGAACAATTTATGGAAATCAGCAAATACTGCTGGAGTCAGTTGAGAGGCCATCATATCAAATGTGCCAGTTCAAAGTATTCCTGCAAAAACTTCTAAATCTAAGAAGTTAGCAATCACACATTCCACTGTTTCCGCAGATATCACAACAAACATAACTCCCAATAAAGAGTGCAAAAAGATGTCACAGACAAAACCAAAGTCACCAGCGTTAGCTGATACAAGTGACATCACAGAGACAGAACACCTATCAAGCACCTTTGACAGTAGTCCAACAACATCCCCTCTTACATTACCTATGCACTCGTCACAAGATCAATTTTTTAATAATATTGTCTGAGATGGAGATACTAAAAGCAGAGCTGAGCAGCCTCAAAAAAGCTTACGAGCAGCTCCATGCTGACCACATGTGCCTCAAAAATAGCTGTGAGAGAAACGAGTCTGAACAACAGAAAGAAAGCACACAGCAGAAAAATAAACACAGACAGTGTAACACAAACACAAGCTCAGAGGGAAATTCCGACGGTAGTGAAGTACAACATACGACACAAGCTGAACCGAGCCATAAAGAAGACCATGACCTGTGCATTCTGGAATTCCCTGCAGACATGAGCAGAATCCCTGTCCAGATTTCTACTCGGCAGCCTCCACTGTCGACAGCCAGTTCACATCACAGCAAGAAACCTACACACAATCCCAGCATAGTTCAAACACAAGAAACAGCACGCACTGCCACCGGCACACACACACATCTTTCAAATAGAAGGAAACACTTCATATTTGGTGACCAAAATGTGAAGGACCTTCAAAAATGTCAATTAGTAACAGCAGATATAGACAGGGTCACTGTTCGCTACAAAAACTGGGCATCTGCGCAGGACCTACTGACTCTCCTTAAAAGATATGAAACTGATCTTGATGTAGCCAGGGTCACTGTGCACATTGGTCTGTCGGACGCGCTAAAGCATAACGAAATTGCACAAACAGAGCTAAATCAAATCACAAGTAACTTCCAGTTCCTGTTCCCAAATGCAAAGGTATATTTTTTCAGCTATTATACCTCCAGTTCGTTCACATTATAGGAAATCTGTTGAGATGAACAACACAAAATTGAAAAAGCATTGCGTCAGACACCACCACACATTTATAGAACACTCCTCGTTCCTTGCCACATCCGGAGCTCCTAGGAAGCATCTTTATAGTGGCGACATTTCCTTATCCGATCAAGGAACCAGTATGTTGGCGAGAAACATCAAATTTCCAGAAAACACCCTCAGAGGCACAGCCAGCACATCAGCATCCAAGTATCCTTCAAAACGACACACGAATGTAACCAGCTACTCCTCTAATGCAATTTACGACCTTGAGTTTCCGCCAATACCCACAACTTCAAGCACCAGCCAGACAACGTCACACAATCAGGAGTATCAAGACAGACCCTTTATTAGAACTACAGATGTGCAAGAAACAGCCAATAATATCGGCCTTCAGCAACATTCTACGACCGACGACCCACCTCAACAACAACTTGAGACACTCCATTCTCAAAGATCTGTAAAAGATTCAATTCAACCAACTCAGGGTCCACCTACTGAAATCTCACCACGTCCGCTGTCGCACCAGACACCAATGAGAGATCACCCATCATCGTTGTCATCACAGGTTTTCCCATATCAACCCGCACACCCAACCTTTCATAACTTTCTACATCAGCAAAGCCTCTTGAACTACGCACCTTACACTTGGAGGTCCTACTGGCCGGAATATCCCATTCATCCAACAACAGTACCTCAACATCCCGCGAACACCTACTACCAAATGAATCATCTTTTACGGCCAAATCCATCTCGCTTTTATTGTCCACAACCCTCTCCTCAACATTATCAGTGACTGTTCACTTCACAAGTCGACGTCTCTGTAGGACCAGTAACTGTCGGATAATGCTTTATTTATTTATTCTCAGTATCTATTTGTTTGTCTACCCGTCTATTCTCTTGGTGCAGCTTAACTTTGTTGTTAACCTTCACAGTGTGGATGGGTGTGCTTGTTGTGTGACAGTTTCTTACAATTTTTAAACTAGTACAGTTATCTGAATTGTTTGTAATTTGTTGTATTAAGGTGTGCATTTATTTACTATTACTTTTAATCTCACATATATAGCAACCTCGTGATGTTTATTTAGTTATTTATTTTCTATTTGAGCGTAAAACTTCTTTCGCATAAAAATGTCAGGTAATTATGAACAATTGGCTTACGGCTTGGCCACTTGAACGTAAACCATCTTTTAGGTAAAATTCCAGAACTCACACAAATTCTTAACCAAAATTTCCAGGTTTTTGGTTTTTCCGAAAGTCGTCTGAATGAGAAAATAACCGACGATGACATTGCGCTCAGAGGTTTTAAAACTATTCGGCGAGATTCTAGTAGACAATTAGAGACGGGTCTAGCAGTTTATATTTCTACTTCTCTCAGTTATCGCCGCAGAAACGATCTTGAGACTATAGATATAGAATGCATATGGTTAGAGATAAAGCCCCAAAAGCAAAGATCTATTTTAATCGGATATCTTTATCGTAATCCCAGTGTAGGAATAACATGGTTTGAAGATTTTACCAACATGATGGATAAAGTTATTACTACAGTTAACGAAATTATTCTTCTTGGTGATTTTAATATCGACATGCACAAGCCAAACAATATATATGGACCAACATCATAGCATCGTATAACATGAAACAAATAGTCAACAAACCTACCAGAGTAACAACAACGTCATCCACACTGATCGATCATATCTATGTAACCTGTCCAGAAAATATTATAGAATGCTCCATCCCTACTATTGCTATGAGTGACCATTATCCCATATGTTGCACTTGGGCAAAAAATGGGTACAAATCTCCAAAAAATAAACACATTAGTTTTCAATATAGAAGTCTTAAAAATTTCAACCGTGAATTATTTTTGAATGATTTGCGAACTGCGCCTCTCGCCAACGTTTTTCAAATTCCTGATCCTGATGACGCCATCGCATATTGGACAATGATATTTTATAGTATTTTTAATAAGCATGCGCCTACTAAAGAAATTCGCGTGAAAAGGCAAATTAAATCTCCATGGATCACACAAGAAGTTCTTGACGCTATGAGGCAAAGAGATAGAGCGCATAAAAATAAGGATATCACTACATATCGGACAATAAGAAATAAAGTACAATACTTAATTCGCAGAGAAAAGAAAAACTACTTTAGAAATTTAGTTCAGAGTAAAACAAACAGTAAAGAGATATGGAAGGCAATCAACACTTTAGTGAACAAACGAAAATTTCCAGACCCACATACTCCCAATACGCCACTTACTTGTACTGACTTCAGCAATCATTTTCAGGCAGACATCAACAATATAAAATCCACCATTCCGTCTCCCCCTTGTGACTTAAGCAAATTATCAACGTTCTGCGAGAACAAATGTACTAACACAATTCCACCCGACATCCCTTTTATAACAGTTAACGAAGTCTACAACTATATTACAGGCCTTAAAGATAATAACTCATCGGGACTTGATGGAATCAGTAATCGAATACTGCGTTTTGCCGCACCTGCTATTAGTGATTCACTGACATACATATATAATCAATGTATCGCAAGGAGTTACTTTCCATCCGCTTTTAAAAGCGCTAAAGTATACCCACTTCTCAAACCAGGTTCATCTGATAGTAGTAATCTTAGTAACTATAGGCCCATTTCTCTTATATCGTCGCTGTCCAAACCACTGGAAAAACACATCCACAAAACAACACTACAACACCTAGTAGATAACGACCTGCTAATCGACAGTCAGTCGGGGTTTAGACCAAAGCATTCATGCCACACAGCCTTAACAAAGATGATAGACAATTGGCACCTAAACATCAATAACGATAATATATGTGGAGCAATATTTGTAGACTTCAAAGAAGCATTTGATATGATAGATCACTTTATCTTAATCAGAAAATTAGAAACAATGAAAGTAAATATTAAGCTGGTAAAGTTAATTAAATCGTTCCTGTCAGACAGACAACAAATAGTCTCTTACAATAATTCCTTGTCGAACCCAACCGTTGTCCATACAGGTGTTCCTCAGGGCTCTATTCTCGGCCCTCTTCTATTTACCGTATACATTAATGATCTTCCTCTATATTTCAAACACTCATCATGTGACCTTTTTGCCGATGACTGTACTGTCTATACTAGTGATAAATGTTGCACCACACTAGAACAATCTTTACAAAACGATACACATAATCTTATTACGTGGAGCAACGAGAATCGCATGCAAATAAATATTAGTAAAACAAAATGTATGTTAATATCAACCAGACAAAAACTACAAAACTTGCAGAAAACAACACTTCAGCTCTTCATTGGAACATCACTAATTGAAAACGTAAATGAACACAGAACTCTAGGTATCACTGTTGACCAACACCTAAGTTGGAACTCACATGTACATGCACTCACAAAACAAACAGCACAAAAAGTTTACCAATTAGCCAAAATTAAACATTTCCTGGATGAAGAGGCAAGGAAAATGTTCTACATATCTCATATACAAACGCATCTAGACTATTGTTCCACAATCTGGGATGGTTGTTCTGTCTCCAACACAAGAAGGCTCCACTCGCTTCAAAAACGCGCAATGCGCCTTGTTGCTGATAAACACCAATCACATTGTATAGATTTATATAATTATCTTCAAATATTACCCCTCAGGAAGCGCTTCCTCTTTAACAAAGGGAAATTTATTCACAAAATCCTGTCACAGAATGCTCCAAAGTATCTTTGGCCGCTTTTAAAATACAATGACAGACGTAGTCAGCGCTTAAATAAATTACAGGTACCCAAGCCCAGGCTTGACCTATTTAAAACTAGTTTGGCTTACTCAGCTGCTCATCTTTGGAACAATCTTCCCAATGACCTGAAAAACACGCACAGTCCTTACTCATACAATCGTATACTATTCAAATACTTTATGAGTGCTGATTATATGCCACCCTAACTGATTGTGTTGTACTTTTATCTAATATACTGTATGGAGGCTCTGATGATCTAGTTTTCATTACAATATACTTATTCTTAATATTATATTCTTAATAACTTATATTCTTAATTTTATGATCAGGTACTGTTAATGTATGCTGTTATACTTCCTTGTAATGTTGCACTGTCCTTAAATTAATACTTTCAGTACGCTGGAGAATGTTGAGTAACAGTAATAAAAGATGAGCAAGAGGATGGAAGAATGCAAGAGGGGACTGTGTCCGATTTTCAACCCTTGGCAAATTAATTGCTTTCGTATATGTCTATCTAACTATCTACCTAGTCTGATTCTGGTCTTGAGTTTGGGACGCAAAGGAAAATGGAAAGTAACTGTCTACCCACCTCATCTTGATGAACCTAAAAATAAAAAAATAAAAATAAAAAAAAATAAAAAAAAAAAATCCCTGAGTCATTCAGTTGAACACCGTATGAACATTTTACAAGTTCTCATAACATACCTCTAAATATGTCTCAAATCACTAATTTACAGTACGAAGAATTCGATTCTTTTTTTATTTTTTTTATTTATTTATTTATTTTTTTTTAAATTTATTTATTTTTTATTTATTTATTTATTTATTCATTTTTTTAAATTTATTTATTTTTCAAATTCATTATTACTATTATTTTTTTTTAATTATTATTTTATTTTATTTTAAAAACACTTTAATTATGATGATTATTGCAAATGTAATATTACTTTTATAATGATAAATGCCTTAATAATGCTTAAAGTAAATGTGAGGATGAAAGGATATTAGTATACATGATGAGAGAGAGAAGAAGGGCAGAATGTCAGACGGGCCTGCGTGCCCAATTCTTAACCCTTTGAAAATAAAGTTCGTTCGTTCGTTCGTTCGTTCGTTCGTTCTCTCTCTCTCTCTCTCTCTCTCTCTCTCTCTCTCTCTCTCTCTCTCTCTCTCTCTCACAAAATCTTGTCACAGAATGCTCCAACGTATTTGTGGCCACTTTTAAAATTCAATGAAAAACGTAGTAACCGCTTAAACCAGTTACAGGTACCCAAGCCCAGGCTAGATTTGTTCAAGAAGAGCTTGGCTTACTCAGCTGCTCATCTTTGGAACAATCTTCCACATGATCTAAAAAACATGCGCAGTCCCTACTCATATAATCGTAGACTGTTCAAATACATTATGAGTGCCAATTATATGCCGCCCTAAGGGATTACATTTCGAATTATTATCTAATATACTGTATGGAGGGTCTGATGATCTAGTTTTTCATTTTAATATACCTTATTTCTTAATTGTAATCAAATACTGTAAATGTATGCCTTTATACTACTTATAATGTTGCATCGCCATTAAACTAATACCTTAAGTATGTTGGAGAATGTCTGGATAACTAGCAATAAAAGATGAGTAAGAGGAAGGGCAAAATGCAAGACAGGCCTATATGCACGATTCTCATCTATCAGTCAATACCCTTTACCTCCCTAAGGAGCATAGGTAATAAAGCTGGATCTCGTATAGTGGAGGCCTCAACAATTCACTCCCTGTGGCAGTATCTGCTTGGGACTCAAAGCTGCTCACCTGTGGGAACATTTTCCGCATGCGCTGACAACACACTAAGTCCCAGGTCATTCAGCAGCAGATTTCCAATATGTCACGAGTTCTTATTATATACCACCATAATCTGATTACGTTTCAAATTATGTCTAATTTACCGTATGAATGGTTTAAATTGTGTGTGTGTGTGTGTGTGTGTGTTTGTTTTTTTAATTTAAATTTTTAAATTTATTTTTTTAAATTACTTTTATTTTTTTATTTTTTTTATATATATATTTTTTTAATATATTTATTTATTTTTTTTTAAATTTATTTATTTATTTTTATTTTTATTTATTTATTTTTTTTATTTATTTTTTTTTTTTTTACATACTTAAATTTGATTATGACTGGATGTTACAAATGTATGTTATTATTTTACCTTGATAATGTTGTATGCTTAAATAGTGTTCAAAATACTTGTGCGATTGAATGGATAAGGTATGTAAGATGACAGAGAGAAGAAGGGCAGAATGTAAGACGGGCCTGCGTGCCCAATTCTTAACCCTTTGAAAATAAAGTTTGTACGTTCGTTCGTTCCATCTATCTGTCTGTCTGTCTGTCTGTCTATCTATCTTCTTTATTTTAAAACAAACTTTAATTATGATTATTATTGCAAATGTTTGATGTTATATTACTTTTATAATGATAAATGCCTTAATAATGCTTAAAGTAAATGTGAGGATGGAAGGATACAGTATACATGATGAGAGAGAGAGGAAGGGCAGAATGTCAGACGGGCCTGCGTGCCCAATTCTTAACCCTTTGAAAATAAAGTTTGTTCGTTCGTTCGTTCTCTAGGTGCATAAATTGACCACCGCATTAATAAGCTGGCATCCATTTTTGCCTTCCTCTTAACGCGTTGTCAGGGGAAACTATAAACTCATAATGAAGACCACATGTGTGATATATGATGCCTGCATCACTAGCACGCTGTTATATGGCGGCGAGTCATGGACAGCCTATGCTAAGCAAGAAAGAAGGCTCAATACCTTCCATTTACAGTATCTACACCACATCCTCGGTATGTCGTGGAAGGACAAAGTGACAAATGTCGTGGTGCTGTCACGCGCGCTGGCCTTCAAAGCATGTATACACACACTACTTAGACAGTGCAGACTGCTTGCTTGCCCGTGTCCGCCGTCAGGAAGATGGTCGTATCTCTATTGATATTTTATATGGACAACTGACAGATGGCAAAAGAATAGCCGGGCGACCGCAGTTGAGGTTTAATGATGTGTACAAGAAAGACACGAAGGCACTAGACATAAATCCAGCAACCTTGCAGGACGAAGCTGCTAATCACACCAAGTGGAGATGCTCCCAACGGCGAAACATCAGAATGTGCGAAAGAAGCTCTTACAACAGCAGAATAGAAGTACACGCCGAACGGAAAACCAGTCACACACACACACACACACACACACACACACACACACACACACACACACACACACACAACAAAAAAAAGCGGAGAACTATCAGGTCAAGGTCACATCACCCCATGATCAGTTATGACTGGAAAAGGCTACTTTAAAAAAGTGTATCATTTATAGATAAATCTTGTTAACTTTTAAATTTATTTATTGCTTCGTGATTTTGAAGAATTTATATTGCTGGAAATTAAGAAATCAAAACAAAACAAATATAGATATCAGAGATGTCAATGGAACACTGCTTGACACAGAAATGTAGATATGAGAGATGTCAACAGAAAACTACCGGCTACAGAAATGTAGATATGAGAGATGTCAACAGAACACTACCAGCCACAGAAATGTAGATATGAGAGATGTCAACAGAACACTACCAGCCACAGAAATGTAGATTTGAGAGATGTCAACAGAAAACTACTGGCCACAGAAATGTAGATATGAGAGATGTCAACAGAACATTACCGGCCACAGACATGTAGATATGAGAGATGTTAACAGAACACTGCCTGCCACAGAAATGTAGGTTTGAGAGATGGCAACAGTAATCTACCGGCCACAGAAATGTAGATATGAGAGATGTCAACAACACACTATCGGCCACATAAATGTAGGTTTGAGAGATGTCAACAGTAATCTACCGGCCACAGAAATGTAGATATGAGAGATGTCAACAGAACACTACCAGCCACATAAATGTAGGTTTGAGAGATGTCAACAGTAATCTACCGACCACAGAAATGTAGATATGAGAGATGTCAACAGAACACTGCCGGCCACAGACATGTACATATGGAAGATGTCAGCAGAACACTGCCGGCCACAGACATGTAGATATGAGAGATGTCAACAGAACACTACCGGCCACATACATGTAGATATGAGAGATGTCAACAGAACACTACCGGCCACATAAATGTAGGTTTGAGAGATGTCAACAGTAATCTACCGGTCACAGAAATGTAGATATGAGAGATGTCAACAGTAATCTACCGGCCACAGAAATGTAGATATGACAGATGTCAACAGAACACTACCGGCCACATAAATGTAGGTTTGAGAGATGTCAACAGTAATCTACCGGCCAGAGAAATGTAGATATTAGAGATGTCAACAAAACACTACCGGCCACAGACATGTAGATATGAGAGATGTCAACAGAACACTGCCGGCCACAGACATGTAGATATGAGAGATGTCAACAGAACACTACCGGCCACAGACATGTAGATATGAGAGATGTCAACAGAACACTATCGGCCACAGACATGTAGATATGAGAGATGTCAACAGAACACTATCGGCCACATAAATGTAGGTTTGAGAGATGTCAACAGTAATCTACCGGCCACAGAAATGTAGATATGAGAGATGTCAACAGAACACTACCAGCCACATAAATCTAGGTTTGAGAGATGTCACCAGTAATCTACCGGCCACAGAAATGTAGATATGAGAGATGTCAACAGAACACTACCGGCCATAGAAATGTAGATATGAGAGATGTCAACAGAACACTATCAGCCACATAAATGTAGGTTTGAGAGATGCCAACAGTAATCTACTGGCCACAGAAATGTAGATATGAGAGATGTCAACAGAACACTACCAGTTATAGAAATTTAGATATATTCTTCTTCTTCTGCGTTCGTCCTGAAAAGGACGTTGGTTGGCACCCAGTACATACGCCCACTCTGTACGAGTTGTATGCGCACGTGCTTACTACATATATTCATAAACACATATGTGCACATAGGTGCAAATACATAAATATTTATATAGAGCGACACACATTATTCATGCATGTGTGTATGTGTCTGTTATTTGAGCACACTTGAACTCTTCACCCTCTGAGATGGAAAAAGCAAAAACCGTCAACTTTAACCCCTGTGAGACGTAGATCCCCGAGCCAAATTTTAATGACCTTATCTTATTCACTTCCTCCATTTCAAACAAAATCCCATTCCGGCAGAAACACGCTGAGCAACACTCCGCCATCTTGATCGTCTCAGCTTCAACGAGTTGTGACATAAGAAAACATTCTATGTTTGTTCTACTTCCAAATGTGCATGCGGCTGCGGAAATGTTAGCTACTTGAAGAAAGTTGATATTTGAGTGTTGATAGTTGATATTTGAGTGTTGATAGTTGATATTTGAGTGTTCTCAGATTTATACGGTGTATACGACAGGTAGAGAGAGGAATGACAACAAACTTGTTGTTTACTGTTGTTTTATCTCCATTCCTCAAGATGCACTCTTGCATATGAGATGTCAACAAACCTGGCTGCTATTGGACAATTATACAAGAAAATGTCAACTATGTGTCATTTTGTCAACTGTCTTAAATTTTGTTGCTCTTTTCTGCGTCTGCAATGTTTTTTTTTCCCTGTGGCTTTTCTCTCTCTCTCTCTCTCTCTCTCTCTCTCTCTCTCTCTCTCTCTCTCTCTCTCTCTCTCTCTCTCTCTATGTCTCTCTCTCTCTAACTTTTCTTTCTAAACTCTTAAAGGTCTGTGTGTGCTGGAATATATTAGATACATACTACAGGACAGGTTGATGGTTGTACACCATAGAAGTCAACCAGAGTTCAGAGGTGTTTGATGGATGTACAACATAGAAGTCAACCAGACATTGATTAGAGCTGTTTGATGGTTGTACAACATAGAAGGCAACTAGAGTTCAGAGCTGTTTGATGGATGTACAACACAGAAGTCAACCAGAGTTCAGAGATGTTTGATGTATGGACAACATAGGTCAACCAGAGTTCAGATCTGTTTGATGGATGTACAACATAGAAGTCAACTAGACATTGTTCAGAGCTATTTGATGGATGTACAACATAGAAGTCAACTAGACATTGTTCAGAGCTATTTGATGGATGTACAACATAGAAGGCAACCAGACATTGTTCAGAGCTGTTTGATGGATGTACAACATAGAAGTCAACGAGAGTTCAGAGCTATCTGATGGATGGACAATATAGAAGTCAACCAGAGTTCAGAGCTGTCTGATGGATGTACAACATAGAAGTAAACCAGATTTCAGAGCTGTTTGATGGATGGACTGTCACCGGATGACCTGTGTTAACGCTAGCTAACACGTTAAACAGTAATATAAGAATAGCTAAAGATCTTGAGCAAGATTAGTTGGTAACAAAACCTCACTGGTCGAGCTTGACCAATGAAATCGTCGATAGCTATTTTTGACCACCGCAGTCAGAACACAGCTCAGTCACGTGGTTCACTGTTCAGGTAGGCAGACGTGAGTACGGGAGAAGGTTGAAAACCTTAGTGCGGCCCCGTGTTTTTTTTAAAAGGTTGTGTGATTAACCTCTGGGCAAGAAAATACCTGACGACTGAAAGATTCAATGTTTTTTCATAAGTATGTTATTCGAGGAGACTGTGTTTTCCAGTTTTGTGGGATGTGTTCACACGGTTTGTATGATAACCATTTTTCCTATTAAAATGATTAGTCTGCTAAGAAATGTATATTGAGACTCTAGGCAAAAGCCTATCGACATTTTAGCAGAGTCAAGCAGACATGTTATTATGATGATGTCCTTGTGCAGAGACCTCACGATTTATGTAACCAAGCGTTCTGGCCGCTGATAGCCAGGGTATTCAGTTGTGTAATGAACATTGCCTTTTAGTCTACTAATAAACAGTTTTCCATGATAAAGAACTATTACTTCATCATGTATGTTGAGTACGTAAGCCCTAATGGGATACAACTGATCACATGACAACCTGCAGTGAGTATAAAGGACCTGGTCTTGAACCAACATTCATTTGGGTAACCCCACCTCTGGCAGTCGCCAGTCACCACCCATAAGATATATCAGTAAACCAGTAACCACTACGATCACTAGGAAATTCAATATCAATGAACTCAGAAGAAAATATGTACCACCTGTGACGAAAGGTCTGCATGGTGTGAAGGTTTGGCATATAACTTTCATAGATTGCAGTAACGGTCACATAAGTCTATTTGATGCAGTAACCAGCCACCAGCGGTTACAGGACAATATAGAAGTAAACCAGAGTTCAGAGCTTTTTGATGGATGTACAACATATACGTCAACCAGAGTTCAGAGCTGTTAGATGGATGGTCAACATAGAAGTCAACCAGACAGTGTTCAGAGCTGTTTGATGGAGAAAGACGTTTGATGGATGGAAAGCATTGACATTAGGCAGATGAAAGTTCAGAATTGTTTAATGGAGGAAGACGTCAAAGATAAAAACGGAAAGGGTTCGTGCTTGTGGCGAAGAGCTTCGTGGGGTTGGAATAAAAGAAAGAAACAGAGGGAAGGGTTGAGAAAAGAATAGAAGAAGAAGATGATGATGATGATGATGATGATGATGATGATGATGATGATGAACTGTAAAATGGCGAGGTCCTAAATTGTTGTCTCATGTTGTGCAATAACTCATATACTGATCTAAACTGCGCGGTGGTACAGCTTTCACTGCAGACATTGACCAACAGAACTGAGGTGTAGTCTATGCCAGAGGTTAGAATTTTCACCTTGTCAAATAAATTACAGCAGAATCACCACTGAAAGAGCATAAAAATGACAACAGAATCACCACTGACAGAGCATAAAAATTATAACAGAATCACCACTGACAGAGCATAAAAATGACAACAGAATCACCACTGACAGAGCATAAAAATTACAACAGAATCACCACTGACAGAGCATAAAAATTACAACAGAATCACCACTGAAAGAGCATAAAAATGACAACAGAATCACCACTGACAGAGCATAAAAATTACAACAGCATCACCACTGACACAGCATAAAAATGACAACAGAATCACTACTGAAAGAGCATAAAATGACAACAGAATCACCACTGACAGAGCATAAAAATGTGCTTTTGCCCAGGCCTCCTCGGCATGGTGAAAGATGAATTTTTTGGGCATATGTTCTTTAAGAAGCAAAACAAAACAAACAAAAACAAAAATGTAATCCATTTTAACACTCATTCATTAAGTCGTGATGAAAACGAACAAAATACAGCCCAGTGAATTATACGAAAATGTGTCACAGACAAGCTACCAAAGGGAGGCAAATAATTTCCCCCCAACAAAAATATGTAATTAATACAAAGGAGAAAACGTAGTTTAGTTATTTTTGTGATGTTATAAAAGTCTTTAAAAAAACTGATTTCTGTAACTTTAACAAACACGTTCAATTCATTTTTCTTTCAAAATTTGTTACAGTTTTGGATATGCTTGCTAAATCTATAAATGAGAAAGCTGTATACAAAAACAAAATGCTTTATTTTTTTCACAATTGCTTGTAGATGTCCTTGTAATTTTAAAAACCGTATCGTGTGTTTCTTTCAAAAACAATGTTTAAAAATCTATTTTATCTAGAGGGGAATAGCAATCTTCCCCGAACGTCCTCAACTATCATGGATACTCTGTTTTCTTCGGTTTTTTTTTTGTTGTTTGTTTGCAAAAGATTATAATTTGTGCCTAGTGTATTAACTTGTTCTTTTATAGATTGAAATATTTAGGGTTATAATATTGATTTGTTTGCTTCGTTCCAATGTGTGCCGGGTTTATTTAACTTTAGATTTTTTGCATCTTGTTCCTTTTTGGTTTTGAAATATTTAGGGTTATTTTGATTAAATAATATTGTTTTTTTGTTTGCAAATAATTAACTTATCTTATAAAATATAGTATTTGGATTTGTACCCCGGTTTATTAACTTTAAAATTTTATCCTTTATATTGGTTTTTTAATTTGATGTAAATATTATCAATGTTGTAAAAATATTGACCAAATAAAGGGTTTAAAAAAAAAAAATAAAAAAAAAAAAAAAGTTTGTTTCCTTCGATAACTAACGTCTGTCGCTATTGTTAGAACAGGCATCATATTTTCTTTTCTCTTGTATATATATCACCTAATGTGACATAAGACGTCACAGATACGCAGATTGTGACTAAACGGGGCGGCCCCTATCGATCTTTGTTTCACTCCGGCAGTATCGGTACATTTATGGTAATGATTTTTATTATAATAGTAATAATAATAATAGCCCCTTCAGTCATAACTGACTATGGGAATGAGCCCCTGAGGTGACAGCCCTCAGCTGTTTATTTTCCTGGTGATGATGATGATGTTTTCGACGTTTTCTCCTCACCTCTGCTTCTTGTGTGAGCTTCTCTTCGCCCAATCTGAGGTGGCGCCGTAAATAGCATCGCCACTTTGTGCGATCGGCAGCTTCATCCTCCCATGTTGCTGGATCCATGTCCAGTGCCCTCATATCTCTCTTGCACACATCTTTGAACCTCAGCTGTGGTCGCCCAACTGTTCTCTTGCCATCTGCTAATTGTCCGTAGAAGATATCTTTTGGGATGCGACCATCTTCCATGCGGCGAACATGGCCAAGCCAGCGAAGTCTGCGCTGTCTAAGAAGCGTATACATACTTTGAAGGCCAGCACGTGACAACACCTCGACATTTGTCACTTTATCTTTCCACGAGATGCCGAGGATGCGGCGTAGACACCGCAAATGGAAGGTATTGAGCCTTCTTTCTTGCTTAGCATAGGTCATCCAGGTCTCGCTGCCATATAGGAGTGTGCTGGTGACGCAGGCATTATATACCGCAGCTTTGGTCTTCATTGTGAGTTTAGAGTTTCCCCAAACACGCGATGTGAGGCGGGCAAAGGTAGCTGCAGCTTTGCCAGTGCGGCTGTCGATTTCTTTATCCAGTGAGAGTTTGTCATTGATGGTAGACCCTAGGTATGTGAAGTGGTGCACCACTGCCAATTCATAGTTATCGATAGTGATAACTGGTGCAGCACCCACATCCTGACTCAGCACATTCGTTTTCTTTAGACTTATTGTGAGGCCAAAGTCCTTGCATGCTTTAGTGAAGCGATTCATCAAGCTCTGAAGCTCCTGTTGGCTTTGAGTGACGACTGCAGCATCATCAGCGAACAACAAGTCTCTTATAGTGACCCTTCTGATTTTTGTTTTTGCCTTCCGCCTTGAAAGATTAAACAGACGGCCATCTGACCTAGTGTGAAGGCATATTCCTTCAGTTGCATCTCTGAATGCATGTTTCAAGAGTAAGGCAAAGAAGATTCCGAAGAGGGTCGGAGCCAGAACCCAGCCTTGTTTAACGCCACTTCGTATATCAAAGGGCTGTGACGTGCTTCCAGCATATTGGACTGTTCCCTTCATGCCGTCATGGAATGACTTTATCATTTCCAGCATTTTAGAAGGGCAGCCTATTTTCAGGAGGATTTTAAAGAGTCCATCCCTACTAACCAGGTCGAATGCTTTTGTGAGGTCTATAAAGGCGATATATAATGGTCTTTTCTGCTCTCTTGATTTTTCCTGAAGCTGGCGGAGAGAGAAGATCATGTCTGTTGTTGATCTGCCAGCTCGGAATCCACACTATGACTCTGGATATATGCGCTCAGCTAACTTGTGTAGTCGCATTAAGATGACTTTGGCAAAAACCTTACCAACAATACTAAGAAGAGAGATGCCTCTGTAGTTATTGCAATCACTTCTGTCTCCTTTATTTTTATACAGTGTTACAATCTTGGCATCTCGCATGTCTTGAGGAATAGTTGTCTCTTCCCAGCACTGGCACAGCATAATATGCAGGGGATGTAATAGCGTGCTCTTACAGCATTTGATTAAATCAGGAGGAATCCCATCACTGCCTGGTGCTTTGCCAGAGGCCAAGCTATCAATGGCCTTGCTGAGTTCCTCTAATGTTGGTTCGGCATCCAGCTCCTCCATAGTTGGCAGACTGTTGACACCATCAAGGGCTGCAGGCGTAACGGTATTGTCTCTAGCGTAAAGCTCAGAGTAGTGCTCGACCCACCTCTCCATCTGCTTACCCTTATCGGTTAGCTTCTCTCCGCTGATGGTTTTTTAGCGGTGCCGTCTTACTTTTATGGGGGCCAAGTGCTTTCTTTATACCGTCATACATTTGTCTAATGTTGCCTGTTTGCGCTGCGATCTGGATGCTCTCACTGAGCTGGAGCCAGTAGTCATTTGCACAGCGTCGAGCAGTTTGTTGAACTTTGCTTCTCGTAGCCCTCAGGATCTGTAGGGTTCTGGCACTCTGTGAACGTTTGTATTCATTCATAGCACTGCGCTTAGCTTCAATGACAGGTGCCATCACATCTGATGAAGCATCAAACCAGTCATTTGACTTTGCTGTTTTCTTACCAAAGGTGGCAAGTGCAGTACTTTGAATGGTGTTCCGTAGATGCTCCCAGTTCTCTGTAATAGTATCACCATTCTGAGGGCTACTGAGCACTTTCTCGAAGGTCGCAGTGAATTGAGCGATCATGAAAGGGTCTGACATCTTGCTCGTATCAATGCGTGGTTTCCCTTCATGTCTGACACGATAGAGTTTTCTTGGTTGTGCTCTGATTTTGCAACAAACCAAGGAGTGATCTGTATCACAGTCTGCACTATGGTACGAGCGCGTGGAGAGCACAGACCTGAGGAGTGGCCTTCTGACGAGAATCAGGTGAAGTTGGTGCCAGTGCTTGGATCGTGGGTGTCTCCATGACACCTTATGCTGGGGTTTTGTCTGAAAGTAGGTGTTGGTCACGCAGAGGTCATGGTGGACGCACAACTCTAAGAGCCGTTGTCCATTTTCATTCATCTTGCCAATACCAAACCTGCCCAGACACGAAGGCCATGAAACATTATCGGCACCCACTCTAGCGATAAAGTCACCAAGGAGAACAAGCTGTTCTTGCCTAGGTATGCTTTTGATAATTGCTGTTAGATTCTCGTAGAACTCATCTTTAGCTTCTGAGGCAGAGTACAGAGTAGGAGCATACACACTGACAAGGGTGATGGGACCTGTGCTAGTTTGCAGGCGGAGCGTTAACAGGCGTTCTGATCCATTCTCGCCTGGTTCAACCATTTTAGTTAGCGATTTTTTGACTGCAAAACCTACTCCGTGTTCTCTAGCTTTATTAAGATCTTTCCCTTGCCAATAAAATGTGTAGTCCTTCTCACTCACCGTTCCAGCGCCCGCCAGGTGCGTTTCCTGAAGTGCAGCTATATCCACCTGAAGTCGTTTAAGCTCATCATTAATTATGGCTGTCTTCCTTACATCGTTTACATCCTGTAGGTTTTCGGATAGTCCAGTCAACATAGTCCGGACGTTCCAGCATCCCAATCTGAGAGTTTGCTTATTTCTATTTTTTCGATAATTGCTTGGTGCAAAATTTTCTGTCCACAGTTCGGGTTTGACCCTAATCCCCATGCACCCAATGGGGAAAGCAGACAGTGGCGGGACAACACCTTATTGACTGGGGGCTGCCCAGCTTGAAGCGGGCGGTAGCTGTCCAGTGAGATCCTAGAACCTCTCCCACTGTCGGAAGTAGCCCCTGGCGCCATGCCCTACGCCAATTGGGCAAAATGCTTATAATCGGTAACTGCTACTTCCCGTGTTTTGCCGACACCTATAGGGTGAAGCTGGAGTGTCCTCTCCAGGGCGCGAGCTTGGGCACAGTTATATGGAGATCAAGCTGTTGCCCATGCAGCATGTTCCCCCTCTCCACACAGCCGGTAGATCCAAAGGAACGGCAGTAGCCGATACAGTTTGGTACCAGCCATGTCGCAGGAGTTGCCAGAATAATGTCGAATCGACATTAGACTGCCTTAGGGACTCCGACTCCGGATTTATCCTCAGGGTTTACTCCCGAAGCCAATTCCATAAATGGATATTCCCGCAAGGCAGCGGTGGTTTGAATTCAGAGTTCCTTCTCTTAGATAAGCTACCAACCAAGGATCACGAGCCCTATCTGCCCGAAGCTGCTGGTTTTAGGGCGCCAGTCGCTGCCTTTGCCCCTTCTCCCGTCAGTGGAAACAGTTCCGCCTGGCTCAAATTGAGCCACACGTGAAGGCCGGGAGCTGGACTTGGTTGTCAGAGGCTGTTTGAGGCGCGTGCCATAGAAGTATTTTATCTACAGTGAGAGCTTATCCTCACTACAACTCCCAGCAATAACAACCTTTGGAACCAATGATTTTTATTATTTGCTCAATGATTTTTATTATTTGCTCTCAATAGTCGCACTTTTCTTTCCTTCTTTCTTTCTTTCTTCGTTATTTTTCAGCTAAGTAGCATATATTTGAGTATTGTCGAATTGCTTGACACTCCCTGTAGGTGATAATAATCACATTTGCTTGACACTACCCAGGCGCGAGGGAGAGGCACAGCTTGGCAAAGATTAGCACAAGATCTCGTAACGCAGGAATATAATCTGACCATTTCCTCAAGCTATTTCACTTGAGAAATCGCTCGCCAAGACATCAGACTGCTACAGTAAAGAATTAGGATTCAGAATTCCTTCTTAAAATACCGGACACCTTTTATTGGAGTATTCATCAGGACTTACAATAGCCCAGGAAATCTCTAACATTTTTAAATGAGGAAACCGGGACTGAGGAAAATGACGAATCACACACGAAGTCAGAGAGGGAACTTATTAAATTAACGACACCCCAGACGCGTTTAAGAGGCCGATTCAAGTCTCTTTTATCCATCTGAGCAAAACGTATGTGAGTCGGGATTGGCGTAAGTTGTGATTTACATTTCATATTTATTACTAACATGTGAACTGACATTTTGTTACACCTCTTTTTGTGCACCTCAATGTTTTCATTATTTTTAAACGTTGCTGTGTTCAACTAGAGTGTTGCGGGAACAGATGTTGTGAACTGAGTTTATGGTGTGTGTTATGATTGCGAATTAATATGAGACAAACATAAAGGTATGTTATCAGGCACTCGTAGGAAATAAAGAAGTAGAACACTAGACAACAGAAAAACAACAGACATGAGGATTCGAACCTTGGACCTTCCGTGCGACAACCCCGCCTAGCTATGCAGGCCTCGGGTTTCCCTTCCTTATGTGTTATGATTGTGAGCGTGATTTGGATAATTCCGTGGGAAGAATGCAGGTCGTGAATAGGGGGAAAGTGTTGGGTGATGTTTGGCAGTAAGTGGACAGGTGAGAAGTGTATCCAGCCAGTATGACTGTGTTGGGTGTGTATTTTTCCTGATATTCTATGTCCGCCAGTATGTATGCATACAAGGAAAGTGTTTATTCATATGTATACCTGATATTTATTATGTGCCAGGAAGTAATTTAACGATGTGTACGAGTAAAGAATAGAGATTCATATAGCGGACCAGTAACAGACAGACTGTACGGAGAGGTGACGAAAATACTGTTACAACTGTGTATTCCACATACAGGAACTTGGATGACCCTAAGTTGGTGGGCTTTGAAACGTAGGTGATCATGAATTGTTTATCGTGAATGGAGTACGCATTGGATTTAGCTGTCAATAAATTATATAACTGTCGGCAGTGTTCATCTAACATTATTTCGACCTGGGTTTGTGTGCAGCTCGTAGATGAAGTAACATTTCCCCTAGAGATCTTGCTTGACTACTTTTCTACCCGCTCTACAAAATATACACATAAGAGAATGCCACAGATAAATGGTAGGCCAAGCCGGAGGTTTTGAGGTAAACAATTACAACTACAGCTCATTTCAGCGACACCCCAACAGCTCTATTGGGTATGCTTAGCCAGTGAAAATGAAGTACTACAATTAATTACAGCATTTAGTCGGCATTTATGTCTACATTGATTCCAAGGATCTAGCTGATGGAATTTTTTGTCTTGTCAACTTCGAGGGCTTCAATATCCATCGATTGCAAGTACTAATATAACTGCTACAGCTTTAGAGTGCACACACGAAGGGACAAACAGTGTACAGCGCCTGCCAATTAACGACTTCAACAAAGTTGTGCAACATTGTGTTTCAAGAACTGTATGAAAGAAACATTTTTGGTGCGTATACCAGGGTTGGTATACCAAATACCTCAATACATCGTTGATGTCAAACATCTGGTCGTATTGCAGAACGTAGCGACATTGTGTTTCAAGAACTTATGAAAGAAACATTTTTGGTGCGTATACCAGGGTTGGTATACCAAATACCTCAATACATCGTTGATGTCAAACATCTGGTCGTATTGCAGAACGTAGCGACATTGTGTTTCAAGAACTGTATAAAAGAAACATTTTTGGTGCACATACCAGGGTTGGTATACCAAATACCTCAATACATCGTTGATGTCAAACATCTGGTCGTATTGCAGAACGTAGCGACATTGTGTTTCAAGAACTGTATGAAAGAAACATTTTTGGTGCGTATACCAGGGTTGGTATACCAAATACCTCAATACATCGTTGATGTCAAACATCTGGTCGTATTGCAGAACGTAGCGACATAGTGTTTCAAGAACTGTATGAATCCCGAAATTGTATTCTCCACATTTCAAGTTCTACTCGGCAAGCAGTGAAAATGGCCACAGTCTTCAAGCAACAGTGCCTTAGCTAGGAGTGTAGTCTACCATAGAGCCGGTCAAAGAAAGGAACCACCGTCGTGTATTCCCACTGTGATGCGTCGGTTCAAGGGGAGGACATAAATAAGTGGTCTAATGTTTTGTGGCATAAGTCCTTCCTATATTTTAGGTGGTAGAGCTCCTTCTTTATGTCTATATGGGTTACATGTTTCTATGTTTTTTTTTTTTTCTGGTGATTTTGGAATACCTCTCAGGACGGTCCTAAAATCAAAGAGTCTGTAAGGCCAGCATATAATTCTTTCTAAGTGAGGCCCAACGAAAAGTGCTGTGTATTATGGCGCTCACTTTGAATTTATTATATCCAATTTCTGTCCTAGTTGTGATGTCATGTTCTTTATTGTAGTTCGTGGTTGTTGACTGTTTTTATATTTAGTTCTTCAGCATTATTGTTTGTAACCTGTTGCTCTCATCTTACTGTCATTTAGTTGATACATATATTCATGTTGTTTGGGTGTTTGTCTTGTCATTGTGTAGTGGCAGCGATTATTTTATGTTCATAGCATTTAGTTTTCTTTCATTATCTACTTTTCTTTGCTCCCACTATTGTCACATATCGTCTCTGTGTACTGTTCTTACTCCACTCTTTATGATGATTTCATGATACCTGCGGTTCTTTATATATATATATATATAATTCTATTAAGTTATTACGAATCTACAAGCTCTAAAGGAGAACGATTTCTGGTACGTCATACTTATTGTAGATAAGTATTTATATGTTGGTTCAAGGAACCAGTAGTAATTGACGGTTGAGTAAGTGCTAGTAAACATTAACGGTAAGACATGGCTACCTTGGAATATTTTATCAAGATAGGACAAACCCTAGGAAAGGAAGGACAGGTTTTGGAAGAGTTTGCTTTCACGCAATTGCGTGTTGCAGAAGAAAAAGAAGAAAAAAAATTAGACGATATTGCTAGAGACGAGAGAGCGCGGGAGAGAGACACAAGATTAGCCGAATTGGAACATGAACAGAAAATGGCAGCTATCGAGCTTGAGAAATTAAAACTACAGCAACAAGATAACCTTAGGAATCTTGAAAATTCTGGGTCTGCTGAAGAAGGAGCACGCAGTTGATTTAAGTTTCGCCTACCGAATTTTTCTCCACGGGTAGATGACATTTCATGCCTCTTACAAAGTTTTGAGTCATTATGCATGGAATTTAATATTCCAAGAGCATCGTGGGCAATTCATTTAGAATCCTACTTGACAGGGGACTCGTTAACAGTGGTGTAGACTTTGGACGAGGAGAATAGAGAAATGTAGATAAGAGAGATATCAACAGAAAACTATCAGCCACAGAAATGTAGATATGAGAGATGTCAACAGAACACTACCGGCCACAGAAATGTAGATGTGAGAGATGTCAACAGAACACTACCGGCCACAGAAATGTAGATAAGAGAGATGTCAACAGAAAACTACCAGCCACAGAAATGTAGATATGAGAGATGTCAACAGAACACTACCGGCCACAGAAATGTAGGTTTGAGAGATGTCAACAGAACACTACCGGTTACAGAAATGAAGATAAGAGAACGAACGAACGAACGAACTTTATTTTCAAAGGGTTTAGAATTGGGCACGCAGGCCCGTCTAACATTCTGCCCTTCCTTTCTCTCATCTTCCATACTGAATCCATTTATTCTCACATGTATCTTAAATTTTACTTAAATAATAAAATTACAACAAATTACAATAAAATAAACTCTCAACATTGTAACAGTACAACACCAGTTACACAGATTTACAGTACCTTATCATAATTAATACTAAGCAGGAAAAAATTATATTTAAAACCCATATATGACGTTACGTAATTATTTAAGAACATAACTAAATTAGGGTGGCATATAATCTGCACTCATGATGTATTTGAAAAGTTTGTGATTGAATGAATATGGACTAAGCGCGTTTTTTTTAGGTCGTGTGGAAGATTATTCCACAGATGAGCAGCAGAAAAAGGTAAACTTTTCTTGAATAAGTCGAGCCTAGGCTTGGGCATGTGTAGTTTATTTAAGCGTTGACTACGTCTTCCGCTGTATTTGAAAATAGTCCACAGATACGTTGGAGCAATCTGTGACAAGATTTTGTGAATAAATTTGGCTTTGTTGAAGAGAAGGCGCTTTCTTAATGGTAATATGTTAAGATATGTAATTGGGTCTACACACTGTGTGAGGTTTTTGTCTGAAATTAGGCGCACTGCACGTTTTTGTAATGAATAGAGTCTTTTAGTGTTGGACATGGAGCAGCCATCCAAAATTGTGGAACAATAGTTTAGATGTGTTTGTATTTGGGATGTATAGAACATTTTTCGTGTCTCCTCATCTAGGAAATGTTTGATTTTAGCTAACTGGTAAACTTTTTGTGCCGTTTGTTTGGTCAGTGCTTGTACATGCAGATAGAACGAACGAGCTTTATTTTCAAAGGGTTTATAATTGGGCACGCAGGCCCGTCTAACATTCTGCCCTTCGTTTCTCTCGTCTTCCATACTGAATCCATTAATTATCACATGTACCTTAAATATTACTTAAATAATAAAATAACAAAATGAAATAAAATCCCAACATTGTAACAGTACAATAACCGTTACACAGATTTACAGTACCTTATCATAATTAATATTAAACAGGACAAAATTATCTTTAAAACCTACATATGATGTTATGTAATTATTTAAGAACATAACGAAATTAGGGTGGCATATAATCTGCACTCATGATGTATTTGAAAAGTCTGTGATTGAATGAATATGGATTAAGAGTATTTTTTAAGTCGTGTGGAAGAGTATTCCACAGTTGAGCAGCAGAAAAAGCTAAACTTTTCTTGAATAAGTCGAGCGTAGGCTTGGGCATGTGTAATTTATTTAAGCGTTGACTGCGTCTTCCGCTGTATTTGAAAATAGGCCACAGATACGTTGGAGCATTCTGTGACAAGATTTTGTGAATAAATTTGGCTTTGTTGAAGAGAAGGCGCTTTCTTAGTGGTAATATGTTAAGATATGTATATGCGTCTACACACTGTGTGAGGTTTTTGTCTGAAATTAGGCGCACTGCCCGTTTTTGTTTTGTGTTGGACATGGTGCAGCCATCCCAAATTGTGGAACAATAGTCTAGATGTGTTTGTATCTGGGATGTATAGAGCATTGTTCGTGTCTCCTCATCTAGGAAATGTTTGATTTTAGCTAACTGGTAAACTTTTTGTGCCGTTTGTTTGGTCAGTGCTTGTACATGCGAATTCCAACTTAAATGTTGGTCAATTATGAGTCCTAGTGTTTTATTTTCATTTACATTTTCAATTAAAGAGGTTCTAATGTAGAGCTGAAGTGTTGTTTTCGGTGAGTTTTGTAATTTTTGTCTAGTTGATATTATCATACATTTTGTTTTAATGATATTTATTTGCATGCAGTTTTCATTGTCCCACTTAATAAGATTGTCTGTGTCGCTTTGTAATAATATTTCTAGCGTGTTGCAACTTTTATCACTAGTATAAATGGTACAGTCATCGGCAAATAGGTCGCAGGATGAGTGCTCGATGTGTAGTGGAAGGTCATTTATGTAAATGGAAAAAAGTAGAGGGCCGAGAATAGAACCCTGAGGAACACCAGTGTCAATAATAGTTGGGCTTGACAAGAAGTTATTGTACCACACTACTTGCTGTCTGTCGGACAGGAATTATTTAAGTAATGACACTAGTTTAAAGTTAACTTTCATTGTTTCTAATTTTCTTATTAAAACAGCGTGATCTAACATATCAAATGCTTTCCTAAAGTCTACAAAGATTGCTCCACATATGTTATCGTTATTGATGTTTAGGTGCAAGTTGTCTATCATCTTAGTTAGAGCTGTGTGGCATGAATGCTTTTGATACCTGCTCATTTTCTGTTGAATAATCCTCAAGAACTTGAAATCTGTTGGTAATTTTGACTCCAATAGGATATGTTGTGTTTGTGAGTATCTCTTCGTGTTTCTTGTGTACAGTTTGGTGGTGACCTTTTGTCTGATTTGGCGTATTTTTATGTATGGATTCTTCGCAATCTTCTACCATTGTTTGAGGATGATCTGGTTGTCGTATCTTATAGAGTGAGAAGTCTCTCTGCAGTTTTTCGATGATGTCCTTCATGCTAGAATAGTCTTCCCTCAGAGATACTATCTCACTTTTAAGAATTTCGTTTTCGGCCTTGAGCGATGTCTGTATACTAGACATGAGATCACCAATTAAACTTCGTAAAGTGTCCTCTATATTTTGCATTAGCTCCTGGCAGCACGGCACAGGTAACTTCGTGGTGTCTTCTTGTTGTTGTTCAAGAGATTACAGTTTCAGCTTTTCGTATATTTTCATGGTCCATGGGGTATTCGATGGCCAACATAGGTTTAGAAATTGTAGGGGTGTCTGTTATTTTATCGAATACTGCAGAAGGTAGAATTTCTGATTCTGTGTGAGAAATTGGGTTGCAGATGATGTTGAGGATGTCGTTGTCGGTAGTAAAGTCATTTATGCCTAGAATTATTGTGTCTACTGCCAAGTGGGGCATAGATACAGCAGAGTCCATTTTAGTGTTTTCTAACTCAACATCAGTTACAATTTTTGCAGATTCTTTTAATTCTTCAAATTCTGTTTCTAACCATGATTCGATTGCTGCGGCAGTTTCCTGGGCCATTAATTTATTCTTTGTGTGATAAAGGTGAACTTTGAGATGTGGTGTTGTTATAACATCTTCTACTAGTGCACCATTTATGTCTGTTCTTGATTCTACAAGTCCTGTTTCGTAGTATTTAATGACAATTAAACAAAATGCCTCGTACTGAAAGGTGCTCTGGAATGTTATAGTTATACATTTTCCATGACTTGATAGCTTCAAGGTTATACCGGACCCGGTTCTACAACCTTTAAGTTTTACGTGAATAGCCCTCTCTTTGTTCAAAGCATAGTTTTTTATGGTCGTTGGTCTTAAACGAGCGTCCCTGGGGCCCACTGTTAGCTGCGAACTAACGCCTTCTTCCAAGCATGACATTGTTACATTCCACAGGGGGTTTTATTATCGGTGAAGAACATTGTATACCGAGAAAATTTTATGATGCTTGACAGCAACGCTTGACCAACAACTGACCTCTTGCTTTGGCGAAGGTCACATTCGGATGAGTCATGTAGTCATTGTTGAAAATATCCTCCAATAACATAGAGAAAAAACTGATACACATTTCAACGGTATTCTATAAAATGTTACACATTACATTAACATAATATCATGTTTAAAAATTTCACCGTCTAATAACCAATATACTGATATAAAAATCCACGGAATGTGACTTAAACTTCCTGCGTTAATACTGCGAAATGTGAGAGCCTACCGGCCACAGAAATCTACGTTTGAGAGATGTCAACAGAAAACTACCGGCCACAGAAATGTACATAAGAGAGATGTCAACAGAAAACTACCAGCCACATAAATGTAGATATGTGAGATGTCAACACTATCGGCCACATAAATGTAGGTTTCAGAGATGTCAACAGAACACTATCGGCCACATAAATGTAGGTTTGAAAGATGTCAACAGAAAACTACCGGCCACAGAAATGTAGATATGAGAGATTTCAACAGAACACTACCGGCCACAGACATGTAGATATGAGAGATGTCAACAGAAATCTATCGGCCACAGAAATGTAGATATGAGAGATGTCAACAGAACACTACCGGCCACAGACATGTAGATATGAGAGGTGTCAACAGAACAATACCGGCCACATAAATGTAGGATTGAGAGATGTCAACAAAACACTACCAGCCACCGAAATGTAGATATGAGAGATGTCAACAGAACACTACTGGCGACAGAATACATTGGGAGAGAAAGCGTTCAGCTTATTATAATATATGTTAAAGATAAAATCCTGTGGACCAGCTGTAACCTCAAACTGGATACCATCAGATACAGAAGATGAGGAAGTAGACGAGTGGTTGTGAGAATGAGAGAAGGGAATTGAATATGACAATGCGCTATTGTTCAAGATACACTGAGTCAGGAATCGCTATGGGTATTCTTCTTATGACGCTTAAGCACAGTTAGTAGGTGAACTAAAGTCTCATATTCACAACTGACCACCCAGTACATACGCCCATTCTGTACGAGTTGTATGCGCACGTGCTTACAACATATATTCATAAATACATATGTGTACATAGGTGCAAATACATAAATATTTATATAGAGAGACACACATTATTCATGCATGTGTGTTTGTCTATGATTTGAGCACACTTGAACTCTTCACCCTCTGAGATGGAAAAGGCAAAAACCGTCAACTTTAACCCCTGTGGGACGTAGATCCCCGAGCCAAATTTTAATGACATTATCTTATTCATCATCATCATCATCATCAGTTGCCATCTCCACAACGAAGGTTGGCTGTAATGGATCTCCAACGTCTTCTGTCTCTTGTCTTGGTGGTGCACTCTGATAGACTCTTTCCTGTCCATCTCTTGATGTTATCTTCCCACTTATAGCGCTGTCTTCCCCTTGCACGTTTGCCTTCAACTCTCCCTTCTGTTATGGTCTTCTGCAAGGTGTTATGTCTTTTTATGTGGCCAAAGTATTTTAGCTGCCGAACTTTGATCTCCCTCATTAGTTCTCTTTTCATACCTAGATTTTCTAGGACCTCCTTATTTGTTTTCATCTCTTTCCATGAGATACGCCCCATTCTTCTATATATCCACATTTCAAGAGCCTCAATTCTTTCTTCCAAATGCTTATTCATCGTCCATGTTTCTGCACCATACAGAAATGCAGAATATACTTGTATATAACACTTTATGATTCTCAGTTTTAATTTGTAAGATAACTGTTTAGACGTCAGTATATGTTTCATATTGTTGAATGTAGCTTTGGCCATTCCTATTCTCTTATATTATATTATCTTATTCACTTCCTCCAATGTCAGACACAATCCCAAACCGGCAGAAACACGCTGAGCAACACTCCGCCATCTTGATCGTCTCAGCTTCAACGAGTTGTGACATAAGAAAACATTCTATGTTTGTTCTACTTCCAAATGTGCATGCGGCTGCGGAAATGTTAGCTACTTGAAGATAGTTGATATTTGAGTGTTTGTCGTGTGAAATTCTAATCCACATATATAAATTAAAACGTAAATGTAAAGCCTAACAAATAAATTTAATAAAAGGAAAGAAGAATGGTAAAGAACAGTGCTGTCACAATGACTGTACTCGAAATCCCCCTTGTTTTCTAATTCGTCTGCAAATTGTAACGTTTCACGTTGATAGTAAAAGCCTACTGCTTCAATACACGCTTTCTACGATAAAACGTGTACTGCCTTTCTAAGAAAAACCTTGAGATACGCAAGCTGACCTATATTTAATATTCCATTCATGTCATTTTATACACTAAGTTACCATAAACGAAAGACAGATGGACTAAGGATAGAAAGAAAGGGAGGGGCTGAAAGCCGGAACGCAGGCAATACTACCACAGTCTCGCGATACACAATTACTACCATCACGCGTGTAAGGCCACAAGCACTAGCTTTTTTTCAAATCGACAGTGATAAAAAACACTACCCATACGAGTTAGGTTTTAAAAACCTGAAAAACGCTTATTAGGAAACATGACATTATACTGGTTTACGTTTGAAAACATTACAGTACCCAGACACCACATCGTATTCGAAGTGAACAGGAGGTAGAAGAAAATGCATATTTTGAACGCAGCCCCTTAGCCCCATTAAATTTATATATTTGGGTTCCTTAGGACTTGCTGACAAAGAATATGTTAAAGGTTACGCAAATACTCTAGGAATTAACAAATTATAGCCAAAAGAAATAGTGAGGGATGTCAGACAACACCAAAATCAGAATCGCTCAGTGGCAGATTTTCACACCACCATTGTACGGGAAATAGGTCCCCATGTTACCTCCTGTTTGATTGGCGGAAAGAAAATGTAAGGCTAAACACGATTAGTCGGGCTATAAATATGGATTCTTTGTTGTTGGGGAAACGTGAGTAGGAGTACTTTTTTTCAAACGCTTGTGTAAACATGGCACGATTGGTTAGACCCGCCAATATAGTCAATCAGAGGCGTCAGGTCAGCATGTAAATTGATAATTTATGTCTGTATATATGTGTGGTTCAGTAGCGAACATGAGGTAAAGCCTATATAGTGCTCCAACCTGAACAGAAGGTGTCGGAGGAAAGTAAAACTACATGGAATTGCCAAACAGTACACTGACACCTATCTTATTGACTAGAAAGAAATAATGCTGGAATTGCAGAGGCGTAGTAACCATTAGGGAGGAGTATACTGGTGAAAATTGTTTCAGATGAAGATAGCAGTTGGCCTACAGCTCTGAACTCAGTGTTTGTTATGTATTGTGTTCAGTCTGGAAATTTATTATAAATTAGTTCTGAAATAGGAGGTGCAACCTTCTTGTTTCAGGGACCGTGGTCCTAAAGTTATTGAGCAGCACCTGGTCTGAGCTTTGCTGAATCTAGAGGCTGACAGCATACTCCTGGGTCCAGATAGTGACCAGTGAGGTGTCTCCAGAACACAGGGAGGCTATCGAGCAGAGGAGTCTTTTCCTGCCGCCATCACGAAAGATAAGCGTCTGTGGCCAGAGGAGCTCAACAGAATGCCCCCCCCCCCCCTCAAAATCTGACTTTATAATAAAACAGAGGGAAAATACAGTGTTTAAATTGATAGGAACTGTGAACTTTTCCCCATACTATTTCCAAGATAAACAATTTACCACAGTGTTGATAGTTGATATTTGAGTGTTCTCAGATTTAAACGGTGTATACGACAGGTAGAGAGAGGAATGATACCAAACTTGTTGTTTACTGTTGTTTTATCTCCATTCCTCAAGATGCACTCTTGCACATGAGATGTCAACAAACCTGGCGGCTTTTGGACAATTATACAAGAAAATGTCAACTATGTGTCATTTTGTCAACTGTTTTAAATTTTGTTGCTCTTTTCTGCGTCTGCAATGTTTTTTTTCCCCCTGTGGCTTTTTTCTTCTCTCTCTCTCTCTCTAATTTTTCTTTCTAAACTCTTGAAGGTCTGTGTGTGCTGGAATATATTAGATACATACTATACGACAGGTTGATGGTTGTACAACATAGAAGTCAACCAGAGTTCAGAGGTGTTTGATGGATGTACAACATAGAAGTCAACCAGACATTGTTCAGAGCTTGTTTGATGGTTGTACAGCATAGAAGTCAACTAGAATTCAGAGCTGTTTGATGGATGTACAACATAGAGGTCAACCAGAGTTCAGAGCTGTTTGATGGATGTATACTATAGAAGTCAACCAGAGTTCAGAGCTGTTTGATGGATGTATACCATAGAAGTCAACCAGAGTTCAGAGCTTTTTGACGGATGTACAACATTTACGTCAACCAGAGTTCAGAGCTGTTAGATGGATGGTCAACATAGAAGTCAACCAGACAGTGTTCAGAGCTGTTTGATGGAGAAAGACGTTTGATGGATGGAAAGCATTGACATTAGGCAGATGAAAGTTCAGAATTGTTTAATGGAGGAAGACGTCAAAGATAAAAACGGAAAGGGTTCGTGCTTGTGGCGAAGAGCTTCGTGGGGTTGGAATAAAAGAAAGAAGCAGAGGGAAGGGTTGAGAAAAGAATAGAAGAAGGAGAAGAAGATGATGATGATGATGATGATGAACTGTAAAATGGCGAGGTCGTAAATTGTTGTCTCATGTTGTGCAATAACTCATATACTGATCTAAACTGCGCGGTGGTACAGCTTTCACTGCAGACATTGACCAACAGAATTGAGGTGTAGTCTATGCCAGAGGTTAGAATTTTCACCTTGTCAAATAAATGACAACAGAATCACCACTGACAGAGCATAAAAATGACAACAGAATCACCACTGACAGAGCATAAAAATGTGCTTTTGCCCAGGCCTTCTCAGCATGGTGAAAGATGAATTTTTTGGGCACATGTTCTTTAAGAAGCAAAACAAAACAAACAAACATACAAAAATGTAATCCATTTTAACACTCATTCATTAAGTCGTGATGAAAACGAACAAAATACAGCCCAGTGAATTATACGAAAATGTTGTCACAGATAAGCTACCAAAGGGAGGCAAATAATTTCCCCCCAACAAAAATATGTAATTAATACAAAGGAGAAAACGTAGTTTAGTTATTTTTGTGATGTTATAAAAGTCTTTAAAAAAAACTGATTTCTGTAACTTTAACAAAAACGTTCAATACATTTTTCTTTCAAAATTTGTTACAGTTTTGGATATGCTTGCTAAATCTATAAATGAGAAAGCTGTATACAAAAACAAAACGCTTTATTTTATTCACAATTGCTTGTAGATGTCCTTGTAATTTTAAAAACGTATTGTGGTTTCTCTTTAAAGAAGTATTTTAAAAAATCTATTTTATCTAGAGGGGAAAAGCAATCTTCCCCGAACGTCCTCAACTATCATGGATAGTCTGTGTTCTTCGGTTTTTTTTTCCTTTGATAACTAACGTCTGTCGCTATTGTTAGAACAGACATTCTATTTTTTGTTTCTCTTGTATATATATCACCTAATGTAACACAAGATGTCACAGATACGCAGATTGTGACAAAACGGGGCGGCCCCTATCGATCTTTGTTTCACTCCGGCAGTATCGGTACATTTATGGTAATGATTTTTATTATTTGCTCTCAATTGTCGCACTTTCCTTTCTTTCTTTCTTCGTTATTTTTCTACTAAGTAGCATATATTTGAGTATTGTCGAATTGCTTGACACTCCCTGTAGGTGATAATAATCACATTTGCTTGACACTACCCAGATTTTCTGGGATAATTACTCGCAGGCGCGAGGGAGAGGCACAGCTTGGCAAAGATTAGCAAAAGATCTCGTAACGCAGGAATATAATCTGACTATTTTCTCAAGCTATTTCACTTGAGAAATCGCTCGCCATTAGGATTCAGAATTCCTTCTTAAAATACCGGACACCTTTTATTGGAGTATTCTTCAGGACTTACAATAGCCCAGGAAATCTCTAACATTTTTAAATGAGGAAACCGGGACTGAGGAAAATGACGAACCTCACACGAAGTCAGAGAGGGAACTTATTAAATTAACGACACCCCAGACGCGTGTAAGAGGCCGATTCAAGTCTCTTTTATCCATCTGAGCAAAACGTATGTGAGTCGGGATTGGCGTAAGTTGTGATTTACATTTCATATTTATTACTAACATGTGAACTGACATTTTGTTACACTTCTTTTTGTGCACCTCAATGTTTTCATTATTTTGAAACGTTGCGTTGTTCAACTAGAGTGTCGCGGGAACAGATGTTGTGAACTGAGTTTATGGTGTGTGTTATGATTGTGAATTAATATGAGACAAACATAAAGGTATGTTATCAGGCACTCGTAGGAAATAAAGAAGTAGTACACTAGACAACAGAAAAACAACAGACATGAGGGGCTTACCCAGGATTCGAACCCTAAACCTTCCGTGCGACAACCCCGCCTAGCTATGCAGACCTCGGGTTTCCATTCCTTATGTGTTATGATTGTGAGCATGATTTGGGTAAGTCCGTGGGAAGAATGCAGGTCGTGAATAGGGGGAAAGTGTTGGGTGATGTTTAGCAGTGAGTGGACAGGTGAGAAGTGTATCCAGCCAGTATGGCTGTGTTGGATGTGTATTTTTCCTGATATTCTATGTCCGCCAGTATGTATGCATACAAGGAAAGTGTTTATTCATATGTATACCTGATATTTATTATGTGCCAGGAAGTAATTTAACGATGTGTACGAGTAAGGAATAAATATTTATATAGCGGACCAGTAAGAGACAGACTGTACGGAGAGGTGACGAAAATACTGTTACTACTGTGTATTCCACATACATGAACTTGGATGACTCTATGTGGGTGGGCTTTGAAATGTAGGTGATCATGAATTGATTATCGTGAATGGAGTACGTATTGGATTTAGTTGTCAATAAATTATATAACTGTCAGCAGTGTTCATTTAACATTATTTCGACCTCGGTTTGTGTACAGTTCCATTGACAGATGAAGTAACATTTCCCCTAGAGATCTTGCTTGACCACTTTTCTAACCGCTCCACAAAATATACACATACATAAGGGAATGCCACACACACACATATATATGTGTATATATTACCTTGGGAATTTTAATATGTGAAACTCGCTTGTGGATGTCAGTCATTTGAGGATGGCAGCCGCAGCGTATAAAATGATGATTCATGAACCACCACTGTACGGGCTGGTGATTGCTTTATTGCTAATTTCGTAAAGAGAACTAAAAGCATAAAGTAGTTTCAGGGTCCCTATGAAGCAGGGAGGGAAAGATGAAAGAAATGATGTACATTCTAGGCATAATAATTACATTTTCAAAGCAATGTAAATGTCCATATAAACATATTCACTTCAAAATTAATGTAAGTTTTCAAGCTTAAACCCGTGTAAATGTCTATATGAAAATATTCATTTTAAAGCAAAGAAAGTTTCAAACGTTTCTTTCAATCAGTGTAAAACATAAATGGAAACATATTCAATTTATATTGTGAACGCTTTTCAATCAGTGGAGATGTATATGTAAACAGACTATCTGTATTATTAACGTTTTTGTTTAAATATAAAGTAACTATGAAAGCTATTCTATTTAAATGTAAAGAAAGTTTTATCCCGAGGGATTAAATTTAATTCTCATCGAGGGTAAAGTCTGAGCAATTGGGACGGTGGTAGGGGAAAATAGGAACCTTAAACTATAGGGTGGAAAACGCCATACTCAGAAGAGCGTTTCGTTCTATTCTTTTACCATAGTTATTGGTGGTACCAGTAGAAAGTACCACCTCTGGAACAAGAAGGGAACCGTGGACTAAGCTTTAAGACGAAGGACTCACGTGGTAGACCCTCCTTGACATTTATGGGAAACGATCTACCTTCCGACAACCTCGATCAGAGACCAGCGTGAGCAGAGTGAAAAGAACCAACCCATAAGAAGGAGCAGAATCGTCATCGGCAGCTAAGTTCAAATCTATGCTGCCACTTGAACATCTCACATTCCATAAAGACTGTGATGATAAATTTTCTTGATCCATCACTTTTCAAATTATTTTCCAACTGTTAAAACCTTAAGTGATTATTAAATTTTGTTATTTGTAATGTTACAAATTTATCTTCAATTTAATCATTTTAAAGTTACTGCATGTTTGTCTCAGTCAAGTTACTACACACACTTTAAACTGAGCTATACTAGAATAATAGAATTCCACTGAGTAAATCAGGGGTGGGTGCTTAAACGAGTTAAATTTAATACTACTTACTTAGTCGTTACCCTTCTACCGTGAGGTGTAGAGGTTTGGAAGAGAGAGCGCCATACTATCCTATTGGCTGTCTTCCTCCTGGCCTGGTTCCATTATAGTCCTCGGTCCTTCAAAGATTGTCTAATGTTCTCCTCCCAGCAGACTGGGTCGTCCTGGGGGTCTGCATCCCTGGCTCTTTGTTTCCCATGCTTGTCGTGGTAGCCGATCTTCTCCCATTCTGCAGACATGGCCAAACCATCTTAGTTGGGACTGTTCTACTTGGGTCTGCAGGGGGTGGGATTTAAGGCCTTGGCGTATCGTCTGGTTGCGGATCATGTCTCTTCTTGTTACTTCAACCACCTTCCTCAGATACCTCATTTCTGAGGTTTGGATCTGGCTTATGTGGGTTGTAGTCATTGCCCATGACTCGCATTCATATGTCAAGACTGGGACTTAGGTGGAGCGGTATACAGCCATCTTCGTTTTCTTACCAATCTCTCTCTTGCTGAGGAATCCTCGATTTATGGCCTGAAAAAGTCTCCCAGCTGCTGCTTTTCGAATGGCCAACTCTTCTTTGATGCCTCCCTTTCGGTCTATAATAGCTCCGAGGTATTTAAAGTGGTCGACCTGCTCCAGGACCTGTTCTCTCAGCTTAATCTGATGTCTTCTTTCTTCTCGTGATATCACCATGGATTTTGTTTTAGAGCTACTTATAACCATCCCTCTCTTCTCCAGCTCTTCCTTCCAGACTTGCAGATTGGATTAGAGATGTACCTCTGATTTAGCAATCAGGGCAACATCATCAGCAAATGCCAGCTCTGAAATGTACATACCTGTCTCATCTTCCAGTACTCCACTGAATACTTTCTTGTTATCTCCTTACATGCCCTGACGACATCGTCCATGAGGAGTATGAAAAGATAAAGTGACAGGATATCACCTTATCTTACACCAGTGGTGGTTCTGAACTCTTCTGACTTATGGTTTGCTGTCCTCACATAATTTCTGCAAGACTTGTGGAAGCTTTGTATAGCATGAATCAGAGGTGCTGGAATGTTCTTCCTTGCCAAACAGTCCCAAAGTTTGCTCCAGTGGCCCCTGTCAAACGCCTTTTCCAAATCTATGAAACAAAGATGGATCTCACTCTTATATTCAAGGGCATTTTCACTCAGCTGTCTGAGTGTGAAGATTAGGTCTTGAGTACTTCGGTTTGCTCGGAATCCGCACTGGACCTCATCCAATTGTGGCTCAGCTAGGAGTCGGAGTCTCTGCTCTAGGATTCAAGAGTTGATTTTGTCAGGGACACTGAGAAGGGATATGCCTCTATGGTTTTCACATTGTCGATTGTTACCCTTTTTGAAAATTGGTGTTATGATGGCAATCTCCCAATCCTTTGGTATGGTCTTGTTGCACCACGCTGCCTGTTGGACCCTTAAGAGTAATAAGTCGCCTGATGCTGCCATGTACTTAACCATTTCTGGTGTTATACCATCATGCCCTGCTGCTTTGCCCATCTTGATTTTCTCCAGTGCTGCCTTCAGTTCTTCCATCTTTATGTCATCTTCATCACCATTTGTTTCCTCTTCTGTGCTAGTGGTTATCATTTCTGATGCTTGACCTTGCTCACCATCAAGGAGTTCTGAGAAATATTCTTTCCATCTTTCCATTACTTCCTTCGGGGCAGTTAGCAATTTGCCTTACTTGTCCTTCATAAATTTGAGAGGGCATTGTTTTTCCTTCCTCGTGTTCTTTAGGGTCTTATAGAACAATTTCTGGTTTTGTTGCGCATCTTTTTCTAGCTTTTCTCCAAATTATTCCCAGGACTTCTGTTTTGCTGCTAGCACCTTGTTCTTTGCTTCTGTTCTGAGTATCACATTTTCTCTATATTTCTCTATTTGTCCTGCTGTGTTTTTAGCTCCTAAGTATTGTTTCCATGCCACTTTCTTCTCTTTTATTTTCTCTTTGACGTTCTCTGTCCACCAAGGTGTCCTCTTTCTCTGGTTCCCAAGTCGGACTTCACCACATGCTTCTGCAGCAGCTGTCTTTATGATGTCCTTGAATTTAAGCCAGAGGGTGTTCAAGTCATCAGGTTATTCTTCTGTGTTTCTCACCGCTGTAGCTAAATTTAATAAGTGCTTAAATCCTTCACAAAAGCGTCGGCAGAATTACAGAGTTAACATACTCAGCCAAAGCAGTATTGTTCTCGCTTTTTCTCAATATCTTGTGAACACTCCCTGTGTAATAGAAGTGTCATCACCCTTCTATCTACATCTCTGCCAAGAGTAATCTTGTGCGAAGGTAGATACCTTTGAAGCCCATATTAGATACTCTTGAGTTTTGGCCACTGTTGGGCCACTACTGCAAAGCAGGGGAGGCAATACCGTCACACAGATGTTAAAACAGGTCTAGGTCTGTTGACAAACAAATCCCAAAGCCATTTTTTGTAACAGTAAATCCGTGAACGAATGTATAGAAAGGTCAAGGTAGCCTCATATCACATACTGTCGTAGGGGAGTCATGTGTTAAAGGTCAAGGTAGCCTCATATCACACACTGTCGTAGGGGAGTCATGCGTTAAAGGTCAAGGTAGCCTCATATCACATACTGTCGTAGGGGAGTCATGTGTTAAAGGTCAAGGTAGCCTCATATCACATACTGCCGTAGGGGAGTCATGTGTTAAAGGTCAAGGTAGCCTCATATCACATACTGTCGTAGGGGAGTCATGTGTTAAAGGTCAAGGTAGCCTCATTTCACATACTGTCGTAGGGGAGTCATGTGTTAAAGGTCAAGGTAGCCTCATATCACACACTGTCGTAGGGGAGTCATGTGTTAAAGGTCAAGGTAGCCTCATATCACACACTGTCGTAGGGGAGTCATGTGTTAAAGGTCAAGGTAGCCTCATATCACACACTGTCGTAGGGGAGTCATGTGTTAAAGGTCAAGGTAGCCTCATATCACACTGTCGTAGGGGAGTCATGTGTTAAAGGTCAAGGTAGCCTCATATCACACACTGTCGTAGGGGAGTCATGTGTTAAAGGTCAAGGTAGCCTCATTTCACATACTGTCGTAGGGGAGTCATGTGTTAAAGGTCAAGGTAGCCTCATATCACACACTGTCGTAGGGGAGTCATGTGTTAAAGGTCAAGGTAGCCTCATATCACACACTGTCGTAGGGGAGTCATGTGTTAAAGGTCAAGGTAGCCTCATATCACACACTGTCGTAGGGGAGTCATGTGTTAAAGGTCAAGGTAGCCTCATATCACACTGTCGTAGGGGAGTCATGTGTTAAAGGTCAAGGTAGCCTCATATCACACACTGTCGTAGGGGAGTCATGTGTTAAAGGTCAAGGTAGCCTCATATCACACACTGCCGTAGGGGAGTCATGTGTTAAAGACTGAACTAGGACCAGCATCTTGAGGTGGGGGTGATCAGTTCCTTTCCTTGTTGCTTTTTCCTTCCCTAACTCAAGAGCAAAGTCAAATACACATTTACAGCTGGGTATAGTGGAGCGTGCCGATACCATGAATCAAACCCGGCACCTTTCTTATATTCTTAGCAGGTTTATAACCAATATATGACATATAATGAGAAGAAGGTGACGGCGATGGATAGGACACACACTGAAGAAACCTGTTGATAGCATTACAAGGCAGTCCTTGTTCTGGAACCCCCAGGGCAAGAGAGGCAGAGGTAGACCAAGAAGCACATGGAGAAGAGAGCTGGAAACAGAGGTGAAAATGATGAGGAGAACGTGGAAAGAACTTGAGATGATGGCACGTGACAGGAGGACTTGGCATGTGTTTGTTGAAGGCCTATGCTCCTTTGGGAGTGGAGGGTTATGATGATGATAATGACATACTCGTATATGTGTGTGTATATATATATATATATATATGTGTGTGTGTGTGTGTGAAGGTTCCATCTGACCACTACTTTCCCGGGGTCCACTCTGTACTAGGGCCCCTTAGACGTGCCTCGTCCAACAGTGCGGTAGTTACACCGCTGTCACTGCTTGTAAGATTATCGGAACATAGTATTGTATATATATATAAATTTTTTAATCACTATTTTATATATCTATATTTGTATCTCTAATTTGTATATCTTTATGTTTTATCTATATTTTGTATATCTTTATTTTTTATCTCTATTTTGTATATCTATTTTTTCTCTATTTTGTATTTCTCTATTTTCTGTCTCTATTTTGTATATATTTTATTTTTTAATCTCTGTTTTGTATATCAGTTTTTTGTCTCTATTTTGTATATCTATGTGTATCTCTTTTTTTATATCTATATATTTTTAATCTCTATTTTTTATATCTAAATATTTAATCTCTATTTTGTATATCTATATTTTTTATCTCTATTTTGTATATCTATGTTTTTTGTCTCTATTTTGTACATATATATTTATCTCTATTTTGTATATCTATATTTTTTATCTCTATTTTGTATTTCTATATTTTTTGTCTCATTTTGTATGTATTTATTTTTTAATCTCCATTTTTGTGATAAACGAGCGCAAAGCCTTATCGCCCTATCTACATCGTTCTTTTCATTTTTCCCTCACATTTGTGCTCTTTCATCCCACGTCTTGCTATTTCATCTGTAATCTGTAATCTTTATTACTCGCGACTGGTATCTAGAGAACCACATTTGTTCTTTTATCGGTATTAAAAGAAATTCTTTTGATTAAGTCCCCTACCTGGCATCATCTTTTGAAGTCTACATTACCTCGTGATAAACCTGGTGAAGCACATCTGGTTTCATCAAAATCAGACATCTGGGCATGGTACTATTCTGTGGACTATTGTTAACTTAGAAGCGAGCGCGGCTGACACAAAAAATTAGTCTCTTTATTGCTCGGCCGCTGTCCATACAAGCGACGGGTCACCACAATGGCGCGGGGAGACGCCCCGCTTGGCCAGGTGAAGAAGTCTTCTCATGTTTTTTAAACAATCCGCCATGTAATACAATAGGCGGCATCACAAAGGGATTTGTTATCATGCTGGCGACAATGGACAGCGAGTTTTGTGACAGTTAGCGGACAGGTGAGTTCGTCCAGCTGGCCAATCAGCAAACACCGTGCAGTCTGACAAAGACTGATAGGCAACGCAAACGAAAGTTGGTGGCGGATTGCCCAACCCACTTCAACCCGTGACACGCGCTGACAGGGGAGCAACCAGATGGCCTCTTAGCTATTGGGGAGAGGCGGAGTTTCACGTCCCAGGCAAGATTTGGTAACATATTGGAGTCTTAGGAATATATGTACCACGCAGTTTGCTAGATCAGATCAGTAAGGTTACAATCAGCTCCTAGTACCGAAACAGTACAGAAGCCAAATCCTAGAAATGGGGCACTCTCTTCCCTTCAGCGGACATATGGGACAGAACGCCACAAACCAACGTATAACCACTCATTATTGGTGGCCAGGAGTAAATACTGATATTATCAGGTATGTCAAATCCTGTGTCCAGTGCCAACGTGTACCACCCAAGCAACGGACACCCCCAGTCCACATGGGTGAAATGCCAATAATGGGAACACCATTCGAACGGGTTGTGATCGACATTTTAGGATCCCTAGAAAGGACTAAAAGAAGGAACAGGTTTATCCTGACCCTAGTCGACACATGCACTTATGGGCAGAAGCTATACCGCTAACATGCGCAGATGCCAAGCATGTCGCAGAAGCCCTAGTGCAGATTTTCACTCGGTTGGGATTCCCTCAGCAAGTGTTGACGGATAACGGATCTCCATACCGAAACCTGTTGATGGATGAGATCGTTAAGATCTTGAGGGACCAGCACATCTACACTAAGCCTTACACTCTGGCCAGAAGCGGGTTAGTAGAACGTGTTAATGGAAACCTCAACATGATGTTAAGTAAACTGGCACAAGTGAAACCTGACGATTGGGATCTTTCTATTCATGCAGCCCTATTTGGCTACAGAGAAACCCCACATACATCCACAGGATTTCCGCCAGCCACGTTTTTATTCGGCAGACCCATTAAGGGCCCGCTTGAAGCCTTACTTTGGTCGCTGACAGACCAGAAGGTGGATGAGACAGTTGTCTCAGCAAGTAAATATGTGTCGGTTTTAAAGGAAAGGTTGAAACTAGGATGGGACCTAGCAACGACCAACTTTAAGCAAGCACGCACAAAGCACGCTAACCGATACAGGAAAGTCGCGAAAGAAAGAGAACTGGAAGCAGGAGAGAAAGTTTTGGTGTTACTCCCTACCGGGAACAACAAACTGAGGATCGGATGGCAAGGGCCGTTTACCGTCCTGAAAAAGATTTCTAAGGCTAACTACCAGATCTCTATTAAAGGAAAGGAGAAGGTTTTCCATTTAAATCTGTTAAAGAAATTCTTGGAAAAACCGGTGCCGACCTCCGAACATCTCCTGACGATCGCCAAAATTGACGAAGAGGACGATAGTGGCAGGGAAATTCCACTGCGCACACACGAAATCTTTCAAAAATGTCAAAAACGGCGACGCTCTTTCAAGCGCGCACGGAAGACATTCCAGAGAAAGGAAACTTTGGGAGTAGACTTGAGTAGGAATTGGAGAGAGACGGAGGGGGGAGATGAGAGGAAAGAGAACAAACACCCTGAAGCTACGGATATAGGAAATTTATTTCCATAACGTAGACATGGAGTGCTTCCATATCTTAAAGGGGGGACGTTCTGTCGCATAGAGATTTATGATCAATAAATTTTCCATATTCTTTTCTTTTCTACCCGTGTCCTCTACGTTATTATCGCTCTTTTATCCTTTTCCTGTTTTTCGCATTCGTTCGTTTGGGACAAAATATGTTTTCCCATTCTGACTTTACCGTTTCTTTTCTCATTCTAGAACGCATTTTATTGCATCATATGTCAGTCCCTGCACGAGACGAATACTGTGAAATTCGTCTCGATAGACATGACATGGCAGACTTTTCTCGGTGTTAGGTGTGAGTAGGCGCCAAATCTGCTGCGCTCAGAAATGAGAGTAGTCGGAGTAGGTGTGAAGACGCGTTGTGGCAGTTATGGCCAGCATGTGAAGTGTTAAGAGGAGAGGGGGAGACGGGGGTTTTTGCGAAATAGCGCGCATCCTTTGTCTGTTTTCATATATCTTACCCAGAGTTTTAGACTAGTCATTCATACTCCTAGTAGCAGTAGACGTGGTCGCTTCGTTCTACATACTTATAATTATAAGTGAAACTCTTAGTTTCGTTGTGATACCCGTAGTTCTGTTTGGGGGTAACTATTATATTAAATATCTAGTAGTATTGAGTGTTTTAGTGATAAATCGCTTTTCATTTTACTAGTTAGATTTGTGTGCAGAAGAAATTAATTTATAAGTCTGTTATATTCTCTAGTGACGTGTTTCAGTGGAAAGCAGAATAAATTATAATTTCTAGCTTAAACTCATGCAGCTATAAATAAATTTAATTTAACTGCTAAATACTCAGTCGAGAATATTTTAAAACTAGTTTATAACTGCACTGATTCATCATTGAGTATTGACGAAATACGTATGTATTTCTAATTCATGATGATTGATTTTATGAATTATACCTTATTTCACGGGAGTTTTAAACGATAAGTCAAGCTCTCCGCTTGCAGTTTATAATGTAAGTTATAACCGAGTACATAGTATGTATAAGTATTTTATATGTTGTTTTTTCTTTATTCAGTGAAAACTGAGGTAGCCCAACTCTACCAGCGTTTTGTACGGAGAAATATCTGTGAAGAACTAAAACATTTTTTTCTTAAAAGACTTGGGTGTATAAAGTAAAACCTGTCTAGATTGCATTGGCATCCAGAACGACAGAGTACCCAGTACATAAACTTTTTTTAAAGATTTAATGAAGTAACGGGCCCATCGAGCCTGATTTAATTCTTCCAGAGAAAAACCTCAAGTACATTTCAGCCCTTGTGGCAAGCAAAATATTAATATCAGTAACATTCCGACGGAGTTTTTGACTAGTGGTGGTGTGACCAAATCAAGTCCTATACTGAGAGAAGGCACCGACCTGACATTCCTCATTACTAGAAACCTAAGCTATTGACACTGTGCGCGCTGTTAACGTTCGTGCCTGGACAATTTTAATGTGACTTACACAGATATCCATAAATAAGAATAACCAAGGAAACGTTCCCTGAAGTAGTGAATTCAACCCGTCTTTTTGGAACTGGGGTTCTCTTGGCCAAGACTACCATTGGAGAGTCTGTATATGCATGTCCTAAAAATTGTGTTTCCAGAAGTTGCTACCAAAGCTGTAAATACGAATGAAAGCACGTGGTCACGGCTGATTGAATAGAGTGAATGCAGGACTGAGTGATTACTTTATTGTTGTATTTTGGCACCCATTTTGCTGTCTTAAATTTCTTTATGCAAGTTTTGTTGCTAACAATATTTTTCCTTAGGATAGATCAGAGTATCCAAGTCTGTTCATACCTTTAAAGGGAAAATCTTAGACTAAATCATATGTATCCGTGACTCTTTAGGGCTATCACTTTTCTTCTAACAGGACTGTGGGCTATACATCGAGGGGAAAGATCATACCAATGGGTCTATCATTCTTGTAGCAATTCATTGACTTTATGACTATTTGTATATGTTTGATGTACTTTTATGTGTGGTGATGGAATTTTATTATGATAATTAAAATTCAATTAAACTTAATCAGTGTGGCGGTCAGTTCGTTCCCAAATATCTATATTTTCATTGTCATAGTTTCACGTTTGTGAGTCTATTGTCGTCACTTATATGTGTGGGTATGTGAGGAACATATATATGAATATGTATTATATTAGATTTGTCTGACTAATCTAACTCTGTTGTAGATGATAGGCTGACTGAGAGAAGCTTCTCGAGTGTCCGAGACAGAATCTACTATATTTCCTCCACCTCACTCGTGAAATCTATTTCTATTTTATCACCTCCCACTGAGCTCTCACTTATTTCTATGTCTATTCAGAAGAGACCAAACTAAGTCTTAATCACCTATCACAAATCTACGACACCTACAGAGATCCAATGTATCCACATAAGTTTGAATACAAAGATCCAATGTATCCACGTAAATTTAACTACAAAGATGCAATGTATTCACATACGTTTGGTTACTAAGATCCAATGTATCCACGTAAGTTAGACTTCATAGATCTGATGTAATGTATCCACGTAAGTTTGACTATAAAGGTCTAATGTATCCATGTAAGTTTGACTACAAAGATCCAATGTATCCACGTAATTTTGACTGCAAAGATCTACTGTATCCGTGTAAGTTTGACTACAAAGATCCAATGTATCCACGCAAATGATGATAACGATCCAGTGAATCCACGTAAGTGGCTAGAGGGATCCAGTGTATCCACGTAAATTTGAACACAAAGATACAATGTATCCACGTAAATTTGAATACAAAGATCCAGTGTATATACATGTTTGACTACAAAAATTCACTGTATCCACGTAAGTTTTACTACAAAGATCCAATGTATCCATGTAAGTTTGACTACAAAGATCCAATGTATCCACATAAGTTGGACTACAGCGATCCATTGTTTCCACGTAAGTTTGGCTACAAAGATCTAATGTGTCCATGTAAGTGTGACTACAAAGATCCAATGTATCCACATAAGTTTGACTACAAAGATTCAATGTATCCACGTAAGTTTGACTACAAAAATCAAATGTATCGACATAAGTTTGACTACAAAGATCCAATGTATCCATGTAAGTTTGACTCCAAAGATCAAATGTATCCACATAAGTTAGGCTACAGATATCCGTTGTATCCACGTAAGATTGACTACACAGATCTAATGTGTCCACGTAAGTGTGACTACAAAGATCCAATGTATCCACGTAAGTTTGACTCCAAATATTCAATGTATCCATGTAAGTCTGATTACAAATATCAAATGTATCCACGTAAGTTTGACTACAAATATCTAATGTATTCACGTAAGTGACTACAAAGATCCAATGTATCCACGTAAGTTTGACTGCAGAGATCCACTATATCCACGTACGTTTGAATACAAAGATCCAATGTATCCACGTACGTTTGACTACAAAGATCCCATGTGTCCACGTAAATTTGACTACAAAGATGCAATGTATCCACTAAGTTTGACTACAAAGATCAAATGTATCCACGTAAGTGACGACAACGGTCCAGGGAATCCACGTAAGTGACTATAGAGATCCAATGTATCCATGTAAATTTGAATACAAAGATCCAATATATCCACTAAGTTTGTATACAAAGATCCAATGTATCCACATATTTGACTACAAAGATCCAATGTATACATGTAAGTTTGACATAAAAGATGTAATGTATCCACTTAAGTTTAACTACAAAGATCCAATGTATCCACGTAAGTTTTACTACAGATATCCAATGTATCCATGTAAGTTTGACTACAAAGATCCAATGTATCCACGTATTTGACTACAAAGATCCAATGTATACATGTAAGTTTGACATAAAAGATGTAATGTATCCACATAAGTTTGACTACAAAGATCCAATGTATCCACGTACGTTTGACTACGAAGATCCAATGTATCCACGTAAGTGTGACTACAAAGATCCTATTAGGTGGACATGACCACAGTTTAACTATAACCGTCATCGGGGCATGCAGCACAAAGAGTACATCATAATTCACTTGCGTCTTTACTGGCGGGTTACTTACTCGTAACAAGCTATTAGACAAGTCTTACATTACCATCACAAATAACATCTTTACATTATCATCACAAATAACATCTTTACATTATCATCAAAAATAACATCTTTACATTATCATCACAAATAACATCTTTACATTATCATCACAAATAACATCTTTACATTATCATCACAAATAACATCTTTACATTATCATCACAAATAACATTTTTACATTATCATCACAAATAACATCTTTACATTATCATCACAAAAAACATCTTTACATTATCATCACAAATAACATCTTTACATTATCATCACAAATAACATCTTTACATTATCATCACAAATAACATCTTTACATTATCATCACAAATAACATCTTTACATTATCATCACAAATAACATTTTTACATTATCATCACAAATAACATCTTTACATTATCATCACAAATAACATCTTTACATTATCATCACAAATAACATCTTTACATTATCATCACAACTAACATCTTTACATTATCATCACAAATAACATCTTTACATTATCATCACAAATAACATCTTTACATTATCATCACAAATAACATCTTTACATTATCATCACAACTAACATCTTTACATTATCATCACAAATAACATTTTTACATTATCATCACAAATAACATCTTTACATTATCATCACAAATAACATTTTTACATTATCATCACAAATAACATCTTTACATTATCATCACAAATAACATCTTTACATTATCATCACAAATAACATCTTTACATTATCATCACAAATAACATCTTTACATTATCATCACAAATAACATCTTTACATTATCATCACAACTAACATCTTTACATTATCATCACAAATAACATTTTTACATTATCATCACAAATAACATCTTTACATTATCATCACAAGTAACATTTTTACATTATCATCACAAATAACATCTTTACATTATCATCACAAATAACATCTTTACATTATCATCACAAATAACATCTTTACATTATCATCACAAATAACATCTTTACATTATCATCACAAATAACATTTTTACATTATCATCACAAATAACATCTTTACATTATCATCACAAATAACATCTTTACATTATCATCACAAATAACATCTTTACATTTGTGGTGAAGTGGGATGTTATAAATATTTATAGGGGACTTAGTGTACTGACTGAGATCAGCTGTGAAGGTGTCTATATCTAATAAGAGTAGTGTATTATAGATAACCTTACTTGCTGCCACATATATATATATATCTCAGTCAGAATTATTCTGGAATAGTGTGATGACTACGTTGTATGTCTAGGGTATGTGTATGATGAAGTGTAAGTCATAACAACAACAGACAGATAAACAATTTAATTTATTCCACCACACTTGACAACATTGTGACACTCACATACATAAAACACTCTACAAGGATATCTTAAAGGAGTCACTGATAACTTTTCAAATAACAATATGTATTCATTTCTGTCATGAATGAATATGTGTCCTGATTCAAATACAAAGGGAACCAGGAATCACAATCAATTTTAATTACAAGTTATATGTACAGAATTTATCAATATGAATATTGTAGTGACATATATTATTAAAAGTATCCTATGTGTGTCAGTTGTGTAGTAGTAATATGAGGTAATACTGGTTTTGTTTGTTCAAGCTCTGTTGGTATTTGTCATCATGACTTCAATAGTTTGTCTTTATTGGAACTAGTATTGGAGATGTTCTCAGTTCCTGATATTAAAACAATTTACTTCCCCTCTTAAGTTTATGTTACAAGGTTATTTTAAGATGGGGGTACATAATTTTGAGCTCAGCTGGCCACATCAGCTTATCTTGCGTGATGGCGGCAGGAAAGGACTCCTCTGCTCGATTTCTCCCCTGTGCTCTGGAGACACCTCACTGATAGCTAAATGGACCAATGAGTATGCTGTCCGACTCTGGATTCAGCAAAGCTCTGACCAGGTGCTGCTCAATACCATCAAGACCACGGTCCCACAATTCATAGAATAAAACACAGATACGTTGACTAGCAATGAATTCTGGCACAATTACTGGCACAAATTCCCATCTGCTTATGTTCCAGGCTTTTATTTAGCAAAAATATGAGCTGGCTTCAACGCACTGTTGCTTTATCAAGCTTATTTGAACTAGTGGTCTCGAACTAACGCTCCTAAGTGATTATATCAGCGAGTCTGGCCAATGGAGCCACGTTTCGACAAGTGTTTGAAAAAATGTTACCTTCCTACGTCTCCCCTAACAACCAAAGATAGTATTTATAGTCCGACCAATCGTGTTTAGTCTTATATTTGTTGCGCTCCAATCAATTTGGAGTTTACATGGTAAGCTATTTCCGTACGTAAGGTTTTTTCAAACACGTTATAAAAAAAATTTTATGAGCAGAAATGATTTCATGCTGTCAGGCATCCCCAATATTTTATTTTGGTTATAACTTGTTAATTCCTAGACTATTTGCGTAACGTTTTACATATTCTTTGTCAGCAAGCCCTAAGGAACCCAAATATACAAATGTAAAAGAGCTAAGTGGCTGCGTTCAAAATATGCAATTTCTTCTACCTCCTGTTTCGAAGATGTGCTGTCTGGGTACTGTAATGTTTTCAAACGTAAACCCATCTATTGTCATCTTTTCTAATAAGAGTTTTTCAGGATTTAAAAACCTAACTCTGGGAAGGTTAGTGTTTTTATCACTGTCCGTCCGAAAAAGTTAGTGCATGTGGCCTTACACGCGTGATAGTAGTAAGTGTGTATCGCGTTACGCTTGTTGGGGTGGCATTAATAGCGAGACGCGTGTTCAATTTTGCATGCGTTCCTGATTTTCAGCCCTCCCTTCTCTCTATCCTTTAGTCCATCTGTCTTTAGTTACGCCGTGTATAAAATGGAATGAATGAAATATTAAAATTAGGTCATTGATCAGCTTGGTATCTCAATGTTTTTGCAAGAAATACAGCACACGTTTCATTGAAGAACGCGGGTAATAATACAGTAGGCTTTTACTATCAACGTGAAAGCGTTACAATTTGCCGACGAAGTAGAAAACAAGGGGGATTTCGAGTACAGTCATTGTGACAGCACTGTTCTTTTACCATTTTTCTTTTCTTTATTAAATGTATTTGTTAGGCTTTATATTTACTTGATAATTTATATATGTGGATTAGAATATTCCACGACAACATTATCATCACAAATAACATCTTTACATTATCATCACATATAACATCTTTACATTATCATCACATGTAACATCTTTACATTACCATCACAAATAACATCTTTACATTATCCTCACATGTAACATCTTTACATTATCATCACATGTAACATCTTTACGTTATCATCACATATAACATCTTTACATTATCATCACATAACATCTTTACATTATCATCACATGTAACATCTTTACTTTACCATCACATATAACTTCTTCTTCTTCTTTGATCCTTAGCCGCCGACCGTCAAAGCAGTCAGTGGCCATCACGCCTGGTGGCGTCTTGTAGGGCAACAACAAATTGATTCCACTTTGCTCGGTCGGTGGTCATCCTTCGTACAGTGCCCCAACTCTGGTTCATTCTTTGCATCTCAGCCTCCAGAGTCCTCCGCCAAGTTGTTTTTGGTCGGCCTCTCTTTTGTTTTCCTTCAGGGGTCCATAGCATAGCTGTTCTTGTGATGGCCTCGGGGTCTCTTCTGAGGACATGGCCAACCCAGCTCCAGCGTCTGCCAACTATGATGGTGTGCATGTCATCTTGCTTGCTCCGAGTAAGCATATCTTGTTTGGGGTGATGCTATTCGGCCAAAAGATTCGGAGAATTTTTCTTAGGCATGTTGTGTGAAAAGAGGACAATTTCGACATTACCTTCTCTGTAACTCTCCAGCATTCCGCACCATAGAGAAGCACAAAAAGCACACAGCTCTGATATAATCTTAATTTGTGCTTGTGCTGTACTGAGAGGACTTCCAGATGTTGTTTAGACTAAAAAAAGGCTGTTCTTGCTTTGTTCATTCTGATGTTGATGTCTTTGCTTGCTCCGCCGTCTGGTGTTATTATGTATCCTAGGTATGTGAAGGTGTCTGTCTGTTCCAGTTGCTGATTCCTTGCTGATATGGGCTCAGGGTTGCTCACATGTACCCACATACCACTGTACTTTAGAAATGTGAGTCGTGAGAATGTACCCGCATACCACTGTACTTTAGAAATGTGAATGTTTTCGTTTGCTTAAATGGGATGATGTATATGAGAATAAGGATATATTACATCATTTTTTTTCAAAGACTTTACCTGCCACACAGAGCGAGTAAGAAAGTGTTATTATTATTATTTCATTTTCCACCAAGAATGTGTGGATATAAGCGAGAATGTGTTTATGTCATTTTTGAATTGATGATTGATGACACATTCAAAAATACAGATTAAATGTGGCGTTTTGACCGCATGAGTGAGTGTCGGTATACAGAATTTATTTATTTTTATTTATTTATTGTTTTGTTTATTTTATTTTTCCCAGTTACTATCTTCTTTGTTAAAAAAAAAAAAAACCTACTTTTTTAAAATTTTTATTTTTTCACTATTATGATTGCATACTGTAAATGAATGCTGTTATGTCAACTTTATAATGTTGCATGCCTTTAAATTAATGCTTAAAGTATCATGTGGGAATGAAAGGATATAGTATGCAAGATAAATGAGAGTGGAAGGGCAGAATGTTAGACGGGCCTGCGCGCCCAATTCTTAACCCTTCGAAAATAAAGTTCGTTCGTTCGTTCGTTCACATTGAGCGTCATGACCTCTGTCTTCTTTAGATTGATGTTCAAGCCCACCTGCTGGCTATACTTATTAAGTCTATCCGTTTTTTCCTGACTGTGTTGATGTGAATGTACTAGTAGTGCAATGTCATCTGCATATTCCAGATCTTCCAATGTAGAAAATGTAGTCCATCTTATTCCTCTTTGGCTGGCCTCTGTTGTCTGGCGCATCACCCAGTCTATGACTGTTAAAAATAGAGTGGTTGATAAGGGGCATCCCTGTCGTACTCCTGTCTTCACCTCAAAGGTTAGGTTGCTCTGCCCAACGCTACACGTAAAGTTGGCATAGAGGCTTTTTATAATTGACACTATGCAGCTTGGAATTCCATAAGCCCTCAGTATTTTCCATAAACTGTCCCTATGTATACTGTCAAAATCCTTTTCAAAATCAACGAAATTAATGTACAGCTGTCTTTGCCATTCTGAGCACTGCTCTATAATGTTCCTGAGAGTGAATATATGATCTACACATCTTCTGTTCTTTCTAAATCCTGCTTGTTCTTTCCTCAGTTTGTGGTCTACTGCTTTTGAAATTCTCTGTATAATTATCCTGCCTAGCATTTTGCTGGGAACTGAGAGAAGAGTTATTCCTCTCCAATTTTTGCAGTCTGCAAGATCTCCCTTATTTTTTTTACAATAATTAGTACGTTTAATATTTGGTACGTCATTTCAAATACCTAGTATCACGTTCTCTGCTCTCTTTGGTTGGTCAATGTTTATAAGACAAATATATTTGGTTGATAATATAATCCTCATTATTTACAATACTTTTGAACATTTTTGTTGTGTATGAAAATGTGATGTATTTGATAAATTATACTACATTGCCAATTGCATAATGTATGTGGCCACGATGTTTTCTGGCAAACTTGTTTAACAAGTACATTCAAATTCGGTGCAGCTTGGCACTTTTTATTTCATAATTTTTAATGCACATGTTTATAGCTTTGTGCAAACATCATAAACTGAGGGAGATGATCGGAGCTTTGTGCAAACATCATAAACTGAGGGAGATGATCGGAGATATGCAAGAATAGACTATGACTCTGTCTTCGACAAAAAAACTTCAATGTTGGGAAAGCTTGTGAAGACAAAAATTGACGAGTGATAAACAAAAATTGACGAGTGATAAACAATGAATGATACGCTTGAAGAGATAAAGTCAGAATGTGGCCACAGCTTCCTCAAGCATGTCGTAAACGACTAGTGTGAGGTTGTGCGTGAGGTTAACATCTTCATCATGTCAAACACATTGCTTCAGAAACGACTGCTTCTGGAGACTGTGCTATGACGCAATCTACTGGAGACTGGGCTATGACGCAATCTTCCTGCAAGTGAGCCAGCTGTGGTGGTGGCTCCATTCTCTGTAAAGAAGGAAACTTGAGATGACAGACTAATAATAAAGTTGACTATTTTCATTGATAAATTCTGTTTAAATAATGAGCAAAGTTTCCTAAAGCTTGCAGGAAATAGTTCTTCAGTTCTTGAACTATTGAGCGTGTGTGTATCTATAATAGTGACTGGTCAGCGAAAATCAACCGGAAGCTGCACTCGATACGAAGTTCGCGTAGAAGTCAGAACAAACAATTCCTACCCTCAAGTCGCACGTATGCATCCCTTCAAAGTTTGATCTCATGTATCCTAGCATTATTTACCCAAACGTTTTCCTAGCCGAGAATGTGTCTTCCCCTAAATGGGCTTCTTGGTTTAATCAGTGATGCTACCATCACCAATCAGATCCCCTGGGGGAAGTCAGTTAATACCCACCACGTCCCCGGGACCAGCAAATGGACATTACAAGACGACCTCAAGGGAGAGAATGAAATTGATAAAAGCGCACGCGAATGTCTACGTGCTCCACAATTCTGTGACTGCAGAGAAAGTTTCAGGGGGGTACGACTTCCGGAAGAAAAATGACTTCCTGGCAGTGGATATAACAAAGAATATAGAATATAACAGAAAAATCATATAACATGACAGAACTTAATTCAGGCAACTTGTGAGAGTGTCGCATTAAATACGACCGGGAACTAGGTAACAAGGAAAGTGATGTGTGTGTGTGGTGGTAAACAAGTAGTGATGTGTGTGTGGTGGTAAACAAGTAGTGATGTGTTTGTGGTGGTAAAAAGTAATGATGTGTGTGTTGTGGTAAACAAGTAGTGATGTGCGTGAGGCGGTAAACAAGTAGTGATGTGTGTGTGTGGTGGTAAACAAGTAGTGATGTGTGTGTGGTGGTAAACAAGTAGTTATGTTTGTGTGGTGGTAAACAAGTAGTGATGTGTGTGGTGGTAAACAAGTAGTGATGTGCATGTGGTGGTAAACAAGTAGTGATGTGTGTGGTGGTAAACAAGTAGTGATGTGGGTGTGGTGGTAAACAAGTAGTGATGTGTGTGTGATGGTAAACAAGTAGTGATGTTCTGTGGTGATAAACAAATAGTGATGTGTGTGTAATAGTAAACAAATAATGATGTGTGTGTGTTGGTAAACAAGTAGTGATGCGTGTGTGGCGGTAAACAAGTAGTGATGTGTGTTTGTGGTGGTAAACAAGTAGTGATGTGTGTGTGGTGATAAACAAGTAGTGGTGTGTGTGGTCGTAAACAAGTAGTGATGTGTGTGTGGTGATAAACAAATTGTGATGTGTGTGTGGTGGTAAACAAATAGTGATGTGTGTGTGGTGGTAAACAAGTAGTGATGTGTGTGTGTGGTGGTAAACAAGCAGTGATGTGTGTGTGGTGGTAAACAAGTAGTGATGTGTCTGTGGTGGTAAACAAGTAGTGATGTGTGTGGTCGTAAACAAGTAGTGATGTGTGTGTGTGTGGTGGTAAACAAATAGTGATGTGTGTGTAGTGGTAAACAAATAATGATGTGTGTGTGTGGTGGTAAACAGGTAGTGATGTGTGTCTGGTGGTAAACAAGTAGTGATGTGTGTGTGGTGGTAAACAAGTAGTGATGTGTGTGTGGTGGTAAACAAGTAGTGATGTGTGTGGTGGTAAACAAGTAGTGATGTGTGTGTGGTGGTAAACAAGTAGTGATGTGTGTGTGATGGTAAACAATTAGGGATGTGTGTGGTGATAAACAAATAGTGATGTGTGTATAGTGGTAAACAAATAGTGATGTGTGTGTGGTGGTAAACAAGTAGTGATGTGTGTGTGGTGGTAAATAAATAGTGATGTGTCTGTGGTAAACAAATAGTGATGTGTGTGTAGTGGTAAACAAATAATGATGTGTGTGTGTGTTGTAAACAAGTAGTGATGTGTGTGTGGCGGTAAACAAGTAGTGATGTGTGTTTGTGGTGGTAAACAAGTAGTGATGTGTGTGTGGTGGTAAACAAGTAGTGATGTGTGTGGTCGTAAACAAGTAGTGATGTGTGTGTGGTGGTAAACAAATAGTGATGTGTGGGTAGTGGTAAACAAATAATGATGTGTGTGTGGTGGTAAACAGGTAGTGATGTGTGTGTGGTGGTAAACAAGTAGTGATGTGTGTGGTGGTAAACAAGTAGTGATGTGTGAGTGGTGGTAAACAAGTAGTGATGTGTGTGTGGTGGTAACCAAATAGTGATGTGTGTGTGATGGTAAACAAATAGAGATGTGTGTGTGGTAGTAAACAAATAGTGATGTGTGTGTGGTGGTAAACAAGTAGTGATGTGTGTGTGGTGGTAAACAAGTAGTGATGTGTGTGTGGTGGTAAACAAGTAGTGATGTGTGTGTGGTGGTAAACAAGTAGTGATGTGTGTGTGGTGGTGTTGCGTGTGCAAATGAGTGTGGAGAATGACATATTGTAGAAGTGATAATAATAAGCCAAGTAAACATCTAGGCTGGGGCACAACGCCAACAGCATAACTTAAATAAATTGAGCCACTCTTGTGTAGACGAAAACTTTGGAATATTTATTGACAAACAGGCTCCACTTTATGATGTATTGATATCTGATTGACGAATTATATATTAGTAGGCACCATGATTTAAAACACTTGAATATGCCACCACAGTCTATCAGTATAAGTTCGCTACTCTGCCGAATATGGCGTCATCGCTCAAAGGGGTATTGAATTGGGGGGGGGTTATATTTATATAGATAAATACTTTCCTGTAGGTTTGGGGGGTACTTGGGGTTGTTCCGCCGTCACTTTTTTTTATAACATTTATTACACAAACAAAGTTGTGCAGTTCCGGTTTGGGGTTTTAAAAGAATGTTGGCGTCCCTTTCATCACTCACTTCTGTGAGTTTGCTGGAGTTGACATGAGGTTTTTCCCCCAGTTTCATTTGTACTCATCCCCATCTCATTGTGCCTAAATCCCACTCAAATTGTTAGAATAACTAGTGGGTTGGGGGGGGTAGAGTAACACTTGTGGGGTGGCTTGATGGCACTACACATTCCATTTTGGTGTTTGTTTTCCGGCTGAATACACTGCTCTAGTCTTTTTGGATGCGTCCCCTTTCACTCAGTTAAGACATGGTGTTTCTCACTAATGAAAACATCACCCAACAACTGTGTCCCCCCATTCACGACCTACATTTTGTTCCATAAATCCACTGGATAAAACTTGGGGTGCCCTAAACGTTTGTGGGTACTGGAGTGAACTGCACTCACAATGTAAATATTGTAAGTATTAATGAAAAAGTTGTGTAGATAAGGGTAGTGGAGTAGTAGGTGATTTTATGTGCGTGTGTAGATATGTAGTAAGTTGTTCACAAGTGGGTAGTAGGACATGATTGGGTTACTGGTGTGGATGTGCTTTGGTATGGAGGTCCGGTTTAATGATACCAGTGATTAATGTTGAGTAACGTGTGTTTGGTATTTAAAACTGTGGTGGTAGTAATGGCAAGTAGTGATGTGTAAGTGTTGCGTGTCAAAATAATAACTCGTAAGGACTTTGTGTACACAACGAAAAAGTGTGTGTGTACAAAAAGTACAAGGGGGTGTAATTGTGGTGTTGTTTGGGTGTAGGGGGTGGGTTTTGTTGATTGGGGGTATTGTGTATGGGGGGTAAGGAGGTGTTGTTTTGTGTGTAGATGGGGTGGTTTTTAAATTAAACAAGTAGTGATGTGTGTGATTTTGTGGTGGGGGTAGTGGGGGAAAGTGGGTGTAAAGTAGTTATTTGGGGGTGTGGTTTTGTGTGTGGTGTGGGTGTTAAAATGAGGGGGGGTGGTTGGTAGTGATGTGTGTGGTGGGGGTAAACAAGTGTTTATTGAGGATGTGTGTTTGAAATGATGTGGGTAAACAAGTAGTGATGTGTGTGTGGTGGTAAACAAGTAGTGATGTTGTTTTTGTGTGTTTTGGTGGTATTGTTGTTTGTGGTGTTTTTGTATGTTGTGGTAGTAGTGTTGGTTGTGTGGTGGGTTTTAAGTTTTATTGTATTGTGTGTGATGTGTGTGTGGTGGTAAGCAAGTAGTGACATGTGTGTGGTGGTAAACAAGTAGTGATGTGGGTATGGTGGTAAACAAGTAGTGCTGTGTGTGTGTGTGTGGTAGTAAACAAGTAGTGATCTGTGTGAGGTGGTAAACAAGTAGTGATGTGTATGTGGTGGTAAACATGTAGTGATGTGTGTGTGTGGTGGTAAACATGTAATGATGTGTGTGTGGTGGTAAACAAGTAGTGATGTATGTGTGTGTGTGGTGGTAAGCAAGTAGTGATATGTGTGTGGTGGTAAACAAATAGTGATGTGTGTATGGTGGTAAACAAGTAGTGATGTGTGTGTGGGTAAACAATTAGTGATGTGTGTGGAGGTAAACAAGTAGTGATGTAAGTGTGATTGTAAACAAGTAGTGATGTAAGTGTGATGGTAAACAACCTAGCAATGCGATTGTGGTGGTAAACAAGTAATGATTTTTGTGTAGTTGTCACGAAATACGTTCGTTCTGGTTTTTCTCTCTACTCCGGTATTATTATCTATCACTCTTCTTACGTGCTAATTCTTCCTTCATTTGTTGTTTACGCTTTCAAAGTTTAAGGTCATCTTGTCACATCTTGGTCTAATGTGTAACTCTTTTAATTTTACCTGAGCGCATGACCTTGATTTCAAACAACTTTGACTGTGCTTGTGTCAATCGAAGTTGTCACATTGACTTTTCGCTTAGCGCCAACTTTAGACGGAGTAAAAGTCTACTCTGAGCGACATCTCTGTTGTTAATCCAGGCTTCTTGTCAGGGAAAATCCACAGAATACATGCCCATAGTGGTTCAATATGGATGGAAAGACGTTATGTGAAGATAAGCGGCAGTTAGCAAATATTCAGTGCCCAAATACACTGTCGATGGCAATCTGGTTAAAGAAAGAGACACGGACAGTAAGATAACAAATCTGATTTTGAGAGTACAGAAAGATACGAAATCGCTTCCGCCCAGTCCTTGTTCTGATTAATAATTACAAGAAAGTGACAGTCGTGGAGAAGATTATTGTCACGGTTTGCCTACCCTTTGCTCTGCAATGATGGTCCAGCAATGGCCAAAACCTATAGTATCTAAAGTGGGTCTTTAAATGTATCTACCGTCGCACAAGATTACTCTTGGCAGAGATGCAAGTAGAAGGATGATGGTGCTTCTACCTTGAGGTAGTCTTCACTGGATATTCAGAACTCAAGGACAATGCTGAATGTGTCTTAGTACAGTTAACTTAATATCTGCCCAACAACTTTTTTGAAGAGATATATTGTATGATTTAGCTCGTTCAAGCCTCAACTGATTTAATTCAGTAAAATTCTAATATAGTAGCCCTGTTTTAAGTGTTTTTAAGGTGACTGCGACATACACTCAAAAGGATTAAAGCTATAAATTTGTATATATACAAATGTCACAGATGGAAATAGTGCAGCAGTGATCATCCACTTTTGCCCCTCCCCATCTAGTTTATATTTTATTTGGTGCTACATGAACGAAGGATTCACTAGTGCAATTAACACATGAGCTGTTTGGAAATTAAGCACAGTGGAACAGAGAGAGCGCGGAGCATGACGTAATAGATTCTTTGATCAGGGGCGATGTTAAGACTGAGACAGACCTCGAATTGTAAAACTTTCAGGGGAATTAATTGCGTAGCTGATATTCGGCAAGGCGGAGATGATGAAAGTCAAGCCAGAGAGGTTGTCGGCGGCAAAGGTGGTAAAATTACCTTTGATTCAAGAATCGAACGGCAAATGGGCTCGGGTCTGGCAGTAGGTGTGACTTTCGCATTAAAGAGCGATGGAACGGAATTTAAGGATATATACCACGTCTCTCCGATAGCCATGATCATTTGTTCATAAATCTATCTGAAATTCACTAGCTCGATATCTTAGATTTCTCGTACAGAGTGAAAATTATTAGATTTTCGTGGAGTGTTTCATTTTTCTGATTGCGGTAATTTATATACTATCCTTTAAGTGATTTAGTGTGTTTAAAGTTTTCATTATATTTCACTGAGATTTTCTGTGCTAATTAAATAACTTATCATCATCTCATCTCAACCCATAACCCGTCATGGGTCGTAGGGGTGCCATGGTGGAAGCATCAGCAGACAGGGTCCTCCACTGCTCTCTATTCTCAGCAATGCGTACAAGTGTGGAGAAACCGTGTCCTGCCCATTCTTTGATGTTATCAGCCCAGGATTTTCTTTGCCTTCCTCTTCTCCGTTTACCTTCGACTGTTCCCTGGAGGATCGTTTTCGAAAGGGAGTCATGACGAGTTACATGCCCAAACCAGGCAAGCTTTCGACGTTTCACTATTGACAAAAGTGGTTCTTGATGGCCTGCATAGGTGTTTATCTTCTCTCTAACATAGACATTTGTTTTGTGCTCTTTATAGCAAATGCGCAAAATTCTTCTATAACATTTATGCTCGAAAGCCTGAATCCTTCGCTCCGTATCTGCAGTGAGTGTCCAGCCCTCACACCCATACAAGAGAATAGATAATACAAGTGATTTGTATAATTTGATCTTCACAGGAAAACTGATGTTACTTTTCCAGATCACATTCAACCTTGTCATGGCAGCTGAGGCCATCTCAAGTCTTGTCTTGATTTCTTTATTTGATCTTCCATCACTACATATAGTGGACCCGAGATATTTAAAGGTGTTAACTTCTTCTAACGTTTGCCCATTTAACGTAATGTTGGTCGGAACATGTTTCTTATGGCTATTCACCAATATCTTGCTTTTTTCTATATTAATTTCCATCCCATATGTTCTTGTTACTTTCTCCAGTCTAGAGGTAAGGTCTTGAAGTTCTGATTCTGTTCCAGCTATCAGATCAATATCATCAGCAAAACGTAGATTACACAGAGGTCGGCCTCCAATCGATAACTTATAGCTAAATCTTTTTCAGCCGTAAAGTAAATTTAATTACTCGCTATTTCCCAGTAAGAGATGTTTTAAATTGACTAGTAGATACATTAAATAACTGTCTACTGACGGTATATATTATTTACTTCTATCCATTTTACGTAATTTTTTTAATGACTAGTGTTCATTTCACGCGGTAAAAGCGATAGGATAAGCTAGACACGTGTGTTTTAAATCTAATTTATAACGGAGTGGTGAAGAGACCCTATTTTAACACGTGTTAGATATGATATTGATATTTTGGTTAAATGTTTATATTTTCTTTCCTAAAATCTAGGCTGATCAACCTGAGTACTACTACTAGCGGCTTTTTTATGGCCATATGAACTTATGATCATACGAACTTATAATATTATAAGCATCCAGGGATATTTAATATTGATGAGCTTCTTGCTGTGACCTGTGTGGTCCAATTTTCTTCATTTTCGCGAGATAAACCAGAATTTAAAATTAAATTATAATACTAACTGGATCAGAACTATTACCAGATTTACTTATATCAATCTCATCAGCCAGCTGTGGCGAAATATATTATCAGCAACATTTGTGTAACTTAACCTAGCGTCTCAGCCACCTGAGGCTAAACAACATAGGAACTATATATGTTCTATTCATCCTACGTCGGCGATCACCACGTATGAAACTTACTCCAACCAACTGAAGGCATAGTTAACTTATTGTATGCAGGACAAATTAAATCACCGACTCTAGCGACTCCCGTGAAATTTGCAGTCAGCAACTACGGCGAGTGTGGAGCTGGATTTGGCAAAACTTAAATTTGACACTAAACAGTCTTATTACTTATTAGTGTATTTCCTTGGAATGCCTGCGACAACTATTGGGGTAAGCAAAAGTCTGAAAGTGGCCACTGAATGGGCGTGAATTGAATGAACGGAGAAAGAAACTTATGTCTTTTGTTAACATCATATACTTATGTGGTTTCTTCTTTCTTTTTTATCTCACTAATCTGAGTAGTCACGTGATAGATTACATTAGGAACCTATTCTTTTCCCATACTGACTTTTTCATAACATATTGTTAACTTTTGATCTTTTGGGTTAATTAACCTCTGTTGGGATCGTCTTTTCTTTTCCTTTACCAGAGGGGAAGAACCTATTTGATTAATTTCTTCTTTTGCAATTTTGTCTGTAAACCATGATCTAGTGATGTATAAGCTTATTGTTGTGATCTTCTATTGATAATAAACTTTATTAAACCTTTAGTTATCGTGTCGGTCAACCCCTATCCATTATACGCGTATGTTATTCATAGTTTGTTTTCACGTTCATGCGTATTTGTCACAGAATTCTGTGCATTTGAGTGTAGTGTAACTTGTATTTCGTACAAGGAGAGAAAGTGAGTCTGATTTAAATATCGTCGTCCAGATAGGCTGAATTAGATAAATTATTCTATCCAGAGACTGTCCTTTCTCTTACACGATCACCTCGTGATAAAACTATTTCTTACCCCTTACTTTCACATTGTCATCACTATCACCTCTGCTCATACAGGACTATAAACATCTATTACCTATCTGATAAAATCTACGACATAATGGTCGCTCGTCGCGGGACTGAACTCTAAGTCTGAGTCTAGATAAAGTCTAAAGTCTGATACTGAATCTAAATTTTCATCTAGATAGAGAGTGTGTGAGTTTGTCTTGTGAAGTTAGGGTATACAAATTAATTAACCCCTAGACAACGATCTTAGTTACCGGGTGTTTGACCACATACATATAGGACTGCTTTTCTTTCCACAGCATCACAGAGTTACGTGCAATTTGTTCTGATAGTAATCTTTGTCAGATATATGAGATATATGGTATTTTGTTCAAGGCCGCTAGTACGCGTGATTGTTTAACAATCACTGGGTTGTTTTTTTTAGAAGCAGCAGAGTTTGAGCAAAGCTAAGGACCGATTTCTGACTTTACGTCTAGTTAATAACGTCCCTTACTCTTAACTGACTTCTAGAGTGGGCGAGTTTTGGTGGATTTATAATATAAGGGGAAATTTTTTTTTCTCCTGCATTTTATAATTAATTTTTTTTTAATCCACCGTTAGTAATAGTAGTTTTTCCAGTATTAGACTGATCTACCATTTATTTGGCTTAGTCGTCTGTATTAGGAGCCTTGTGCCAGGTAATAACAGCGATAGATTAGATAACTGATAACGGGACAGGAGGTATCTCAGTGAAATATTTTTTGTTGTTGGTTTTTTCTCGTAAAGTTGGTTAAGGATAGAGTTTTTCTCTCCTTCTTTTCTTCTTTCTTTCTCGAGTTAACGGCATTCAGTTATTTGACATGGCTGAGCGTGCTAAACTTAGGGCAATGCTAAGAGAGGAAGCAAAGGAGACAGGATTGCAAGGAGAAGAAGTGACCGCGTTTGTCAATGTGGAACTTGACCGATATGACGCGGAGAAGAAAGTAGCAGCAGCTAGGGAGAAGGAAGATCGTCAATTGGAACAGAGGAAAATTGAGGCGGAGATGGAAGTTCGCAGGGCAAACGAAAGAGAGACAGAGAGACAGCAAGAGGATAGATAGAAGGAGAGACAGCATGAACTGGCGCTTAAGGCCCCAGAGGTCCAAAGTCACGGTGCTATGTCTTCCTCCAGTCATGGAGAGTCTCTACCTCAGTCGCAGGTCACTGATCTCTCCAGCACCCAATCTCCTCAACTTGTAGCTATGTCTTTCGCCCTAGAATCCTTCCCAAGCCCCAATGAGAAAATTGACTCGTTTCTCGAGAAATTTGAGAAGATGGCGACAATGTATAGGTTAGAGAGTTCCCGATGGTGTCTAAAGCTTTCGCAGGCTTTAAAATGTAGTGCTTATGACGTCTACGTAAAACTGGGAAGCAGCCATCACGACAACTACGACCTGCTTAAAGACGGCTTTACTGGAACGTTTCGAAATGAACGCTCGCAAATGTTTGCACCTGTTCAGAAACAGCAGAAAGGAAGGCACGGAAACATTTCATCAGTTCTGTTCACGCTTGACAGGATATTTGACAAAGTGCATGGAACTTTCCGAGCTCCCTCTCACTTTTGAAGGACTTCTGGAATTTGTTCTTACAGAACAAATAAAATCCACTTTGTCAAACGAAACCCGTAGATTTCTGGCTGAATAGGGCGCAGTAAAGTTGGAAGACATTCCTAGTAAGTCTGAACGTTACGTGAATGCTTTGGCCTAGCTTCTCAGCACAAAACGCAAGCCGACAGATAAGCATGTTCGAAAAAATAATCCAGAGCCGTCTTTCCATTCTTCCCAGCACCATAATCAACGAGAAACTTTACCTCAGAACCCTCCCCAGGAAAAATCGAAATTCTTTAAAAACAGATATCCCACTAACAAGAATTCTGATCAGCCCGACCGGCCTACATGGCACAGCCGCCAGACAGGTCAAGACAAGGGAAAGACCCCTGCACACTGGACATCTGATCAGAGCAAGCACACCGGGACGAATAGAATCGGTTGCTTGTTAACAGACTCGCAACTGAGAATTAGTGTCAGAGATTCTCAACCTGAGGATGAGAGGCCCTCAACGCCAGGAACTGTTATTTTGAACGGGACTTCAACATCTTGTCTTTTTGACACATGATTATCTTTTGACTGTATTGTCGCAAGGCATTTGGTCAAACCTGGTCAAGAGAAAGAAGACGCCGTCAAATTATGTGGAGTTTTCAAGAATGATGCACCCATGACGCTTCCCATCGCATTGGTGGAGATACACTCTGATTTTGTCAGAGGCGTTATCAAAGCGGCTATTATGGATGATCCTATCTACCCAGTAATACTCGGATGTAGATATGTGTTTGTTGGGAGACCGAAAGAGCCGATTGTGGCAGCAGTAACCACAAGAGGGCAAACCAAGAAGGAACGGGAGCCTGCGCCAAATTTGTTACCTAAGTAACTTAAAGAGGCGCAACAAAAGGACCCTACCTTGGAACCCTGCTTTAGGAAACTGCCCATGGCCAAGGACCCCAGACACAACGGAGACATCCTTTCCAAGGATGGCGTACTATATCGTAGAACGAGCAACCCGGATGAAGGGCATAATCAGTTCCTAGTACCGACACAGTACAGAGACCAAATCTTAGAAATGGGGCACTCTCTTCCCTTTAGCGGACATATGGGACAAAACGCCACTAATCAGCGAATATCGACTCATTATTGGTGGTCAGGAATGAACTATGATATTATCAGGTACGTGAAATCCTGCGCCCAGTGCCAACGTGTGGCACTCAAGCATTGGACACCCCCAGTTCCCATGGGTGAAATGCCAATAGTGGGAACACCATTTGAACGGGTTGCTGTCGACATTGTTGGACCCCTAGAAAGGACCAAAAGAAGGAACAGGTTTATCCTGACCTTAGTCGACACATCCACTTTGTGGGCAGAAGCTATACCGCTAAAATGCACGGATTCCAAGCATGTCGCAGAAGCCCTAGTGCAAATTTTCACGCGGTTGGGATTTCCTCTACAAGTTTTGACGGATAACGGATCCCAATTCCGTAGCCTGTTAATGGAGGAGATCTTTAAGATCTTGAGGGCCAAACACATCCACACCAGCCCGTACCATCCGGCCGGAAATTGGCTCGTGGAACGCTTCAACGGCAGACTCACCATGATGTTACGTAAGCTGGGACAAGAGAAACCTAAAGATTGGGACCTTTTCATTCCTGCAGCCTTATTCGCCTATAGAGAAGTTCCCCAGGCCTCTACCGGTTTACCAGCACCTACTCTTTTATTCGGCAGACCTATTAAGGGGACGCTAGAAGCCTTACTCCGGTTGTCAGAATAAGATATGTATATAATGCTACACATCACACACACAGAGCATACCAAGCTACTTGTGATGTGTGAACAAATCCCCTACTGCTACTATGGATTTAAGGCACAATCACACTAGACACTTCGCTCACTGTCTCAAAGGGTACGACACAGTACACAGTAGCTGACGTGAATAATCCAATAACACCTAAATCAGGTAATACCCCTTAATAAGTACTGTGCACACATATGAGCCACACACGGCTAGCAATACACATGAAATGCAATACACAATGTAATGAAAATGCCAAACTACTTGCCAAAATTACCAGCTCAACATAATAGCAAAACAGTCACCGACATAATCTAACCAGCGACTATACACTGACTATCGCTCACAGGCGAAGTCCAATACTGAAACCAGGCAATACAAGATTCTACCGTAAATAAAATCCAGGAAAGAACCACTAGAAATCACATCACCATTCTAGTAATCTATCAATAATCCTGAACACCTGAAACAAACGGCAAGCAATGAACAAGAATGGCATTCATGGAATCCCAGCAAAACCGCTGACAAAGGGAACACGCGTCCGTACAGGACCGCTGACATCTCCTAGACTAAATCGCGCCAAAAATTCTACATCCTCTTCCGTTCTGGCCCGACTCGCCAAACGGGTTTTCTATTCTACGCTGTTGCCACTCTACAGCGTAACCAACTAAATATATTTCGGCACATATCTCTACTGTGACACCGGTCATTGACAGACCAGAAGGCCGACGAGACTAATCTCAGCCAGCAAGTATGTATCGGAACTTAAGGAAAGGTTACAACTAGGATGGGATCTAGCTACAACAAACCTTAAGAAAGCACGCTAAACGGTACAATAAAGCGGCTAAAGAGAGAGAACTCCAACCAGGGGAGAAGGTTTTGTTGCTACTTCCAACCGGAAGCAACAAACTGCGCATCGGATGGCAAGGGTCGTTTACCGTCCTGAAAAAGATCTCAAGAACGAACTACAAGATCTCTATTAAAGGAAAGGAGAAGGTCTACCATGTAAATCTGCTAAAGAAATACTTGTAAACACCGGTGCCGTCCTCCGAACATCTCCTGGCGGCCGCCATAGCAACAAAAGATGAGGAAGATGACGATAGCTGCATGGAATATCCATTGCAACAAACGGAATCTTTCCAAGATGTGAAATTCGGTGACAATCTCTCTGAAACACAACAGACTGGAGCAGTGAGAAAGAAAGGGAAAGTGAAGATAGCAATCACTCGCAAGATACGGATAACAGCAGCGCTATTTTCATAGAGGAGACATAAAGAGTTTCATGTCTTCAAGCCCATACGAAATGTCACAGATGGAAATAGTGCAGCAGTGATCATCCACTTTCGCCCCTCCCCATCTAGTTTATATTTTATTTGGTGTTACATGAACGAAGGATTCACTAGTGCAATTAACACGTGAGCCGTTTGGAAATTAAGCACGGTGGAACAGAGAGAGCGCGGAGCATGGCGTAATAGATTCTTTGATCAGGGGCGATGTTAAGTCTGAGACGGACCTTGAATTGTAAAACTTTCAGGGGAATTAATTGTGTAGCTGATATTCGGCAAGGCGGAGATGATGAAAGTCAAGCCAGAGAGGTTGTCGGCGGCAAAGGTGATAAAATTACCTTTGATTCAAGAATCGAACGGCAAATGGGCTCGGGTCTGGCAGTAGGTGTGACTTTCGCATTAAAGAGCGATAGAACGGAATTTAAGGATATATACCATGTCTCTCCGATAGCCATGATCAGTTGTTCAGAAATCTATCTGAAATTCACTAGCTCGATATCTTAGATTTCTTGTACAGAGTGAAAATTATTAGATTTTCGTGGAATGTTTCATTTTTCTGATTGCGGTAATTTATATACTAGCCTTTAAGTGATTTAGTGTGTTTAAAGTTTTCATTATATTTCACTGGGATTTTCTGTGCTAATTAAATAACTTATAGCAAAATCTTTTTCAGCTGTAAAGTAAATTTATTACTCGGTATTTCCCAGTAAGAGATGTTTTAAATTGACTAGTACATACATTAAATAACTGTCTACTGACGGTATATATTATTTACTTCTATCCATTTTATGTAATTTTTTTAATGACTAGTGTTCATATCACGCGGTAATAACGATAGGATAAGCTAGACACGTGTGTTTTAAATCTAATTTATAACGGAGTGGTAAAGAGGTCCTATTTTAACACGTGTTAGATATGATATTGATAATTTGGTTAAATGTTTATATTTTCTTTCCTAAAATCTAGGCTGATCAACCTGAGTACTAGCGGCTTTTTTATGGCCATATGAACGTATGATCATACGAACTTATATTATAAGCATCCAGGGATATTTAATATTGATGAGCTTCTTGATGTGACCCGTGTGGTCCAATTTTCTTCATTTTCGCGAGATAAACCAGAATAGAACCATTAAATTATAATATTAACTGGATCAGAACTATTACCAGATTTACTTATATCAATCTCATCAGCCAGCTGTGGCGAAATATATTGTCAGCAACATTTGTGTAACTTAACCTAGCGTCTCAGCCACCTGAGGCTAAACAACATAGGAGCTATATATGTTCTATTCATCCTACGTCGGCGATCACCAAGCATGAACCTTACTCCAACCAACTGAAGGCATAGTTAACTTATTGTATGCAGGACAAATTAAATCACCGACTCTAGCGACTCCCGTGAAATTTGCAGTCAGCAACTACGGCGAGTGTGGGGCTGGATTTGGCAAAACTTAAATTTGACACTAAACAGTCTTATTACTTATTAGTGTATTTCCTTGGAATGCCTGCGACAACTACTGGGGTAAGCAAAAGTCTGAAAGTGGCCACTGAATGGGTGTGAATTGAATGAACGGAGAAAGAAACTTATGTCTTTTGTTAACATCATATACTTATGTGGTTTCTTCTTTCTTTTTTATCTCACTAATCTGAGTAGTCACGGGATAGATTACATTAGGAACCTATTCTTTTCCCATACTGACTATTTCATAACCTATTGTTAACTTTTGATCTTTTGGGTTAATTAACCTCTGTTGGGATCGTCTTTTCTTTTCCTTTACCAGAGGGGAAGAACCTATTTGATTAATTTCATCTTTTGCAATTTTTTCTGTAAACCATGATCTAGTGATGTATATGCTTATTTTTGTGATCTTCTATTGATAATAAACTTTATTAAACCTTTAGTTATCGTGTCGGTTAACCCCTATCCATTATACGCGTATGTTATTCGTAGTTTGTTTTCACGTTCGTGCGTATTTGTCACAGAATTGTGTGCATTTGAGTGTAGTGTAACTTGTATTTCGTACAAGGAGAGAAAGTGCGTCTGATTTAACTATTTAACCCCCAAGAGCCAGTATAATGTACTTCCCGCTAGACCCATTTGGCCTAATCAACAGTATACTGGCTTTCGTATCTCTTGATCCTTTCTAGGGCTGTTTTCTAATTTTGACAACTTAAAAACGCTATTTTCTTAAAGTATAGCCATCCATTATGGACTTTTGTTATTTATGAATATGAACATTTAAAAAAAAATTATTTCCAAACAAAAACAATAAAAACATACTGGTATGGCCATTTTTGGGGGGGGGGGGGCCTGTTGAGGATTGCTTCATGTCTGCAGCATGGCGCATTCCTCAAATGATTATATCTCCGCGACTGATGTCGATGATTGTTTCATGCTTACAGACATTTGGATGTGTCGACGATCCGAATGGCTGTATCATGGAACACCTCAAACGAATAGAGATATATCTCATCGACCGATGTCGATGATTGTTGCATGTGTGCAAGCATTTGAGTTTGGCCAACTCGGATTGCTGCACCATGGAATATCGCAATTGAATATATATTAACGACGTAGTATGCATATCTCTATGCATGACGCGTATGTCTTGGTAACGTCATTCGACTTGTGGGTTTTGACCCCTACGGCAGTGTGTTTCAGAAGTGTGGCCATTGCCACTTATATTGTGGTATAACCACTGGAAAGTGTGTGGCGTTGTCTACTTATTAATTGTGTGGCTGGGAAGCCAATTGAGCAGTGTATTTCTTGAACCAAACGTAAGTCGTCGTATGAATGACGCAGTTTACATAATTATGGCAGATTAGCCTGGCGTGGTATGCCGAAGGAACATTATGGTACTAGCAATAGTGTAAGCCTAGTATAGATGGATATTGTATAGCTAGCGGCAAGCGTAAGCCTAGTGTAATGGACATTAGACGACTAGCAGTAGACGTAAGCCTAGCGTAAGAAGTGTATTACAAAACTAGCAGGATAGTTAAGTCTAGTGCAAAAGGCTATTGTATAAACTAGCGACGGGAGTAAGTCTAGTTAGCCTCTGAATTTATGCCAAAGGACATTGGCCGTTAAAAGGAACTGACCTCTAACCATAACTCTAGATAGAGATTGATGAACATGTGTTAATGAACTAATGAGAATTCTTACAGATCGTACATGAATGTGATGTGACTTTTGTTCCCATGTAGTTGGTGTCTGCTCATGGAATGAAAATATTAATTAAATACTTTGAGTCGTCAAAATCACGGTCTTATCAACTGAAGTATTCGGAGTTGAGTTAAATGCTGTTTAACTTCAACTAATCATGACCAGTGATGATTAATGTCTTAAAACACTGCATCTCACACTGCTAATATAATCAATAAGACAAGAGACTAATACAGGTCAGTCAATGGACGAATATTTAATATGAAACATGTTCAGCAGATAATGCATCACACGGGTTAAGCAGACAAGATCGATACCAACGAACAGTATTACGGAATCCTACAAAAGTGATAAGAACCCGAGGGACTTCGACTCTAGAAACTGAATACGCATATAATAACTTGGTCATCCTCAACAGACTAGGAGTCATCGAAGCACCCATAACATACTGGGGTCCCGAGCCCATAACATATTGGTGTCAGAAAGTGTCTGGATTGCGTGAATACTGGTTCCCCCCTTCAAGTATCGAAGAAAGTTAAACTGATGATGAACGTTTTGAAGGTAAAATTATTCATTCAGCCAAAGTGGCAACTGCAATGCGCATGTCAGTAAGTGACGTCACTATATCGATGCCGTCAACTTTAGCAGACAACATTGCCTGAGAGAATCCGAATTTTTCTTCCACCACAAGAGACTGATTCACGCAGATAGAACGGTAATTTTCCTCTTGAGAACCTGAACCAGTGGAGAATGTATCTTCATCAAAACCATCTGAGGCTGCGACGCGAATCGATTGAAGAAGCTACGTTCGAAGACCGAAGCAATACTTTCAAACGGTTGTCCTACTGCGAAGGTCAAGGTCTACAATCAATGGACTTCAGCTGTTCAACACTTGCGTGGAAATAGAAGGTCTACATAAGTTCTTGATCAGGCGCTTGAACATTATCATATTGTCCTTGCATTAGCTTTGGTCTACAGTTCATCATCACTTGGCTTACTTTTTACTATCATCTGTGTTTCCCCATTCATGTTTATCCGTATATTTGTATATTCGTCGTGTTTAATATTGACTGGAATTTTCCCAGGAAAGCTTCAGTGAATGTTAACTTCTATTAGATTAGAGGGACAGCTAAACAGATAAGTTCTTGATTGTGCTTAGGCGCTTGAACATTATCATACTGTCCTTGCATTAGCTTTGGTCTACAGTCCATTATCACTTTGCTTACTTTTTTACTATCATCTGTGTTTCCCCCATTCATGTTTATTCGTATATTTGTATATTCGTCGTGTTTAATATTGACTGGAATTTTCCCCAGGAAAACTTCAGTGAATGTTAACTTCTATTAGATTTGCATGCTTATATTCGCTGACTGAGGATCTGACTGATTATATTTTTTTTTTTTTGGAGTCAGGATATAAATGTTTCTTCAGTTCGCAATATAACCATATTTTGTGTACTTAGCAGTTTCGTTATGTAAATTACGTCATCTTTATTTACGTAATCTCATTTCAGTACTGTTGACAATTGTTGTCGTGTGTGATCTAAAACTTCTTTGTCTACACGTTTCGTTTATGACGACTTGTCTTGTTATATTTTTGTGATGTAAATTCTTTTCTTTCTTTTACTGATTACTGTGTATAAGTCTCCCTTATTTACTTTATAAGTGTAAAGTGTTGTCGTATAACTGAGAAATCATTTCATTGTAACTCATTTGATTGTTTTCACTGTCTTTGTCACATGTTCTTGGAACTTGTTTGTTATTGATTAATATATTCATGTACTAATCATATTGAGTTCTACATATTTCAGGAATAGTATATACTATTGGAGGGTACTTATAAACCTATAAACATGTCTGCCATTGAGTATTTTCTCAGGCAAGGAAAAGAGTCTGGATTACAAGGACCATCTCTTCAGGAATTCATTATGAAAAATTTGGAAGAGGTAGAAATTGAGGGAGGTGATCAGTTCTTAATGGAAGGAGAGTGGTATCGGAAGGAAAATAGGCTGTTGAGAATCATTGATGATAGGGAGAGATTGATTGATGAGTTATATGAGGAAGTGAAAGTATTAAAATCCCAAGCAGATGTGGATGTATCTAATTTTCGATCATTAACAGTTGATTTTTCAAAGTGTAAGGAATCATTGGACACCGCCTTGAGGGAGAATAAAGCTTTGAACTCTGAGGTTCTGGGACTGCAACATAACATTGCAGCATGCAAGAATAAGATTTCCAAAATCAGTAATGACTGTTCTGGGAAAGTTACTGCTATTAATGATAAGTTTGGTAAAGCAAAAGAGGCTTTGGAGGCCAGAATCCAAGCACAAGTTGCTCAAATTCAGGGTCTTGAGGTTCAAGTTGACCGAGTACGACCTCATATGAAGAAAGCTATAATATCAAGGTTGAAGAGATTGGCGAAGAAAAAAAGAATCATGTGGGAGGCGAAGTTGAAACAAAAAGTGGCAGCGCTTGATCTTGAGGATCAAAAACTAACAGCCCCTCAGAGTCATCAGGATATTTTGATTTTTGATAGGATGGCTAATTGTGAGACATCACTTATAAACGAGAAGAGTAAAATTATAAAACTTGAAGAATTGAATAAGAAACAAATGGAAGTAATTTCAATAAAAGACTTGGAAATAGCTAGGGCAAGAAGAAGGGTGGAGAGTTTACTGGATGTGGTAATAAACAACAATTTATTGTCAAACACTAGTTATGTGGAAACTAGTATACAAAATGTCAGGGTCAAAAAGAGTGATAACATCAGGTCATCACATCCTGAAAGAGGGAAAAGATCATGTCGAGGCAGATACAACTTCCCTCGTGATCACACTGATACCAGTGATTCTACTCACATTAATACTGCCTCTTCAGAGTGTAAGTCTTGGCGACATGCCAGTGGTATTGGAAACAGTATATCAATGGATTTAACAACTCCTGCTATGCTCTCAAGGGAAAATTTGTCCTATGATCATCATAACCAGGCTGCTCCTAGTCCTGAAATACATAACATAAGTGCTAAAAATATTACACACGAGCAGAACCTGAGTCGAAAAGGGACAAACCAGTGCGTTCAAGATGATCCTGGCTTAACTGATATTGTTCAAATTGGTTCAATTTATTATGATAAGAATCAATATATACAGTTTTGTCAACAGATGAAAACTGATGCTGAGGGTGAGACTATCCAGCATCCTCCTTGTAAATTGCATTCTAACAGTTTATATCCTCTTATGAGTAGTGATAAGGTGGTAAAAGATAACACTAAGGATATTGATAAAAATCATAGTGTGACACTTCTTGCTAATGATAAAGATTATGAAAGTGACTGGCCTATTCAAACTAATAACAATGACTCAGAGAGAAAAAAAATTTCGGACTGGCAATTAAGCAGTCGTCTCAGACAGTTTCTAAAACTTCAGTCATAAATAAAAAGAGGTCTCATGCTCAGGTCATCCAGCATGATGCATCCTACAATAAGGATAGTACATCCAGAAGAAAGTCTGATTTCCGCAGTTATCATATGAATAAAGGTGAACACTCACACACCATTCTAGTGCAAAATCTGCCACCAGATTCCACATGGCAGGCACTAGGGGAATATTTTCAATGCACTGCGAATGTGAAATATGTGCAGATGTTACCTATTAACAATTTCAATGTTAGAGAAGCACTTGTTTATTTTTATTCCCATAGAGATGCACAGATAGTTGTCGATCATGACAACGATGCCTATTTTCAAGACCATCGTCTTGAGGTACGGTTGATGCATCATGTATCATCTAACAGATGTTCATGCAATTGTGCATCGTGTTGTTATTCATCCATTTCAGAATAATTATGAAGATATTATAAATGAGTGAAACAATACTGATTCTGCTGAAAATAATGTTCTATTCCATCTAGATGTAATTCAGAGCGTCCGGTGTTGAAATATTTCAACAGGCAGGTGCTATTGTCAGGAGACATTATCGGTGCCTTTTGATGGGAGTTGTTAATACTCGCTCCGACAATCGCAAGAATAACAACGATTGTCACATCAACGCAACATGCAAAGGACGTAAGAATACTTCCGTGCGCTTGACTCGCACAACATATAATAGGGTCAACGGATCTCGGGCTCAGTTCAGACCTGGCCGAGATCAGGTTTCGTCAAATCGCACTGTTTTGTTGCGTAATTTACTTCTAGTGTTACTTAGTATACACTTAGAAATTTTTTTTTTTCTTTTTTCAACGTGTTGGAGATGTTGAATTTGTTCGTATGTTCGAACTTCAACATTCGTCTCACCAACTAGCGGTCGTTCGCTTGTCGAGCTATTATGATGCTCGTTGGTCTATACAATTCTAAAACGGTTCTTGGTTTGCACATCATTATTTAGACGTGCAACGCGCACTCAATTCTACACCACGCACTTTATAGTTGCGTTGGACTATCGACTATCTTTGGATGTTTTGTTCTTCTATACATCCATAGTTTTGTGTGCTATTTCTTATATTTTTTTTGCACATGATAATTTTTTTGTCAATAATATAGACCTAGGGTTATAGACCTTACCTCTTTTCATCTATTTTCACTGATTAGATCTGTCATCAGTGATAATTGCATTATTTTGCTACCTTCACTACTTTCTACACTTTTATCGTTATTGTTTTGTGTAGCGATGATTCGTTACTTAGGTGCGAATGATGCGCCGCCCTCTTGGCGATCGAGAAGATGTCTTCACATATGTTATCCTGGGCGTAATTGATTTCTGTCTACTCCTTTGTCCGCACTGTTGACCAAAGGTAGTCCTAATAAGGTACGTTGGGACCAAGATTGCGAAAGCGCTTTAGTAACAATTAAGAAATTATTTAGTAATGCACCGATTTTGTTATTACCGAATATACGTACCCCATTCATACTCCAATCAGATGCCTCGAGTTACTCCATGGGTGGCTGCTTACTGCAATGTTACGAGGAAACACTCCATCCATGTTTCTATGTGTCAAGGAAACTCACTTCGGCTGAACAGAAGTAAGCGACAGGTGAACGTGAGCTCCTGTCGATGGTCTGGTGCCTAGAGAAGCTATCAAGATATCTCATCGGCACTCACTTTTTTATCATGACAGACCACAGTCCTCTGACGTATATAACATCTAGAACAATGCGTAACTCTAGAATACATCGATGGTACCTGTTGATTCAAGAATTTTCGTTTACGATTCTGCCTATTGCTGGATCAGACAATAACTTGGCGGATCTTCTATCTCGCGACTTCTCTGAGAAGAAATTGAATTAACTCTTTAGTGACCATGTTGACAAGTGCTATTATTAATGTTATAAAATTTAGTGTGTGTATTTAATGAGTATGATGTTTATAAATAGGTAGTACTAATACTAATATGGTCTAAGGACTAACATCTTCTCCACCACTATCTCACGTGACACAAGTGTCACGTTTGGAAGTGAGGGGGATGATGTTGAGGATTGCTTCATGTCTGCAACATGGCGCATTCCTCAAATGATTATATCTCCGCGACTGATGTCGATGATTGTTTCATGCTTACAGACATTTGGATGTGTCGACGATCCGAATGGCTGTATCATGGAACACCTCAAACGAATAGAGATATATCTCATCGACCGATGTCGATGATTGTTGCATGTGTGCAAGCATTTGAGTTTGGCCAACTCGGATTGCTGCACCATGGAATATCGCAATTAAATATATATTAACGACGTAGTATGCATATCTCTATGCATGACGCGTATGTCTTGGTAACGTCATTCGACTTGTGGGTTTTGACCCCTACGGCAGTGTGTTTCAGAAGTGTGGCCATTGCCACTTATATTGTGTGGTATAACCACTGGAAAGTGTGTGGCGTTGTCCACTTATTAATTGTGTGGCTGGGAAGCCAATTGAGCAGTGTATTTCTTGAACCAAACGTAAGTCGTCGTATGAATAACGCAGTTTACATAATTATGGCAGATTAGCCTGGCGTGGTATGCCGAAGGAACATTATGGTACTAGCAATAGTGTAAGCCTAGTATAGATGGATATTGTATAGCTAGCGGCAAGCGTAAGCCTAGTGTAATGGACATTAGACGACTAGCAGTAGACGTAAGCCTAGCGTAAGAAGTGTATTACAAAACTAGCAGGATAGTTAAGTCTAGTGCAAAAGGCTATTGTATAAACTAGCGACGGGAGTAAGTCTAGTTAGCCTCTGAATTTATGCCAAAGGACATTGGCCGTTAAAAGGAACTGACCTCTAACCATAACTCTAGATAGAGATTGATGAACATGTGTTAATGAACTAATGAGAACTCTTACAGATCGTACATGAATGTGATGTGACTTTTGTTCCCATGTAGTTGGTGTCTGCTCATGGAATGAAAATATTAATTAAATACTTTGAGTCGTCAAAATCACGGTCTTATCAACTGAAGTATTCGGAGTTGAGTTAAATGCTGTTTAACTTCAACTAATCATGACCAGTGATGATTAATGTCTTAAAACACTGCATCTCACACTGCTAATATAATCAATAAGACAAGAGACTAATACAGGTCAGTCAATGGACGAATATTTAATATGAAACATGTTCAGCAGATAATGCTTCACGCGGGTTAAGCAGACAAGATCGATACCAACGAACAGTATTACGGAATCCTACAAAAGTGATAAGAACCCGAGGGACTTCGACTCTAGAAACTGAATACGCATATAATAACTTGGTCATCCTCAACAGACTAGGAGTCATCGAAGCACCCATAACATACTGGGGTCCCGAGCCCATAACAGGGTCAAACCCACTTTTTTGCTTGGGACTGAGTTAAATATCGTCGTCCAGATAGGCTGGATTAGATAAATTATTCTATCCAGAGACTGTCCTTTCTCTTACACGATCACCTCGTGATAAAACTATTTCTTACCCCTTACTTTCACATTGTCATCACTATCACCTATGCTCAGATTGGACTATAAACATCTATTACCTATCTGATAAAATCTACGACAACAAATAACAAATTTGATAATGAATTATATTTAACAGTTGTGACAGAGTTATGTAAATATATTACATATATCAACACGTTTTTGCTTCCACCTGTTTTCCACCTTGCTTGCTTATTAGTTATGCACGTTTTGTTAAGGCAGAACCTTTGTACTTCTATATTTGTCAGAATTTCAGTACTTCATCACATCACTCCCACCTTTGAAAGATTGGGCACCGATCTCATTACTGAAATCTCTGTATTTCACACTGGCCCTTAACTAGGTCGGGCTTCCCGATCTAATCAATGTCATAATTGTCGTTATCATACAGGCCCCTCTCCATACCCTTGAAGATCTCTGCGAGCACTGGATCGCGAGGGTCATGCCTGGTGATTTCCTCCTGGCGACTGCAACACCCCTTGTCGGCCTTGACCTTTCCTCTCTTGCGGTTCCCCCTCCCACGTAATTTCCTGACGGCGTTCGGTAAATTAGGATTACCTAATGTTGCGGCCTTCCAGTGATCTGAAACAGACTGGCTGACTTGGCCAGACATCGCCGTAACAGGGCGTAACTGTTTACTGTTGTCCGAAGAAACGGGCACAAGTTCCTTCTTCTTTCTCTCATTATCTACTGGGGCGGGGGTGAAATTTCTGCGTTCTGTTGATAGAAAGGTAGAAGGTTGGAATCTCCACTCGTCACCCTTCCGTGGCCTTGTATTAACAGTCCCTGAATCAAATGACTGTACAGGCTGATAAGAGGCAGAGTTACCATGAGGGGCCGTTGCTAAACTTTCGGCGCCTACCTGGTCTACTCTGATAGTGGAGAAAAGCTTCTTATCTAATCTCCGACCCGTGACATCCCATGGAGGGTCTATCTCTTCTCTGTCCTTATCTATACCCAATTTGATTGGGGAAACAGGAGCGATCAAACTTCTGTTGCTAATATGGCTGGTAGCCAACAATTTATTGCCCTCTGGTTAGCGTAGAGGTTGCGTAGAGAGTGGTCCTTTCTCTACCATCTCTCCCGGGGTTCTCACTGGGTTGCGCCTGACCTCAACAACATCCAATTCCAATACTCGGCAGGATGCATATGGTTGCACTGCCTCGCTTTTTGCCTCTTCGCGAGCGTCACTTCCTGTAAGCGAGGTACTGGTGGTGTGGGGCCCATCTCCGTTTGTAGGCGAACGGTCGCGCAGACCACTGTCCTCCTCCATTTGAGAAAAGTGCTGGTCGTATGTGGCGCCAGGGCTGGTCGGAAACATATGTTCGCTCAGACCGCTATCTTGTGCCCTATGAAGATTGCGCTAGTCATGGACATAAGTCATACCACTTTCGTCAGTATTTTCCTCACTTGAGGGAGATAATACCATCGGGGGCCTAATTCCCGACACCGAAGAGGGTACTTCCAAAATCAGATGCGTCACCACAGTTTGGCCATTAGGCTGAACCGGGCTGTCAGGCGAATTCGCCTCTACAAATAACATTCCACTGTCTTTAGAAGTTTCCATCACAAGACAGTGATGTTTGAGCTCTCGCGGGGCTCCGTGAATTAGGGGTTCTCCCTTTTCACTTATCTGGCCTGCAGTAGTCCCCCTTGCGTTAGCAAGGAACGGTGCGGATGGGTTTCCCAAAACTAAATATGGGCTCCCGAGAATGAAGTCATAGGCTGGTTGTGCCATTACAGCTGCCGTGATTGTGCCACACGCAAACTTACACTTCACCTCAATATTGGCTACGGGCAGACGCTGTGGGGTACCTTTTCTCAAAATGCCACCAATATCCACTATTTCCCCTGACCACTGCCCTGGTTTCACCAAATGACGAGCGACGATACTGGGGTATGTGAGCCCGCTGTCAAACAAACAAGTAATGGCCGTTCCATTCACCTCAGCTGGTCCGCTATTAGAGAACAACTTCTCTGACTTGACAGGTTCCCACTTATTCCCTTTGGTCACTCTCACAGGCCTTAAACAAGCTGCATGATGAGCGGGTTGTTTGTTTATACACCGGGATGTCCTGTGTGAAGTGGTGCGACAATTCTGACAATACCTCTCATTATCTCCCCTGTTTCTGGCGGGTTAGTGAGAGGTCGCTCCTTGATATCTGTTATGAGGCTGGGGGCGCATGTTAGGACCGAAATGGGACTCCTTGCGAGAAGGCCCTTGCTGTTGGTGAGCAGAAGAAGACGACTGCGATGATGAAGCTCATTTGTCCGGGGCTGGCAAGTCTGGGTGTTTCCGTTTCTGGCCCAGTACTTCGGCCTGTGCCGTCTGAAACCTTTCAGCAAACACCATAATTTGGTCCAGTTCCTGAGCGCCCTGCTCTGCCAGATACCTCCTCAAGTCGGGAGACATGTTTGCCTTTATTTGTTCGCACAGGACTAACTCTTCTAATCCTTCGAAAGTTTTTGCCAGTTCTGACAACTCCCTCCACCGAGTAAGGTAATTTCTCACCCTTTCCACGAACTGTGCAAAACTCTCTCCCTTCTCCGGCCTGCTCTCTCTGAACATGGTTTGGCACTTACGGGGGGTCCACTGGAATCTTTGCAACAAAGCATTCCTTAGTGCCTCAAAGTTGTTCTGGTCGTCTATGAGCATCTTGTTGTAGACGTCGTACGCATGACCTTTGAGGGACTGCGATAATTTTTGACACCACAAACTCTCATCCAACCCGTATGCCTTTGCCATCCGTTAAAATTTTTCCAAAAACACGTCAATCTTCTCATTCCCATTGTGGCGAGAGGTTTTATTTGGCTCTTGGATCAGTATAGTACTAACAATTACAGAAATAGAATTTCTGCAGAAAATGGTGAAGTCCCAGTGTCTGAGAGGACTACTGGTATCACAAATTAGTTACGGCTGTGAATGTTCTGATCTCGAAACAATAGTAGAGAGGAGACCGACATAAAGCGCCACCTCCGCTGTGTAACTAACTGTGATATTAAAAAACAAGGAAAAAGATTTTGCTTAACAATGATAAAATTGACAAGTCGTTCAAATACAATTTCCTTATATTTTATTTAGTATATACACTATCTACTCTTGTGCTGAAGGGTGAATGTTGAAAAATGGAATGTAATGAATTTGTAAGTTTACATATGATTTACAAATATTTATTTTATATATATATATATATATATGTAAATATATATATATATATATATATATATATATATATATATATATATATATATATATATATATATATATATATATATATATATATATATATATATATATATATATATAACTAAATATTACAACAAGTTTTCCAATTATAGGTACAAAAATTATATCAGCTGTGCTGTTATTCAATTATAGTACATGTATCAGCTGTGCTGTTAATTAAGGATATAACACTTATCAGCTATGCTGTTATTTTCGTATAATTTATCCACTGTGATCTTATTACTGTCTCTTGCTACGCTAATTCACGTTTTCTTCATTGACTTAGATTTTGCTCACAATGCCGACAGAAATGGTACTAATGTGTACTCATCTCTTAGAAGTGCTGTCCTTCTTGATTTGGTTGACACAAAACGGCAGAGTATCGTTCCTTTAGCCCACCCAAGACTGAGCGGGACCAAAGATGTAGAGTCTGGTCAACCTCTATGCTCCTGTGGAGTTCCAGGCAGCGGGATTGACTCGAACATACGATCTCAGTTTTTATGACACGACTGAAACCTGTAACAAAGCAAAAATAGGGGCTAATTTCTGTCCTCAAGCCCACCTATTTCTAATGTGGATGAAATGAGCGGGTGCCTCAGTGTTTGCATGTAGGATGAATGACAACATGGCTCAGTATGATTTAGCAATAGCGAGACAAGACAGGTGTCTACTTGCAAAGCATTCTTTCTGATAAACTAATACATGGATACAGTCAATAATATAAATTCAATGCATCAATAATATAAATTCAATACATGAATACATTCAATACATGAATACATCCCATAATATAAATTCAAGACATCCAATAATATGTACATTTAGGTGATACAACCATTTCCTTCCCCCCTATAATATACCAGGCCCTCTCTGACGAGTGCTATACAAGTTGGTAACATATATCCTAACAATAACGTTATGTTCTTATGATAGGAGTATATGAGACGAGGACTGTTTGGTGATATATCAGGTTGGAGTTATAGGCGACAATAGATTGGAGTTAGATGCGACAATAGATTGAGTCCTAACAAGGACTGTTTTGGTTATATGGCAGTTGGTCTTATCTGAGATAATAGACAAGTTATAGGAGACAATAGGTAGAGTCCTAACAAGGACTGTTTTGGTTATATTTCAGTTGGTCTTATCTGAGATAATAGACAAGTTATAGGAGACACTAGGTTGAGTCCTAACAAGGACTGTTTTGGTTATATGGCAGTTGGTCTTATCTGAGATAATAGACAAGTTATAGGAGACAATAGGTTGAGTCCTAACAAGGACTGTTTTGGTTATATGGCAGTTGGTCTTATCTGAGACAATAGACTGAAATCATGTGAAACAATAGATTGAGTTATAGGAGACAATAGATTGAGTCCTAACAAGGACTGTTTTGGTTATATTACAGTTGGAGTTAGATGAGACAATAGATTGAAGTATAGGAGACAATAGGTTGAAGTATGAGTCCTATTAGCCTTCGTCTATTCAATCATAATAGGAAATACAATCATTATACTTAATTTCCCCAAGATACAATCAGTAACCTGATAGGTAGTATAAATGACACACAACAAATACCAACATTATAGACCTGCGGAAAGCCTATTTTCCTAAAGGTTATCGTAAACATATTTATCCTCTAAGATTCAAACAGCCAGTTTTTGACGCGACTTAGCGAAGTAGGATGCAGGTCGATGCCATCAGGTAAGCTCTAAATCAAGGTGACAGCTTCTTCCTCTTCAGTCGGTCGGTATCTCTGGCGTCGTCTCGGTGATGTGTGATTATGCATAAAATCCGCCCGATTATATAGGTAGGTGAATTCTTAAGCAAGGCTTTCGGTTGGTTCCTGGCGGAGCAAGCTGATTGGTTTCCTCCGGTTTCGTCTTTTGCTCGTACAGCCTAATTTTATTCAGTTTTAATCCGCCATCTTGCGTGAACATGATGGCCGTTAATTTATTCTGTCTCAGAGACTGCTGAACGGTGCTCGTTGATTGGTTGAAGCAAATCTGTATCTCGACATAGTGATTAACAAAGTAGTGGGTTACACTCGTTTCACGACATAGCCCCCTCCTTTCCTAGCTGTGACTTGTCATAGCTGACGTGTAAACCCCTGGTGTGGTTAATCCTTTTGCGTCTGTCCTTCCAGAGTACTAGGGTGTCGACTTAAAAAATCAGCTCCTACATTGTCTCTTCCCGGAATGTAATTCACGGTAAAGGAATAAGGCGCCAGAAGCAGACTCCACCTTAACAATCTCGAATTTAGCTTTTTAGATGCAGCCAAGAATGTTAAAGGTTGGTGATCGCTTTGGACAATGAAGTGTGTCCCATACAGATAAGGTGAAAATTTGTTGATGGACCAAATTAGAGCTAAACATTCTTTCTCTATGGTCGAGTAGTTCAACTCAGCTGCATTCAGCTTCCTACTGGCGTAGGCGACTGGTAAAAGTACCTCCGGCTGGGCTTTTGATTTCTGCAAGAGAGTTGCACCAATCCCTATACTACTAGCGTCCGTCCTTAATACAAATTCCTGTGTGATATCGGGTAGTGTAAGGATTGGTTTGCTGGTTAGTTTTGCTTTTAGCTCTATGTAAGCTTTTTCACAATCAGCATTCCATTGGATTTTATCAGGCTGTCCCTTCTTCGTTAAGTTAGTTAATGGTGCACACAGAGAGTTAAAGTGGGGTATGTACTTCTGATAGAACCCACATAATGACACGAATGATCTCACATCTTTCTTCGTTTGAGGTCTGGGTGCCTTCTTTAACTTCTCTATATTCTTTGGGTCAGGAGACATATGACCTGTAGAAATAGTGTGACCTAAGAATTCCAACTCCTTACAACCGATATAGCACTTGGTTGGACGTGCAGTCAATCCAGTGGCTCTCAATCTGTCAAACAACATGGAGAGCGCTACTACATGCTCTTCAACTGTGTTTGTAGCAACAATAATGTCATCCATAAAGTTAGTGATATGGGGATTTTGTAGAGGTTCCAACAATTTCCTCATCATTCTTGAAAAGATACTTGGAGCATTTTTCAGCCCAAAGGGTAGTACATTAAACTCGTAGTGTCCGTCTGATGTACTAAATGCCAGCATTTTCCTAACTTCTGGTTTCACTGGTATTTGGTAGTATCCCTTGCTTAGATCTACCTTTGATAAATACCTAGCCTTACTCAGTGTAGAGAACAGCTGGTTGGTGTCAGGTAATGGGTCCACCTGAGATTCTGTGATCGCATTAAGCTTCCGGTAGTCAATACATAACCTGTGTTCACCATTCGGTTTTTTCAATAGCACCACACTTGAGCTATATGGAGAGTCTGACTTCGAGATAATTTTCTCCTTCAACAGATAATCAACTTCCTCCCTTAGTGCTTGGGCTTGCTATTGTTCAGTCCATGTCCGCAGCAATGCTTCCAGTGGACTGTGTATGGGGACGGCAATACTACAACGTTGCCGGACCCCCACATATTTCTATTGTAAGGGGCAGTATACCGAAGTGGGGCCTGTCTCCATCAACTGTTTGGTACAGCCCTGGTTCCTACCTCCTTTGGTTCGGGTTTGTTTCTGCAGCTTTTTTAATACTGGTTGCTGACTAACCAAATTTTCCAAAGGATCAGGCCTTGGTGTTCCGACAAATATCTAGTCGGGGTGGGATGTCTCTCGTCCCCTCTCTGTACATTACGGAGAGTTGCCATGGTTACTGGTGTAACAGTAGACTTGTGATTTCGTTTTCTCGTTATCACTGCATCTACCTGTTGTTTTCTCTTGTGTATTTTCTTTGTGGGCCTACGTCCACAACAATGCTTTTCTAGGTCCTGTAACTGATCTACGCTTCTGAATGAGGTTACCTGGTTACATTCTGAACAGGATTTCATATACTGACTTATGTCTTCAATTATTCCTGGCCAGTAATATCGCAATGCTTTATTTTGACCAGTGGCCCCTTTTCCTCTGTGACCACTGCCTGATGTAGCATGCTCTTGCTCCATAATTTCCTCCCTATAGAATTTTGGCACTACCAGCTGTCCATGCCTTTTAGGTCCTTTTCCAGCTTGTCTGTAGAGTAGGCCATTTTCCATATAGTAGTCTCCTTTCTCTGGAGGGTTATGGGCCTTTGGCAATTTGCCAAAACAAGGCTTCAATGTGCTGTCTGCTGTTTGAGCCTTTTTCATCTTTGTACGATGAATAGTTATTGGATCTCCCTCCTCCTTTTTGGTGCTCGACCTGGTATGGTTTGCTGCCATGACAACAGGTTTTATTGGGTCACCCAAAAAGACATATTTACATCCTATTACCAGCGGGTATATAGGATCATCACTTACTGCTGCTCTTATCACTCCTACATAGCGAGTTCTCACGTTGATCCTTGCTATGGGAAGTGTCATGGTGCCGGTTCCCTGCATTGCCCCTTGTATGTCCACTGTTTCTGTGGTAAGTTAGTCAGGGTGCACTAGGGTTGCACTCACGACTGAGTCGAATTCCAAACCTGAATCATATAAGCACTGAATTTTAGTGCCATTACATGTCACTTCCTCACAGACAGGGGGATGATGGAGGTCATTCTGACTACCTGCCAGTTCCTTCCTTCCCTTGTTCCCTGTTGTGAGACACGCAGCGTAATAAGGAGGGTTGTTCCTTCTGCAGTCTGCAGTATTGTGGTTACTCATTAGACAAGTTTTACACCACTTTCCTTCCTTTCGGTAAGGTGTCTTATCCGATCTTAGAGGGTTTTTGTCCTTTTGGTCAAATCTTTGTTTGTTCCTTGTGGTATGGTCCTTTTGTTCATATTTGGTATAGTTTTGTGATGATTTGAAGTTTTCACCCTGCTTCTTCTTATTTCCTAATAATTCTGCCTGAGCTGCTTGATATCTCTCAGCAACAGTTACAATATCTTCCAATCTCTCTGCTCCTTGTTCCATGATAAACTTCCTCATTTCTTGAGGCATGGACTCTTTCACTTGCTCCATCATTATCATTTCTTTCAGATCCTGACACTTTCCTAAACTACTCAATTTTTCCAAATAGGTTTCCAATCTAGCAGAGAATTGGTGATAGTTTTCTCCTGGAAGAAGTTTAGCTGTTCGGAATTTCTTTCTATATGATTCTGAGTTCTTTTCATATCTCACGAGCAGTGCCTGCTTCAGGATTTCATAATCTTCCTGGTCATCTCTTGAGAGATTCAAATATACATCGTAGGCAACACCTCTCAATCCCTGAGATAGTTTAAGACTCTACTTTTCTTTCACTAAGCCATAGGTAGTGGCTAGTCTTTCGTATCTATCCAGGTACGACTCAATGGCGTCTTCTTTTTCAACAAATGGGTCCAGATGAAAATTCATGGCCCCACTTGAGGTGCTCTGGCTGGAGCTACTCTCTGATTGAGGTGAGCTACCACCATTATTGCCCGTATTTGCCTGAATTTCAAGCTCTTTTAATCTCAACTGATGGTCTCTCTCTGCTTGTAATTTCCTTTCCTCAGCTTCAATTTTCTTTGCCTCATTTTCAGCCTCCCATTTCTTGGCTTCAATTTCCAGTCTTTTGTCTTCTCTCTGAGCTTCCAGTCTTTTGTCTTCTCTCTCAGCTTCCAGTCTTTTGGCTTCTCTTTCAGCTTCCAGTCTTTTGGCTTCTCTTTCAGCTTCCAGTCTTTTGGCTTCTGTCTCTAATTGCAACTTTCTTTCTTCCCTATCCATGTGTTTGTCCACTTCTGTTGTGACATACTGAGTAAGAGCACCACCTGTCATGTTTAATTCCTTACCCATCTGCATGATCGCAGTCCTGAACTTCACTAGATCAGCCATGGCGTTACTTAGATAGGGTATGTAAATTTACTATAACCCAATTATTGTAATTAAACTTAATTAATTTAAATGAACAAATAATTTCCGTGCAACCTTGTGAGCATCAACTATTTACTGAGTACTAAATGGTACTCCTCCTAAGAAAACAATAAAAAATCCTATTATAGAATTTTTTTCTCAAAAATTTGTTTCTTATGTTATCTATGGGTGGCACAAGATAGAGTGTAGATGGATGAATAGACTAAGTATGGCTCAAGATATACGGAAATATCCCAGGAACGAGCCCCCAGTGTGGCGAGAGGTTTTATTTGGCTTTAAGATCAGTATAGTACTGACAATTACAGAAATAGAATTTCTGCAGAAAATGGTGAAGTCCCAGTGTCTGAGAGGACTACTGGTATCACAAATTAGTTACGGCTGTGAATGTTCTGATCTCGAAACAATAGTAGAGAGGAGACCGACATAAAGCGCCACCTCCGCTGTGTAACTAACTGTGATATTAAAAAACAAGGAAACAGATTTTGCTTAACAATGATAAAATTGACAAGTCGTTCAAATACAATTTCCTTATATTTTATTTAGTATATACACTATCTACTCTTGTGCTGAAGGGTGAATGTTGAAAAATGGAATGTAATGAATTTGTAAGTTTACATATGATTTACAAATATTTATTTTATATATATATATGTGTGTATATAACTAAATATTACAACAAGTTTTCCAATTATAGGAACAAAAATTATATCAGCTGTGCTGTTATTCAATTATAGTACATGTATCAGCTGTGCTGTTAATTAAGGATATAACACTTATCAGCTATGCTGTTATTTTCGTATAATTTATCCACTGTGATCTTATTATTGTCTCTTGCTACGCTAATTCACGTTTTCTTCATTGACTTAGATTTTGCTCACAATGCCGACAGAAATGGTACTAATGTGTACTCATCTCTTAGAAGTGCTGTCCTTCTTGGTTTGGTTGACACAAAACGGCAGAGTATCGTTCCTTTAGCCCACCCAAGACTGAGGGGGACCAAAGATGTAGAGTCTGGTCAACCTCTATGCTCCTGCGGAGTTCCAGGCAGCGGGATTGACTCGAACATATGATCTCAGTTTTTATGACACGACTGAAACCTGTAACAAAGCAAAAATAGGGGCTAATTTCTGTCCTCAAGTCCACCTATTTCTAATGTGGATGAAATGAGCGGGTTGATGCGTGATGCCATATGATGATGGATGGTATCCGCATGTCTGGTTTTGTGTAGTGTGTAGATGATGTACAGTCAAACAATGATCATACAAAAACAGGGCAATCCATACAAGGACGTCAGTTAACTCACGACGTATAAAGTCAATGATGCTTGTAACAGCTAGACGTTTTTCTGTATCATTTATTGTGGACGCCACAGTGACAAAATGTATACGCGAATATGTAGGTACATCAGACAGTCATTATCACAGCAACAATGTCAGTATAGCAATGGACGGTAGACAGCATCATAATAAAGGTGATTCACAGGCATGTCAATACATTATAAGGCTGTAATGTAGTCGGGAAAATTCTCCATCCCTTTCTATCTTAGCCAGAAGATAACCAGATGTATGAGATCAGTTCACTCTCCTTAATCTGACTTCAGCAAGACAGACACGTCTGCCGAAGTATAAATAATGTCCTCAAAAATATCCTCTAGATAACAAAGGTTTCCAAACCTAGTCCATGTAACAAAGTAGCAAGTAATGGTCCTTGGGACATGCATCAACCGATGCAGTACAATACAGCGACATGTGAGCTGGGAAAACATCTCGTGACGACGACTTTCGAAGACAGGCTATGAATCAAAAATCGCTCACGACCAAAAATCG